>CM060685.1:90875934-92075934 GCA_030686995.1 Artemisia argyi | reverse complement strand
GGAGGGAGTACACTTATGAAAGGGGGTATAGATAATTATGGTGGCCAACATAATTATACATGCGTCACAACACAAGTGGACTTGCAAGTATGATAGCATGGATTGCATGGTGTATTAGGTGTTATGTGGTATATGTGCGTTATCATTGAGATGTGTGGTTTTGGAAGTAAGTATGCGTGTGGAATAGGCTTATAACTATGGTCGCGAACATAATTATAAGGGTATCACACACGTGGACTTGTGACCATTATTGCATTGATTGATGTTTGTTGTTATATGTTGTGGTAGATGGTATGCGATATCATGTTGGTGATGGATGTATGGTTAGAGAAGTATTCTCTTAACCGTTTGGGCAGTCATTATATGTTTGGGTGTGTAGGTGGTAAGATTCCATCCTACCCATCATATGTTGATACCTCAATTATCGGTGGGTACTTATGTTGTGGTATTTAAGTTGATTCATTTGCTAGCACTCCGTTTGTATACCTAATTCTTTGGTTGGCATTCCTGTTCGTACCATGATGGTACAGATGCCATATTCTTTCTATTTGACGTCGTGATAGGTGTTGGGTAATCGAATTCGTTTTTGTTGGATACTGGTTCGTTTCTTTGGTTATTCCATACATTCATTCCTCGGATGAATGTTACGCTATTCTTCAAGTATTGTTGGTTCGTGACGAGTTAGTGTGGATATTTGATCCCTCATTTACACACACCAATTGGATTTCGTGACATGTTTTGTGACCTGTTAGTATCGGTGTTTTTCTATGATTTTGGTTTAATCGTTGTGCTAATGAGTCTATAAGTTCATCGTTTGGTTTGCAATGTATTTGTGTGAGTGTTCACTGGTATGAGTTCGTTTGAGGATTATTTTGATTACGGAAATTCTTCAATGTCTTTCGTGTTCGATTAAGAGGTTGTGTTAGAGTCTTTATGGCATTTTACAAATTCGTTTTGGGTATTTCAAGGTCGTTTGATGGAAACTAATATTTTTATTGGAAATGAAGTGTGAAAAAAAAAACGGTGTACATTGGTTTTTGAGAAGGTCGAGTACGGGAATAAGAACTGTCTATGGTTCTCATTTACCTAACTAGTTATGTATTTGGTTCATCGAGTGTTTCTTTCGTTGAGGTGCGTTTGTGGATGTTTTATGGGTACGTGTATTTTAAATTTTCTTGTATGGGTGTTCATGAACATTTTATCCGTGTCTATTTTTATTGGGGGAAAATTCTCATTGTGTTTTTTCTAGCTTTGATTTTGATGTTCGTTACTTCGTTAGTCGGTAATTCGTACCTCTTTTGAGTTCGTTGATATACGTTTTTGTTCGACCGGTTTCATGGTTCGCGTCGTTTACTTAGGATAGATTGTCGTTTTGAATATCAACTTGTTCGTTGAAGAGGAAGTATATGTTTGCCAAGTTGTTCAAGTGAGAGGTTTAGCTTCTAGATGTACGTTCTTCAGATTGCGTGGGCATCGGGGAGGTGGAAGATCCATAAGAGGAACTGTGTGATACATGATTTAAAGTTGGGAAGTAGAACTTGGAGATGATATTTGTATGGAGCAGAAAGTGTTATCTACACAGATCATAAGAACCTTTAGCATATATTTGACAAGAGGCTAATATATGTTGAAGAGAAGTTGGGTGTGGAATTTCTCAGTGAATACGATTGTCTGATTTGCCACCGTCAAGGAAGGGCAGACATTGCGGTAAGAGCGCTGAGCGGGAGTGCACGAGTGAAACTTAGATGTTTGTGAGCAATGATTATGATAATTCAGTTCAGAGTTAAGAGGATGATACTGACAGCCTAGAGAGAGAGGTTCAAGGATGAGAACATGTAAGAAGAATGATTACTTGGTTGAGACCAGTAAATGGAAAGGAACAAAGATGGAGGAATGTACTTTACGGACCAGCTATTGGTTTCATTGAGAGGAAGCGTAAGGACATCAATCATGAAGGTATTTGATACATCCGAGAATGGATAAGACGTATTATTACCTTAGCAAGAGATGTATGGAGGAGTGGATATGAAGGAGAATACCGATACTTTAGCAAGTGTTTGAAATGCTTGAAGGTAAAGGTTTTAGTCAATGATTATTAGGGTGTTGCAATAGCCAGAGGTACCTGGAGATCTTATTAAGGAGGAGTAAGTGAGACTTTTCGCTCGGTGAGTTGGTAAAGAGCCATAGGGTGTCGCGTTGATCATCAAGAAACATGATGAAATACTTACTTCGCGATAGTGGTAAACGTGTTATAGAGTCTTGAGAACGCGTATGTAGATGAGTACCACTTATCATTCTCTAATGAGTGAACTAAGTGAGTGTACAAATCAGGCGATGGATGGTGAGCTGAGAGCATGGGTCTGTTTGATTTTGGAGGAAGCCGGGGTATACATTTACCCTTAGCTGAGTGCTCCTATATCAACAATTATCATTCTAGTATTCAGTATGTGTCGTGTGAAAGGTTGTATGGAAGGTAATGTAGGTCACCTGCTCTATGGGCAAAGGTTGGAACAAGCCAACTAATTGGTCCTGAATTAGAACGAGAGACTACGAATATGGTTTTCCAATTAAGGAGAGACTTAAGGCAGCAAGAGATCACCAAAAGAGTTATGCGGATTATTTCCGTAAGCCCTTAGAGTTTGGTGTTGGTGATATTGTGAGTTTAAAAGTATCTCCTTGGAAGGGTGTTGTGCGTTTCGGTAAGAAAGGCAAGCTAGCACCGAGAAATGTAGGACCATTTGAGATTTACAGAAAGGATTGGATTTGAGACATATTGGTTGAATTTTCCTGAGGAGTTAAGTAGAGTGCATGATACGTTTCATGTATTTAATTTGAAGAAGTGTTTGGCGGATGCTAGTCTGCATGTGCCATTAGATGAGATTAAGGTTGACAAGACTCTCTGTTTTGTCAAGGAACCTGTTGAGATTATGGACCGAGTGGTCAAAAGTGTAAAGTGTGGTATGATAGTGTTGATAAAGGTACGGTGGGATTTTAAGCGTGGTCCTGAGTTTACTTGGGAACATGAGGATCAGATGATATTTATGTACTCAAATTTGTTTGCTGATGTGGTTGGTGAAGTAGATTGTTTGTAGTTGTATTTTAGATCGTGGAAGTTAGATGCGGGGTATTCATAAATGTTTGTTTTATGGGTATCTGTTATTTGTGAGTGCGTCTTGCGGTTACCATTTGGCTTTTCATTTGGTTCGAGAGTATCGTACCTATCTGTGAGAAGTCATTCGGATCTTTGGTGTTATTGATCGGTGTAGTGTATCTATTTTTGTGTATTGTTGGAGTGTCGGTATGTTTTCTATCGTGTGAATTTGAGTATTTAGTCGGTTCACATTTTTGCGATTCTTTCTCTGTGATTTTATGGAGTGGTATTTTTCCGCTTAAAAAATCTATAAATTTTCTTTTGCTGTTGTAAGTGGTGACTAGAGTAGTTGAAATCTCGGGACGCGATTTCCTTAAGTGGGGGTTGATTTAACAACCGTGATTTTGGCAGGTCAGTTTGACTGATAGTCTTGACTCGGTTGACGTTTGTTTGGTGTGTCCTAGGTGATTTAAGTGATATAAGTGTGATATGGGTGAGTTTAGCACTAAATACCTTTGCGTGGTGTTGTTTTTGTGAGTGAGTTATGTTGATTATTTGGGAAAATTCATTTTGATCACCTTTGTGGTGTAGAAATGACTTGTGTAGTTTTGGTGTTTTTATGTTTTTGCGTAACGAGTCTTCGTTCAAGTATTTGCGCGTTAGCAAGTTACGAGGAATTTCTTTTTATGTGTTATGCTTATAAAAATGTATGAAAATCTATTTTTGGAAACTTTGTTTTGAAAATGATAATTTTCCGGTTTATCATAAAACTGAGGTTTATCGCGTAAGATGTTAGGATTAGCTACGGGTATTTATAAAATATGAAAAGTATGAGGTTTTGAGTGTAATAAATTAATTTTAATATATATATATATATATATATATATATATATATATATATATATATATATATATATATATATATATATATATATAATATATATATATATATATATATATATATATATATATATATATATATATATATATTAAAATCAGTTGGAGGAGGATAACAGGAAAAAGGAAACCCAATTGTAGCCCAATTACAACTCTAAGTTAGGTAATTATCTACTGAATAATTATAAATACAAAATCAAAGTTCCCAAAACACTTTTCCTGTAAATTTTAGTTGATCCAAGAGAGAAAAAGAAGAAGAAAAATTAGGGTTTGTAATTTAGGAGCAATAATCAAGAATCAAGGTAAAATCATTAAACCCTATGTTCATACAATTGATTAATTATTGGTATTCATGTAATATTAAGTATGATGGATCTAGGGTTTGTAAAATTGTGTAAATTAATTAATTAAAACATTTTGGGATCAATTAATGATTATATTATAATGATTGGTGAAGAGAATTGAGCGTAAAACATTCTAGTTATTATGTTAGGGTTTGGACAGAAAACTATGGCTGTAAAGATGTGAGTGTAAATAACAGATGGTGAAGAGTTAGGTCACGAATTTTAGGTCTAAATTGAATTTTAATGAAAGAGCTTTCCAAAAAGTCCAGCCATGATTGATTTCAAGGTCGGGAAGTTGGTCTTTTGACTTTTCTTTGTTAAGGTGTCAAAGCTGTCAAACTGGGACAAAATTTGGGTAAAAGTTCGATAGTGTTTTGTGGTTGTAAAAGTTGTATTTTGACTAGGCCTTCTGGAATAGTTAAGTATTAGGTTATATTAGACTACCACGAAAAGGATTCGCGATAAAAACTTGTGGAAGTATTTTATGTAAATCAAAACTTTTTGTTGTGCGTTCAGATCCGAATTTGAGTAGTTGACAAGTTTGATTTTCTTTTGAGTATTTGTGTGTGTTATAGGTCCATGGCCTTCTGGGATTAGCTTCTATGCTTATGAGAGACCATAGTAAATTTTTGGTGTGAGTTTTTGAGCTTTATTTTTTGTGATTATATGTGGGCGAATGTACCCAAAAATTATGCGTTTTCTGATTTTTAAAGGTGCAAGGGATTTAGTGAGTATTAAGTTATGGTAGTGGTTAGTATGGTGTCTAGGAGATCCATGGTGGGTCATATGAGCCTTAGAAATCCATCATATGTGTATTACATGGGTTGTAGCTTTTGGCTTGACCTTGTGTAATGTGGATTATTTTTGTGCGCTATAGATTGTGAGTTGTTTTTGTGGAGGCTGCGGAGATTAAGGTGAGTTCATAGTCCCACTTTTATATTGTTTTTAAACTTGGGATGGAAATGATGCTTGTGTTAAAGTTACTGTGATTATGTGTTTTAAATGCATGGACTTGCGAGTGTTATTATATATGTTTGCATGCTAAGTGATTATTGCATGACGAAAACTGTGTGGGAATCGAGGGTAGAACTGTACCTGAGATGAGAAGGGTAGAACTGTACCCAAGTGGTGAAATTTGTGTGGGAATTCAATTGGGAGGATGTTTATCCTATTGCTCGCGCATTGCGACTCAATTAATGAAAGAATTGGATCGGTGGACACGTTCCTTCCTAACTAATTGGATCGGTGGACACGTTCCGTCCTAACTAAATGGATCGGGGGGCACGTTCCGTCCCATTGGTTGTTTTTAATTGTGTGTTTACGTGTATAATAACTTGTCTTGCTATCATGCTATGTGGTATAATCACAGTTAACCGATTGCCTACGGTGTGTGTGTCTAAACCTATGAATCTCACCAACATTATGTTGACGTTTTAAGCATCATTTTTAGGTGAGCATTCTAAGGCTATGGTAGAAGGATGTGGTTAGACAAGACCCTAGTTGCATTGGAAGTGGTTTATCATCTATGTTTGGATTTTTTTTGGATTGTTTGGATTATGTTTTGGTTATGTTGTTTTGGGGTATTGTTACGACACTTCGTGTCTGTACTTGCTCTATTTTATGCATGTAGTTATTCTCTATATAGACACCATGTGTTGTGATGATATATATGAAGTTACACACTCGCGTTTCCGCCTTGGCGGGGTGTGACACGTCTCTCCTCCCGTAAAACCCGAGGACTCTCTTAAAATGGGGGACGAGCATCGAAACACTATTACGGAAACGGAATCGGACAAATTCAAAAAATTCTAGTGTAGAGAACCTCGCCCCAATCCCAAGTGAGTCCGGGAAAATTTCTAACGGTGATTGTGAAATTGTTGAAAATAATCGTCTTGATATATCTAAAGATATTTTTGACTCTTCCCATCCTTCTCTCACACCGGTTGAGGGAAGTAACTCCGTTTCAGAAGAGGTCGATACTTCTCTTGTTAATGATGATTCTATTTCAACCGAGATTGTTAAGCCGTCAGTTCCTTTGGAGCTGGAGTTCAAGGATTCTTTACCCGATTTTGACAAATATACTTTCGATACGGCAGAGGAGTGTGATTTACCTCCTATTGACAATCCAAATGATCGTTTTGAGACTTTCTCCGATTCTTACAGTGATTATAGTGATGATGATTCTTTATCTTATGGAGAAATCGATTATGTGGAGGAATTACCTTCTGAGCTCGTCAGCTTAGAAGTAGAGGAATTACCTTCTGAGCTCGTCATCCCCCATGGACCAATGAATTCGGGGTCGAGTCAAGCTAGCGACTCGGTTAACAAAAACAATAGCATTACATGGGTTTTCACCCATCTCTCTCACTTTTTCTCTTTTCTAAAACCTAAGTGTGGGGGAGTTACCCCTGCTCTTTGTTATTAAAAAAAATGGTGTTCCCACACTTGCCCAAATCTAAACTTTTTCCATTTTCAAGTGTCGGCATAATAGCCGGTACTTTGAATATTGAGGGCTATATTCAATTCTAAGTGGGGGGGGGGGGGGGGGGGGGGAATTCTAGCGAATTTGATCACATTTGTACCTTTTAATGCCATAATACCTCCGTTTTGGCCAAATTTTTTTTTAGTTGAAGTGCATTGCACTAACACAACAAAAGGTTATCAGTCCACCATGTCTAACATAAGGACTGGCTAATCCAAGAGCAAACGGGTCTTGGTAAAGATTTCTCAAATCCGTTTATGGTTGACAATTTGCCAAAAATTGTATGGTGTTCAACGCACCATATCTTTGATAGTGAAGAGTTGGCTAGCCCACAAGGATGTGGCTTGTGGTAAAGACAGTGGAAAACCATAATTAGTAATCAACTCACCAAGATGACAATTGTATTCTATCAAAGAGTTGGCTAGTCCAAAAGCAGCTTTTGGTAAAGACAAATCAAATCCGTTAATAGCTGATGGTTTACTCAAAATCATTTGGTTATCAATGTACCAAAGTATCACACTAAAACATTTGGCTACTCCAGAAGTAACGACTTTTGGTAAAGACCAATCAAATCCGTTAACAGCTGATGGTTTGCTCAAAATTTTTATGTAAAATCCTAAATATTTGAACCATAAATTTTGAACCAATTTGAATTTTATCATAAGTATGAAATATAACTATTTGTCATTAAAAAGCTATGCATTATAAATAATAATACATAACATAAATTAATCCTAAACTAAACTACATAAATACTTTACAACTTTTTCTTTTCTAAATCCTAGAAATTAAACTAACGACACACACATGTTGCTAGTACTCTCCACACGTTTCTTCTACACAATTTTGTCAAGGATAAGAACCAAGGTAGCACATGTAGATATCCAATAAAAAAAAAAGGAGATACATATTCCCTTGATAAACAGTACACGACACGATCATTCTTATTAATTTCATTTCACTCGTTTAGAGGGAGGACAAAACGAATAAAAGTGCTGAGAAGATACATGGTAATCCTATTCTTAAATAAGTAACATGACATTCCTTTTTGCTCATGCAATCCATACGTTTTCTAAGAGATAAGAACTTGACCAAATATTTGATGTCAATTTGAAGATACGTTCCAATTCTTTGCCCTATCCCCAAGACGCGACTTTCCTAACTTACTTCACACGTTCATGAACTGCATCCTCTCTATAAGCACCTTTTATAAATCTCTAACACAAATCATAAATAAGTAAACCACAAAATTCGTCTACACAATATAGGGTGTGTTAGAGATCGACTAGCGTAATCCAAGTTTGGGGTTCATGTGGGCATTGATCTTCTTCGGTCCATGTACATCTCCAATATTTTGGTTTTGTTTGGGGTTGGGTTCGTGTCTTTGACTGGGTGATCGAGTTAGTACATGGGTTGTGTTCATGTTTCGGTATCGATTTGTCATCACTGGTTCAAGGTATTTATATTAAACCTATAATCTTACTACATATAATGACACACTGATCATTAGTTTCACTAAGTGGATATAAGAAATTAAATGTAAAAGAATCGATGTGAGTATGCATGTCCATTGATCGATCATATAATAACTAAATAAACTTGAGCAAAATACTAGTCATGTAAATGGTGGCCACGAGATAAAATAAATTAACTAATTATGAAATCGAGTTCTAAAGGTAATATGCGTGTACTTTGCATGGTTAAAAGTATCATGTCATTCACACAGGTTCACAATTTTGTAAACTTAAATATGTATTTTGTTAGATCAAAGTTAAGATTTCATGCATGGTATATATAAAAGAGTTACGTATGAGTTCTTGTCAACTGTTATGTCAAATATTGTTTTCATATGGAACCATGCACAAAATTATTAAGTATGAATTATGCATATAAATAATAATAAAAACTATAATATGGGATCACTCTTGAAAACATGTTATAAAGTATCTTGTACGTATTCTGATTTTGAACGTCTTATGTTTTGGGCTCAAGTTTGGATTGTAAATTTATGGGTAGAGTGGTGCCGTATTTTACTCTTATTGTGTCTCGTTAAATAAAATGTCGCGTGTAATGGAAGTTTTATTTTTAGTCGTCGCGGCTTAAGATTAATGACGATGGTACGTTAATAAATTATAAACGACGGGGTCTAAAATTATCATCTCAATATAAGAATTATAGTATAAACTCTAAAATAATCTTATTTGACATTTTTAGTATTTAATTTTAATAATTTACATTTTGACCCTAAAGATTGCTAAATTGATATAATTAACTCTAAACTATTATTGTCATTTTAACCCTTAAATATTATCAATTGTTTATTATAACCTAAAGTATTAAATTACTATTTCGAGAAAACTCGCTAATTTGGGAAAGTTTCTAAAAAGGGAAAGTATACTAAAAGGAGTAATCTATTTCATATGGACTTAAAGTAATACCTGGTTATTTAATTCATATAGGTTCCTTGAAGTGGGAGTGATCCTATGTCTTGTGATCCATCTATCTTTGTTTGCTTTTGCTATTGAATAAGGTACATATATTCTGACCTATCTACAGGTTTCTCGTGCACTCTTATCTTTCCTATTCCTTTGATATCTTGAACCTTGTTATGTTCCCTTGATTATTGAACCTTGTTATATTCCCTTGATTATTGAACCTTGCTATGTTCCCTTGATTATTGAACCTTGCTATGATCCTTTTTAAACTGAACCTTGCTTGAAACTTACACCATGATTCTTGAACCTTGAAATAACCTTGTCAAGATACACTTGATATAATAAACTTGATATGATAATATTGACTTGAACCTTGATTTGAACCCTGTGTTAAAATCGCTTACTTCGATCTTTGACTCATACCTTGACTTGAAATGACACTTGATTCAAACCTTGACTTGAACTTAATATAACCCTTGATATTTTGAAAGTACTTTTAATATTATAACGATATGTGAAAACTTTTAGTAATTATATTATGAAAATGTTTTGGGGAAAAACTATTTTAAAATGAGGGTTATGAACATTATGTAACACCACTTTTATATGAAGTTTCACTAATTTATGAATATTTATTTTAAGGACTACCTTATTGAAAACATTTATTTCAGGAGAACCATTATTAAAAGATTTATTTTAAATGAACATTTGACATAAGCATTTGAATTGAACCCTTGCCATAAACTTTTATTTAGAACCTAATATGAACCTCTACTTGAACTTATGACATGAACCTTTATACTAAACTCTACGTACTCTCTCACTATTGAACCTTAAACATGAAATCCACACCTTCTCAGTATGAACCTTGGTAAAACCTTTCCATCTTAAACCTTTTTACTATGGGCCTTGATAATAAACCTTTTAATTTGAATCTTGACTTGAACCTTTGATATGAAGCTTGACTTGAACCACCTGATATGGACCCTTGATGAGGCTAAAAATGATCGGTTTTTAGGGGGTCATTTAAGCCCGAATTCGAATTTATTTGATCAAATATTGCCCTAAATCGTTCCTTTTGTGATTTTAGGTACTTTGGGAGTGAAGTCTGGAAAAGGAAGCAATTCGGACGTTTTTGGAGCATAAAAGTGAAGAAAACGCCAAAGTCTTAATTTTTCATGCTGGGAACAGTAGGTGACGGCGTCAAGAGTAATTTCCTGACGGCGTTAAGAGCAAAATTCCATGACGATCCAGTAGAGATTTGACGGCGTCAAGAAGGTAGGGCGTCAAGAGTAAAAGTCATGACGGCCTGGAAATGATTAAGTCTTGACGGCGTCAAATGTAGATCAAGGCAGTCCGAGAAGAGTTTTGGCGGCGAGGTGACGGCGTCACAAGCTTTGTCTTGACGCCGTCAGACCCCTTTTTCTATATATAGTTTTCTAATTTTTCACATTTAAAGAGAGAAGTTTTGGGAGAAACCCTAAGTACGATTTTGGTGTAACTTTACAGGTTTTTCAAGGGTTCCAACCCCTTGATACCTTGCATGTGTAATCAAGATAAGTGTTCTTTTAATTCAATCAATATGTCTATGTGTTGGTTGTCTATATCTTGTTCTTGTCTTAATTTCATCATGCTAGGCTAGATCTATCTTGTGTTTGCTTAGATCTAATGAAACCTAGATGTTAATTATGTGTTTGATTACTTGTTTATTCTTGTCTTGGATGAATGATTTATATGTTAGGCTTAAGAAAACTGGCAGATCTTCAATTGGTAACATGCTTGAACGTCTTAAGAAACATGAACCGACGCGCACTAGGTCTTTATTGTTTGTATTTAATGCATGAGCCACTGTTTACAATCCCTATAGTTATGCTGGGCATGGTGTAGGAGGAGATAAGAGCTCATAGAATTGGGGAGTTAAGTGTGCCACCCCATGAATGGTATTAAGGAATACGATCCGTCATCCATGCAATTATAACAAGTAATTAACGTGTAAAAGATGTCTAGGGAGTAATGAAATCTAAGTAAACACATTTTCTCCAATTACTGCTCATAACTTTAGTATAATTTAGTTTATTTTTATTTTTAGTATTTTATTTTGTTTGCATTTTAGTATTGGGTTAGTTGATTAGCAACTAATTCCGCCCAAATCCTTCAAACCCGAGATTTTAAATTGCTTTCTAAAAAAATATAAAAATACAAAAATAATCTTCCTTCACCTTTAGAACTAGTATTTAGGCTTTCTAATCCTAGCGACACTATTCCTAGCTGAACGATCAATCCCCGGTACTTGTCACTATACTATACTACAACGATCAGGTACACTGCCTGGTGGGGGTTGTAAGCTTCTCGAGATCCCTTGAGAGGTAAAGCCTGTTGCGATTCCCACGCATCAAGTTTTTGGCGCCATTTTCGGGAAATAGTTATTGTCTAGGTTAGAATTTCTTTTTATTAGGTCTACTTGCTAGATTTATTTCTAGTAAGATTTTATTTTTATTTTTAGGTTTTCTTTAGTCTATCTTATTTCTTTGTGCCTTTGTTCGTAACCACCCAACATCATGGACAACGGGAACATCTTTGAACCCGTCATCCCACCACAACAAAACCCACCACTAGAACCCCTTAGGCACCGAACCTTAGGAGAGTATTCCCGACCTAGCCACCAAGGTTACCGAAACACCATTGAGCTCACCGGAGCCAATGTGACCCCCTTGCGATCCGACACCATCCGGTTGGTGCAAAGCGGTTGTGCATTCCATGGACTTCGTTCCGAAGATCCAAACCAACATCTTAAGGACTTCCTCAAAATCGTAGATTCCATAGACCTAGATGTTGAAACTAGAGAGACAACCCGATTACGCCTATTCCAATTCTCTCTACGGGATCAAGCTAGTCAATGGCTTGAGCGTTTACCCGCAGGATCCATCACCACATGGGATAACCTCACCAATCGCTTCCTTACTCAATTCTTCCCACCGGGGAAGACTGCAATGCTTAGAAATGACATCCTGATGTTTGAACAGCAGCAGGGTGAAACTTTTTACGAAGCTTGGGCCCGTTTTAAGGATCTCCTCCATAAGGTCCCTCATCATGGTATAAACCGTTGGTTATTAGTCCAGATTTTCTACGACCATGTTGACTATCACACTAAGCGCACAATTAATAGGGCCACGGGAGGTAAACTGCGTGATAAGAACGCTGAGGAGTCTTGGGCAGTTATCAAGGAGCTCGCCACTGATAATCAGGAGATGTGGGAGTTTAATCATACTATAAAGGCGGCTCTCAATGCAGTCTCAACATCTGGAGGAACCACCGAAATCCCCGATGAACTCCTATGCAAACTCGAGGCCAAGGTTGACTATTTTGAGGAAAGGCAAAGGAGGCCTTTAAGTCATAAACGAGCCACTGTCAATTCTGTCTCAAAACCAACTTCGGCACCATTATCTGAGTCGCCCTCTAGAGAAAATGTTGAGACTTTCCAGAACTATGCCCCACCTTGTTCCCCTCCCAAGGAACTTAGCTCGGAGTTTGAAGCCAGGATGAGAGAATATATGGCAACTCACTCAGATCGGCTTGCTAGATTCGAGGAAGCAGTTTATAAGCAAAGAGAGGAGATGCAGGAGAAAATGAATGAGATGATGAGTCTGTTAGAGGAGTATGCCAACCAGAAAACCCCCGAAAGAATACTACTAAGGAATGAAAATGCCACTCCCACTACCCAATTTGTTAACTCCATCACCATTATCCAAAAGGATAACGAGAAGGTAGAAACTCATGCTAAACAGACCTTAGAAAAACCACCAGAATCCCAACCTTTGAGCTACTACCTAAAACATGATGTAAATAAAAACACCATAACAAATTGGATTAAGGGTGATGGGCGTAACCAACCTTCCAGACAGGTTTCTGAGAAAGAGGAAGAAGTGAAAGATGAGTATGATACGCTTCCTGGAGGATCAGTATTCGAGAAGCTATTGATGCAAAAAGTGGCTACTAAGCAGTTAGCATGTGGGAACTTTGAGATACCAACGAGCATCGGGGACTTGTAATATCTTGGTGCTTTCGCCGACCAAGGATCGGAAGTAAATCTTATGCCCCTAACCATTTACATCCAACTAACATCAAAAATGCCAGCGCCTACTCGTGTTAGGTTATCTCTTGTTGGACACTCGTACGTATACCCCCTAGGAATCGCAGAAGATGTATTAGTTAATGTCGCAGGATTCATGTACCCCGTTGATTTTATGATCATCGATGATAAAGGAGATGGATGCATGCCAATAATCCTTGGGGCACCATTCCTCGCCACCGCTAGGGCTGTCATTAAGTATGAAGGTAGGAAGATTGAACTAAAATCTGGAAAAAGAAAGATTAGCTTCCCCATGACCCCGCGAAGTGAGCATGAGAATTTGAGTTGGAGAAAGATCAAAAACAACATTGGCACGACACCCATTCGTGTTCAGAATAAAATTCTTGCATGGGAGGCAAGAATCAAAAGCTACAAGAAAAGCAAAAAATGAAAGAAGAAAAAGCAATAAGGTTCAGGTCGAACTCGAACATACTCGACCCGCAGAAAATCACATACCATTTGAGGAAGGGAACTTGGTACTCTTGAGGCACTTGGAAACAACAATACCACCCGATAAACCAAGTCCTTGGTGGTATGGGCCATTCACAATCGAAGGTGTGAGCAAAGATGGGGTAGCTAACTTGAGAAGCAAATTAGGTGGGATGGTGATTGCGAATATCGACAGATTGAGGCACTACCACTATAACAGTAATGATCGCAACTACATGGGATATATCATTTCAAATGATGAGATCACGTAGTAACCCATGACCTTGAGTCTAGCTACAAGACTCGTAAATAAAGAAAAGCGCTTCTTGGGAGGCAACCCATGTTTTGTGTGATTTTATTTTGTTTGTTTGTTATTTGTTTCCGTATGCATGCTTAATTTTTATTGTTGGTAGATCATGTTTCTCAATTAAAAAGTGGAAATACTTTACTTTGATGTTTTGGCCTAGTCTTAACTCCATCTAAAAGTATTTTTGCAAAAGATAAGTGTAAGGGGAAACCCCAAATATGTTTTTAAGAAACAAACCGATCACGATTCTCCACAATATTAAATGAACATGTATATTCGTACTTGTTAGAGTCAAATGCTTGTATTGAGTCATAATGAAGTTTTGCAGGATTTTCCAGGAAGTAGGACCAAGTTTTTCCAGAAATTTTCCGGAAACTTAACATAAGAATTTCTGCAGGTCAATTCTGACGGCGTCAGGAGTTTACTCTTGACGGCGTCAGGTGTAAAAATCTGGAAATTTTACCGGTTTTGTTTTTCTAACGGAGTCTTATGGTTTTTGTGAATTATTAAGTTTTATAATCTCCAGGAGATCTGCAAACTTCATTCCACAAGCATTATATCTTATCTTGTTTTCTAGGATTTAGTAACTTATATAGGATGCCGCCGATTTTACGCGAGGTTGTCTTGTCTATTTTCTCAGGTTTTACAGGTTATGTATGACAAGAAGATGATTTATATTCTGGAAGGGAAGCTTTGATTGTTCATTTTCTTGGAGGAAGATTTAACCTGGCCACCTAATTATCCATACCGAGCGAATCAGGGGAGTATTTGATTTCATTCTCTTTACTTTTTCACTTTTACATTCTTTACTTGAACATTGGGGACAATGTTCATCTTAAGTGTAAGGGGAGGGTAAAAAGATGATACCTTACATATGCACTTTCGCTTGAGTTTGTTTTGTTTAATGGTAGATGTGTAATAAAACTATGAGAAATACTTGTTAGTGTAATTTTAGCGCCAAATTTAAAATTTTTTACAACATTTAGGAGTGAAACTTTAGCCATAGCAAGCGTCTCATGGATAGGAGATTGTATGACCAGCACATAACCGTATATTCAGAAAAATTTTCCACCCAAATATGTGAGGTTCGCCTTTAGATTTGATAGGAAAAGCATTTACTATTAGTGCTTATGAGTGTACCGGTAGCATTTAGATTCTAGAACTTGCGTTAGTGATGCATCCCGAGACTGCTAGTGAGACTACATTCGTGTAGTAGGATTTACTACATGATAAGAGGCATTAGGATCACCCTTGTGTTAAACCCGTATCATAATTACTTGACCATTTAAGTCATATTACTTGGCTAGTTAAGTCAACTAATTTTTCCCACACCCTTAGCGTTGTACTCATTTTTAGTACACGATACCCCTAGTACACCCCTCCGAGCCTATCTTTTTCATTTCTAACTATAAGCATCTTACTTAAAGGAAGAATTTGTTACACCCCACTTAAATGTACAACCAAATCGCCTTAGCCTTCCGTGTATGCGCTCATTTTTAGTGCATTATTGTTATTTGTTAAACCCTAAGTTAACTTTCTAATTGATTACATGGTTGCTAAGTCGAGTCATATCCTTGTACATATTGTTTTGGGACGATTGGGACTCATGGGTAAAGTACTTATTTATGGAGTAATGGGGAAGAACATCATATATTACCCCCATATGTGCGTTAATCTTAAAAGTGCTCCAAGTGTTTTGATTTTCTTAATTCGAGTCATTAGTTTAGTTAATTGTAAAGTATGTAAAGATTCAAGTGTAAGGGGAATATTCATTCCCTATGATGTATTATTTTGGATGGTAGGGTAAGAGTGTATGCAAAAAAAAAAAAAAAAAAAAAAAAAAAAAAAAAAAATCGAAAAAATCAAGAAAAAGAAAAAAAAATAGAAAAAGGAAAAAGAGAAAAAAACATACGGACTACCATCCCGTTTCATTCTATGTTTATTTTATGTTTTTGTTATTTTTCATTTTTTAGCTTAAGTAGAGTCTAGTCTTGGCTTAGCAACGCCACATTGTACATGTAATTAACCAAGATTGTTAACTCGCCACCAGTAAAACTTCCTTTATCCAACAAAACCGTGTATTTCATATCCCTACACCTAACGTTACAACCCTTTAAAAGACCTCTTTGATAGTTTATCCTAGGTGTTTACGCCATGTGGTGGAGGTTTGATCCTTTCCCAAGCCTATGGTAATCTATTTTGCTATGACAGGTAGTGAGAGATATCTTCCGTTTCCATATTGTAATTTACACTTTATTACACCCGAGAGATGTGAGTATCTAAACACTATTTGTGAGGTGCTTGTGTATAACCTTCGTGCTTGTCTATTGGTCTTTAGTGGAACGATTATTTGTTGTAATTATTTTTATATTAGTGTTAAATGAACCCTAACTTGTATTTTGAGTAGAATAAAAGCGCATTTGCTTGAGGACAAGCAAATCTCAAGTGTAAGGGTATATGAAGAGGCAAAAAATGATCCGTTTTTAGGGGGTCATTTAAGCCCGAATTCGAATTTATTTGATCAAATATTGCCCTAAATCGTTCCTTTTGTGATTTTAGGTACTTTGGGAGTGAAATCTGGAAAAGGAAGCAATTCGGACGTTTTTGGAGCATAAAAGTGAAGAAAACGCCAAAGTCTTAATTTTCCATGCTGGGAACAGTAGGTGACGGCGTCAAGAGAAAAATTCCATGACGGTCCAGTAGAGATTTGACGGCGTCATGAAGGTAGGGCGTCAAGAGTAAAAGTCATGACGGCCTGGAAATGATTAAGTCTTGACGGCGTCAAATGTATATCAAGGCAGTCCGAGAAGAGTTTTGGCGGCGAGGTGACGGCGTCACAAGCTTTGTCTTGACGCCGTCAGACCCCTTTTTCTATATATAGTTTTCTAATTTTTCATATTTAAAGAGAGAAGTTTTGGGAGAAACCCTAAGTACGATTTTGGTGTAACTTTACAGGTTTTTCAAGGGTTCCAACCCCTTGATACCTTGCATGTGTAATCAAGATAAGTGTTCTTTTAATTCAATCAATATGTCTATGTGTTGGTTGTCTATATCTTGTTCTTGTCTTAATTCCATCATGCTAGGCTAGATCTATCTTGTGTTTGCTTAGATCTAATGAAACCTAGATGTTAATTATGTGTTGATTACTTGTTTATTCTTGTCTTGGATGAATGATTTATATGTTAGGCTTAAGAAAACTGGCAGATCTCCAATTGGTAACATGCTTAAACGTCTTAAGAAACATGAACCGACACGCACTAGGTCTTTATTTGTTGTATTTAATGCATGAGCCACTGTTTACAATCCCTATAGTTGTGCTGGGCATGGTGTAGGAGGAGATAAGAGCTCATAGAATTGGGGAGTTAAGTGTGCCACCCCATGAATGGTATTAAGGAATACGATCCGTCATCCATGCAATTATAACAAGTAATTAACATGTAAAAGATGTCTAGGGAGTAATGAAATCTAAGTAAACACATTTTCTCCAATTACTGCTCACAACTTTAGTATAATTTAGTTTATTTTCATTTTTAGTATTTTATTTTGATTGCATTTTAGTTATGGGTTAGTTGATTAGCAACTAATTCCGCCCAAATCCTTCAAACCCGAGATTTTAAATTGCTTTCTAAAAAAATATAAAAATACAAAAATAATCTTCCTTCACCTTTAGAACTAGTATTTAGGCTTTCTAATCCTAGCAACACTATTCCTAGCTGAACGATCAATCCCCCGGTACTTGTCACTATACTATACTACAACGATCAGGTACACTGCCTGGTGGGGGTTGTAAGCTTCTCGAGATCCCTCGAGAGGTAAAGCCTGTTGCGATTCCCACGCATCAACCCTTGACTTGAACCACTTGATATGAACCTTGTACTTGTACACTTGATATTTGACTTGACCCTTGACCCACAGTTTGAGACTACGAGCCACCACTTGTTATACTTGGTACTACTTGTGGAGTAACCACAACCATAACATTGATGCACCAATGTTATGTACTCTAGTGGGGCCGGAGAGATGTCCCCCACCGTCCTTGATATTGTTATCGACTACTGCTATGATTGTTATTGGCCTGCAGGGGCGTTTGGATGCATCCTAGTCTTGTCTTGACTTGTTACTTGCTTGGGCTACGGCCATCTTGATTATGACTTGGACTACAGTATATATTACTTGGTGACTGACGGTGTGTGCGATACACGTCTTTCACATCTTGGGAGCTAGCTACTCTAACCCTTGGAGGTATCCCCTCATATTATACTTGGTATCCCGAGGTCTCCCCTCCGGATACATGGTTACTTGATTACTTGACTTGACTTGAGCTCGTGGTGGATAACTGACCTGACCATTATACCTTTATACTTTTATACCTTACACCTTTACAACTTTAATACAGGTTCTTCTTACTTCGGTTGTACTTCCTTTATGCTTTACTTTATCCTTCCCTTGTCTTATTTATATCATTCTATATTGCTTGTTACTTCCATATCTGTTCACTGGGCTCTCGTAGCTCAGCCGCATTTCTTTTCCTGCGGCAGGTTTTAGTAGGAAGCTGGGTTATGAGTGGAGAGTGCATTGGACTTAGAAGACTTTACCTTGATAGCTTTTGGATTAGTAGGAGCTTTTGTACATTCCAGACTTACTCATTTGTAGTACTTTCTTTTGTACTTGTACTTCAGTCTCCCTTTTAACCTTGATACTTATTTGTATTACTTGAGATGTGTACTTGTGCTTGCTTTGATATGTCACCATAATGTAGCACTTTTACCCTTATCGGGTTGGTTTGTTACAATTATGGTATCAGAGACCAGGCTGCGACTTGTAGTGCATTAAACCTTGACCTGTGAAGTTTGGACCACTAAGTTTCCACTGTAGGCGCTCATAAGATAACCTTTGATATTTGCCTTAAGATCTCCCCTTAGGAGCCTAAGTTACTGACCGGTGAGGAATGGGTAGACTAGGACGTCTATGCTTGTAGCACTTGCTTCCGCATTACTCTGATTCTTGCCTTTTCCTTTAGGCCTTATAAGAACTGGTGCCTCATAACTTAGAAGTCTCGCATTCCATGTTTTGATTTCTATGTGAGTTGGAATACTCCGGACACTACATTGATACCTTGCACCATTTGAGTTTCACTATCTGATGTTGATCTCCATCTCCGAATTTCTTGATAAACATTTTGATACCTTTCTGATCGTTCCGAAGATTATTCAACCATACGATGTTCGTATTACCGATGATTCACCCTCTACCTATCTCTTGTGCTAATGAGCTAAACCAGATCGCAACCTTTGGACTGTTTGCTTATCCATCTCAATACTCTTAACGAACCATGTACTTGACTCTGATATATGAAATATCTATTCAGTTTGATGACCGTATTTGTTCTATGTATCCGTTTACTCTTGGTACATAAAATTTTGAGGCCTCTTGATTTTGGACTGGATGGCCCTTCATAAGCTACCATGGACTGCCGTATCCAATTTGTGACCTTTAACAATCTACCTTATTCTACTATGTTTTGATGACTCTCGATCACCCAAATCTGTTACTATAGCAGATGTTCACGGCTGACTTACCATCAACGGAGTATACCTCATGCAACACTTGGAGAGTTTAGTTCGGGTATCAAGACAACCAGACTGGAGGAGACGAACTACTGACACATAACCTGGAGTTGACAGCGGCGGTGTTACCTGAAAACCTGGAGCTGTGATTGAAGACCTGTCAAAGACCCGCAGTCTTGTTTCTCTATTCATTTTAGTTATACTAAGATGAATTGAGAGCAGAAGCATATTTGCGTATGGAAGGATGCTCGGTGATCAAGACAGAGATTCGCAATTTCACACCACAATTCCATGAAGAACTGCCGAAGGCTTGAGGAACCAGACTCGAGTTTATTGTTTTTCTTTTCACCCTATGAGCTGATGGACAACCGTGGATCGACTACTTGAGCTTGGAAGGATCACTGAGATTTATGTTATGAATGGATTGACACTTTTGATGACGTACCTTACTTCTGATAGACATCCTATAATTTCCGTTACTCTTATGAGTAGTTTCGTTTTCCTCTTGGTTATATTTCTTGATTTTGTTACGTCATTACAAGTTTCACTTGTTTTGCCGACTTTGTTTCATTATTGATCTTGACTAGGACCAACCCTAAGTCTTAGTTGGACTATTAGGTGGTTTATATATTTTGTTTCACGATCTTGAGATAGAGTATGACCATCATGAGGGCATATCATGTGAGGCTAGTATTATTACGCCTGATCAACGTGATAATAATAACGTCATATAAGTGCACTTATTGTGTTCATAGGATATCTTGAGTAGTGCTTAAGAGAAGCCTTAGACTTCTGTTTCCGTTGGCGACTATCTGCGATTAATGAGACTTTAGGTTCTTTCGACCTATACGTTTGATCTTCCTTATCGCCGTATGATTTGATATATTTGGATCTTCGAGAATATGTTTGTTGACCTTTGTATCTTGATTTTGATCTTAGGGTTCATTATAGAGGTTTCTACCATCCGATGTTATCGATTGAATTGTCTTCTATCTGCTTGAATGACTTTGTTCATTTTGAGGGGTACACCAGTGTTTTGCTACTTCTATGATTCGCGTCTGTGAGACCGTTACTTTTGGATTGTTTGATAAAGGACTGGATTTATATGGAACCATATTTGGACTGTATGATTCTTGTACGTTTCGGAGGAGGTTTCCTATCGTCTAACTCTACCTCCTCAGCTGTCGCATGTTCATAACATCTTCCGAGTATCTCTTCCGAGGGAATCACACTTATCATTCCTTGCATGTGACACCCTACTCGTTTTATTTGAAGTCACTTGTTATATTCTTGGAAAACCATATTAGATCGACAAGATAGAGTCATGAGTTGTGTTCATGTTTTGGTATCGATTTGTCAGCACAGGTTCAAGGTATTTATATTAAACCTATAATCTTACTACATATAATGACACACTGATCATTAGTTTCACTAAGTGGATATAAGAAATTAAATGTAAAAGAATCGATGTGAGTATGCATGCCCATTGTTCGATCATATAATAACTAAATAAACTTGAGCAGAATACTAGTCATGTAAATGGTGGCCACGAGATAAAAAAAATTAAGTAATTATGAAATCGAGTTCTAAAGGTAATATGTGTGTACTATGCATGGTTAAAAGTATCATGTCATTCACACAGGTTCACAATTTTGTAAACTTAAATATGTATTTTGTTAGATCAAAGTTAAGATTTCATGCATGGTATATATAAAAGATTTACGTATGAGTTCTTGTCAACTGTTATGTCAAATATTGTTTTCATATGGAACCATGCACAAAATTATTAAGTATGAATTATGCATATAAATAATAATAAAAACTATAATATGGGAGCACTCTTGAAAACATGTTATAATTTTGAACGTGTTATGTTTTGGGGTCAAGTTTGGATTGTAAATTTATGGGTAGAGTGGTGCCGTATTTTACTCTTATTGTGTCTCGTTAAATAAAATGTCGCGTGTAATGGAAATTTTATTTTTAGTCGTCGCGGCTTAAGATTAATGACGAAGGTACGTTAATAAATTATAAACGACGGGGTCTAAAATTATCATCTCAATATAAGAATTCTAGTATAAACTCTAAAATAATCTTATTTGACATTTTTAATATTTAATTTTAATAATTTACATTTTGACCCTAAAGATTGCTAAATTAACATAATTAACTCTAAACTATTATTGTCATTTTAACCCTTAAATATTATCAATTGTCTATTATAACCTTAAAAGTATTAAATTACTATTTCGAGAAAACTCGCTAATTTGGGAAAGTTACTAAAAAGGAAAGTATACTAAAAGGAGTAACCTAATTCATATGGACTTAAATTAATACCTGGTTATTTAATTCATATAGGTTCCGTGAAGCGGGAGTGATCCTATGTCTTGTGATCCATCTATCTTTGTTTGCTTTTGCTATTGAATAAGGTACAGATATTCTGACCTATCTACAGGTTTCTCATGCACTCTTATCTTTCTTATTCCTTTGATATCTTGAACCTTGTTATGTTCCCTTGATTATTGAACCTTGCTATATCCCCTTGATTATTGAACCTTGCTATGATCCTTTTTAAACTGAACCTTGCTTGAAACTTACACCATGATTCTTGAACCTTGAAATAACCTTGTCATGATACACTTGATATAATAAACTTGATATGATAATATTGACTTGAACCTTGATTTGAACCCTGTGCTAAAATCACTAACTTTGATCTTTGACTCATACCTTGACTTGAAATGACACTTGATTCAAACCTTGACTTGAACTTGATATAACCCTTTATATTTTGAAAGTACTTTTAATATTATAACCGGATGTGAAATTTTTTTGTAATTATATTATGAAAATGTTTTGAGGAAAAACTATTTTAAAATGAGGGTTATGAACATTATGTAACACCACTTTTATATGAAGTTTCACTAATTTATGAATATTTATTTTAAGGACTACCTTATTGAAAACCTTTATTTCATGAGAACCATTATTAAAAGATTTCTTTTAAATAAACATTTGACATAAGCATTTGAATTGAACCCTTGCCATAAACTTTTATTTAGAACCTAATATGAACCTCTATTTGAACTTATGACATGAACCTTTATACTAAACTCTACGTACTCTCTCACTATTGAACCTTAAACATGAAATCCACATGAACCTTGGTACAAACCTTTCTATTTTAAACCTTTTTACTTTGGGCCTTGATAATAAACCTTTTAATTTGAATCTTGACTTAAACCTTTGTTATGAAGCTTGACTTGAACCACTTGATATGGACCCTTGACTTGAACCACTTGATATGAACCTTGTACTTGTATACTTGATATTTGACTTGACCCTTGACCCACAGTTTGAGAGTACGAGCCACCACTTGTTATACTTGGTACTACTTGTTGTGGAGTAGTCACAGCCATAACATTGATACACCAATGTTATGTACTCTAGTGGGTCCAGAGAGATGTCCCCCACCATCCCTGATATTGTTATCGACTACTGCTATGATTGTCATTGGCCTACAGGGGCGTATGGATGCATCCTAGTCTTGTCTTGACTTGTTACTTGCTTGGGCTACGACCATATTTATTATGACTTGGACTACATTATATATTACTTGGTGACTGACGGTGTGTGAGATACACGTCTTTCACATCTTGGGAGCTAGCTACTCCAACCCTTGGAGGTATCCCCTCATATTATACTTGGTATCCCGAGGTCTCCCCTCCGGATGCATGGTTACTTGATTACTTGACTTGACTTGATACTTGACTTGACTTGGGTTCGTTGTGGATAACTGACGTGACCATTATACCTTTATACCTTAAACCTTTACAACTTTAATACAGGTTCTTCTTACTTCGGTTGTACTTCCTTTATGCTTTACTTTATCCTTCCCTTGTCTTATTTATATCATTCTATATTGCTTGTTACTTCCATATCTGTTCACAGGGCTCTCGTAGCTCAGCCGCGTTTCTTTTCCTGCGGCAGGTTTTAGTAGGAAGCTGGGTTATGAGTGGAGAGTGCATTGGACTTAGAAGACTTTACCTTGATAGCTTTTGGATTAGTAGGAGCTTTTGTACATTCCAGACTTACTCATTTGTACTACTTTCTTTTGTACTTGTACTTCAGTCTCCTTTGTAACCTTGATACTTATTTGTATTACTTGAGATGTGTGCTTGTGCTTGCTTTGATATGTCACCATAATGTGGCACTTCTACCCTTATCGGGTTGGGGTGTTACAAAGTTGTAAAACCCTAAATATTTGAACCATAAATTTCGAACCAATTTGAATTTTATCATAAGTATGAAATACAACTATTTGTCATTTAAAAGCTATGCATTATAAATAATAATACATAATATAAATTAATCCTAAACTAAACTACATAAATTACTTTACAAGTTTTTCTTTTCTAAATCCTAGAAATTAAACTAACGACACACACATGTTGCTAGTACTCTCCACACGTTTCTTCTACACAATTTTGTCAAGGATAAGAACCAAGGTAGCACATGTAGATATCCAATAAAAAAAAAGATACATATTCCCTTGATAAACAGTACACGACACGATCATTCTTATTAATTTCATTTCACTCGTTTAGAGGGAGGACAAAACGAATAAAAGTGCTGAGAAGATACATGCTAATCCTATTCTTAAATAAGTAACACGACATTCCTTTTTGCTCATGCAATCCATACATTTTCTAAGAGATAAGAACTTGACCAAATATTTGATGTCAATTTGAAGATACGTTCCAATTCTTTGCCCTATCCTCATGACGCGACTTTCCTAACTTACTTCACACGTTCATGAACTACATCCTCTCTATAAGTACCTTTTATATGGGAGATGATTTGTGCACCATTTTTTTAGGCTATACACACACCAGTGATGCACACAGTACAACACTGCTATGCATAATTTAGTGGTGTATGGCAAAAAAAAAATAAACAAGTAAACCACAAAATTCGTCTACACAATATAGGGTGTGTTGGAGATCGATTAGCGTAATCCAAGTTTGGGGTTCACGTGGGCACTGATCTTCTTCGGTCCATGTACGTCTCCAATATTTTGGTTTTGTTTGGGGTTGGATTCGTGTCTTTGACTGGGTGATCGAGTTAGTACATGGGTTGTGTTCATGTTTCGTTATCGATTTGTCATCACTGGTTCAAGGTATTTATATTAAACCTATAATCTTACTACATATAATGACACACTGATCATTAGTTTCACTAAGTGGATATAAGAAAGTAAATGTAAAAGAATCGATGTGAGTATGCATGTCCATTGTTCGATCATATAATAACTAAATAAACTTGAGCAGAATACTAGTCATATAAATGGTGGCCACGAGATAAAATAAATTAACTAATTATGAAATTGAGTTCTAAAGGTAATATGCGTGTACTTTGCATGGTTAAAAGTATCATGTCATTCACACAGGTTCACAATTTTGTAAACTTAAATATGTATTTTGTTAGATCTAAGTTAAGATTTCATGCATGGTATATATAAAAGATTTACGTATGAGTTCTTGTCCACTGTTATGTCAAATATTGTTTTCATATGGAACAATGCGCAAAATTATTATGTATGAATTATGCATATAAATAATAATAAAAACTATAATACGGGATCACTCTTGAAAACATGTTATAAAGTATCTTGTACGTATTCCGATTTTGAACGTGTTATGTTTTGGGGTCAAGTTTGGATTGTATATTTATGGGTAGAGTGGTGCCGTATTTTACTCTTATTGTGTCTCGTTAAATAAAATGTCGCGTGTAATGGAAATTTTTTTTAGTCGTCGCGGCTTAAGATTAATGACGAGGGTACGTTAATAAATTATAAACGACGGGGTCTAAAATTATCATCTCAATATAAGAATTATAGTATAAACTCTAAAATAATCTTATTTGACATTTTTAGTATTTAATTTTAACAATTTACATTTTGACCCTAAAGATTGCTAAATTGACATATTTAACTCTAAACTATTATTGTCATTTTAACCCTTAAATATTATCAATTGTCTATCGTAACCTTAAAAGTATTAAACTACTATCTCGAGAAAACTCGCTAATTTGGGAAAGTTTCTAAAAAGGGAAAGTATACTAAAAGGAGTAATCTAATTCATATGGACTTAAAGTAATACCTAGTTATTTAATTCATATAGGTTCTGTGAAGCGGGAGTCATCCTATGTCTTGTGATCCATCTATCTTTGTTTGCTTTTGCTATTGAATAAGGTACAGATATTCTGACCTATCTACAGGTTTCTCGTGCACTCTTGTCTTTCCTACTCCTTTGATATCTTGAACCTTGTTATATTCCCTTGGTTATTGAACCTTGTTATATTCCCTTGATTATTGAACCTTGCTATGTTCCCTTGATTATTGAACCTTGCTATGATCCTTTTTAAACTGAACCTTGCTTGAAACTTACACCATGATTCTTGAACCTTGAAATAACCTTGTCATGATACACTTGATATAATAAACTTGATATGATAATATTGACTTAAACCTTGATTTGAACCCTGTGTTAAAATCACTTACTTCGATCTTTGACTCATACCTTGACTTGAAATGACACTTGATTCAAACCTTGACTTGAACTTGATATAACCCTTGATATTTTGAAAGTACTTTTAATATTATAACCGGATATGAAAACTTTTAGTAATTATATTATAAAAATGTTTTGAGGAAAAACTATTTTAAAATGAGGGATATGAACATTATGTAACACCACTTTTAAATGAAGATTCACTAATTTATGAATATTTATTTTAAGGACTACCTTATTGAAAACTTTTATTTTATGAGAACCATTATTAAAAGATTTCTTTTTAATGAACATTTGACATAAGCATTTGAATTGAACCCTTGCCATAAACTTTTATTTAGAACCTAATATGAACCTCTACTTGAACTTATGACATGAACCTTTATACTAAACTCTACGTACTCTCTCACTATTGAACCTTAAACATGAAATCCACATGAACCTTCTCATTATGAACCTTGGTACAAACCTTTCCATCTTAAACCTTTTTACTATGGGCCTTGATAATAAACCTTTTAATTTGAATCTTGACTTGAACCTTTGATATGAAACTTGACTTGAACCACTTGATACGGATCCTTGACTTGAACCACTTGATATGAACCTTGTACTTGTACACTTGATATTTGACTTGACCCTTGACCCACAGTTTGAGACTACGAGCCACCACTTGTTATACTTGGTACTACTTATTGTGGAGTAGCCACAACCATAACATTGATGCACCAATGTTATGTACTCTAGTGGGGCCGGAGAGATGTCCCCCACCATCCCTGATATTGTTATCGACTACTACTTTGATTGTTATTGGCCTGCAGGGGCGTATGGATGCATCCTAGTCTTGTCTTGACTTGTTACTTGCTTGGGCTACGACCATCTTGGTTATGACTTGGACTACATTATATATTACTTGGTGACTGACGGTATGTGCGATACACGTCTTTCACATCTTGGGGGCTAGCTACTCCAACCCTTGGAGGTATCCCCTCATATTATACCTGGTATCCCGAGGTCTCCCTTCCGGATGAATGGTTACTTGATTACTTGACTTGACTTGATACTTGACTTGACTTGGGCTCGTGGTGGATAACTAACCTGACCATTATACCTTTATACTTTTATACCTTACACCTTTACAACTTTAATACAGGTTCTTCTTACTTCGGTTGTACTTCCTTTATGCATTACTTTATCCTTCCCTTGTCTTATTTCTATCATTTTATATTTCTTGTTACTTCCATATCTGTTCACTGGGCTCTCGTAGCTCAGCCGCATTTCTTTTCCTACTTGTTGTGGAGTAGTCACAGCCATAACATTGATACACCAATGTTATGTACTCTAGTGGGTCCATAGAGATGTCCCCCACCATCCCTGATATTGTTATCGACTACTGCTATGATTGTCATTGGCCAACAGGGGCGTATGGATGCATCCTAGTCTTGTCTTGACTTGTTACTTGCTTGGGCTACGGCCATATTTATTATGACTTGGACTACATTATATATTACTTGGTGACTGACGGTGTGTGAGATACACGTCTTTCACATCTTGGGAGCTAGCTACTCCAACCCTTGGAGGTATCCCCTCATATTATACTTGGTATCCCGAGGTCTCCCCTCCGGATGCATGGTTACTTGATTACTTGACTTGACTTGATACTTGACTTGACTTGGGTTCGTTGTGGATAACTGACGTGACCATTATACCTTTATACCTTAAACCTTTACAACTTTAATACAGGTTCTTCTTACTTCGGTTGTACTTTCTTTATGCTTTACTTTATCCTTCCCTTGTCTTATTTATATCATTCTATATTGCTTGTTACTTCCATATCTGTTCACAGGGCTCTCGTAGCTCAGCCGCGTTTCTTTTCCTGCGGCAGGTTTTAGTAGGAAGCTGGGTTATGAGTGGAGAGTGCATTGGACTTAGAAGACTTTACCTTGATAGCTTTTGGATTAGTAGGAGCTTTTGTACATTCCAGACTTACTCATTTGTACTACTTTCTTTTGTACTTGTACTTCAGTCTCCCTTGTAACCTTGATACTTATTTGTATTACTTGAGATGTGTGCTTGTGCTTGCTTTGATATGTCACCATAATGTGGCACTTCTACCCTTATCGGGTTGGGGTGTTACACTTTTGGTTATCAATGTACCAAAGTATCACACTAAAACATTTGGCTACTCCAGAAGTAATGGCTTTTCGTAAAGAGACATCAAATCCATTAAATTTTAATAAAAGATTGCTAGGGGTTAGCAATAGTTTAGTGTGGGGGATTGATGAGTGTGTAAATACTCATCATTTTTGGTCAAATCTGAACTGCAAAAGATTTAAAAACACTAAAAAATGCATCAAAATACTGAAAATATCGCAGGATTGTGTTTTATATTTTTCAGATGCAAAATGATTGAAAACAGATGAAAAATGAACAAAGTTTGCATAATTGGCAGTTTCAGTCCCTCAACTTTTCAAAACTTGACAAAATCAGTCCTTGAGCATTTATTTTGAAAGAAAAATCAACAAAGGTCTTCTGGAAATCATAAGTTGTCATAATTAGTCCTTTGGTGAAAAGTTTCAAAAGTTTACAAGTTGGGTCCCTGTACTTTTAGAAAATGTCAAAAATGGTCCTTGGAAAGATTTTATGAAGAAAAAGTTAACGAGAGTCCACCATGAATCCACAAATGACATTTTTGGTCATTGGATTGCATTTTCAAGAAATTACGATTTTAGTCCATCAAGTTTGCAAATTTGGCAATAATGGTCCTCGGGAATTATTCTTTGAAGAAAATTGATCAGATGGACCCCGGGAATTCAAAAGTTGACAAAGTGGCCCTTGGAAGTGAGTTTGGAAAATTAGCAGATTCAGCCCCTTAAATTCAGAAATTTACAAGTTTGGTCCTTATGTTACATTTCCTATAAACTAAATGGACCCTTGAATAATATTTAACCCAAACTAAACCAACCTAATCCTAAACCCATTACCCTTAACAACCAGAAGCCCAACAACCAAAGCCCAACAAACCCCATATTACGTTTGTTAATAAAAACGTGAATCCACCAGTCAACCTTGGTCAATCCACTTCATCCCTGACCTCCACTCTTTACCCGCCATACAAAACACCTTCTCCATAGCTTCTCTGAAACACTCAACCTCCACCATCTCCCTCAAAATCTCCCCCCCCCCCCACTATCACCTTCCCCAACCCCTCAAAAACTTGTACCTACCACTATCCAAGCTGGCAATCCACATGACTTCACTTGGCGCCAAAATACAATAAAGGGACAAGATCATTCATTTTTCAATCCAACAGCTGGGATCAACTCACAAAAGCACAAGGATGATTTTTAGCTACTTTGTCTCACAAAAGAAACACAAAAAAAGAAGGAACAAGGGAAGGCAGATATGGACAAAGAGAAGCACATGCCAAACCCTAGAAGTTGTAGTATAAATAGATTATGATTGTAGCCAAGTGGGGCAATAAGTTTCTAGTTTAATTTTCAGTAATATTTTAGTTTTGTTTTAAGTCCTTTGTACCCTCTTTTTAATTCAGTGAAAATTTAAGATTTTCTTACTACTTTTTTTCAAACTGCTTATCTTAGCATGCTTATTAGTTTGCTTATCCAGTAGCTTAGTTGTGTTCATTAAGAACTTTTCATCCTTAGTTTAAGATTAGTGTTCAAAGTTTTGGTCAAAAACAATATTTCATAGGTTTATATGCTCCATCAGCCAACCCTTAAGGGGTGTTTGGCATAACTCCATTCCTTGGCCTAAACTTGTCTTTGACCATTAATCCAATTGTAATTAGCTTTACTTTACTACTACTAGTAGGTTTAAAGTTTAATTTTTCATGTCCATACAAATTTTAAGTATTTGAAGTTGTTTTACAATATTTCTTTCATTGGACTATTCTTATGTATTACCTTGGGCATAATCTTAGTTTTAGTCTCTTTGTTGTTTATTTTAGTTCAAAATAGCTTTTAGTAGAATAATAAGCATGTTTACTATCTAGCCTTACACTTTTTATGGTCAAACTCGCCCATTTTTGCCCCACTTTCCCCTGATGCAGTCAAAAAATTTGGCCACGGCCCCTTAGAGTTGCATTTTTAATTTCCTTAATATATGGCCTTATGATTTGAAAATTAGTTTGTAGCTTAATTGACACCTTATCTTCATGCTAATATTTTCGTTTTATTTTAAGGAATTCTTTATCACAGCTTATTAGGCCTCCAAAGTTGATCCTTCAGGGCATTTTCTGTATTGCAGCCCCCTTTGGATCTTTAAATTTAGATTAGATAGAAGTTGGATTTAGGGTCTTAACTTGTGTTTTCCAAAAGTTTGTAGTATAGATTTTACGTAGTTCAGCTTATCTTGCCCTCTAGAATTTAGATTCTTGCTTATTGGTGGCCTTTAAATTGCAAGTTCAGACCTGCAAGCTTGCTAGTTTAACTTGTCCTAACCCCCCTACACCATTTTTCGTAAACAGCTCAATCAAACTAAAATTTTTGATCAGTATGGTTCTACTTGTTCTTTGGTGGTTCGTTTTTTTAGGTGTCTCAGCTTTTGGTTGCATTAGCTTAGGTTACTCTAGTTTTTTTTTTGTGCTCCAAAAGCCCATTAGGATGTCTTGTGAACTAGTTTTAGTATTGTGCTATTTGTAGTTTTGACTGTTTATTTTAAGTTTTATTAGCTTGGCAGGTTTAACTTAAGTCCTTAGAAGCTTATGCGGTTATCTTGGAGCTTAATTGATGCCCTATGGTCCCTAACAGTTGAGCTTGTTTGTCCTTGTCCTTGTATTTGTTTTCCTTGTTAAGTGTTAAGCCTATAAGCTCTTACCAGCTTATTTATGAATTTTTAAAAGAGTTGTAGTTGTAAAAGGTTAGTTATTTTCTGTATTTCATCATTTCGCAAAAAGAAAAACCAAAAAAAAATTAGAGCAAAAATAGTTGGGGTTGCTCAGGCTTGAACCTGGGTCACTCCCTTCACATAGCAAGCACACAACCATCTGTGCCATCTATTCTTTGTTGTTTGTTCCCTTTAGTTATAAATTTAATATAGTAATACCTTTTGCTTATTCACTTATCAGTTTTTAGAATAGCTTATTGATGCTTATTTAACACTGCTTATTTCAGGTTCTTATTTTTCCCAGTTTCTGTATTTAGTATTAAGCTTTCCCAAAAAATTTCACAATTTTCTAAATAGTGTTACTATTTTTCCAGGATTTATTTTATTATTTTAGTGTTTAATTCATTATAAAAAAAATTATAATAGCCAAAAAATATTTTTCTTTTTCTAAACATTTTCTTTCATCATTAGAATCCTAGAAAAATCATTTTTATACCCGTAGGACTTTTGTAGCTCAAATTTCATGTTTTATTTTGTGTGTTGACGTAATAAACGTCACGTTTTTAACTTAGATTGCATTTTACAATTCCCCGCTTTCCCATCATGTTTCCCGTAGCTTTTAGGTCATTTTTAAGTTTTAATTTAAATTCCCCCGTGTAATTTCCCATTTAGGTTACGTTTATTTTATTTTCGTTAGTTAATTATCAAATTTTCGTTAATTTAACGTATCTCAAAACCAAATAATCTTTCACAACCACACATACAAGATTTTAATCTTGATCTTTTCACGAAGCTTTCCATTCACACCTCGTTGGGACACGACCCGGGAAATCACTTCCCGGTCTCACAAATAAATATCACTTTCACGAGTTTACGAGGTAATCTTTTTCCTAAAAGGTTTACTCGTAATTCTCCACGTCTTGTTGTATCACGATAACATTGACATCACGTTTTTTGATATTTTGACAAATTGTTTTGCACAGAAACACAACGAATCACCCTTACCCTTAGGATTTTAGGAAACCTACCCCGATGTCTTAGGTATATAGAATCTCTAAACTGTTTTAAATTTTTCTTACCCTAACCTTTTCAAAACTTTTTCCCCTTACCAATGGTGAGAATCCTCATTCTTCACCATAGAGATCTGAATTCTTTCTCCTTTGATCTCTAAACCTTCACTTCTTTCCTTAGCTTTCTTAAGCTATCTTCGTTCTAGTTAGAGATTCTACCCCTAACTATTTGAAGCGTAGGGATTGCACCAGGATTTACCTCTCGAGGGATCTCGAGAAGCTTACAACCCCCACCAGGCAGTGTACCTGATCGTTGTAGTATAGTATAGTGACAAGTACCGGGGGATTGATCGTTCAGCTAGGAATAGTGTCGCTAGGATTAGAAAACCTAATTACTAGTTCTAGAGATGAGGGATGATTCTTTTTGTATTTTTATGTTTTTTTAGAAAGCAAGTAAAAATCTCGGGTTTGAAGGATTTGGGCGGAATTAGTTGCTAGCCAACTAACCCAATACTAAGATGCAATCAAAATAAAATACTAAAAATGAAAATAAACTAAATTAAACTAAGGTTGTGAGCAATAAGTGGAGAAATGTGTTTACTTAGATTTCACTACTCCCTAGATATCTTTTACACATTAATTACTTGTTATAGTTGCGTGGATGACGGATTGTATTCCTTAATACCATTCATGGGGTGGCGTACTTAACTCGCCAATCCTATGAATGCCTACTTCACTCCTATGTCGAGCCGGCTAAGAAGCTCCTAACATGGGATCATTAGAATTTACTCATGCATTAAATACAACCAATAAAACCTAGTACACATCGGTTCATGTTTCCTAAGACGTTCAAGCATGTTACCATTTGGAGATCTGCCAGTTTTCTTAAGCCTAACATTGAAATCATTCATCCAATACAACCATAAACAAGTAATCAACACATAATCAACATCTAGGTTTCATTAGATCTAAGGAAACACAAGATAGATCTAGCCTAGCATGGTGGAATCAAGACAAGAACAAGATATAGACAACCAACACATAGACATATTGATTGAATTAAAAGAACACTTATCTCAATTACACATGTAAGCATTCAAGGGCTGAAAACCCTTGAAAAACCTGTAAAATTCGTATATGGTTCGGCCTTAGGGTTTTTCCAAACTTGTTCCTCTTTATGAATGAAAATTAGAAAACTATATATAGAAAATTGAGTCTGACGGCGTCAAGAACAACCTTGTGACGCCGTCATCTCGCCGCCAAAAGAATCCTCGGACTGCCTTGATCTACATCTGACGCCGTCATGTATTAAGTTTTTCCAGGCCGTCACGTATTTAACTCTTGACGCTCTTCCTTGTGACGCCTTTATTTCTGTACTGGGTCGTCATGATTTTTGCTCTTGACGCCGTCAGGATAATGCTCTTGACGCCGTCACACACTGTTCCCAGCTTGGAAAATAAAATCTTTGGCATTTTCTTCACTTTTATGCTCCAAAAACGTCCGAATTGCTTCCTTTTCCAGATTTCACTCCCAAAGTACCTAAAATCACAAAAGGAACTATTTAGGGCAATATTTGATCAAATAAATTCAATTCCGGGCTTAAATGACCCCCTAAAAGTGGTTCATTTTTAACCTCATCATATACCCTTACACTTGAGATTTGCTTGTCCTCAAGCAAATGCGCTTTTATTCTAGTCAAAATACAAGTTAGGGGTCATTTAACACTAATATAAAAGTAATTACAACAAATAATCGTTCCACTAAAGACCAAAGACAAGCACGGAGGTCATATACTAGCACCTCACAAATAGTGTTTAGATACTCACATATATCGGGTGTAATAAAGTATAAATTACAATATGGAAACGGAAGATATCTCTCACTACCTGTCATAGCAAAATAGATTACCATAGGCTTGGGAAAGGATCAAACCTCCACCACATGGCGTAAGCACCCATGATAAACTATCAAAGAGGTCTTTTAAAGGGTTGTAACGTTAGGTGTAGGGATATGAAATACACGGTTTTGTTGGGTATAGGCAGTCTTTACTGGTGGCGAGTTAACAATCTTGGTTAATTACATGTACAATATGGCGTTGCTAAGCCAAGACTAGACTCGACTTAAGCTAATGAATGAAAAATAACAAAAAGATAAAATAAACATAGAATGAAAAGGGATGGTAGTCCGTATGTTTTTTTTTCTTTTTCTTTTTTTTTTTCTATTTTTTTTCTTGTTTTTTCGATTTTATTTTATTTTATTTTTTATTTTTTGCATACACTCTTACCCTACGGGGGTAATAAAATATGTTCTTCCCCATTACTCCATAAAATAAATACTTTACCCATGAGTCCCAATCGTCCCAAAACAATATGTACAAGGATATGACTCGACTTAGCAACCATGTAATCAATTAGATAGTTAACTTAGGGTTTAACAAATAACAATAATGCACTAAAGATGAGCGCATACACGGAAGGCTAAGGCGATTTCGGTGTACATTTAAGTAGGGTGTAACAAATTCTTCCTTTAAGTAAAATGCTTAAAGTTAGAAACGAAAAGATAGGCTCGGAGGGGTGTACTAGGGGTTTCGTGTACTAAAAATGAGTACAACGCTAAGGTGTGGGAAAAATTAGTTGACTTAACTAGCCAAGTAATATGACTTAAATGGTCAAGTAATTATGATACGAGTTTAACACAAAGGTGATCCTAATGCCTCTTATCATGTAGTAAATCCTACTACACGAATGTAGTCTCACTAGCGGTCTCGGGATGCATCACTAACGCAAGTTCTAGAATCCAAATGCTACCGGTACACTCATAAGCACTAATAGTAAATGCTTTTCCTATCAAATCTAAAGGCGAACCTCACATATTTGGGTGGAAAATTTTTCTGAAAGTACGGTTATGTGCTAGTCATACAATCTCCTATCCATGAGACGCTTGCTATGGCTAAAGTTTCACTCCTAAATGTTGTAAAAAATTTTAAATTTGGCGCTAAAATTGTTCTAACAAGTATTGCTCATAGTTTTATTACACATCTACTATTAAACAAACAAACTCAAGCGAAAGTGTATCTGTAAGGTATCATCATTTTACCCTCCCCTTACACTTAGGATGAACATTGTCCCCAATGTTCAAGTAAAGAATGTAAAAGTGAAATGAGTAAAAAGAATGAAATCAAATACTCCCCTGATTTGCTCGGTATGGATAATAAGGTGGCCAGGTTAGATCTTCCTCCAAGAAAATGAACAATCAAAGCTTCCCTTCCAGAAAAATAAATCATCTTCTTGTCATACATAACCTGTAAATCCTGAGAAAACAAACAAGACAACCTCGCATAAAATCGGCGGCAATCTACATAAGTTACTAAATCCTAGAAAACAAAGTAAGATATAATGCTTGTGGAATGAAGTTTGCAGATTTCCTAGAGATTATAAAACTTAATAATTCAACAAAAACTCTAAGACTCCATTAGAAAAACAAAACTGGTAAAATTTCCAGCTTTTTACACGTGACGCCGTCAAGAGTAAACTCGTGACGCCGTCAGAAGTGACCTGCAGAAATTCTTATGTTAAGTTTCCGGAAAATTTCTGGAAAAACTTGGTCCTACTTCCTGGAAAATCTTGCAAAACTTCATTATGACTCAATACAAGCATTTGACTCTAACAAATACGAATATACATGTTCACTTAATATTGTGGAGAATCATGATCGGTTTGTTTCTTAAAAACATATTTGGGGTTTCCCCTTACACTTATCTTTTGCAAAAATACCTTTAGGTGGAGTTAAGACTAGGCCAAAACAACAATGTAAAGTATTTCCACTATTTAGTTTAGAAACATGATCTACCAACAATAGCAAATAACAAACAAACAAAATAAAATCACACAAAGCATGGGTTGCCTCCCAAGAAGCGCTTTTCTTTATTTACGAGTCTTGTAGCTAGACTCAAGGTCATGGGTTACTACGTGACCTCATCATTGGTTTCACTCTCTAGGTCGTCTTCTAAACCAATTTTGTATTCCGGACCTAGTTGCAAGCATTCTTTGTAGAAACCAAGCATCCTATTCTTCACATACTCTACTCCTCTACGTCTATCCTCATCATTCCTATAATAAGCCGCTTGCTTGTGTTCCTTTTCTAAATTATAGAGGAGGCGGTATTGCTCAATCTTGTAGGGCATTTGGTAGGCAATCTCATCATTCTCTTCCTTGAATCTAACTATCCCTAAAGTCGGATCATAACTCATCCTAGTGACCTCAACAAATGGCTTTCCGAATATTATTTGGCTTAGGCAATCATCTATCACCGGATGAGTGTCTTCCACTATCATAAAATCGATCTCATAAGTGAGATTACCTATAATCACATGCAATCCCTTCACTCTTCCTACAAAATTACTTATCAGATTCTTATTGGGCATCATCCTAAAATCAAGTTGTTTCTTCATCACCCAATTGTAATAAGTCCTAGTGATGATATTTACGGGAGATCTAGGATCGATATAAGCTTTCCATATATGCATATGCCCGATGTTGCATGGTATGTTAATGTTAGAGGGGTCTCCCATTTTGATAAGGGGTGTGCCAAGGATATATGGTCCTCGGGACTATCGAATAAATCCTTATGGTATTCCCGTTCTTCCTTGGTTGGCAACTTATCAAAGTACTTTTCTATAGTCTCTACTCCTCTAATTCCTCTCCCTTTTTAACCTCAACTTCCCTACTTTCATCCCTAGTCTCGGTTTCTACTCCAACTACATCTTTGTCACTTTCTTCTATTTCCTTATCTATCGGCTTAATGGTGACAACATTGACAAAGTGGACATGTTTGGATGATGAGGGGTCTTTAATTTGGATTCCGTTATTGGTGTCCCTAGTGTCCTTCCTAGGTGCGGTTAATGCTTGATTGTTGAGGGCTTTCAACAAGTTGTCTATCTTATTGGTCATCTCCGTTTGTTGTTGGTTGAATTCGGTTTCAAACCTAGCTATGCGAGCTTCTTGAGATGCCATGAACTTTGACATCAATCCTTCAAGATTGTTGGTACTACCATAGTTGTTAGAAGGATTGTTGTTAAAAGTACGGTTGGAGGGTGGACTGTTTGGTTGATAACGATTAGGCGGATTGGAAGAATTGGGTTGATTTTGTTTCCACCTAAGGTTTGGGTGATTTTTCCAAGAGGGGTTGTATGAATCACCGTAAGGGTTTGGCTCGGGCTTGAAAGTGTACCACTTATCTCCCGCTTCGTCGGTACGCGTGGATGCGTAGTCCGCAAAAGCTGTTCCGGGGAGTTCCACACAATCACGAGTGTCATGGGGACCACTACATAATTCGCATGAAGAAGTGATTTTGTTCACTTAGCTTGAAGGCTTAGGAGCTTCGTAAGATTTCATGAGAAACTTGACTTGGTCCTCAAGTTTCATGATCCTACGGTCGGGAGTGCTAGAGTTATTCGAAGGCAAAGATATTGCCTTGACCGTTTTGTTCAAATCACGGGGATCATTCCAACTTTCGTTGTCATAGAGAGCAAGATCTTCTATGAGTTTCCATGATTGTTCCGCACTTAGATCAGGTAGCTTACCACCGGCCGATTGGTCAATGGCTCGCCTCGTGGAGAGATCGATATGGTCATAAAAGATTTGGACTTGGAACCAAAGGTCTATGCCATGATGAGGGACTTTTTGGAGTAAGTCCTTGAAACGAGTCCATGCTTCATAAAGAGATTCATTTTGACGTTGTTGGAACATCAAGATGTCATTTCTAAGCTTAGTAGTTCTCCCCGGTGGGAAAAATTGAGCAAGGAAACGAGTGGTGAGATCATCCCATGTGGTGATGGATCCCGCGGGTAAACGCTCAAGCCATTGACTAGCTTGATCCTGTAGAGAGAATTGGAATAGGCGTAATCGGGTTGTCTCTCTAGTTGCAACATCTAGGTCTATGGAGTCTACGATTTTTAGGAAGTCCTTGAGATGTTGATTTGGATCTTCGGAACGAAGTCCATGGAATGCACATCCGCTTTGCACCAACCGGATGGTGTCGGATCGCAAGGGGGTCACATTGGCTCCGGTGAGCTCAATAGTGTTTCGGTAGCCTTGGTGGCTAGGTTTGGAATACTCTCCTAAGGTTCGGGGCCTAAGAGGTTCTAGTGGTGGGTTTTGTTGTGGTGGGATGACGGGTTCAAAGATGTTCCCATCGTCCATGATGTCGGGTGGTGAAGAGTTACGAAAAAAAACACAAAGAAATAAGATAGACTAAAGAAAACCTAAAAATAAAAATAAAATCTTACTAGAAAGGAATCTAGCAAGTAGACCTAATAAAAAGAAATTCTAACCTAGACAATAACTATTCCCCGGGCTGCGGCGCCAAAAACTTGATGCGTAGGGATTGCACCAGGCTTTACCTCTCGAGGGATCTCGAGAAGCTTACAACCCCCACCAGGCAGTGTATCTGATCGTTGTAGTATAGTATAGTGACAAGTACCGGGGGATTGATCGTTCAGCTAGGAATAGTGTCGCTAGGATTAGAAAACCTAATTACTAGTTCTAGAGATGATGGATGATTCTTTTTGTATTTTTATGTTTTTTTTAGAAAGCAAGTAAAAATCTCGGGTTTGAAGGATTTGGGCGGAATCAGTTGCTAGCCAACTAACCCAATACTAAGAGGCAATCAAAATAAAATACTAAAAATGAAAATAAACTAAATTAAACTAAGGTTGTGAGCAATAAGTGGAGAAATGTGTTTACTTAGATTTCACTACTCCCTAGATATCTTTTACACATTAATTACTTGTTATAGTTGCGTGGATGACGGATTGTAATCCTTAATACCATTCATGGGGTGGCGTACTTAACTCCCCAATCTTATGAGTGCCTACCTCACTCCTATGTCGAGCCGACTAAGAAGCTCCTAACATGGGATCATTAGAATTTACTCATGCATTAAATACAACCAATAAAACCTAGTACACATCGGTTCATGTTTCCTAAGACGTTCAAGCATGTTACCATTTGGAGATCTGCCAGTTTTCTTAAGCCTAACATTGAAATCATTCATCCAATACAACCATAAACAAGTAATCAACACATAATCAACATCTAGGTTTCATTAGATCTAAGCAAACACAAGATAGATCTAGCCTAGCATGGTGGAATCAAGACAAGAACAAGATATAGACAACCAACACATAGACATATTGATTGAATTAAAAGAAAACTTATCTCAATTACACATGTAAGCATTCAAGGGCTGAAAACCCTTGAAAAACCTGTAAAATTCGTATATGGTTCGGCCTTAGGGATTTTTCCAAACTTGTTCCTCTTTATGAATGAAAATTAGAAAACTATATATAGAAAATTGAGTCTGACGGCGTCAAGAACAACCTTGTGACGCCGTCATCTCGCCGCCAAAAGAATCCTCGGACTGCCTTGATCTACATCTGACGCCGTCATGTATTAAGTTTTTCCAGGCCGTCACGTATTGAACTCTTGACGCTCTTCCTTGTGACGCCTTCATTTCTGTACTGGGCCGTCATGATTTTTGCTCTTGACGCCGTCAGGATAATGCTCTTGACGCCGTCATACACTATTCCCAGCTTGGAAAATTAAGTCTTTGATATTTTCTTCACTTTTGTGCTCCAAAAACGTCCGAATTGCTTCCTTTTCCAGATTTCACTCCCAAAGTACCTAAAATTACAAAAGGAACGATTTAGGGCAATATTTGTTCAAATAAATTCAATTCCGGGCTTAAATGATCCCCTAAAAGTGGTTCATTTTTCGCCTCATCACTATTCCATATGCAAATATATGATCCTCATATATAAGCATATTCCTACCCTTTATTTCCCTAGATTACTATGATTCCCGAGCTAGTTTTCCCCAATCCCCTTTAGTAAACCCCAAAACCTTAGTTAGGATTTTCATACTTGAGGTTAGAAATAACATTAGGATAACCCTAGAAAACGTAAACTTAGGAATAGAGATAATTTGGATTAAAAACCAAAACCCCTACCCCAATAGATATAGGAAAACATTAGGATTAGAAAATAGATTAGGAAAAACCTAGGATTAGATAACCCTCACCCTAAGCCTTTAGACCCCTAGTTTAGGATAGACACATTTACCCTATAGGAATAAGTAGATTTAGGTCATAGATTACCCATACCTAGCCCTTAGGATACCCATACCTATACACTTGAGGATTTTAGATTATACCTTAGGATTTGACAATTTTTAGAATACCCATTAGGAAACTTCACTTAGGAGATACTATTGATAGTGCCCTAGCTGGTTTCAAATTCCTAGGAATAGTAATACTCATAATAATAGTAATAATGGTAATAATAGACAACCTAAAACAAAAGAGAAAACCCGAAACTACACCTAAAAATAAGGATATACCTAGTCAACCCTTAGGAAAGAAAACACTTAAACCTAATCCCTCTTTAGAACCCTCTACCTCAATGGAACCAAACACCTCACCCTTAGAAATTAGGATTTGTTAGGAAAAACTAGAAGAACCTTATGGGAAAAACAAAACTCTGGGAAGAAATCTAGTAAATCTAAAACTCCGTTAGGATATTCTCCTTCAGGTATCCTATACTCTTACTCGCTCTTCCGTTTAATCTCATCTTTCCATTTCTCTCTTTCTACCGATTAAATATTTTCCTCCCACTTCGTCCTACTCTTCCGTTTAAAATCCCATTTTTCCCGCCTTTTCCCCACTCCACAAATTAAAACCATACTTTTCCATTTTTTCCACTCTTATACTTTTCCCCACTCCACCTACTACAAACTCCTTTTTCCTTTTCCATTTTCCCCTACTTTGCCATTTCATCCTTCTTCTTTTCTCACTCCACTCCACTCCAATAAATCATTCACACCATTTCCCTTCATTTTTATTTCTCCGTCATTTTACACTCTATTTTCTTCTCTCTACATTCTCTCCCTACCTCATCCTGCAATGTTCTATTAACTAGAACTTGTATTTCTCGTCATACTACAAGTTTCTATTAGTTAGAACTTGTAAGAATATCTACATCAAACTTTAATCCTCATTAACTATGATATTAAATCTCGCTTTGCAAGAAATTTCAAAAAAATGAGATCTTCTACGTCCGTCATTCTTGTCTTAACATGGAAACCTACCATGTGACAGGTTGCTAAACCGGAGAACTTTAGAACTTGTCTCTATCATGATTAGAACTTGTCTCTATCATGACTAGAACTTATCTCTACCTTGACTAGAATATTCCTCTACCGTATCTAGAACTTATCTCCACCATGATGAAGAACTAGTTGTCATCTCGGTTGAAACTTATCTCTAAAATATTCCCTTACCATATATCCTTAAATATGGTAAAACTCTCTTCATTTTTCACCGATACTACTTAAGGATGATTTATGATGACTATCCTCTTAAAATGAATAAGGATGTTCCTACATTTTAATGAGAAAGTTATAAATCAAATAGGTTAAGAATTTATATGCTCTTATTTTCAAATATTGGGACGCCTTTATTTGCCAATAATGATATATAAAAACCTCAGTATCTGGTATCTGTGCAAGCAATTCCTACTCCGCTTGTGCAAAATCTTTTTTCTTTTCATGTCATTTTCCTCAGTATCAGAAGATAATTCTCTTCTACCTCTATTTTCTCGACTTATTCTCTCCCCTACTCTTATAATCGTCAAAATCTCAGGACGAGATTTTATCTAAGGGGGTAAAGACTATAACAACCCACAAACACCCATTACTATCATTCCCATCACAAATACCTATAGTAGGTATTTCACAGGTAAATTTTTGCTTTTTATATGCATTATTACTTGCATGGCTCACTAGACATGCTCACGTATCTACACAAGCCAAATAACTCAACACTCACATCCTATAAACCCTAGGTATGTCAAGCATAAAATCATAACAACACCATAATAAGTAATTCACCAATCTAAAACACTAAGCATAACACAAAACCCTAATAAACACTAACTAAAACTTAAGTAGGATTATGTGGTTATTTGAACCTATATGCTTAGTTTAACTAGTATGATTGTGTCCAAGGCTTAAGTATGAGTTTCCTTAGGAATATTAGGATATATTAGGACAATTAGGCTATAGAATAAACCCTTTAGAACTTAGATACAAACCCCAGAAGTCCTAAACCATAACTAGGTCATAGTTAACTAGAATTAGGTATAAACCATCCCAAAACTTCCCCATAGGTCACTACCACTTAGTATAAGCCTATTAAAACTTAGGAATAGTTATTAGACACTCATAGGACACTAGTCTAGGCACTAAACCATAGGATAAACCCTAGTCTCTCACTAAACACACTTAGGTCATTTAGGTTACCAAACTAGGTCAAACCTTTCCCATAAGTTACCCTCATTTAGAATAAACCCTTTAGGACTTAGGATTAGTCACTAGACACCCTTAGGAACTTAACTTAGGCACTAAACCTTAGGTAAAACCTTAAACACATAATAAGTAGAACTAGGTCTAAACTTAACTAAAACAAGTAAAACCTAAACATAAGCACCTCAAACACCTCAACCTAGCACCTTAACACCTTAGTCATACCCAAGCACACACCCTAACACCTCTAAGCACCCACAAAAGTAGGTGACTCATCTACTTGTCTAATCCACCACTAATCACCCTTAATCCACCACTAAACCTCCCCTAAACCACCACTAATCCACCCCTAATCACCTTAAACCACCGCTAAACACCCTAAGCAGCTTACAAGCACCTCCAAGCACCCGAGCAAGGAGGTGAATCACCTCCTTGTAAGTTACTACCCAAACTGCCTCTCTTGGCTTCACTACCACCACAACCGTCCTAGCTCAGCCCCCTAGCTACCTCCTAGCTTCTCCTCATCACCACTAGACCTGCCACAACCCCCTCTAGCCTTGCTTTCTCACCCCTCCCCTTGCACGACACCTATATTTTCACCCCAAACCGCCTCTACGCGGGTATAAATACCCCCTCCTCCCTCCATTCTTTTTCACACCTCTCCTTCTCTTCTCTACTTCACATTTCTATAGTTTAAGACCCTTAGAAGCCCTAGGATACGAGTAGCTAAGCCTTGGTCGTGTTGTGTTATGGTTTGAAGTCGAGCGAGCCTAAGAAAACCCTAAAACCCACGTAAACCCTCCCCTAGCCAAGTAAGTCATACAATTTAGTTTATTTAGCTTTAGTTTAGTCTTAGCATAGATTTAGGATGCCTTAGATACCCTAGGAACCCTTGCATGAGCCTTGAACCATTTCGTTTACTAGTTTACTTTTTAAAACACTAGATTGAGTCGTATACTTGCATGCATGCTATAAGTTATTACTTTAGGTCATACACTAGTTATAGATAACCTAGATAAGCTAAAATAAGTAAAACATAAGCTAGAAAACTTAGTTGCTGGATAAAATATAAGTTACATGCATATTAGGACTAGTTTTTCAAACCTTTACATGCATAAGGGTATATATCATAAATTCCTGAAATTATAAAGTCTAGGGACTGTTTTTGACATTTCCTAGAAGTTATAAATGTAAGGACTAGTTTTGCATAGTATTAAAACCATAGGATAGATATTAAAATAAGTATAAAATAAAAAGGACTAAAAACGTAAATATTATAAAGTTAAAGGTCTAAATGGTAAATATAGAAAACTTAAGTGTCTTAGGTTAGTTACTTAAAATATAGAAGTCTAGGGACTAGTTGTGTCAAAGTATAGATAGTTATTAGTATAAGTAATATAAATTTAGGGTAGAAAACATAAATATAAATACTATAAGGGTAAAAAGTGAAAATATCATATAAGTATAAATCCAAAATAAATTAGAAGCATAACACAATACTAGGGAGCTTCAAGCGAGGAGTACTATGTGGATATTTCGTTTTGACGAGTTTGTTGGGTTTACGAATTAAAGTGCCCTAACGTCTCGAACGATTATTGCATATACTTCTGAAATATGATGGCCTGGACGGTGATATGATTATAACTAAACCCTAATAACAACATAACTCAATAATAGAGAGCTTTGTGTGAGGAGTATTAACTTCTGAATTATGATGGCCCGAGCGGTATTATGTTGATAAGATAATACAATAGTAGGGAGCTTCATGTGAGGAGTCATATACTTCTGAATTACAATGGCCTGAATGGTGTTATGTTATATATAAAACATTAACAAACCTAAAAACAATAACTTGAGAAACATAAACATGATAACTAAAGCTTGACATACATACTAAACCAACAATACACTAGGATACGTGAGTAAGGCGGTCTAGTTTCCGAGTCACTATTTGCATCACTTAGATTACTCTAAACCCAGGTGAATTTCGTAGCCTCACACTCTTTTTAAATTCCGTGAGTTCATAGCCTAATACTTTTTAAAACTTTCACTTTAAATGCTTTATAAACCCTATGAGGGGGATACATGCTAAATGCTTTACTTAAAACCGAATACAAGTTTTTATGTATAATTTGGAAAATATTAAAAAGAAAAAATATTGAATTAATATTTCAATTTTGCATTGAAAAAATATACGTAGATATCTTTTTATGTATAATTAATATGCGCATAATTTCTCTACAACTTTTTATGGAATTAACAAAAAAAATTCTTGAAAAATACATTGACAATAATGAAATAAATAAAGATAAAGAAAGAATTAATAAAAAAAACAAGATAAAATTGACTTCATTTCGCCTATGACTATAAAAAAGGCTTTTGATAATCTTAGAAATAGTAAGCAGAATCCACATATTTTTTTTTCTTTGGTTGTTTGCACGAGTAAACTAACTGCCACCACTACATAACCAAAATTCATGAATCCAATCGTTTGGGATATTTTACCCACGCGAACGCGAATATAGTTGATAGATCTAATGGAGTTTGACAACTCCCGTTGGTATTAACACCCCACTAGGTGGTACCAATAAGTAATATATTTGAATCCACTCAAGGAATAACTTTGGCAAGTTATCCTTCTATCCCCTCATGTTTGGTCTGCAGCCCACATGACCCGGATCGTTAAGGTGTGATTCATGAGCTTAGTGCAACATACTCAACTCCTGATAATTGTGCATGCATCACAATTATCACAAAACTTACATTTTCCCAGATGGGTGTAACAACTAAACCCAGGGAGCTTGTATTCACTAACCCCTAAACCTATAATTCTCACTCAACACCTAGTGTTTACTTTTTAAGCATGTATTCTAGGTATATTACTTCTATGGATCCATGGCAGAAGGAGGTACTGAACTTGGAGGACTTTTCATGGTTATCATTCAAACACAACCTAACTCTTAGATTTTTGGGACCTCATAAAAAATAAAAGTATATCTTTTATAATTAAAACTCTGATAATTACGAATGATAACTAACTTTCCAAAACGTCTCTTTTCGAGTCGTTTTCTATTACTGTATCTGTGATTCTATGAAGTAATACCCCAAACACTTTATCCGCTGCGATCAGTGAAAAATTGAGGTGTTACACAAACAAGTTCTTAACAAGCTCAACAACTAATCTAACAGATAGCCACTTAAACCTTGAGAACAAATTTGCAATCTGAAAATCTATACCCAATAAGCTAAAAACTATTTCTAATGTGCAAGCAAACTACAACTTAACTAAATCAACCCTTATCAAGCTAGAACAAACAGAAGCACAAGCTAGAATCAAGCTTAAACAAGCTAAATCCATAACTGAGTATGTAAGCTACAAACAGTCCTAGAGACAACTATGTATGGGCAAAACAAGCTAATCAAACAAGCTCAAATAAGCACACAAAACTCAATTCCAACAAGCTGATACTACAAGCTTCTAAAATAACCAAGAATTAATCAAAAAGCTGATCTATTGTAGAAGCTAGGGCTTGTGAAAATGAGCTCATGTGACAGAATCATGTGGTACAGGGCAATGTAATGACCAAACAGGCCAATTTAAGCTGCTGAAAAGCTAATAAGAAAAATTTACAAAAAGAAGGTAAAATATGGATTAAGAAGATGAGCAACCAAATTTTTATTTCCCAAAACCATAGAACAATTGGATAAAAATTGATGAAATGAAAAATCAAAAACAAAAGTGGTTTAAAAAATGTAGAAATATTTTTGACTTTTTCTGATTTGATGAACTTTGACTTAAGATAAATTTGTTTGATCCTAGATGATTAAAAAATGTAGAAATATTTTTGACAATTATATCATCCAAATCAAACTTGAACTCAGAAAACTACCTAGATCCAAACACTCCTATACATGACTAATTTTATGATTTTGTATGCAAATGAGTGAATTAAAGTAATTCTATTGATGCAGTATGTTTATATAAATTAAATGAGATGTATGCAAGCTATTATGATAAGAAAATAAGCACCAATTAAGCTAAAGCTATAAAATGCAATTATAACTAACAATATCCAACTATAAGCTATTATGAGATCTACTAAATGTAAATAAGTGAACAATCAATCAACACACTCAATCAAGCTAAATTAACATGCAAAAAAATCAGATAATGCATTAATATAATCAGATTTAAGCAAATAAGCAATTACTTGAAAAATTAAGCTAGAAATGAATAAAACTTACAAACACCCTCTGTTCAAAACAAGGACTGATTTAGCTCCAAAATAAGCTCAGAAAAGAAAGCCTAAAGGCCTAGGGGTCTTCTTCTTGAATGATAAGTTCAAGTGCTTATTTGAGCAGCTACTTTGACTTTTTGACTTTTGAGAGATTTGTGAATTTTGAGCTAATTTATACCTAAAAAGTACTCACAGAAGCTATGAAAAGCTAAATGAGTCTTAACTAATAGAAAGAAGCTATTTGAAGCTTCGATTTTATAATGAAAAACATATTTTTTGATTTTTAGTATTTTTTTTCTTGGTTTTCATATAAACTTGAAGTAAGAGTTAAATAAACTATTTAGAGCTGAAAAGTAAGCTTATAATGAGCTTATGAAACAGTGAATGAGCTTAAACAACAATTATTAAACTGTAATGAGAATTGGAGTAAACTGAATAAACATGAATTAATAAAAGGATACTGAAATTTTATTGCTAATTAAGCTTGAATACAGAAGATTTAAGGATTAAAAACTAAGAATAAAGCTCAAAAATAATTTTGGCAGAGTAACATAAATAAAACTACACACTGATACAAGTGATATCAAGGGGTATTTATAGCTGAGCTCAAGGGTGAAGCTCCTAGTGTTTTGGAAGGCCCTGGATTCTTCAATCTTGTCCCTTAGATCATTCCCATCATCATATCTCAAATGGCAGCCCTTGGATCAAATTTGATGATGTGTCGTGACCAATGAGAGGCTTTCTTTTATCCATGCTGGTGATCCTAGCTCTGACATGCTCTCCACATGTGTCAGTCCTTCTAGAAGTCCAATGATTGAGTGATTTAATTTGGATTGAGGTAAATTGATTGTACGGTAAAATTAGGGTACATGTGGGATTTAAGGGGCCGATAATTTTAAATGGTAATTAATGTGTGGGTATGGGTCGGGTACAAGGGGAATATGGGTAAGGGGGTTTATTAAAAAAGAAATGGGCTAGTGGTTGGGCTTGGTGGGTTTATTTGGTTAGTTAGGATTTGGATGAAATAATAAGGTCCGGTTGGTTTGTAATAGTTTTAGGATAAGTTTTAAGTAATAACTCCAAGGACCAATGTTGTAATTTCTGTAAATTCAGGGACCGATTTTGCCAATTTACAATAATATGATCCAAGGGCCTTTCATGTTATTCTTTGATTCTTGGAGGTCCTTTGTTGCCATTTCTTCAAATTTATCTTCAAAGGGACTAGATTTGACAATTTCTGAAAGTTGAGGGACCATTTTTGCCAAGTTCTTCAAACTTCAACCAAGGGTCATTTTTGCAATTCTTTGATTCATGAAGGATGACTTTTGACGTTTTAAGCATATCTTTGATTATTTACTTCCCCGGCTTTGGCTTTTGACACTTTTCCAAATCTTGTGCTCGTTTTTGTCATTTTGGCTTGATTTATGTCCATATTTGAAATATCAGTACCTGCACAATCACAAACATAAAAACACAATATCTTTGACATTTATGGTTAGTTTTGGTCGTTTTGGTCCTAATTTGGCAAATAAAAGGTATGTGAATTACATGTACCCTAATCCTTTTAAACTTCTTCATTCGTCGAACCTAGACCAATTGGGGCATTTCAATCCCAACATACCTTGTACTAACCTTTCTTGTATCCCCTAAACACTCTACAACACATACCAAGTGGCATTTGAGCATTAAATGAAACCTTAGCTCACCCTCTATAAATATCGAGCACCAAACACCCTCTTGTTCATCCCATACTCAACACAATACTACACTCACTCACCTACAACTTTTACTGATCCAAAGATACCCCAAGAGCAGTAAGAATAATATTGTTTAAGGAGGATAGGAACCTGAAGGAGTTTGGCTCAATTCGAGTGTCATAGTGTCGAATTGCCCTTCATACAAGTTTCTGTAAGTCTTAAGCACTCACACTCTATTTATTACATGTTAACAACTCATAATAATAAGCTAAAATCAAACATTAGGTCAAGGCATGCATACTTTTTTTTTTTTTTTTTTTTTTTTTTTTTTTTTTTTTGTCGAGACCAAACAAACACCCATAATGAGTTCTACTTGATTAACCAATCTAGAAACCTTAAACTTTGTTTAGAAATAACCTGTATATGACTAATAACATGTTCCTATACTTAGAATGACAGTTTGGAGGTTTAAAAATCGAAAAATAAACTTCTTTTCACAACAGATACATGTCAATTTATTTTTTTGTGAAACCAACTCTAGCCATTTATTTCTCCTATCAAATGGACTCTAAAATTTTTGAAACTTGGGGGATTTGAAGACCTCATGGAATAGATTAAGTATGATAAAAAAAAACTTTTCACTTTCGTTCCAAGGCATCGTTTTTATTGAGCCATATTTATGGCCTATCGCATGCTGAAGCTCAAAATAAAAACCCTTATCTCTTTCTATAAAAATGTTCCAACCTCCTAACTTTGGGAATTAATTGTGACTTGACCATAATAAATCACGACCTCTGGGTTGAACCTGTAGATAGACCATGTAGAAAACTGATGAAAAGATCGAGAACTTAGTGAAAACATCACAAGGCCTCGCCTTTATTCCCTTTTGTTTATGCCTTGTCGAGTTCGAAACCAAACTCACCTTTTTAATTAAATGAAACTAATAAAATGAAACCATAAGCTGATAACCTATATAAAACTTATTCTTAAACTTGTTTTACATATGTAAAAGAGTCGTAGAGATTCGTGCCCTTTTTCTAGGTTGAAAATACGTTTTTACTTAAAAAGGACCTCGGGTGCAAAATTATACTTGCATGAGGGGTATTTTATGTCAAAACCCTAAACTATTCTTATGAGTCAAACTTAAATTGAACTAAACTTGAAGGTTAAGGGTAAAAAGTGTTATATTTGAAAGTTCGGGGTAGAAATTGTCATTTTACTAAAGTTGAGGGGGGTAAACTGTCATTTCACCAAAATTTGAGGGGTATAGGTTGTAAATATATAAAACTTGGAGGTATGAATTGTCATTTCATGATAGTTCAGGAGTAAATGTTGTCAGTACCTAAAACTACAGGGGTAAAAAGTGTAATATTCTATATTATTATGGGAATATATTTATAAAAATAAAATGACTTGGGAACTTGATAAATTAACAAATGAACCTTAAAAACGATCGTGTTATTATTAACTAGCTTTTGAAGATACTTCATGTTATCATAACTTAATGAATACTCGATAACGAAACCTTTACAATATCAATACTTAAAATCATGAATACGAACACTAAAACAATTGACATATTCATTTAGGTTGCGTGACGGAGCAATTTATTCAATAAACATCATTTGTTTTCCATCCAGACTACTTTAACCCCAAGGTGAGTTCATAGTCCCACTTTTTATACATTTTTCAAACTTGTGGGGAGATACATGCTACAAACCGAACACAAGTATTTTTCTGTATGCTATCCTGATTGATATTTCCTATGACACACTATTGCCACTAAAAAGACCCTCATATCATGCACCATTAACCAATTGTGAGTGAACGCGAATATTGTGAATAGATCTATTGGAGGTTGACAGCCCATTTGAGCTAGCTGGATAGATAGCCTTCGTGCTAGCCGGATACATTATTTGAGAATTACTATGAAGTTGGCAAGCTTCTACTCGGGGGAATTGTTACTTACATCATCATTATGATGTCAGTAATTTATATCATTTTATGGTATCACTATAACACCCCGCCTTTCACTGATCGCAGCGGATTAAGTGTTTGGGGTATTACTCATGGAACAAAGACAAGATAATAGAAAACGACTCAAAAAGAGACATTTTTGAAAAAGATGTAATCATTCATTTATTTATCAGAGTTTTTAAAGTAAAAGATGTGCTTTTACCAAAATAGAGGTCCCTAAGATACGTTTTATGACACAAAACTTGATGAATGATAAATATTATGGACATTTCCATGTCCAATACTTCTCCGTGCCAGGGTTCCTATAGTGCCTAATTACCTAGGATAACATGCTTAAAAGTCAACACATATGTTGAGTGAGAGTCATAGGTTTAAATAGTTAAGGTATGAATACAAGTTCCACAGGGTTCAGCTTAAACCCTATGTGTGGAAAGGTTTTAGGGATAGAAGGTATATTGCACTAAGCTCATGAACCACACGTTAACAGTCCGGGTCATGGTGTCTGCAGACCAAACCATGAGGGGATTGGAAGGATAACTTGCCAAAGTTAAACCTTCAGTGGGTTCAAATATAGTACTTATTGGTACCAGCCAGTGAGGTGTTAATACCAACGGGAGTTGTCAAACTCCAATAGATCTATCAACTATATTCACGTTCGCGTGGGTAAAATATCCCAAACGATTAGATTCATGAATTTTGGTTATGTAATAATGGCAGATAGTTCACTCGTGCAATAACCAAGAGAAAAGACTTGTATTCGGTGTAAAGCATGTATCCCCCTCACAGGGTTATAAAACATTTAAAAGTGAGGATATGAAAAACTCACCTGGGTCTTAAGGTAAGTAAAGTAGGGGTTTATACAATTCACTCACGTATCCTTGGGGTTGTGTAGGTGTGTGTATGTCAAGTCTTAGCCTAGGTTTTCATAACTAATTACTATTAGGTTTTTATATATAACATAACACCGTTCGGGCCATTGTAATTCAGAAGTATATGACTCCTCACATGAAGCTCCCTACTATCGTATTATGTTATCAACATAATACCGTTCGGGCCATCATGATTCAGAAGTTAATACTCCTCACACAAAGCTCCCTACTATTAAGTTAGGTTGTTATTATGGTTTAGTTATAACATAACACCGTTCAGGCCATCATAACTCAGAAGTATATGCAATAATCGTTCGAGGAGTCAGGGCACTTTAATTCGTAAACCCAACAAACTCGTCAAAATGAAATATCCACATAATACTCCTCGCATGAAGCTCCCTAGTATTGTGTTATGCTTCTAACTTAGATAGGTTTCGTATTTATATGAAAATAGTCCATTTTTACCCTTTAAGTTTATATATTTACATTTTCTACCCTATACTTAAAAACTTATAACAACTAAGCATATAACTTTCTAACTATTGCACATTTAGTCCCTATACTTATATATTCTAAAGAAATGACATAAATAGTCCCTAAACTATGCTAACTTTCATTATTTACTCTATTTACCCTTATGTTTATAGTATTTTCAATATTAGTCCTTTTTAGTTTAATACTTGTTTTAATATTTATCCTAAGGTTTTAATATTTTGTAAATCTAGTCCTTACACTAATAACTTCTAGGAATTGTTAAAAACAGTCCATAGACTTTATAGATTCAGGAATTTACAATATATTCCCCTATGCATGTAATATTTTGCAAAACTAGTCCTAAATGCATGTAATTCATATTTTAGCTTGGCAACCTAGTTTCTAAGCTTATAACTAAGTCATATAAGTTCAAATACGCCACATAATTCAGATTGTATCATGTAAATAAGCTATACAACACATAAACATGCAATTCGACCTAATTAGGGTTTTAAAAAGGAAACATGCAAACGATTGGGTTCTAGGTCCTAGCTAAGGGATCTAAGGTATCTAAGGTCTCTCCTAAGTCTATTCTAAGTATTCTATACATAAAGTAAGGTTACCTAGGTCAGGGAGGGCTTAATAAGGGTATTAGGGTTTTCTAGGGTTCTCTCGACTTCAAACCACATCAAAACACAACCAAAGCTTTGCTACTCGATTCCTAAGGCTTCTAAGGATCTTACACTACATAAATGTGAAGTAGAGAAGAGAAGTAGAGGTGTGAAGAAGAATGGACGGGAGGAGGGGGTATTTATACTCATGTATGGAGTAGTGACCAAGGCAAGGGCTGCCATGTGTCGTGGAGGGGGAGGAGGAGTAAGCAAGGTGATGAGTGCTCAAACACTCATCATTTTTGGTCTAATCTGAACTACAAAACATACAAAAACACTCAGAAATGCATCAAAATACTAAAAATATTTCAAAATTGTGTTTTATATGTTTTAGATGCAAAATGAGTAAAAATAGTTAAAAAACGTACAAAGTTTGCAAAATTGGCAGTTTCAGTCCCCCAACTTTCAAAAATTGGCAAAAATAGTCCCTGAGCACTTATTTGGAAAGAAAAATCACCAAAGGTCCTTTTGAAATCATAACTTGTCATATTTAGTCCTTTGGTGAAAAATCTCAAGTTTTGGAAATTTACAGTTTGGTCCCTGGAGTTTCAGATCAGATTTGGTCCCTGGTGGGATATTTTTGAAAGAAAAATCATTCTTGGACCTTGGGAAATCAAAAGTTGTCAAAATGGGTCCCTGGGTGTAAGTTTTGAAAAGTTTACATGTTTCGTCCCCGTAATTTGGAAATTTGCATAATTGATCCCCGGGAATTTCAAAAGTGGAAAAATTGCATTTATGGCCCATGGGAATTCAAAGCTTGGCAAAGTAGATCCTTGTGAAAACTTGGAACAGTTGGCAAAACTACCCCTGAACTTTCACCAAATTACACCAATGTCCTTGTGCTTAATTTCTAATAAACCATCCGGATCCTTTGTTATTTTTTAGCCCAAAACACAAAACACTCCACCCTTATAACTCCACCCACCCCTGATCCATTAAATAAACCCCAAAACCCACACAACCCCACCAAGCCCAACACCAATCCATCAGCCCACTTCCTAAACTAATAAAACCTTTCCCCCCATTTTATAACCTCCCTCGGTCAACAGGTCAACCCCGACTCCACCACTTCCCACTTGATACCTGCAACACTGTGTACCCCCCCCCCCCACCTTCACCAACTATGCAACCTCTTCCCATTCCTTGTCCCCCCTAGCCTCCACTAAACCCCAAGAACCATTTAATGTTCCTTATAACCCTCCAAGCAAACCTACCCTGCCAAATCCTTTTTTTCCCGCCAAACTCAATTTAAACGGCCATGATCATTTGAAGCAATCCTACGGCTCCAAGTCATGTGGTAAAGTCAAAAGAGGACCTCAAGACCTTTATAAGTCAAGAAAAAGGAGAGGAGAATAGTTAGTTAGAGTAGAATAGTTAGTTAGTATAATTAGAAGTCGTTTTCACGTAATTTCCATTTTCTTAGTGTAAAAGTTAGTTTTAAATTGTAATTGCAAGCTCACAGTGTATTTGGTACTTATTTAAATCATGAATCTTAGTTTTCTTTAATGCCTTCAGTTTATGCAATTTCTACTTAAAATCTCAAATTACTTATACCTTGTTGAAAGTCATTATTTCTTGATTCAGAAAACTCACTTAAGTCATTGATAAGCTTTTCTAAGCTTTCTCAGTTTAAAAACTAGTTTTAGCTCATTTCACCTTAAAATATCAAAAATGGGAGAAAAACAGTTAAGAATCAATTGAAAGGAAGAAGATAAGCAGTTGAAGAATGGATTTTGGAATGGTTTTAGAGTCCCAAGGGGGGCATTAGGGTGTGGTTTTGTTCCTGGTTTCATCAGCTTCCATACTTTGGACTTTTTGTAAGATCAAATTTCCATATTTCACCTTAATCTGTGTTCTTTAGTTTCTGGTGTTCATTGTTGCTTATTTATATTCAATTGTGTTTATTTTAGCTTAGATTAAGTTCATTTTTCAGTTTCATTGGTCAAATCTGTGTTTTGCTTCATAAACCTTCAAAACTGTTTCCTATAGGGGTGTTTGGGTTAAGCACTGTCACAGAAATCTAGGTGTTTGTTGAGTGTTGTTTTGGTACCTTTGAATCAACTTAGGATAGTTTAGGTTTAAATAAGTCTCAAGTTCAAGTTTCAAATAGCAAAAAGTCAAATTCACAAGAATCCCACCACCACAGTTAACTGTGGTGGTCATTGATCCCCATAAGCCATCATCTCATGATATAATCTATAGTTTTAACTTATTTTGGTTTTAATTTAGCTTAACTTCATGTTATCAGTCAATTAGAAGCAACCAAATTTCATTAAAGTCAAATTCCAAGTTTTGCTTAAAAAGTCAATGTGCATGTTTCAGGTTTTTACAAATATTGCATGAATTTATTAGAATTTTGTGATAGGTCTTAGATTCTGAAACTTGTTTGTATTTGCTGTCTACCAGCTCAGCTTTGTTTTCCTTGAACCCTTATATTTTTGCAATTTTTCATTTGGGCCCCACTTAGCTCCAAAGTACCTTGTAGGGCAATGTTATGCCCTGCTGCATCAGATAATCAACACGACACCACCACTTGGTGGTGGTTTGCAGCCCACCTCAGTGGTCCCCACATCTCCATTTTTAGTTCCTTCAACCCCCCTCCTACCAGGCCTTTGACTTTGACCTTTTGTTTGACTTGAAAAGCCCTGGGACCTACCTGAATCAGCTCCCCAAAGCTGTCCCATTTTCAGTGTTAAAACAAATAAGCCAAGTGCTTATTTGAGCTTAATTGCTTATTTTGTGGGTTCCTTTTGCTTTTTCTGGCTAATACTTGTCCAATACACTAGTTTGAATCAGACTTAACCATTGTGGGTCCCACTTGATCTCATTTGAGCTTATTTTCCTTCTTGGTCAACTTTAGTCAACTGTCAAGGCTTTTAAGCTCCCAACAGCTTATTTTTAAATGATAAAAAGTTTGTTTTTACAAAAGTTTTTCATTTTTAGGTGTAAAACAAGTTTCCAAAAGAAAAATCCAGAAAATCAATTTAATTTTTAAGTGATAGTTTCTATTTAATTTTATTTAAGTTTTAATTTTCATTTTTAGATTTTTATTAAGTACTTGGTGTTTTTATATTTTTATTAATTTCCTTTTAAGTTAAAGTAATTTTAATAATTTTCTTAGATTTTTATTTTCTCATTTAGTATTTATTAGAATTAATTTTAGTTTTATTAATAATTAATTAATATTAAGTATTAAATAGCGTAATTAGATTTTATAAAGTAAGACCTAGTTTTTATATTTTTCCTAGCTTTTATATGTTGTAAAATAATTTTAGAAATTTTCTTGTAATTTTTACTGTTCATTTGCTATTTTTTACAATTTAAAATAGTTTAATTAGGTAATTAATGTTTAATTAGTAATTAATTAATAGAAAAACTATAAAAAGACAAAAATATTTCTTTTTAATTTTTATACTTTCTTCAAGTTCATTTTAAGTTTTAGAAATTATTTTTGTAAGTTTTTAGTTTATTTTGTAACCTTTATCATTTTTAGTTTATTTTAAATTAGATTTAAAATAGTTTTAATTAATTAATTAGTGTTTAAGTATTAAAATAATCAAGTTAAAAACTTTAGTTTCATTTTAAATTTTCTTTTTATCTTAGGTTTGTAAAAAAGTCATTTTCACCCCCTGGGGGTTTTCAGATTTCACTTTTTACTTTCTATTTCGTACGTCTACGTTATTTTAAACGTAAACGCACGCGTTTTAAGTTTTAAACGTTTCTTGTTTTTCTTAATTTCAAGTCTTGTTCATATAGCTTATTTAAGCTATTTCATTGTAGATTCCTTAGTTTAACCAATCTCAAACCCCTTTTCCTGTCTAAATTCACCCGATCATAAACCCGTTTAATAACCATCACACCTCGTCGGGACATAACGACCCGGGGAAACCACTGTACTTCCGCGGAGCATTGACTCTAAGCCTTTGACCTTGTTGACCATCACCTGGTCAGTTTAGGTTGACGGTTTAGCATCAATCAATTTTTGGCGCCGCTGCCGGGGAGGTTGTGTGCGTTTTCTAAACGGTTTTTTCTGATTAGTGATTTTGGAATTTGTTCTATTGTACATTTATCCATCCTTTGTTCATATTTTCTTATTATCAAAACAAAATCGTTCGCGAAAACATTTTAAAATCAAGTTTTCAACGAACACAAAAAACCCAAAAACATTTTCTTTCTCATTTGTACAAAATGTATTTCCAAAAACCCAAAAATATTCGCCTTTACCCTCTCACATCTTTGATTCTTCATCCCTACCCCTCCCAAAACATTTGATTCTTTCTATGTCTCATCCACACCTTCTTATTTGCCATTCGTGTGGTAATCCTTATAATGGTGGCAATTGCCCCAACTGTGGCATGGTAGAGTCAGGAAACGGGTCTGTGTATAACCAGAATCCCTATTCCTACCATGGCACGACTGATTCATTCCATTAGTTACCACACCATCAGTCTCAGTAGTTTTACTGTTGTGAGTACTGTGGTGGTTCACATTACAGTTCTGCTTGTCAATCGGAAAACATGCTTGTCTATGAGCAGTTTCCTGGTAACAATTATAACTCTAGCACATACAACCCACAGCCACATCAGTTTCATTGTTGTGATTACTGTGGAGGTCCACACTATAGCTCGGATTGTCAAACAAGGAATCCATTTCCTTGTAACAATTACGACTCTTCGTTTTCAGACCCACCTCCACAATATCAAATGATTCACACAACTCCTCATGATACTGAGCAAGACCTTTTGGTAAAGGCTCTTGATATATTGAAAGAACTTAAGGAGGAGTTGGTTACTACATCGTTTCAAGACTCTCGTGAGAAATCTATGGCAGAATTACTTGCTGAAGAACGAGAGGCTAGAAACGAATTGAGTATGGAGGAATTACTTGACTTAGAACAAGAAGCTATAACACGTGCCAAATTTCGTCAAGCTGCTCTTCTAGACTGTGATAATGATAGTGATAATGACGACACCCTTAATATCCTTCAATTTTATAAGGATTCATCAGATTCATCATTTGTGATTCCTCCCATTGAAAATCAGGGAGAAAATAATGAGACAGAGAATTTACTAGCAGAAGATCAAATGGAACTCGTACAATCCATGAATGCTAGATCCTCTCATCTCCCTCAGTCTGTTGTTATCACACCCGAAGTTCACACTCACTCTCTAAACATGGGGGGATGAGCATCTTAGCACTGTTCCTGATAAAGAATCGGACGAATTAATAAAGTCTAGTGTTGAGATCCTTGTCCCAATCCCGAGAGAGTCACAGGGGACTTTTGATCATGTGTGTGATATTCCTTCATCCTCTAATAATCCAAATGATCAAATTGAGATTGTCTCTGATTCCAGTGATGATTATTTATCTTATGGAGACATTGAGTATGTTGATGCACCCCTTCCCCACTCTAATGTTGACTTTCTTCTCGAGGAGTTCACCGATGAACTTACTCACACCAATCCACTTCCATCGGGATGTGATGATGATCTCTTTGATTTCAAAGATGATATGGAGGAAGTCGAAGCATTCCTTGCTCTAGATAGTTCAACTTCTTATGAAGTTGATGATAACTATCTTGATTCTGAGGGGGATATTCTGTTCCTTGAAAGTTTATTGAATGATGATCCATCACTCAATTCCCATCTCAATACCGGGCTTAGTGATTCACCCACTAATGAAAAGTCTTTATCTTATGAAGACATCAGTGATGTTGATGAAATATCTGCTGAGCCCATCATTGATCACCTTATCATGACTCCTCCGGAGTTTGATAACCCGGGGGGAGATGCACTCAATCATGAGGATTTGCAAATTCCCACCCACTCTCCCGGGATGTTTTTGAGCTTAACCCTTGAAATCCAAACTCAGGCTAATGAGCCTGCTCTCGAGGTGCCTTCCTCTCTTCTTCACTCCTTCGGGAATGAAGACACTATATTTGATCCCGGCATTTTCATGTATCATTATCTTGAGCCGGTATTATATCTCATCGGTGTGGAACTTTCACGTGCTTCAAATGTTTGTCCAAACATCTTGAATGAAAGTCCGATGGAGATTGTGTCTTCCACATCATGATTCCCCAAGGACAAATGAATTCGGGGCCGAGTCAAGCTAGCAACTCGGTAAACAAAAACAGTAGCATGCTTATAGGGTTTTCACCCTAAGTGTGGGGGAGTCCCCCATACTATGGTTACAAATGAAGTGAAAAACAAAATGGTGTTTTCCACGCTTAGCTTGTAATGTTGCCCTTTTACGTTCAAAGAATCGGCATAATAGCCAGGACTTTGAATATTGAGGACAATATTCATCCTAAGTGTGGGGGGGGGGGGGGGGGGGGGTATTTCACTATTCTAGCGAATTTTATCACATTTTACTATCTAGTACCCCCGTTTTTGGCCAAAATTTCAAAAAATTTTAAAATTTTTTTCACTGGTGCTTCAAAATTGTTGTGGTAATCAGTCCGCCTTGTCTAACCGACAAAAGGGATTGGCTAGTCCAGGAGTAAACGGCTCTTGGTAAAGACATCTCAAATCCGTTTATGGCTTGCAATTTGCCCAAAATTGTATGGTACCTCAACTTGCCATATCCCATAAAGCGAATGAGTTGGCTAGCCCGCAAGATTATGGCTTGTAGTAAAGGCAGTGGAAAATCCATAATTGGTAATCAGCTCACCAAGATGTTGACTTTGTCCATCAAGAGTTGGCTGGTCTAGAAGCAAACGGCTTTTGGTAAAGACTAATCAAATCCGTTGACAGCTGGTGGTTTGCTCAAAATCACACGGTTATCAGGTGTGCCACAGTTCTTACACCTGGCTACTCCAGAAGTGATGGCTTTTGGTAAAGAGTTTAAAATCCATCTAGTTTTCAAAACAGTTTATTGCTAGGGACTAGCAATAGTTTAGTGTGGGGATTGATGAGTGCTCAAACACTCATCATTTTTGGTCTAATCTGAACTGCAAAACATACAAAAACACTCAGAAATGCATCAAAATACTAAAAATATTTCAAAATTGTGTTTTATATGTTTTAGATGCAAAATGAGTAAAAATAGTTGAAAAACGTACAAAGTTTGCAAAATTGGCAGTTTCAGTCCCCCAACTTTAAAAAATTTGCAAAAATAGTCCTTGAGCACTTATTTGGAAAGAAAAATAACCAAAGGTCCTTTTGAAATCATAACTTGTCATATTTAGTCCTTTGGTGAAAAATCTCAAAAGTTTTGGAAATTTACAGTTTGGTCCCTGGAGTTTCAGATTTTGGCAGATTTGGTCCCTGGTGGGATATTTTTGAAAGAAAAATCATTCTTGAACCTTGGGAAATCAAAAGTTATCAAAATGGGTCCCTGGGTGAAAGTTTTGAAAAGTTTACATGTTTGGTCCCCGTAATTTGGAAATTTGCATAATTGATCCCCGGGAATTTCAAAAGTGGAAAAATTGCATTTATGGCCCATGGGAATTCAAAGCTTGGCAAAGTAGATCCTTGTGAAAACTTGGAACAGTTGGCAAAACTACCCCTGAACTTTCACCAAATTACACCAATGGTCCTTGTGCTTAATTTCTAGGGCAAATGATATTAAAAGGTAATATACTTGCCACAAATTCATCGAATGGGTAGTGAACTGTTTTTTTTCATTTTGAGGGTAATTTTCTTTCAAATTCATCATCTTTAGGGTATTTTGCAAAATTTTTGGACAATTTTGCCCTTCGAGAAAAAAATTTTGTATTTGCTGTGAGGGGCAAAATTGTCCAAATTTTTTACAAAATACCCTAAAGATGATGATTTTGAAAGAAAATTACCCTCAAAATAAAAAAAAAAAAAATAGTTCACTACCCATTCGATGAAATTGTGGCAAGTATATTACCTTTTTTTATTATTTGCCCTAATTTCTAATAAACCATCCGGATCATTTGTTATTGTCCAAAACACAAAACACTCCACCCTTATAACTCCACCCACCCCTGATCCAGTAAATAAACCCCAAAACCCACACAACCCCACCAAGCCCAACACCAATCCATCAGCCCACTTCCTAAACTAATAAAACCTTTCCCCCGTTTTATAACCTCCCTCGGTCAACAGGTCAACCCCAACTCCACCTCTTCCCAATTGATACCTGCAACACTGTGTACCCCCCTACCTTCACCAACTATGCAACCTCTTCCCATTCCTTGTCCCCCTAGCCACCACTAAACCCCAAGAACCATTTAATGTTCCTTATAACCCTCCAAGCAAACCTACCCTGCCAAATCCTTTTTTTCCCGCCAAACCCAATTTAAACGGAAATGATCATTTGAAGTAATCCTACGGCTCCAAGTCATGTGGGAAAGTCAAAAGAGGACCTCAGGACCTTTATAAGTCAAGAAAAAGGAGAGGAGAATAGTTAGTTAGAGTAGAATAGTTAGTTAGTATAATTAGAAGTCGTTTTCATGTAATTTCCATTTTCTTAGTGTAAAAGTTAGTTTTAAATTGTAATTGCAAGCTCACAGTGTATTTGGTACTTATTTAAATCATGAATCTTAGTTTCTTTAATGCCTTCAGTTTATGCAATTTCTACTTAAAATCTCAAATTACTTATACCTTGTTGAAAGTCATTATTTCTTGATTCAGAAAACTCACTTAAGTCATTGATAAGCTTTTCTCAGCTTTCTCAGTTTAAAAACTAGTTTTAGCTCATTTCACCTTAAAATATCAAAAATGGGAGAAAAACAGTTAAGAATCAATTGAAAGGAAGAAGATAAGCAGTTGAAGAATGGATTTTGGAATGGTTTTAGAGTCCCAAGGGGGGCATTAGGGTGTGGTTTTGTTCCTGGTTTCATCAGCTTCCATACTTTGGACTTTTTGTAAGATCAAATTTCCATATTTCACCTTAATCTGTGTTCTTTAGTTTCTGGTGTTCATTGTTGCTTATTTATATTCAATTGTGTTTATTTTAGCTTAGATTAAGTTCACTTTTCAGTTTCATTGGTCAAATCTGTGTTTTGCTTCATAAACCTTCAAAACTGTTTCCTATAGGGGTGTTTGGGTTAAGCACTGTCACGAAATCTAGGTGTTTGTTGAGTGTTGTTTTGGTACCTTTGAATCAACTTAGGATAGTTTAGGTTTAAATAAGCCTCAAGTTCAAGTTTCAAATAGCAAAAAGTCAAATTCACAAGAATCCCACCACCACAGTTAACTGTGGTGGTCATTGATCCCCATAAGCCATCATCTCATGATATAATCTATAGTTTTAACTTATTTTGGTTTTAATTTAGCTTAACTTCATGTTATCAGTCAATTAGAAGCAACCAAATTTCATTAAAGTCAAATTCCAAGTTTTGCTTAAAAAGTCAATGTGCATGTTTCAGGTTTTTACAAATATTGCATGAATTTATTAGAATTTTGTGATAGGTCTTAGATTCTGAAACTTGTTTGTATTTGCTGTCTACCTGCTCAGCTTTGTTTTCCTTGAACCCTTATACTTTTGCAATTTTTCATTTGGGCCCCACTTAGCTCCAAAGTACCTTGCAGGGCAATGTTTTGCCCTGCTGCATCAGATAATCAGCCCGACACCACCACTTAGTGGTGGTTTGCAGCCCACCTCAGTGGTCCCCACATTTCCATTTTTAGTTCCTTCAACCCCCCTCCTACCAGGCCTTTGACTTTGACCTTTTGTTTGACTTGAAAAGCCCTGGGACCTACCTGAATCAGCTCCCCAAAGCTGTCCCATTTTCAGTGTTAAAACAAATAAGCCAAGTGCTTATTTGAGCTTAATTGCTTATTTTGTGGGTCCCTTTTGCTTTTTCTGGCTTATACTTGTCCAATACACTAGTTTGAATCAGACTTAACCATTGTGGGTCCCACTTGATCTCATTTGAGCTTATTTTCCTTCTTGGTCAACTTTAGTCAACTATCAAGGCTTTTAAGCTCTCAACAGCTTATTTTTTAATTATAAAAAGTTTGTTTTTACAAAAGTTTTTCATTTTTAGGTGTAAAACAAGTTTCCAAAAGAAAAATCCAGAAAATCAATTTAATTTTTAAGTGATAGTTTCTATTTAATTTTATTTAAGTTTTAATTTTCATTTTTAGAATTTTATTAAGTACTTGGTGTTTTTATATTTTTATTAATTTCCTTTTAAGTTAAAGTAATTTTAATAATTTTCTCAGATTTTTATTTTCTCATTTAGTATTTATTAGAATTAATTTTAGTTTTATTAATAATTAATTAATATTAAGTATTAAATAGCATAATTAGATTTAATAAAGTAAGACCTAGTTTTTATATTTTTTTTAGCTTTTATATGTTGTAAAATAATTTTAGAAATTTTCTTGTAATTTTTACTGTTCATTTGCTATTTTTTATAATTTAAAATAGTTTAATTAGGTAATTAATGTTTAATTAGTAATTAATTAATAGAAAAACTATAAAAAGACAAAAATATTTCTTTTTAATTTTTATACTTTCTTCATGTTCATTTTAAGTTTTAGAAATTATTTTTGCAAGTTTTTAGTTTATTTTGTAACCTTTATCATTTTTAGTTTATTTTAAATTAGATTTAAAATAGTTTTAATTAATTAATTAGTGTTTAAATATTAAAATAATCAAGTTAATAACTTTATTTTCATTTTAAATTTTCTTTTTATCTTAGGTTTGTAAAAAAGTCATTTTCACCCCCTAGGGGTTTTCAGATTTCACTTTTTACTTTTTATTTCGTACGTCTACGTTATTTTAAACGTAAACGTATGCGTTTTAAGTTTTAAACGTTTCTGGTTTTTCTTAATTTCAAGTCTTGTTCATATAGCTTATTTAAGCTATTTCATTGTAGATTCCTTAGTTTAACCAATCTCAAACCCCTTTTCCTGTCCAAATTCACCCGATCACAAACCCGTTTAATAGCCATCATACCTCGTCAGGACATAACGACCCGGGGAAACTACTGTACTTCCGCGGAGCATTGACTCTAAGCCTTTGACCTTGTTGACCATCACCTGGTCAGTTTAGGTTGACAGTTTAGCATCAATCACAAGGCTAGAGGTGGTGTGGCAGGTCTAGATGGCGATGAGGAGGAGCTATGGTAGTATCTAGGGGGAGGAGTAGGACGGTTGTGGTGGTGGTTTTCCGAGAGAGGCGACTTGGGCAAAGGTGGTGACAAGGAGGTGATTGATGAGTGTCTAAATACTTATCATTTCTTTCACATTTAAACTACAAAAATAGCCAAAAACACTTTGAAATATCACTGAATACTACAAATATCATTGAAACATGATTTTATGTGATTCTGATACAAAACGATTGAAAACAGGCGTAAAACAAGCAAAGTTTACAAAATTGACAGTTTCAGTCCCTAAAGTTTCACAAATTGGCAAAACTAGTCCTTGAAGGTTTAAAATAAATGAAAAGTCAACATTAGTCCATGGGAAATCAAACTTGTTCACTTTTAGTCCCTGGATGCAAGTTTTCTTAAAATGGCAACTTTTACCCCTCAAGTTTTAAAATTGGCAAAATTAGTCCCCGGGTGATTTTTCATTGGAGAATATGCAACAATGGTCTTTGAGGAATCATAGTATGGCAAGAAAGGTCCTTGGTTGAAAACTTTGGAAAAATTACACAATTGGTCCCTGAAGTTTCAGAATTTGCAATTTTAGTCCCCGGGTATTTCATTGTGGGAAATAGACTTCAAAGGTCCTTGGAAAATTGAAACTTGGCATGTTTTACCCCTTGTGACTACTTTGCAAAGATGGTAACTTTGGTCCTCCAATTTGCAGAATTTACATTTTGGTCCCTAAAACCTTAATAATCCTAAAACCAAATGGACCCCTTTTATTTCCTAAATCCAAATCCAAATACAAACCAAGCCCAAATCCACCAGCCCATCTCACATTTTAATATCATTCACAATGGTCAAACATCAGGGTCAAACCAACTCCCTGGTTTCCCTCCCTGCCAAAACCACCTCACTGCCAAACCAACCTCCCAAATACCACTCACATGTGACTCCCCCCTCCTCTCATCATCACCCCTACACATTGCCACCCCACTCCAAATCACCCCAGTCCAAACAATTACACCTCTATACAAGTTATAAGAGGTCCTAATCATGATTATGTTTTTGGCGCCTAAATGAATCAAAGGTCAAGATCAATTTTATATCATCCAATGGTTAAGAAAGTTACTGGGAAATGCTAAGTGGGTGCCCAAAACCCTAATTCATCCATATAAAAGGGGCATTGTTGCTGTGAAGAAGGAGAGTAGTTTTTAGCTTATTTTTATTTAAGTTATTTTTATGTAATTTCTTATTCCAGTTGTGAAACTAGTGTTCAAATTGTAACCTCAAGCTTATTAGTGTATTAAAAAGTTATTTCAATCAAAAAGTCTCAGTGTTCTTGTTAATCTCAGTGTGTTCCAATTTTCCTTTAATTTAACCTTTTTTGCAAAATAATGTTAAAATGTTGTTTTAAGGATTCATTAAGCTCATATAAGTGATTTATAAGCTTTTGTAAGCTTGGAAATCAGTGAAGTCAAGTATTAGCAAAAATTCTCAAAAATACCCAAAAATAGGTGAAGAAAAAAAAAAAAAAAAAAAAAAAAACTATTGCATGGAGCAGGGTAATTGGTGGAAGGCCCTGGTTTAGAGCTTCTGGGGAAGTAGTAGGATTGGTGCTTTGGTTCCTTGTTCACTTGATTTGGCAGAGAAGCACATTGTGAGCCTATTCCTAATTTTTCATTTTTTATTATTCATGGCTTATAATCTGCTTATGTTTGTTGTCTTTTGCTATTTCGGAGTTGGGTAATGATAACCTATGGTAAAATTTATGGCGTGTTAATTAGTTTGGATAATTGGTCATCCTTTCATCTTGGACTGTCATATTAGTATATTTTGTAATCTTTGGTGTTTGTGGAATTAGCCTGCATTTTTATGCTTATCTAAACTTGTTGGGTCATAAATGGTCACTGAAAAGCAGTCTCATAATATCTAAACTTCATTTGCCTACTAAATCATAAAACCAATCCAGTAAGGGAGTGTTTGGCTCAAGGCTGTGCACTGAGCCCCATTGTGTTTGAGTGTGAGTTTTTGGTTTAAACCTGTTATATTAAGTCATATTAGTTTGTTTAAACCATAAAATGCAGTGGTCATTAGCTAAAAAGTCAAAGATCAATTTGATCTCAACTTATGAATTAACTGCCTAAAATTTTGGAACCCAAATCCTCTAATTAGTTATAGAAGTAGTTAATTTTAGTTAATTCAGTTTTATCTTAGCTTAAAACAACATTAACAATCATGTAGGAGCATTTAAAGTTCACTAAAGTCAACTGTGGTACAAAGAGATAAAAAGTCAAAAGTGCATATTGTGTAGAAAGTCATTATTTGTGAGATTTTTCATTAATTTTGTGAGTTGATTTGGGATTTGAAATTTATTGTGATTAAAGTCTACCACCTAATCTACAATAATCTGTAATCACCTTAATTTTGTGATTTTTTATTTTGCTTGTGCATAAGCTCAAAGTGAGCCCCTCAGGCCTGACCTGCCCTGCACCCAGGCTAGTCCTGTTTGACCCATCTTTCTAGGTCTCATATCTTGTTCACTATTTGGTCATTTCTCTTGAGATTTGGTGTTTTGTGTAGCCACTTAGGTTGTCTTGCTGCATACATTTGCTATTTGCCATTTCATGCTGGTTTGCTTGCTTAGTTTTGCCATCCAAGTTGCCCCATAACTATCTGTTTCTACTGCTACTCATAATACACTGAGCTTGTTGATTCTATGATTGTGTTTGATTCTTGTTCTGGAATTGTTATTGTTGTTTGATTGTGATTGCCTGAGTTTGTGATAGAGTGTGTTTACCTTGGCTTGCGTTTAGTGCTTATTTGGTTAAGTTGCTTATTTCAAATCTCACTGTAAACACACAGCCTCACATCTGTTATCAATCAAGCTTGTATAAGCTTGTTAAATTTTTAATTTCAGTTTTTTTTAGTAGAATAGAGATCACATAAGCCTTGATAACTAATATCTCTGAGTTGTGAGCTTGTGGAAATAAGCTTTTGGCTTGTGATTTTCAAGATCTCACTGAACCCATTCACTGGTTCAGTTGTTACCAAGCCCTATTCCCTAGCCCTTTTCTTGGTCCATACATAAGCTTATCCTGGGCTTGTGGGATTTTTGGAAAGCTCACCTAGCAAGCTTGTTGGTTCAGGGCTCTTTTTGAGTTTGGGAGCTTGTGCCCCTAGCTTAATCAAGGCCTGCATTTTGCTCACCAAGCCTGTTGGTTCTAAGTGGATTTGGTTTTGCTTATTTCACTCTTTACCTTATTCAGTGTGTCTTTTTCATTATTACTGCTTATTCTAGGTTTCTTTCACTTGTCTTAGCTTATTTTTTCTCTTGGTTCAGCTTTACAGCTTTTGTGATAGCATTTCAAAGTTTAAAAATCATTTTTCACCTCAATAAGCTCACTGTTGAGCTTTTCAGTTTACACAAAGCTTATTTGTAAGTTTTGGATAATTTGTCTTCACAAAGGTTGCCTAAAATCAGTTGTAAAATAGTTGTGTAAAAGAAAAATTAGAAAAAACCAAAAATAAATAAAGTGATAGTTTCTATTTAAGCCTTTTGGCTTATTTTTCTACTTATTGATAAGCAATCTCTAATTTTAAATTTTTCTTAGGCTCTTTATAACTTGTAGTAATTTTAGGATTTTTTTCAGACTTTTCTCATTTGATTTAGTATTTTCTTTAATTTAATTTAGTTTAAATTAATTAAAAAATTAGTTTTAATTAATAATAATTAAATAAAAAGTAGAAAAAAATAGATTTTCTGTTTTAAAATTAGTTTTATAATATTTTAGATTTTTATAAATTTAATTTTCATATTTCTAGTTAAAATGTATAATTAATGGTAATTTAGTATAATTTAGGTAATTAAAAAGTAATTAATAATTAGTAATTAATTAATAGTTATTAATTAAATAGTTGTAAAAATAATTTTAATTTTCCAAAAATTTTCTTATATCATTTGGATTGTAAAAATATAATTTTCATATCCGTAGGACTTTATTTGCTCCCGTTTCACTTTTTATCTTGCGCGTTCGCGTTTATTTTAAATTCAAACGCGCGTTTTTAGATCTGAATCACGTTTTTAGGTTATCTGATTATCAGTAATTGTTAATATAGTGTTTTTAAGCTATTCTTATTCATAATCTCTTAGTGTAATCATAATAATAAAAATCCTGATCTTCCGGTTAAATCACCCGATCACTTAAAACGTTCACAAATACAATTGCACGCCTCGTCGGGACATAACAACCCAGGGATAATTCACTATACTCTTGGAGATTTGGTCTTAGCCGTTTGACTTAGTTGACCACATCCGTGGTTGACTTTAGTTGACTGCTTTTGCCTGAATCAAAATTTGGCGCCGCTGCCGGGGAGGTTGCTGCGTATCTGAAACGTATTTTGAGACTAGTGGTTTTTCATTCGTCATTGTATAAACACCACCACCTTTTGTAAATCTTAATCAAAACACAAAAAGTCATTAACATTTTTCCTAATGTGTTAACAACACCAAAAAAATTAAAAACAAACAAAACAAATCGTTACGTTTTCTATATCGGGTTTCGTTTAAGGTGATTCTTTAAGAGATACGATTTTGGTTAACGAAATGAAACCAAAAAATTTTTCCAAAATTTTTTCACCCATAACCCAAAAACATTCGTCTCTTTCTTGTGAATAATAATTACATAAAAATAAACCGTCGCAAACCAAGGTAGAACACCTACCAACTGGGGGTGTGAACATTAATAAGTTCCCAAACAAGAGATTTAAACTTGCCATTGTATCCTTGTGAGTGGTGTACCATTCTTAAAGAAGCCATTCATTTATGATTATTGGTTTAAGTTCACTGTTGATTTGCCTCGATTTTGTTTTGATTGTTTTTTGTCCCTAGTGCATGCGCACTCATTCTTCTAGGTCCATGAGCCCATTACGTGAGCTTGTTAAGAAACCTCGAAGAACTCATAGACGTTCAGCACCAATAGTCGGATCTGAGATCCGTACTGTTTCCACTTCAGCTGTCACCATGGCGGAAGACCGCCCCATATGTGAGCTTCTCGAAGCCCCCATTGAGGGTTATAGAGATGCTATAGTAGTTCCAGCCATCGTGGCTGACAATTTTGAGCTCAAAACCGGGTTACTTAATCTTGTAACCTCAAGTCAGTTCTACAGTTTTGAGAGGGACGACCCTCATGCTCACATTCGATGGTTCAACAAAATAACGTCAACCATCAAGTACAAGAATGTCCCTCCAGAAGCAATTAAGCTTCTTCTCTTCCCATTCTCCCTCGAGGGTCATGCCTGGATTTGGCTTGAGAAACAACCCCTTGCTCAATTGAGACATGGGAAGATTTGGTAAAAGAGTTTGTGAATGAATACTCCCCACCTTCAAAGACCACGAGTCTTAAGAACGAAATCACCAAGTTCAATCAAAAATATGATGAATCATTTCGTGAAGCGTGGGATCGTTTCAAAGAATTACTTCGTAAGTGTCCACATCATGGTTTCTCCGAGTTGATGCAACTCGATACTTTCTACAATGGTGTGAGCCAAGCTGACCAGGATTCTCTCAATGCCTCCGCGGGAGGTAATTTCATGAGTAGAACCACAAGAGAAGCTTTAGAAATCATCGAAAATAAGTCTAAGCTCCGCTCTACATGAAGCAAGCCAGTTGTTTCTCAAATTAGTGCGGGTCCTTCTACTTCATCTTCTATGACTCAGTCTAGCACCGATGCTAAGATTGACAAGCTCACTGAAGCTATTCAAGCTTTGGTTCTCGCCCAATAAAAGAAAGTTTCCTTTCCACAACGTCCTCCACCTGCTGAGGTTAAAAAAGTGGAATTCTGTGTGACTTGTGGTGGGCCGCATGCCTACTACAATCGCCCGACCTATGACCCATCTCCTCGAGATGGTTGCTCCTTTTATCTTCTCACCTGGGTGCATTGAAGCTTTTGAAACTTTGAAGAAAAATCTTACTAAGGCACCAATTCATGTTGCCCCCGATTGGGACTTTCCGTTTGAACTTATGTGTGATGCTAGTGATTATGCAAGAGGGGCAGTCTTGGGGCAACGCAAATCAAAACACTTTCAGCCGATAAACTATGCGAGCAAGATAATGACCGAGGCTCAAAGTCCTTACACTACCACTGAAAAAGAACTATTAGCAGTGTTGTATGCCTTTGAAAAATTTCGGCCATATTTTTTATTGACCAAATGCATAGTGTATACGGACCACTCGGCTTTGAAGTACCTCTTTGCAAAACAAGATACAAAGCCGAGACTACTCCGTTGGGTTCTCCTCCTACAAGAATTTGATATCATAATTCGTGATAAAAAAAAGAGCTGAGAACCTAGCTGCTGATCATCTCTCCCGTTGAAAAACCCCCACCAAGATGTCTTCGAGAAGATGGAAATTACTGAAACCTTCCCTCTCGAGACACTTAATGCGGTTGCCTTTTGTGGAGATTCTATTACCCCACGGTTTGCCCATTTTGCAAACTACCATGCGGGTAACTTTGTGGTGAAAGGGATGTCGTCCCAACAGAAAAATAAATTCTTTAAGGATGTCAAACATTATTTCTGGGATGACCCCTACCTTTTCAAAATCTGTGCGGATCAAGTCATCCAGCGGTGTGTTTATGGTCAGGAAGCCAATGACATTCTCAAGGCTTGCCATGCTGGACCCACGGGGGGACACCATAATCCAAACTACACCGCCAGAAAGGTGTTTGATTCCGGATTCTATTGGCCTACGATTTATAAGGATGCCAGGAATTGGTCAAATCCTGTGACGCTTATCAACATCACGAGAATATTTCACAAAAGAATGAAATGCCACAAAATGCAATTCAAGTTTGTGAAATCTTTGACGTGTGGGGCATTGATTTTATGAGGCCATTTCCGTCATCTCACGGAAATAAGTACATACTCGTGGCTGTTGACTATTTGTCAAAATGGGTGGAAGCAAAAGCTTTACCCACTAATGATGCCCGAGTTGTTGTGAAATTATTGAAAGCTCTTTTTGCTCGATTTGGAACTCCACGTGCTATAATTAGTGATCGTGGTACGCATTTTTTCAATGACAAATTTGATAAAGTCATGCAAAAGTATGGTGTAACTCACCGTCTTTCTACTGCGTACCACTCTCAAACAAGTGGACAAGTAGAAGTTTCCAATCGAGGAATTAAGATAATATTGGAAAGAACTGTAGGTGAAAATCGTGCATCGTGGTCGGATAAATTAGATGATGCACTCTGGGCTTTACGTACAGCTTACAAAATACCCATCGGGTGTACGCCTTACAAGCTTGTGTACGGGAAAGCGTGCCATCTTCCGATCGAGCTTGAGCACAAAGCCTATTGGTGTATCATCGGAAAGTTTAAATGAATGAATTGAATGAACTTCGTGATCAAGCTTACGAGAACTCTTTGATCTACAAGGAAAAGACAAAGAAGATTCATGACTCAAAAATCAAGAACTGCATTTTCAACGTTGGTGATTGAGTCCTTCTTTTCAACTCTAGACTCAAGATCTTCTCGGGAAAACTCAAAACCCGTTGGACTGGCCCATTCACTATTGCTAAGGTTTATCCTTATGGCACCGTCGAATTATATCAAAATGACAGACCGAATTTCAAAGTGAATGGGCATCGTTTGAAACACTACTTTGGAGAGGACATACCATCCATGGTTGTCCCTGATCACCAAACTTTCCCCAAGGACAAATGAATTCGGGGATCGAGTCAAGCTAGCGACTCAGTAAACAAAAACAGTAGCATATACATGGGTTTTCACCCATGTCTCTGACTTCTTTCTATTTTCTAACACCCTAGTGTGGGGGAGTGGCCGTCCCCTGCTGGTGTTTACCATATATATATATATATATATGGTATAGTTCTAGAGAAAAGTGCATTCCGGTAGAAAAGTGATAACTATGATGCACTAAAATAAAAATTGGTGCATCCCAGTTAAAAATTTTAGTGCATCAGAGTTATTTTCTCACTTTTCTACCGAAATGCACTTTTCTCTTGAACCGAACACTACATATATATATACTAGCTTATAGACCCGTGGTATCCACGGGATTTTAGAGAGTTTTTGATTAAGAAAAGGTAAGAACGTGAATAAAGTAAGAAAGAACAACGAATGTAAATGTTATGAAATTTTCTTCAAACGGAACAATAAGTTATAATTGACTGAAAGTATAAAAACCAATGCTTGTAAAAGGTTTTTGTCTTGATCTCCAATATGTTTGGCTTGATCTTCAATGGAGGTGTATCAAACGTTGATTGCCTCTTGATCTCTGATATGTTTGTCTTGATAAGGAAAAGGTTTTTCAATATATATATATATATATATATATATATATATATATATATATATATATATATATATATATATATATATATATATATATATATTTCTTTTGATCACAATATAGGTTCTTGTTATGGTTGGTGTCTACGGATTCATTGTCAATAACACCCACTTTGATTGTCTCTTGATACCTGTTATCATTGTCCTTTCCTATGCTGTTTGGCACGTAGTGTAAGGATTCCTAAATAATGAATAAAAATATAATTAGTTATGAGGAAACTATAAAAGGAGAATGCATTGACTAATATAATGAAGTAAAACACTATGGGCACTCACTTTTACGCTGCGTTCTCGAGTTTGTTTTTTAAAGAAAAAGAAAGAAAATGAAAGGAAATAAAAAATTATTGTGTTCTCAAGTTTTTATCAAATGGAAAAGAAAGGGAATAGGAAGGATTTCATAGAAAAATTAAGATGTTTTTTCCTCTAAAATTTTCCGCCCAAATATGGGCAGATTTGGATGGAAAAAAATTTACACCTAAACTAATTGTTATAAAATAAGTTATATAATCTTCATTATTTTATATATCTTTTGTTATAGATGTATTTTTATGTTTAAAAAAGTATAACTATAACTTTTTATTTTTTTCTTTCTTTTCCTCCCGACTCGAGAACACGACTTTATTTATTTTCTTTCCATTTTCTTTCATTTTCTTTCAACTCGAGAACATGAGATATAAATTCAACTTTCTTTTCTTTACCTATCATTTCTGTTCCTTCAAAAAAAACTCGAGAACATAGCGTTAAATGAAGTGGTCAAATTTCATAGAGGATTAAGGAATTCAAAAATTCTGGGATTGGGATTAGAATATTATTAATAATGGAAAAAATGTATATACAACCACTTGCCTTAAAGTTGAAAGAAATAAACTAACCACACAAATCACACACTGAATCAAATTGTCATAGTTGAGACATTTTTTACTGAAATCTTTCATCCTCATATCAAGTTAGGACAACTAAGTAAGGACCATTTCTCATTATGGGTTGTTGACTAAAGTTTAATTAGATAGACGCAAGGGCTCAAACATCTTTAAAAACCAAATTCTACAATAACTTTAAATTTCAGCAAACCAAGTTGTTTGGACTGAACACAAGTTTAGGGTATGTTTATACAGTAAACTCTATTAGGGGTTGTTTGGAGAGAAATTCTTTATGGGCTATTTGACATAAAACTGCTCTATTAGGGGTTGTTTGGACAGAAAAAATTCTTTATGGGCTATTTGACAGAAAACTCCTTTTAGAGATTGTTTGGACATAAAGGATCTTTTCAAGATAACTACATGAATATAACCATGGCAATCTCAAAACACATAAATGAATGAAGTAAAGTGAACCAAGCTGTGAAAAATGACTTACCTCATAGAACAGGGTTGTTTGCAACTCCTTTGTATGCACAACAGTTGCAGACTCTTTCATTCCTTCATTTGAATACCTATTCAAAGGATTAAATGCTAAGATACGAATTCATATGCTCAGTTATAGAGCTGAAGGAATGGTGTCGTATACATGTTTGGGCATGTCGGATGATTTCTGCTGCAAGTTTCCCACTTTTCAACTTCATCTGCCCATTCTTTTCATTATGGCAAATCATAATGAAAAGCTACTAAAAAAAGCTAAGAATCTTTCAAATAATTAATTTTTTCATAAGCCCCATTTCAATCATTGTATATTCTCCATTCATCCACATCGTTAAAAGATTGCGTCATATGATGTTTGGTTAGAAAAGATTGCTTTCTATCCTATTTGGGTCGTTTTGTAATGAAAGCAAAAGACCCTTACAAAATGAACATTCAAATATATTACTTTTCTATATAGATACTGTATATTTTTGTATAATGTTAATAACTCAAAAGTAATACAGTAACTTTGTAACAATTAAAGTTTTCAACTTCAACGCGTTTGACCCTTTTGATATAAACAGACAGAAAAAAGAAAAGAAATCACAAATGTTAAAGGCGGGTTTGGCTTATTGGGATTCCACTAAATCTGGAGGGATGGAATTGTAACATTATATGCTTTTAAGAAAGGGTGTTTGGATTAGCTTATTTTCCCAGCTTATAGGCATTATTTGAATACTAAAAAACACATAAGCCCATTCTTTTGAGCTTAAGAGCTCATAAGCCGAAAAACTAAGCTTACACATTTTTCTCAAATTCAAATAAGCCAATGGTTAGAAAGCTAATTTAAACACCCCTTTAAGTTGAAATAAACATTTCTGAGTACAAACTCATTCCTTCGACCCGTTACACGATTTCCACAACCGACCCATTTTACTACCTCTACATAATACTAAATAATTTAACTTTAGTTAACTAAATGGTATGCACAATCTTACATGAGTGATCGAGTCTTTTGAAAATTTGGCTCGCACATGACCAAACACTATGACATGGATCATAACAAAATGTAAAGATCGAAGTAATATAAAGTTATTCTGGGTGTGTAAACCAAATACCAATTCATCAAATAAAAACTATGTACTCGACATGTTTCTTTTATAGGAGCAAAAATAATCTCATAATCAGGGATTTATTCTAGACCCTCCAAAGATAGTGTAAAAAAGTGCAGACTGAAGTAAAGATTTAGAAAGTACCTATCCCAAGCGCGCAATGCCATATCGGAACCTGTATCTCGCTCCTCGACCTTAACACCAAAAAGACGGACCGAATTTGAAAGTAAATGGGCATCGTTTGAGACACTACTTTGGAGAGGACATACCATCCATGGTTGTCCCTGATCTCCAAACTTTCCCCAAGGACAAATGAATTCGGGGATCGAGTCAAGCTAGCGACTCGGTTACAAAAACAGTAGCATATACATGGGTTTTCACCCATGTCTCTGACTTTTTTCTATTTTCTAACATCCTAGTGTGGGGGAGTGGCCGTCCCCTGCTGTTGTTTACCATATATATATATATATATATATATATATATATATATATATATATATATATATATATATATATATATATATATATATATATATATATATATATAAGTGCATATATAAGTAAATAAAGTGAAAATTGATATTCCCACAGTTAGCTTATAATATTATCTTTTTACGTTCAAAGAATCGGCATAATAGCCGGGACTTTGAATATTGAGGACAATATTCAATTCTAAGTGTGGGGAGGAAAAATTCTAACGAATTTTATCACATTATACATTCTAGTACCCCCGTTTTTGGCCAAAATTTTAAAAAATTTTTTCACTTTATTTCAAAAATTTTACGGTTATCAGTCCACCATGTCTAACCAACATAAGGACTGGCTAATCCAGGAGCAAACGGCTCTTGGTAAACATATCTCAAATCCGTTTATGACTGACAATTTGCCTAAAATTGTATGGTATTCAACTCACCATATCTTAAAAAAGTAAAGAGTTGGCTAGCCCGCAAGGTTATGGCTTGTGGTAAAGGCAGTGGAAAACCATAATTGGTAATCAACTCACCAAGATGATGACTGTATTCCATCAAGAGTTGGCTAGTCCAGAAGTAAACGGCTTCTGGTAAAGACAAATCAAATCCGTTGACAGCTAATGGTTTGCTCAAAATCATATGGTTATCAGTGTACCATAGTTCTTACTTGAACTGAAACATTTGGCTACTCCAGAAATAATGGCTTTTGGTAAAGAGACTTCAAATCCATTAAATCCATTAAATTTGATGAGTGTCTAAATACTCATCATTTCTTTCACATTTAAACTTCAAAAACAGCCAAAAACACTTTGAAATATCACTGAATACTACAAATATCATTGAAATGTGATTTTATGTGATTCTGATACAAAAGGATTGAAAACAGGCACAAAACAAGCAAAGTTTACAAAATTGACAGTTTCAGTCACTGAAGTTTCACAAATTGGCAAAAATAGTCCCTGAAGGTTTAAAATAAATGAAAAGTCAACATTAGTCCATGGGAAATCAAACTTGTTCACTTTTAGTCCATGGATGAAAGTTTTCTTAAAATGGCAACTTTTATCCCTCAAGTTTCAAAATTGGCAAAATTAGTCCCTGGGTGATTTTTCTTTGGAGAATATGCAACAATGGTCTTTGAGGAATCATAGTATGGCAAGAAAGGTCCTTGGTTGAAAACTTTGGAAAAATTATAAAATTGGTCCCTGAAGTTTCAAAAATTGCAATTTTGGTCCCCGGGTATTTCATTGTGGGAAATAGACTTCAAAGGTCCTTGGAAAATTGAAACTTGGCATGTTTTATCCCTTGTGACTACTTTAGAAAGATGGCAACTTTGGTCCTCCAATTTGCAGAATTTACACTTTGGTCCCTAAAACCTTAATAATTCTAAAACCAAATGGACCCCTTTTATTTCCTAAATCCAGATCCAACCAAATCCAAATACAAACCAAGCCCAAATCCACCAGCCCATCCCACATTTTAATATCATTCACCAGGGTCAAACATCAGGGTCAAATTAACTCCCTCGTTTCACTCCCTGCCAAAACCACCACACTGCCAAACCACCCTCCCCAATACCACTCACATGTGACTCCCCCTCCTCTCATCATCACCCCTACACACTGCCACCCCACTCCAAATCACCCCAGTCCAAACAATTACACCTCTATGCAAGTTATCAGAGGTCCTAGTCATGATTATGTTTTTGGCGCCTAAATGAATCAAAGGTCAAGATCAATTTTATATCATCTAATGGTTAAGAAAGTTGCTGGGAAATGCTAAGTGGGTGCCCAAAACCCTAATTCATCAATATAAAAGGGGCATTGTTGTTGTGAAGAAGGAGAGTAGTTTTTAGCTTATTTTTAGTTAAGTTATTTTTATGCTATTTCTTATTACAGTTGTGAAACTAGTGTTCAAATTGTAACCTCAAGCTTATTAGTGTATTAAAAAGTTATTTCAATCAAAAAGTCTCAGTGTTCTTATTAATCTCAGTGTGTTCCAATTTTCCTTTAATTTAACCTTTTTTGCAAAATAACGTTAAAATGTTGTTTTACGGATTCATTAAGCTCATATAAGTGATTTATAAGCTTTTGTAAGCTTTGAAATCAGTGAAGTCAAGTATTAGCAAAAATTCTGAAAAATACCCAAAAATAGGTGAAAAATATATTTAAAAAAAAAAAAAAAAAAAAAAAAAAAAAAAAAAAAAAAGAAAGAAGAAGAAGACTATTGCATGGAGCAGGGTAAATGGTGGATGGCCCTGGTTTAGAGCTTCTGGGGAAGCAGTAGGATTGGTGCTTTGGTTCCTTGTTCACTTGATTTGGCAGAGAAGCACATTGTGAGCCTATTCCTAATTTTTCATTTTCTATTATTCATGGCTTATAATCTGCTTATGTTTGTTGTCTTTTGCTATTTCTGAGTTGGGTAATGATAACCTATGGTAAAATTTATAGCTTGTTAATTAGTTTGGATAATTGTTCATCCTTTCATCTTGGACTGTCATTTTAGTATATTTTGTAATCTTTGGTGTTTTTGGAATTAGCCTGCATTTTTATGCTTATCTAAACTTGTTGGGTCATAAATGGTCACTGAAAAGCAGTCTCATAATATCTAAACTTCATTTGTCTACTAAATCATAAAACCAGTCCAGTAAGGGAGTGTTTGGCTCAAGGCTGTGCACTGAGCCCCATTGTGTTTGAGTGTGAGTTTTTGGTTTAGACCTGTTATATTAAGTCATATTAGTTTTTTAAACCATAAAATCCAGTGTTCATTAGCTAAAAAGTCAAAGATCAATTTGATCTCAACTTATGAATTAACTGCCAAGAATTTTGGAACCCAAATCCTCTAATCAGTTATAGAAGTAGTTAATTTTAGTTAATTCAGTTTTATCTTAGCTTAAAACAACATTAACAATCATGTAGGAGCATTTAAAGTTCACCAAAGTCAACTGTGGTACAAAGAGATAAAAAGTCAAAAGTGCATTTTGTGTAGAAAGTCAATATTTTTGAGATTTTTCATGAATTTTGTGAGTTGATTTGGGATTTGAAATTTCTTGTGATTAAAGTCTACCACCTAAGCTACATTAATCTGTAATCACCTTAATTTTGTGATTTTTTATTTTGCTTGTGCATAAGCTCAAAGTGAGCCCCTCAGGCTAGTCCAGTTTGACCTATCTTTCTAGGTCTCATATCTTGTTCACTATTTGGTCATTTCTCTTGAGATTTGATGTTTTGTGTAGCTACTTAGGTTGTCTTGCTGCATACATTTGCTATTCCCTTTCATGCTTGTTTGCTTGCTTAGGTTTGCCATCCAAGTTGCCCTATAATTGTCTGTTTCTGCTGCTACTCAGAATACACTGAGCTTGTTGATTCTATGATAGTGTTTGATTCTTGTTCTGGAATTGTTATTGTTGTTTGATTGTGATTGCCTGAGTTTGTGATAGAGTGTGTTTGCCTTGCCTTTAGTGCTTATTTGGTTAAGTTTTTGTGGCCTCATTTGAAGACTTCCCGGTAGGTCACCCAAGCCAGTACTACTCTCATATGAGCACGCTTAACTGCCAGTTCCTAAGAACTCCACCCGCAGTAGACCACAAAACGCGTTGTGTCATTATAAGGTAAATGTTATCTTATGAGCCCAGCATCTCTCCAGGCCACAGCCGATGTGGGATTTGCCTAGGGTGTTACAATCACCCTCCCCCTTTAGGGACTCATCGTCCTCGATGAGGTTTGCCCCACCATCTCGAACGGCTCAGGAGTGGCTCTGATACCACTTGTAACACCCCGCCTTATGCAGACCACAATATTGTTCGCTTTGCCCACAGGCTCACGGATTTGTTTTTTGTGGCCTTATTTGAAGACTTCCTGGCAGGTCACCCAAGCCAGTACTACTCTCACATGAGCACGCTTAACTGCCAGTTCCTAAGAACCCCACTCACAGTAGTCCACAAAACGCGTTGTGTCATTGTAAGGCGAATGTTATCTTATGAGCCCAGCATCTCTCCAGGCCACAGCCGATAATGGATTTGCCTAGGGTGTTACAGCTTATTTCAAATCTCACTGTAAACACATAGCCTCACATCTGTTATCAATCATGGTTGCATAAGCTTGTTGAATTTTTAATTTCAGTTTTTTTAGTAGAATAGAGATCACACAAGCCTTGATAACTAATATCTCTGAGTTGTGAGCTTGTGGAAATAAGCTTTTGGTTTGTGATTTTCAAGATCTCACTGAACCCATTCACTGGTTCAGTTGTTACGAAGCCCTATTCCCTAGCCCTTTTCTTGGTCCATACATAAGCTTATCCTGAGCTTGTGGGATTTTTGGAAAGCTCACCTAACAAGCTTGTTGGTTCAGGGCTCTTTTTGAGTTTGGGAGCTTGTGCCCCTAGCTTAATCAAGGCCTGCATTTTGCTCACCAAGCTTGTTGGTTCTAAGCGGATTTGGTTTTGCTTATTTCTCTCTTTAGCTTATTCAGGGTGTCTTTTTCATTATTTCTGCTTATTCTAGGTTTCTTTCACTTGTCTTAGCTTATTTTTTCTCTTGGTTCAGCTTTACAGCTTTTGTGATAGCTTTTCAAAGTTTAAAAATCATTTTTCACCTCAATAAGCTCACTGTTGAGCTTTTCAGTTTGCAAAAAGCTTATTTGTGAGTTTTGGATAATTTGTCTTCACATAAGTTTCCTAAAATTGGTTGTAAAATAGTTGTGTAAAAGAAAAATTAGAAAAAACCAAAAATAAATAAAGTGTTTCTATTTAAGCCATTTGGCTTATTTTTCTGCATATTGATAAGCAATCTCTAATTTTAAATTTTTCTTAGGCTCTTTATAACTTGTAGTAATTTTAGAAATTTTTTCAGATTTTTCTCATTTGATTTAGTATTTTCTATAATTTAATTTAGTTTAAATTAAGTAAATAATTAGTTTTAATTAATAATAATTAAATAAAAAGTAGGAAAAATAGATTTCCTGTTTTAAAATTAGTTTTATAATATTTTAGATTTTTTCTAAATTTAATTTTCATTTTTCAAGTTAAAATTTATAATTAATGGTAATTTAGTAAAATTTAGGTAAATAAAAAGTAATTAATAATTAGTAATTAATTAATAGTAATTAATTAAATAGTTGTAAAAATAATTTTAATTTTCCAAAAATTTTCTTATATCATTAGGATTGTAAAAATATAATTTTCTTATCCGTAGGACTTTATTTGTTCCCGTTTCACTTTTTATCTTGCGCGTTCGCGTTTATTTTAAATTCAAACGCGCGTTTTTAGATCTAAATCATGTTTTTAGGTTATCTGATTATCAGTCATTGTTAATATAGTGTTTTTAAGCTATTTCCATTCATAATCTCTTAGTGTAATCATAATAATCAAAATCCTGATCTTCCTGTTAAATTACCCGATCACTTAAAACGTTCACAAATACAATTGCACGCCTCGTCGGGACATAACGACCCGGGGATAATTCACTATACTCCTTGGAGATTTGGTCTTAGCAATTTGACTTAGTAGACCACATCCGTGGTTGACTTTAGTTGACTGCTTTTGAATGAATCAGTGATGCACCTCCTAGCTTGGGTGCTTGGAGGTGCTAGGGTGCTAGCTTAGATGTATAGAGGTTCTAGCTTGGTTGCTTGGTGATTTTAAGGTGTTTAAGTAGCATGGTTTAGGTGTTTAGGTCAAATTTTAACTTAATTTTATATTGTGTGAGTTTAAGGTTTTACTTAGAGTTTAGTGTTTCATTTAGGGTCCTGATGATGTTTGGTCTTAGATAGCTTATACTAAGTGGTGACAACTTATGGTAAAGATTTGACCTAGTTTAGACCTAGTTTCGGGAAGTTATGACCTAATTCTGGTTTTGTGCTTATATGACTTGTACCTAAGTTCTAGGGGTTGTACTATGACCTAAGGGTTCTAATATATCCTATGGTAACTAATATAACCTATATCTAAGTCTTAAACACTTTTCATGTTAGTTCAGATAAGCAGTTAGGGTTTTAAAGCTAACCGGGAACACATAGGTGCATTTAGGGTTTTCTAGCAAGTATAGTGTGTTATAGTGATAGTTTTCTTAGTGAAAATACGTTTATAACCTTGAATTGACATACCGAGATGTTTACATTAGGTAAACATAGTAGTGGTTGGCATAGGTGGATACGTGAGCTTGTCTGAAGGTTAGTTAGGTCATAAGGATATAATAAAGCAAACATTTAGCTCGGGAAAATCCTATAGGTATTTCTATTAGTAGTGTGCTCTAATGAGGGCCTAAGTTAGAAAGGCATTTCTGATCCTAGTGTGCTTAGTGAAGGCCTAAGTTAAGTTAGTAAGGCATTTCTAACCTAAGGGGAAGTTAATGGGTTGTGACAGTCTCCCATCCTAAAAGAAAATCTCGTCCCGAGATTTAACTAGAGTTAGTGTGCGAGGTTGAGAATAGATAGGGATATTAGCACGGATTTGATCATCTCGTTCCCAAGTATACTCTGGTCCTCTTTGGGAGTCCCAGCGTACCTTAACAATAGGAATCCGGTGATGTTTAGTTGAATAAAAAAAATGAATAAATGATGAAAAGAGAAAGAAAATAAAAAATTAAAAAATGAGAAAAATGAAATAAAAAATATGTGTTGAATAAAATTAGAATAAATAAATAAAAGTGGGTTTTTCTCAAATTTAAATAGAAAGTTGAGCTAGTATTCGTTGATTTTGTGTAAAGATTAAACGGTAATTTATAGATTGTTGATTTCGAAAGACCTCGGAAGCTCCGATACTATTCTCAAGGGTGTAAAAACCTGGCCTCCTAAGCTTTTGCTAAAAGGATAAGCTGGGAAGAAAATCGTCACATGGAGTGATCTCATCTTTGCGTCTTTAATCTATAGATAATTGTTTGTTGTTATCTATTTAAGTTTTGATTTTAATGTGTCGGAGATATTAAAAATCTTTGAATCGAAATCCCGCCAATTCCGGTACTATTCTCTGTGAGGTGTCAAAAGCCTGGTCACCTAAAACCAACTGGTTTGGGATGTGCCGAGAAGAAAGCCGCTACATGGAAAAGGCTCTTTTTGATTCTTAAATTTCTGAGGTTCCCGATGAGTTAGAATTGAGCTTAAATAAATGACAACCATAATGAGCTCCGATTTTTGGTGGTCAAACTTTTGAAAATCAGCACACACGCCTAAACTTTATAATTTGCGGGAGTAAAAAGTTAAGACTTGTCTTACACAGATTATTAATATAAGTAGCGTTAGCATTTTTACATAAACATTTGCGCGAGGGTTTTTGAATTTAGTTGGGAGTATAAAAAGGAGAATGATGATTAAAATTCCCTTGAGACACCCAGTTTGTGTGAATCCTGTTCCATAATACCGTTTTTGGAAAATCAAGCATTTGGTTTACTTTGGTTTTAGTCTAAATCTCGCATTGAATAAAAAGTCGAAACGGGGTATACTTTGTATTCTTTTGGCCCTTTCATTACTTCATATGATTGGATTGCTAAGGACTAGCAATAGTTTAGTGTGGGGGATTTATGAGTGCTCAAACACTCATCATTTTATACCCACTTTAGACCGTTAAAATACTGAAAAACACCCAAATATGCTTAATTATATTGTAAATATCCTTGGATTGTGTTTTTACGTGTTTCAGGTACAAAAGGATTGAAAACAGGTGAAAAATGAGCAAAGTATGATGAATTGGCAGAATCAGTCCCTAAACTTTCAGAAAATGGCAGAATTGGTCCCTAGTGGAATATTTTTGATGCAAAGTTAACATTGGTCCTTGGGGATTCACAAAGTGTCACAAATGGCCCTTTGGTGGAAAGCTTGAAGGATTTATAAATTTAGTCCTTCAACTTTGGAAAATGGCAAAAATAGTCCCTGGAAACTCAAAAATGGAAAATTACAATTTATTGTCCTTGGATTATTGAAACTTGGCAGGAAAAACCCTTGTAACAAGTTTGGAAAGTTTCCAAGTCCAGCCCCTCCAAATTCAGAAATTGCCTTTATGGTCCTTGTGTTAAATATCAAACCAAATGGACCTTTGTAATATTAAATTCAAACCAAACAAAACCTTGGCCTAAAAACAAAGCCAAGCCCAAACCACCCTTAGCCCTTTCCCACGTTTTATTAATAAAACATACCTAGGGTCAAAAGGTCAAACCCCATCTCCTTTCCCCCTTTTCCTGGTTTCCAGCTTCCATAGTACACCATCCCATCTCCATTGTACCTTCTCTAAACATACTTGTCTCCCCCTCCTCTCCCCAATACACCTACCCATCCACCCTACCCCTCACCAATACCAATCCCAGTTACCACCATCCACACTGGCAATCCACCACTCCATATAGTGCCAAAACTAATTGAAGGGCTGTGATCATTCAACAAGCAAACCAATGCGTGAGATTTCTTCAAAGAAGCACAAAGTATGGTCCAGGGCTATTTTATCTCACACAGAAAGCACACAAGAGAAGCACAAGGGAAACCCTAGTTTTTTTAGTATAAATAGATGATGTTGTAAAGCCATTGAGGCTCATTAGGGTTTTATAATGTTTAAGTTCATGTACTCTTTAGTTTTATCAATGAAAATTTTATTCTAAATTATAAGACTTTTTTTTTATTTTTTTATTTATTTATTATTTTTTTTTTACCAAAAGCTCAGCTTGAAACCTTACTCACTCATTGCTATTTTCTGCTGATTACTGCTCATATAGGTATCTTGTTGATTATTTAGCTCAGTTTGTGGTTTTCAGTTATTTAGTTTAATTTTTAGCTTACATCTGTTTATTTTAGCCATAAACTGCTTATTAGGATTAGTTTATTGTAATTGCTTATGTGTCACACCCCCAAAATACCTGAATGTCAGCGAAATGGAATACCTGGGGGTGACTGTCATAGCACCACAGTTACAGTTACATTGAATGACCTAAAGTGTCGTTTTGAAAATACATCGTTTGATTCATTAAAAATATTCAGAGTTATCAAACATTGGTCCCAAAAGTGTTGAAAGGTTTAAAGAAAACAAGTTTAGTACAATCAAACGATAATTCATAAGTGCATGAAAATCCAAAATGAGACGCGTCATCCTTGTTACTCAATGAAATGACTCCATGCATGCCATGAAGAATATGTCTTAGTTACCTGAAAATACATTGCGAATACGGTCAACAATAATGTTGGTGAATAATCATAGGTTTGTAAGTTAAATCGTATGTACATAAGCCACAAGTATAAAGTAAACCGACAAAATGTCAAAATGCTACATTGGCTCTTAAGCTCATGACCCCGAAGCTAGACATAATATTGTATTGGACCCAAAGGAGTGCTTACCAGGCACTCAAATAGATTAGACATGAAATGCATTCATTTTCCCGTTGGAGCAACCCAAACACGAATGGAGGAGTCACCCTCAATAGATCTATTCACTCACTCTCGCTTGTCAATATAATTAACGGTCCATGATAATAAAGGGGACTTAACTTGGTAGTAAGGCAACTTAAGCAATGTAAGGAATTTAATACTTTGGCATGTACGAAAATAAGTGATGCAATGTATTCTCCCCCGTGGGATTTGAAATCAAAATATTGTATTAAAACGGGGCTATGAAAACTCACCTGAAGAGATAGTACAATGTGATGGAATGATCGGGACAACAAGGCGCGAACACTAGCCGCAACCTAAATGAATGAATATGACCTATTTTAGATCATGAAATGATGTAATGAACGTTCATGCACATGATACCTATACCACTCGTAACTTGAAAATACTAGTTATTGTCAAAGTAAAGTATTTTCCATACTTAGGAAAAATTAGTCTAACTAGACTTGTAAAAACTAGTCGTAATATATCGTATATAAATTGTTAGTATTATATCCATCGTTTTGAAAACCTTGAAATAACGTCTAGTAGTCGTAAAAATAAGTCTTGGGTCATACGTACTTCATTAGTTAAGAATATAACTCTTGAACAAGAAATCTAGAAAATATAGTATTTAGTACGTAGTTTTATTATTTCTATTAGTGACTACTAATATAAATATAGTTTTGACGATATTGAAACGTGTATATCTTTGTCGTTTTAAGCTCATTTTCCTCGTTCTTTATATCCACGGATTCGTCTTAACACGTATTAATATATTTTTGATAGTTTGGCTCCTTTAGGTTACGTCTAACACCTCTCTTTGTCCATCGAAAATCGTCCAACAGCACGTTATATTTTCAGAAAATAGTTTTCGTCGTTAAACTTGCAAAAATCATATCTCCTTCGTTATAAGCTCGTTTTAATCCGTTCTTTCGCCCACGGCTTCGTTTTGAAAGTATTTTCTAAATATTTGATCAAAAATTTACCACAATCTACTGATTTTCCCACGTTTTTAAAATATGGACAGTAGGTATATATATAGTTTCAAAAATCAATTATAGGGTTTCAAACTAGTTTCAACTTCAACCAAATCACTTTCAATCACCACAAATCTAGTCTAATCTTACCATACACCTTCTTAGGGTGTCATGGGTTCCTAAACATCATAAATCAAGTGGATCTAACAAGAGTTTCCCATGTAACCATTTCTAGGGCTCAAAAGTTATATATATATATATATATATATATATATATATATATATATATATATATATATATATATATATATATATATATATATATATATTTATATATATAATGGAGTGGTATAAACTAACACATGCATGAGATCTTGTATGAAAATCATATAATCATTGTAATAACTTGTAAAAATTATGAAAATGAGTTTTGTAGACTTACTTTGAAGGTTTAGAGAGTTTGGATGGTGAAAACCTAATAATCATTGAGTTTTGATTTCAAAACCCTAACAAGGATAACAAAATGAACTAGTTTATATCTTGATCTTTAAAAACCTGTGATTCTTGCTTCTTTTTGTTATTTGGACGAGCACCCAAGAGAGAAAAAGGAGAGAATATTTGCTAGTTTTACTTGAAATGGTTAAGTGAAAATGATATGAAAATGGTAGGATAATATCTAGTTTAGAAAATATTTAGGTGAGCTTTAATGGGTGTTGGTGAGAATTGCACATGAGGGCTAGGATGGGGGGGGGGGGGGGGGGGGTTGGGCCGGCCACAAAAGGAGGGAAAGGGGGGGGGGGGGATGTTGGGGATTTATTTAGAAAGTGAGTGGAAGTAATAGTTAGTGTTTAGGTAGCTTTTTGTTTAATCGGGTACCGGGTTTGTTAGAAATAAATTTTATCGAAGTTATCTGGGACATAATAAAGTTGTAAAAGTTGTAAAAATATGTTGGGTACAAGTATGGAGAGTTTCGGTGATTATTGTTTAGTTTCCACGAAAACCGCCGTAATTAAATTAGACGTACGATATAAATTAACTAAATTTCCAAAATACCGGGTAATTGAATTTTATAATACTTATGATGTTGTAAGAAGTCTAAAAATATATCGGGATCATTGTAGGGAGTGTCGGATATGTTAGTCTCATTTATCGATCGCGTGTTAACGTTTAATTAAAATAAAAATACGTAAAACATTAAATATATCAAAAATATAAATTTGAATACCCTACAAGTGGAATAGTACGTAAATGCTAATATGATGATATGCGGACCATTTCTAGCCCGTATGAAATGTCCTAATGATAATGCATGAATTCGCAGCTAAACCATCCTGGTTTCGCGAATTTAATTACTCGTAAACTAACATTACGATGAAATGAGTAATGCACATGAATAGTGGTTTCTCTCGGAAATGAATAGTGTCATGTGAATAATGAAATTTTTGAATGCTTTCCAGAATGTCAAACTGACCTAAAAAATGATGAATAGTAAAATAATGAATAGTGATCGATGAATAGTAATTGGTGAATAGTAATATGTTGAGGTTTGGAAAAATGACTTGAAATTGTGGGGTGTGATAGTCGCCTACCCAAAAGGGAATTCAGTCCCTGAATTCAGCTAGTGTTGGTCTCAGAAGTTGTCTTGGTGAAAAGATGTGGATACTTGCGTAGCATTTGGTCTTTTCGTTCCCAAGTAAACTCGGGTCCTTTTCGAGAATTCCAGCGAACTTTCACGATCAGAATTCGACTCTGCTTCAATTGTTTGACCTCGCGGTCTATAATTTCAACTGGTTCTTCTACAAAGTTAAGCTTATAATCGAGTTGAATTTCTTCTAATGGTATAACGGAAGACTCATCCGAAAGACATTTCTTGAGGTTCGAGACATGAAACGTGTTATGAACGTTGGTGAGTTCCGACGGAAGTTCAAGCTTGTAAGCTACTGGACCAATCCTTTTCAGTATCTTAAATGGACCAATGTATCTCGGGTTCAACTTCCTGCGTTTCCCGAATCGTATCACGCCCTTCCAAGGCGAGACTTTCAACATGACTTTGTCTCTGACCTGAAATTCTAATGGTTTGCGTCGAACATCTGCGTCTACTTCTAGCTGTTTCGAGTCTCTCTCGAATCTGGATTATCTTTTCTGTTGTTTCTTGAACCATCTCCGGGCCAGTACACTGTACATCACCGACTTCGGCCCAACAGACTGGAGATCGACACTTACGACCATAAAGTGCCTCGAATGGTGCTGCTTTTATGCTTGAATGGTAGCTGCTGTTATAAGAAAACTCGATCAACGGTAAATTGTTAGCCCAACCATTTCCAAAGTCGATCGCACATGCTCGCAGCATGTCCTCAAGTGTCTGAATAGTTCTCTTGCTCTGACCATCAGTCTGAGGATGGTAAGCAGTGCTCATGTCTAACTTGGATCCAAAGGAATCTTGTAATGACCGCCAAAAGTTTGAAGTAAAACGACTATCTCTGTTGGAAATGATAGAAACTGGTGCACCGTGTCTTAAGACTATTTCCTTGACATAAAGTCTGGCAAGTTGTTCCATGGAATAAGTCTCTCTAATGGGTATGAAGTGAGCTGATTTGGTAAGACGATCAACAATTACCCAAATAGCATCGTAACCTCCTGACGTCTTGGGAAGTTTAGTGACAAAGTCCATTGTAATACGCTCCTACTTCCATTGTGGAATTTCTGGTTGTTGAAGTAATCCTGACGGTTTCTGGTACTCGGCTTTCACTTTAGCACAAGTAAGGCATTTGCTGACATACATAGCTATTTCTACATTCATGTTCGGCCACCAATAAAGCTTTTTGAGATCCTGATACATCTTATCAGAACCTGGATGAATAGAATACTTCGACTTGTGTGATTCATGCATAATCAATTCTCGTATTCCACCATAGAGTGGTATCCAACTTCAGTCCTTGAAGCATAACACTCCATCTGCTCTTTTTACAAAGCCATTTTTGTTCCCTGGCATACCATAAAGTTTCTCCTGTGGTCGATTTTCTTCCTTGAGAGCCTCAATCTGAGCTTCTAGAATTTTTGATGGTAATGGTGAAATGATAGTCATTCCCAATGACCTGACTCTCAAAGGTTTGAGTCGTTCTTTTCAGCTAAGAGCATCTGCTACAACATTCGCTTTTCCCGGGTGATATCGGATTTCACAATCGTAATCACTAAGTAACTCTAGCCAACGACGTTGTCTCATATTGAGTTCCTTCTAATCAAGTATATGCTGTAAGCTCTTGTGGTCCATAAAAACTACGCACTTGGTACCATAAAGATAGTGTCTCCAAATCTTGAGTGCAAAAACTACAGCACCCAACTCCAAGTTGTGTGTAGTGTAATTCTTCTCGTGTGTCTTAAGTTGTCTAGATGCATAAGCTATCACCTTCTCATTTTGCATTAGTACAGCTCCAAGTCCTTTATGCGAAGCATCTCAATATACCACAAAGTTCTCAATCCCTTCTGGTAGTGACAAAATTGGCGCACTACAAAGCTTCTGTTTCAATAACTGAAATGCGGACTCTTGTTTCTCGCCCCACTCGTACTTTTGATTCTTTTGTGTCAGCTTAGTTAGCGACTTCGCTATCTTAGAAAACCCTTCAATGAACCTTCTGTAATATCCTGCAAGTCCTAAGAATTGACGAATTTCTGTAGGAGACTTAGGTGTAGCCCAATCTTTTACTGCCTCAATCTTTGCTGGGTCGACTTGTAATCCTTGGCTATCGATGACATGGCCAAGAAACTGAACTCTTCGTATCCAAAAATCACACTTTGAAAATTTGGCATACAATTGCTCCTTCTTGAGTAGTTCCAGAATTGTTCTGAGGTGTTCTTCGTGCTCTTCCTTACTCTTGGAATAAATCAAGATATCTTCAATGAATACGATCACAAACTTATCAAGATATGGTTTGCACACCCTATTCATGAGGTCCATGAATACAGCAGGTGCGTTGGTTAATCCGAAAGGCATTACTTGAAACTCATAATGGCCATAACATGTTCTAAATGCCGTCTTCGGGATATCCTTTTACCGAACTCTAAGTTGATGGTAACCGGATCTTAAACCAATCTTGGAATAAAAACAGGAACCTTGTAACTGATCGAACAAGTCATCGATTCTGGGGAGTGGATAACGATTCTTCACCGTTAACTTGTTCAGCTCACGATAGTCGATGCACATTCTGAAAGATCCATCCTTTTTCTTCACAAACAAAACCGGTGCTCCCCAAGGCAAGGAACTCGATCTAATGAACCCTTTGTCTAAAAGTTCTTGTAATTGGTTTGACAATTCCTGCATTTCCGAAGGTGCAAGTCAATACGGTGCTCGCGCAACTGGTGCAGCTCCTGGCACTAAGTCGATTTGAAACTCAACTTGGCGTGTAGGTGGAAGTCCTGGCAATTCTTCCGGAAAAACTTCTGGAAATTCCTTAACAATTGGCGCATCTTCAAGTCGTTTCTCACCCGACTTCTTCTCCGTGATGTGAGCCAAGAATGCATAACATCCCTTCTTTATGTACTTCTCGGTTTTGATGCATGATATGATACTAAGTCTAGTTCCACTTCGATCTCCACGAACAACCAAAGTTTCACCGTTATAAGGAAGGTGAACAACTTTCTCACAAATAATTCTCGCTCGATGTCGGGATAACCAATCCCTACCGATAACTACGTCGAAACTTCCAAGTTCTACAGGCATGAGGTCTATATTGAATGGATGGTTTAGGAAATTTATAGTGCAACCATGGACAATGGTGTTGGTGTTAACTAAAGACCCATCGGCTAGTTCAACGATATAGGGAATGTCTAAGGTGGTTGGTTCTATGTTAAGTAAAGGTGCAAATGCAATAGAAACAAAACTTCTATCCGCTCCTGAATCAAATAAAATGGATGCATAACGATTATTAACGAGGAACGTACCCGCAACCACATTCGGGTCCTCTCGGGCATCTTCTCCTCCCATAACATAAGCTCTTCCTCGAGCCATCCCAGCTTGGTTTCCAGTTCCTTGATTCTTCTTCTTTGGGCACTCATTCCTAAAGTGTCCAATTTCTCCACAGCCAAAACATGTTACTGGTGGTTTCTGATTGTCACCCAAGATTGGAAACCTGCAATCTTTGGTATGGTGACCAATCTTCTTGCAGTTGCCACATGGATCTGGGCAACGTCCTCGGTTGTGATGTTTCTGAAACTTTTCACACTTGGGTAGATTACCAGCATATCCCTTACCTTCAGTTGGCCCTGCTGCATAGGCCCTTGCCACTTCTTGCTTCTTAGGTGGTGGCTGAATAGCATTCCCACCTTGGTTGTAGTCAAACTTCCTCTTGTTGTTGTTGTTGTTGTTGTTGTTGTTGTTGTTGTTTGGATTGTTGTTTCGGTTATTGGGATAGTTGCGGTTTCGATTGTTGTTATAGTCATTGTTGTTTCGAGTGTTGTTGTAGTTGGTGTTGATTGAACGGTTATTGTTGTTGTTGACAGCAGATTTTCCTTTTACCACTTGAACCATGAGTTTATGAGTTATTCGGATAGCCTCTTCCATTGATTAAGGATCAAAAGAAATTACACCACCTCGAATACTTTCGGGCAGTCAACCAACGAAGTTTTCCATCTTTTTCTCATCATCGGGAATGATAGTTGGACATAGTGCAGCCAACTCTTGAAACCTCCTGATGTAGGTCTCGATGTCATCACCTTTTGTTACCATCTCATAGAATTCTGTTTCCAATTTCTTCACCTCAGTACGAGGGCAAAACTTCTTAGTCATCAATTTCTTGAATTGATCCCAGGTGAGCTTGTAGGCATTCTCCATATCAATCGGCTGAGCATAAGAATTACACCATAACATAGCTTCATCTAGAAGCATACCAGTAGCAAATTTTACCTTGCTGACAACCGGACAACTACACATGAGGAACACATTCTCCGTCTTTTCAAACCAGCGGACCAAAGCAACCGCTCCCTCAGTGCCCTTAAACTTGATGGGATCACTAATCTTGAAATGTTTCCAAGTGCATTCACGCCAAATATTGGGTGGTTCAACCGCCCCAGTATTAGGAGCAGTCTCAGCAGCCCTTGCAGCAACCTCAGCTCTCTCAACCTCCAGAGCTTCTGCTATACTATCCCTGACCAACTTGCGGATAGCGGCTTGAGTCATAGCTGGTATTTCTGGTGCAGCCTTACCTTTCCTTGGCGCCATACTTCTGATAAATCACAATGGACAACAACCATGAGAAAAATCATAATAGAAATAGTCATCGTACCAAAGGTATACACCCACAACATGTATATATACAACCACAACAAGTATAAATACAACCACGACATGTACGAGTACAACCACAACCAGTATAAATACAACCACGACATGTATAGATACAACCATAACATGTATAAATACAACCACAACCTGTGTGAATACAATAACAATAAGGAGCAACCACGAAACATCATAAATATAATCACAACACATGAATATAATACATGTAAACTTCGGCCTACATGGACCGATATAATATATAGCACAAGCATTCCAACATAGTAGAGTCATACTTGATACATTTGTTTGTACAACAACCAAAAGAAAACAAGTTCTTGAACTATGTCCCACACCTCGGGACTAGGAAAATAGTAAAAGCTAATACAATACAAGTCTATGTCTAGGCTCCTCCAGGTGCTCCAGATGCTCCAGGTCCTCCACTAAGGCGGCGAATCTCCCGATCCATCGCAACAACAATCTCCTCCAAATGCTCAACTCGAAGCTGAAGGGCTGCCTCCCTGGTCTCCGCAGATGTCATCCTCTCCTGAGCTAGTGCCAACAGATGTGCCTGCTCTCCCTGCATCTCCTGTGTCATCTGGGCTTTGTCTCGTATCTCAGGCAGCTCATCCCTAAGCTGATCATTCAGCTCCTGGTGCCCTATCTGCCGTGCCTCAAGTCCATGATAAGACACGTCAATGCTAACCCTGCCTAAGAGTAATCCCTCAACCTGCTCCTCGACTTCCTCAAGTCGACTAGTAAGGTGCTCATCTACCCTATAACCCAACCTATTAATCTGCTCCTGTTGATCCCCTAACTGTGCATCTAAAGTCAAAGCTGTAGGTCCTCTAGCAGCAGCTGCTCTCGAACTCTCACCTATATGGTATAATGGTGGTGGTGGAAGGTCAGAAGTCTCGGTAATAGGTGATGATGGAGTAGTGATCCTTGCACGCTTCCTGAGCGGCAAGAGTGAAGTAGGTGTATAGGTACTAGTAGTAGGTACAGCAGGTGGTGTAGGTAATGTAGGAACAGTAGGAATCATAAGAGTAGAGGTAACAGGGCGTACACTCTTTCTAGCACCTATGGTTGTCTTTCTACGAGGAAACATAAATGTTGGTTCTGGTGAAATAGAAGTAGCAGGAGATGATATATCTGTAGGTGTACGTGTAGCATCTAGTGGTGCAATAGGAGAAACATGAGGAGTAGGAGCGACTTCTTCCTCCTCGAAAGGCTCAGTGTCTTCACCCGATGCCAAAAGTGGCGATCCGGGTGCTGGATGAACGGGTGGTACAACAGCAGTGGAAGACACAGCGTCCTCAATGTCGGAATCTGAGTAAAGTATGACAACGTTCGGATATGAAGACATGTCTCTGTGAGAATCATTTCGAAGTGAAAATAAATAACCCGTATAATGGAATCACCTAAAATAATAAATATGCACTTATGATGAAATGATGAGATGCTATGATGATGTGGTTATAGTCTAGGGTCAATGATACATCCTAGTTCACTATAACCTTAGCTCTGATGCCAATCTGTCACACCCCCAAAATACCTGAATGGCAGCGGACCCAAAATACCTGAATGGCAGCGGAATGGAATACCTGGGGGTGACTGTCATAGCACCACAGTTAAAGTTATATTGAACGACCTAAAGTGTCATTTAGAAAATACATCGTTTGATTCATTAAAAATATTTAGAGTTATCAAACATAGGTCCCAAAAGTCTTGAAAGGTTTAAAGAAAACAAGTTAAGTACAATCAAACGATAATTTATAAGTGCATGAAAATCCAAAATGAGACGCGTCATCCTTGTTACTCAATGAAATGACTCCATGCATGCCATGAAGAATATGTCTTAGTTACCTGAAAATACATTGTGAAAACGGTCAACAATAATGTTGGTGAATAATCATAGGTTTGTAAGTTAAATCGTATGTACATAAGCCACAAGTATAAAGTAAACCGAAAAAATGTCAAAATGCTACATTGGCTCTTAAGCTCATGACCCCGAAGCTAGACATAATATTGTATTATCCCCAAAGGAGTGTTTACCAGGCACTCAAATAGATTAGACATGAAATGCATTCGTTTTCCCGTTGGAGCAACCCAAACACGAATGGAGGAGTCACCCTCAATAGATCTATTCACTCACTCTCGCTTGGCAATATAGTTAACGGTGCATGATAATAAAGGGGACTTAACTTGGTAGTAAGGCAACTTAAGCATGTACGAAAATAAGTGATGCAATGTATTCTCCCCCGTGGGATTTGAAATTAAAATATTGTATTAAAACGGGGATATGAAAACTCACCTGAAGTGATAGTACAATGTGATGGAATGATCGGGACAACAAGGCGCGAAAACTAGCCGCAACCTAAATGAATTAATATGACATACTTTAGATCATGAAATGATGTAATGAACGTTCATGCACATGATACCTATACCACTCGTAACTTGAAAATACTAGTTATTGTCAAAGTAAAGTATTTTCCATACTTAGGAAAAATAAGTTTACCTAGACTTGTAAAAACTAGTCGTAATATATCGTATATAAATTGTTAGTGTTATATCCATCGTTTTGAAAACCTTGAAATAACGTCTAGTAGTCGTAAAAATAAGTCTTGGGTCATACGTACTTCGTTAGTTAAGAATATAACTCTTGAACAAGAAATCTAGAAAATATAGTATTTAGTACGTAGTTCTATAATTTCTATTAGTGACTACTAATATAAATATAGTTTTGACGATATTGAAACGTGTATATCTTTGTCGTTTTATGCTCATTTTCCTCGTTCTTTAAATTCACGGATTCGTCTTAACACGTATTAATATATTTTTGATAGTTCGGCTCCTTTAGGTTACGTCTAACGCCTCTCTTTGTCCGTCGAAAATCGTCCAACAGCACGTTATATTTTCATAAAATAATTTTCGTCGTTAAACTTGCAAAAATCATATCTCCTTCGTTATAAGCTCGTTTTAATCCGTTCTTTCGTCCACGGCTTCGTTTTTGAAAGTATTTTCTAAATCTTTGATCAAAAATTTGCCACAATCTACTGATTTTCCGACGTTTTTAAAATATGGACAGTAGGTATATATATAGTTTCAAAAATCAATTATAGGGTTTCAAACTAGTTTCAACTTCAACCAAATCACTTTCAATCACCACGAATCTAGTCTAATCTTACCATACACCTTCTTAGGGTGTCATGGGTTCCTAAACATCATAAATCAAGTGGATCTAACAAGAGTTTCCCATGTAACCATTTCTAGGGCTCATAAGTTATATATATATATATATATATATATATATATATATATATATATATATATATATATATATATATATATATATATATATATATATATAAAATGGAGTGGTATAAACTAACACATGCATGAGATCTTTTATGAAAATTATATAATCATTGTAATAACTTGTAAAATTTATGAAAATGAGTTTTGTAGACTTACTTTGAAGGTTTAGAGAGTTTGGATGGTGAAAACCTAATAATCCTTGAGTTTTTATTTCAAAACCCTAACAAGCATAACAAAATGAACTAGTTTATATCTTGATCTTTAAAAACTTGTGATTCTTGCTTCTTTTTGTTATTTGGCCGAGCACCTAAATAAGTGAAAATGATATGAAAATGGTAGGATAATATCTAGTTTAGACAATAGTTAGGTGAGCTTTAATGGGTGTTGGTGAGAATTGCACATGAGGGCTAGGATGGGGGGGGGGGGGGGTTGGGCCGGCCACAAAAGGAGGGAAAGGGGGGGGGGGGGGTGTTGGGGATTTATTTAGAAAGTGAGTGGAAGTAATAGTTAGTGTTTAGGTAGTTTTTGGTTTAATCGGGTACCGGGTTTGTTAGAAATAAATTTTATCGAAGTTATCCGGCACATAATAAAGTTGTAAAAGTTGTAAAAATATGTTGGGTACAAGTATGGAGAGTTTGGGTGATTATTGTTTAGTTTCCACGAAAACCGTCGTAATTAAATTAGACGTACGATATAAATTAACTAAATTTCCAAAATACCGGGTTATTGAATTTTATAATACTTATGACGTTGTAAGAAGTCTAAAAATATATCAGAATCATTGTAGGGAGTGTCGGATATGTTAGTCTCATTTATCGATCGCGTGTTAACGTTTAATTAAAATAAAAATACGTAAAACGTTAAATATATCAAAAATATAAATTTGAATACCCTACGAGTGGAATAGTACGTAAATGCTAAAATGATGATATGCGGACTATTTCTAGCCCGTATGAAATGTCCCTAATGATAATGCATGAATTCGCAGCTAAACCATCCTGGTTTCGCGAATTTAATTAGTCGTAAACTAACATTACGATGAAATGAGTAATGCACATGAATAATGGTTTCTCTCGGAAATGAATAGTGTCATGTGAATAGTGAAATTTTTGAATGCTTCCCGGAATGTCAAACTGACCTAAAAAATGATGAATAGTAAAATAATGAATAGTGATCGATGAATAGTAATTGGTGAATAGTAATATGTTGAGGTTTGGAAAAATGACCTGAAATTGTGGGGTGTGATATTATGTGTGATTAGAAGTTGCTCAGTAGGTTTTTCTTAACTATTGCAACCTCTTAGTTCAAGCTTAGAATCTAAAATCAACATTTGGTATTGAAAAAGTCTAACAGTGAACACTTTAGCGAGTGTTTGACGCAACTCCTTACTATTTTCAAAGACCTTCTTTTGCCACTTTTTAACTTTGTCTTAGCTTTGCTTATGGATATTTAGAAGTTTTAAAGTTATACTTTGCAGTTCCTAAAACTTTTTAAGAGATTAGCCTTGCTTTTCAAGTATTTTTCATCTTAACTGTTTTAATTAGTTAACTCAGGGTAGATTCTATTTAGCCCTTATTAGTTGTAATTTTAGCTTCATTATAGTTCACTTTAGGTTATAGTTGTTGTTGACCTTAGTGATGTGTGTCAATATTGCAGAAACCACCCATTTGACCCATTGAAGTCACTGTTGCATCAGTGAATCACATACGCTACTACCCTCTTGAACCTTATTTTTAATTTCTTGCTCTGTTGACGAATTGCATTAGAAATCAGTTTGTAGCTTATTTGTCACCTTATTTTCATGCTTATATTTTTATTTTATTTTTAGGAATTTTCTTCATAAGCTTTTTGCAGCATTGAACTTGTCCCATCAGCCCTCAATGAGCCATTTTTAATTCCCTCATCTTTAGGACTTATGACCTGAAATTTGGTTTACTACTAATTTCCTAGCTGATCTTTAAGTCATTATTTTTCTTTTATTTTTGTGATTTTTTTTTCTTACTGCTTATCCAGGCTATGAAAGTACCCCCTTAGGCTGTTTTGCACCTCAGATTAGTCATATTGCTTACTACTTGTTTTTCTTGTTTTTCAGCTTATTTTAGGATACCAAGTGCTTATTTCTGTCCCTATAGTGCTATTTAGGATTTCCTTAGTGGCTTTGGCATGTTTCCCTTTAGTACCCTTGAAATAAGCTTGTTGACAGCTTATCTTTAGCCCGCTGTATCAGTAGCCAAACCTGTCCCAACTTCCCCTTTTGATCTCATCTTTTATTTAGGATTTGGTAGGTTTCAAGTTATGGTTTTGATTTCATAAGTAGTTAGTAGCTTAGAGCTTATATTTTTCAGCTTATTTCAATTTGAGTTTGGCTTATTGGAAGGTCTGTTTTGGATAATGAATTAGTTAAGTATTTGTCTTGTTTACTTTTTCCATTTCTTTTGTTCATTGATTCAAATCATAATCCCCCTTTTTGTTCTGCATCAGCCTAAGCTTAGCTAGTTTTCTACTTATATAGTGCTTGTTGTGGGTAGCTTATTGGGTTATTAGATAGCCCATAGTTCTGGCTTGTTGTATCTACCATTAGTTTGCACTAAACTGCTTATTTGCTAGCTTGTTTTACCCTTCCCAAGTTGCCCCAATACTGGTTGTTGCTGCTGCTATTCACATTGAATTGAGCTTGTTAATTTCTTGCTTGAGCTTCTTGTCCTTTGAATTGTAGTCATTAGCTGTGTTGATTGCTTGAGTGTTGTTTGTGTTTGCTAGTATATATTTAGTCTAGCCCTTGGCTTTTGCTTATTTGTTGGTGTTTGTTGGCTTCTATATCTCAAAAAACTCACCTTGGTTCTAGACTAGAATCTGTTGCAATTTTCAGTTGGCATAAGCTATTCTAAAGCTTTTTAGTGAAACTCTTTTCACAAAAGTTGCTGAAGTTTGTTGTATATATATTTTATGAAAAGAAAAATTGAAAAAAAAATAATTGCAAAAACTGACATGGGTGGGACTTGAACCGACGCCATTTAGTTCACACACAAACATCACAACCAGTTGCCCTTGGGTCTTTTTTCAATCATACTTTGCAAAATTTAATATAAGACCCTTGTTGTTTGTTTGGCTTAAATAAGCTTGTTAGCTTATTACTGCTTATTGTGTACTGTAGCCCAACCTTTTATATTTTTTTTAGGTTCTTATTAACTTGTAGTACTTTCCAAAAAAGTTTCAGATTTTTCGAGATAGTTTTAGTATTTATTATAATTTAATTAGTGTTAAATAGTAATTAATTCATAATAAATAGAATTTTTATTGAAATTTTAATTTTCTTTTTTCTAAAAATTTCTTTTGTCATCTAGTACGTAGGAAAATTATTTGCAAGCCCGTAGGATTAGTGTAGCTTAAAAATCACTTTTATTTTTGTACATTTACATTTATTTTAAATTTAAACGTACGGTTTTAGGTTTTTAACGTCTCTAGTTAATTTTATTTCACGTAATTGTTCCTATAGCTTGTCTAAGCTATTTTCTTCCATATTTCCTTCATTTTACCATTCAAAACCTATTACTGTTGAAAATCACCCGATCACAATACGTCTAAAATACCATTCACGCCTCGTCGGGACATAACGACCCGGGGAAACTATGTACTCCTTGGTTAGTTGGTCTAAGCCGTTTTGACCTTGTTGACCATTTACCTTGGTCAATATTGTCTGACTGTTTGAGATCAATCAAAGCCATAATTTAGGCATGTTTTGAAAACTTTTTGAACTTCTGTTCGAACTTCATTTAAGGAACCGTGTCATTATTAAATGACATTTCTAGGACCTTAAATGTTATCGATGCCAAAAGACATGCCTTGAAAAACTATTTTTGGTATTTTCTATTTTTCTGATTTTTATGGTTTTTATAGGTTTTATATTTTTCTATTTTCTTTTTGATTGAAAATATATACAACGGATATATGAATTTAAGATGATGTTGACATGGCTACCGAAATGAGGATATTGTTCTGTTCGTTGTAGAAGTCTGTAGTCAACATCTCTTAAACATTCACCTCCAAAGCTTTCGAGGCACCTGAGGAATCGACTGAACTTGTTCCTTCTTAATGTGATGCTTTGGTGGCTTCCCCCTAAACCGACAATCATCTTCTTGAGACCACTTCCCCCAAATAGTTGAAGTGATGCAAATAGTCTCATTGTATTAAGGTCAAGAACACGAAGAGAATGTAACACCGAAATAACAGGTTGAAGCACTGATCATCTCTGCGGATATCAACTCCAGAGTAAATTATTAAGCTCAATCACGTGAACATGTTGTGCGTCCTCGATGTACACATTACTCTGCGGCTTTGAGCAGTTGTCTATTCGGGGGAACAAAATATCAACATCTTCATTTTACCAAGTGCATTCCAGTTATCTTATATATAACAACTCAGTCCATAATGCCACATTTACTCAACACAAGTTGAAACGATAACACCAAAGTAACAGGTTGAAGCACTGATCATCTCTACGGATATCAACTCCAGAATAAATGATTATGCCCGATCATGTGTTGTGCGTCCCTGATGTACACCAATCTCTCCCCTAATGGTTGCGATCTCATCAGAATCAGCATAACATTGTGTACATGAAACATTAACTAGAAGCACTTTACCATAAAACATATCAGCTCATATGAAGATGTCGATAAGCAATATCATCTCACGCTCCAAATATTCTTCTCATATTTCTTCTCACTGAAAGCTGAAGTAATACATACTATAAGCATCAAGATACCACTTCCACAAGTAGTTGGAATAATACACCAAAAGAATGAGTTAAAACACTGATCTTATCTGCGGTTATGACATTTGTCTTCTCGGAATAACTTTAATTTAGAAGAAGTATAAAGCTCATCACGTGTACTCATTGTGCGTTCAGATGTATGTCTCCTTCCCCCTTGCTGGTTTTGATACCTCAGAATCAGCAACACATTTTACGCAGTTATACTAGACATCTTGTGAGAAGAACAAATTTGGCTCAAATGTATCCTGTGAGAATCAACTGCCACAACAACTCTCTATGACTATCTTTACCAACCCTTATATAGGCTATTTGGAGTGACCACTGATGAAGCAAACCCGATATACCAAACTTGAAGCTGAAGTAAAATTCCCCATTCTAATGACTTAAGCTTGCACTAATGTTGGAAGAACGGTGTAGAGTATTTATACTCAAGCAAATCTCTAAGTACTCAATACTCAATCAAAGTATGAGACATTAACACCTCTTGCGATTATCCATAACATCATCTGCGTGTGACACTGAGTACTATAACATAACTCCTTAAAGTGATAGTTAACCAGGTCTTGAGCCATCCACCTTGACGGCTGGTAACTAGAAAAACCAAGTATTCAACTTAAATCTTAATCACGAGCAAGTTGTCATTGAAAGTCGTGCATCTAATCAACCCCGACATCAAGATAAAATTAGATCACGCCTTTGTTAAAGTCAACTTCAATCTCAAATAAGGGATACCAAATAAAATCCGTGATCACTTGACATTCCATGTCCACATTGTTAGCCGTTTTGACGTTTTAGTCGACATTTTCCTTTATGTCCTTGTGGTTGATTTATAGAGTGCACATTGGAGGGAATAACGATCCGTGATTTCAGAACCAAAGAATGGATCATTATTCATGTGTGCAACTTCAATATCATGAGAGTCATCATCAACACCTTGAAGAATAACTGGAAATTGGGTTTCATGAGTAGTTTGAGTAATACTTTTAGATGGTGCATCTTGATCAATAGAGATCGAAGACGGTGAACCAGTTGAATCAGCAGGAATCGGAGCAAGAGCTTCAGGAACTAGACGATCAACATTCGCTGAAGCTTGGAAGAATTCATCAAACATAAATCCCAGTCATCCTTAGTAAGTGTTAGGAATACAAATATTCCTGTAAAAGTCTCGGTCACCTAATGATTGTAATAGCATTTAGTTCGTAGTTAGTTTATTTATTAGATTAGATATTATAGTAATAGTTTAGATATTAGTCACACCGTGGAGGAAGGACGGGTCTTTACCCACTGTATACCTGATCCACAGCCCACAGGAGGGCGTATACTGTAATTGTATATATACCCCTTCCTACACAAGGGAAGGGTTGGTTGTTTCTCATAATACACACACCTCATTAGGTGTTTCTCTCACTAGAAACCTCCCACTCTCTCAACTCTCTCTCTCTCTAACTTGTTAATCATGTTTATCATATACTTCCACAATCCAAGACCTCCCAATCCACATAATCAACAAAATATTTCGATCCTTCAATTGGTATCAAGAGCCAAGGTTTCATCCTAGGATTGTTGGTGCTCAAATTTGTGGCTTGGTTTAGTGGTTCAATTTTTTGGGTCGAAATGTTTTTTTTTTTGGAAACACCTCGAATTGATTTTTGGTTGTTGTGTTTTTGATGATTTGGTGGTATTGTTGTGTTTTGAGGTGTTAGTAGTACTTAATTTTTTACTTGGGTAGGTTGAATTAGTTGATTTGTTTGATGTTTGATGTGATTTAGTGCAAGTTTCTTGGTTGAAATTAGCTTGTTTCTTTGTTGAGATTAACTTGTTTCTTGGTTGAGATTAGCTTGTTTCTTGGTTGAGATTAACTCAATAATGGGAAAAAGACAAACTGGCAAGATAGTGACTTTCTTGTATTTTTGTGTAAAGACAAACTGGCAAGATAGTGACTTTCTTGTATTTTTGTGTTTTGAGGTTAGCTCAAGATTGAGATTACCTCCAGTTTTAGTTTACCTTCAGATTGAGATTACCTCCAGTTTGAGCTTACCTTCAGATTGAGATTACCTCCAGTTTGAGTTTACCTTCAAATTGAGATTACCTCCAGTTTGAGTTTACCTTCAGATTGAGATTACCTCCAGTTTGAGTTTACCTTCAGATTAAGATTACCTCTAGTTTGAGTTTACCTTCAGATTGCGGTTACCTCCTAGCTGTGGTTAGCTCAAGTTTGTGGTTAGTTCAAATTTATGGTTAGCTCAAGTTTGTGGTTAGCTCGAGTTTGTGGTTAGCTCAAGTTTGTGGTTAGTTCAAATTTGCGGTTAGCTCAAGTTTGTGATTAGCTCAGGTTTGTGATTAGCTCAAGTTTGCGGTTAGCTCAAGTTTGCGGTTATCTCATCTCGAGTTTGTGGTTAGTTCAACTTTGCGGTTAGCTCAAGTTTGTGGTTAGCTCAAGTTTGTGGTTAGCTCAAGCTTGTGGTTAGGTCAAGTTTGCGGTTAGCTCAAGTTTGTGGTTAGCTCAAGTTTGTGGTTAGTTCAAGTTTGTGGTTAGCTCAAGTTTGTGGTTAGCTCAAGTTTTTGGTTAGCTCAAGTTTGTGGTTAGCTCAAGTTTGCGGTTAGTTCAAGTTTGCGGTTAGCTCGCATCTTTATATAAGTTGAACTACAACAAGAACCATCACGTTCATCAAACAACCATCTAATCATTTAGCAATCCAACAGTTTCTCATTTCTTTAAGGCTAGTTTTTGGGTGTTTAAATGCATGAGATGACCACGAAGTTTATTTTGGTATCCCTTATTTGAGTTTGAAGTGGGTTTCACGAAGGCGCTTACTTATTTTATCTTGAAGTCGGGGTTAGTTGGATGCATGACTTTCAATGATAACTTGCTCGTGATTAAGAATTAAGTTGAAGACTTGGCTTATCTAGTTACCAGCAGTCGTGGTGGATGGTTGAAGACCTGGTTAACTATCACTTAAAGGAGTTACATTATTGTACTCAGTGTCATACGCAGAAGACGTTGTGGATAATCGCAAGAGGTGATAAAAGTCTCATACTTTGTTAGGATAGTATTGAGTACTTAGAGATTTCTCTACACCGTTCTTTCAACAACAGTGCAAGCTTAAGTAACAAATTTGGGAAATTCTACTTCATTTTCAAATTGGGTATATCGGGTTTACCTCGCCAAGTGGTCACAGAAATAGCCGACAGAATATGAGGTTGGGTTGTTAGCCAAAGGGTTCAAAGGTTGAGATGTGATCAGCAATTTTCATGGGATAGTCGACGCTACAGAATGTCAATGATACTTCACAATCTAAGCAAAATCTCTTAAGTTCCTTCAATGTCATTCATGTTTTTTTTCAAGATGGTTGCTTAAGACAAGAACTTCTCGTGCATATGGTCATACACGTCAATGATGTTTCCGAAAGTTCGAAACCATCATGGGGGAGAAACGTGTACTTTGATGATATAAGGTCAATCTCCAAGGGGAAGTAGTTTATACTACTTGACTTAGCATGGTTTGTGAAGTATTTTACATATGGGAGAAGAATTGTTGCTGATCTCTTGCATGTTTTTCCCAAACAGTTATTCACCAAATCCAACAGTTGGCATAACACATTCAATCGATCATTGTCTCACGGTTTCTTCTTGGTTTTGTAAAATCCCGCGAAAGAACCTATTTCTCGGTTTAAATCATAGATTTGTAAAATCCCGTGACGATGGAATTATCCTGGAGAAATAAAGTGCATTTCTGGATCTTAATTGAACCTGGTGCTACGGTTTCAACTTCAAAGAAGGGATAAGGTGTGTACATCATGTATTGGATGACTTTTATGATATACTTCATGGCATTTTGGCTATAACAAAGTGTTACGGGGATATGCGCTTTTGACCATGATCGGGTGAAAAACCATTATCAAAGTTCATTCAAAACATCAATAAGGGCTAGATTTGGGTATTTAAACCACAAGACGTGACTACGGCATTAATTCATTAATATTTATTTGAGGTTGAAGTGAAATTTCGTGGGTGCGTGTACTTAGTATCTGAAGATATCGGGGTGGTTGGATGAAGATTCTTCGAGATCCTTGTTCGAGCTTTTAACCTGTACAATGACAAAGACTTGGATATCTAGTTATTTTTGGGATTCTTCCTTTCTATTACCACAAAATAACTATCATTTTAAGGAGTTACGTTGTAGTGCTCAGTGTCACACGAAGTTGTGGATATTCAAGAGGTAATGTACATCTTATACTTGATGGTTGGTTGGTTGAAGAGTATAGAGTACTTAGGGATTCGATGTTGCACAAACTCTCTACACCGCTCTTTGTTATACATTAGTGCAAGCTTAAGTCACAAGTTCGGGTTAATTTACTTTAGTCTCAAATTCATCATATTGGGTTTTTCTCCATCAGTAGTCACGACAAAGAGCCGACTGAATGATAATGGGGTTGGTAATGAGTTAGCAGAGAGAAGAAGAAAAGAGAGAGATGACGTCTATACACTTCAGTGCAGGCCTCGTACTTCAACATTATGGCGTCTGTTGACAACACTTTAGGCCCCGTTCATCTAAGAAAAGAAAAGTGTATGCTTGAGTGCACTTTATCTTCAAAAGAAGAGGAATCTTCTTATTTATGGCCATTCTCATCAACAAGTTCATGCTCTTTCCGTGCTTATTTTGTTTTCAAGTGAATCAGCGGATATTGGAGTATTCTATTATTCACTTATTCAACCAAAAACTTGCATTCGACAGGCATATGCAATTTTTGAGGGGGGAAAGGGTGAATAAACAACATGTCAGTCCTCAAGAACCGTCAAGTGGAGCTTCCTACCGTTGATGGTATTCATATTCACTAGTTCAATCATCAAAAATTGCAGTTGGCTGGCATATGCAATTTTTGAGGAGGGGAAAGGGTGAATATTAATCTACATGTTGGATGATGATTGAGAAATGGTCATACGACTCCTGAATACGTCAGTTCAGGAGTCGTGCAAACCATGGTTCTCCAACACTACTTCTTCCTCTCTATCAAGGTGTTGAAGAACATGGTCATGGAATGCTAATCGACATCGTCTCACGGGCTGATTCAATCAGTAACAAAGGGTTTCTAGTCAATGCTTCATGTATACGTTATCAGGCTACATGTACACATAATGATGATGATTCCGATTAATCGTAACCATCATGGGGGAGAGAAATGTGTACACCAAGGATGCACAAAAGGTTCACGTGATCGGGCTTAATCGTGTATTCCAGTGTTGAAAAGCTGCAGAGATGATCAGTGGTTCAACTTGTCACCTTGGTATTAACGTTTCACTGTTACGTCATGGTATGATTAATCGTAACCATCAGGGGAGAGAGAATGTGTACATCAAGGACGCACAATAGGTTTACGTGATCAGGGCTTAATATCCAAGGATGGATACATTCTATAGATGATCAGTGGTTCAACTTGTTACTTTGGTGTTATACTAAAGACTGAAGAAGGTCGAGTCGTCAGTCTATTCTTTATTCTCGGTTGGGTGTTATCGTCTCATGTGTACGCTGCGGGTTGATGAGTTATATGTAAGGTTACTGGAAGGCATTTGGTGAGATGAAGATGGTTGGTATTCTGTTCCTCCATATTGGGCAATCTTGAAGTAGGTCGTGTCTACAGTCTTCTCTACATTCTCCGCTATGTGATTAGAAGACTAAAGACAACATGTATTTAGTTATCAAAAGACCTCTTCATATTATGGGTGTTCGTCCAAAGTCTTCCTTCTATTGTGGGTGCTCATCAGAAAGGTTGTCAGGATTGGGGGAGAGCACTAATTAGGGGAGAGTGAAATGCCTGAATTAATCCCTGGTTAAATGTGCTCACGTTACTCTTCAGCATGTCAAATGATGGAAGCGGAGAAAAGTCTGGAAGCTGAGGAGTAATGATTTTGGTTCGTATCCTTGTACATAAAACCAACAAAATCCATAAAAAAAAAAAAAAAAATAAATAAAATAAAAAAAATAAAAAAAATAAAAACAAAAAACAAAAAAAAAATTGAAAAACCTCAAAAATTCCAAAAAGATTCTTCTCGCGACATGTCTCTTGTGTAATCAATATTATGTACGACTTTAGAAATGTCATTCAACAATGACACGGAGTCATACATATGCTTGAGCAAGAGTTATTTTATGTTTTAATAATGCTTTCTAAAACATGTCGCTCCCCAAAATATTTCTGTCAAATGGTTTGCTATTACTTCAGATAGCAACCCGGTTTTCAAAATTAAGGAAAACACGTCACCAAAAAGACGGTTGTTCCTAACAAAGGGTGTCGTTCATCCGAGCGTGAATTACTTTATATTCATGCACCCTCGATTTAATGTACGTTTTAGTGCATTATTTCTTGATAAAGAAGAGAAGTCTTTTTTTATCGGCAAATACTTTCCCTTCTATGATTTTTCCGGAAAGTAATTGTGCAAAACTTGGTGGTACCATGAGATTTTGATTGAAAATCAAATTGAACTTAAAAGTTTGATAAAATTTTCACTCAATCAATGACTTTAATATTTTATGAAAATATTTTTTAGCATCCGATTTCTGATGCTAAAAAATATGTATCATCAAAACTCCCCACACTTTGTACCAAACAAAAGCAATAATCCGATTTCTGATGGTTATGTGTCAGAATGAGTAAATTTTCAAAGAGTTTTCGTTAAAATTTTGAATCTTGTTCAAACTCTTCAAATCTGACACATAACAACCTCCCTCACAGTTTGAGGGGGAGCAAGAAAAGTTCCTTTTATCAGAAAATATTAAAATTGACCGCATTTCTCTCCCAAAAACGTTTCCTAACTTATTTAAATCAATTAAGATCAAAAATCTCGAAAGATTTGATATTTTTGATCGGGGGAGAGAATGTGATTTAAATATGAAATCTGATAATCAAAAGTGATCTTTTGGACTCAATAAATAGGCTCCCACATATGTGCTAAACACTTTCGAATATCGATGCACGTATTGAGGGGGAGCAAAGGCGTTTGTGGAAGTAATACCTAAGACCGACCATTTATCTTTATGCATGGAGTTATAAGGATGGTTAAGGTTAGGTATGAGTTCCCATGATCCACCAGAACCGGAAGGATCTTCCCAGGGACAATCCATAGATAGATTAGAAGTCCTTAGGAATGATTATGAAAAAAGGAGTAAAGTGAGAAAGGGAAGAGTGCGGACTGAGATAGAGCTAGGACTGGAACAAACCCAACAAGGTTCTAGTGGTGAAGTCTCGGTAAGCACTGAAGGGGTTGAAGAATGAAAAAGAAATGAAATATGAAAGGGTGAAAAGAAATAGCCCTCCAAATATTCAACCTTATTGATAATGGTTTTTCACCCGATCATGAAACGAGCTGTAGAGTGGGCTGACAGAGGGTAAAGACCCGACCCACTCTACGAATACTATTTACATATATTAACTACTAATAAACTACGTACTAACTATAATAAGGATAATTCTACGAGCTACGTAATGTTTAGCAATACTTGGGGTGACCGAGTCTTTAACTGAATAATCGTATTCCTAACAATCTCCCCCTAAGGGAGGTCACCCAAGAAGATAAGTATGGAATTCTTGCATCCATGAAATCTTGTAGCTCATAGACTTTGATTGTTCAAACATGTCTTTGTACATTCAGCAGCAGACTCTAGATGGCTTGTTCAATGAGTTGGATGATCTTTGACATTACTTCGAGTTCATCATCCAAATGAGTATCTGCAAGTCATCTTAGAATAGTAATGTCTCCATGTGATTTGAACATCTTTGAGTTGACATGCTCAGACTTTTCTGGACCATGATCTTTTGCATCAGAGTTGTGGAAGCATAGATGAGGCCTAATCAATGATCATGATTTCTTAGATGGTGATGTTGAAGTGCGAGCATGTGGTGATGGATCAGCATCTTTTCTGCAATCGACGGCAACCGTCAGAATTTCCTGCAAGCAGACAGTTAACAATAAATCGTCCGGTACTTATAGGTTTGAAATTAGAGATTGTCAACAGCATAGTGTGAAGACTCCATCTAACCCTTACCAAGACCGTTCTCAATCGGCAAACCCTGAAAGGATTCACACGACCTACCTAAGTAGATCAACGATTGGGTGAGTCACTGGAGATCACTCCACGACTGTTGACCGTATGTAACCATCATGACCACTAAGCGTAATCCACAAGGAATTACCTAAGTGACCTGCTTTCAGGGCTGCTTGATGTTGACCCTGGCAGGAATTTCCACTCAATCACTGGGAGTTACAATAGTAACTTCCCTCATAAATGCTCTGGCAGATTGCTAAGATCTGCGTAGGACTCATAAGTATAACACTGGTGTCCTTAATGTTGAACAACCAGGGTAGAAGTATCACGTGTTCCTATGAGATCTTTTTATGTATCTCGAGGCTCTTGACTCAATAAGTGCATTTGGTTTTCCTATGCGGAGATTAGGGAGAGGTCTCCTGCTTCAATATCAACCATCTCTAAGAGGTAAGTTGATAGATTACACCGGTTCCCCGTGAGAATGAAACAAGTTCTTTTAAGAGAACTTGAGTGGCTAGAAGGTTTAGTGCATTGCGTCACTGGGTCCATGACGTCTTGTCTTCAATACCGTTCTAGTGGTGAAGTCTCGGTAAGCACTGAAGGGGTTGAAGAATGAAAAAGAAATGAAATATGAAAGGGTGAAAAGAAATAGCCCTCCAAATATTCAACCTTAGGGCAGAAACCGGGTTCAATTCATAATCTACTGGCGGTTACTAAGGTAACACCGGTATTGAAGACAAGACGTCATGGACCCAGTGACGCACTTCACTAAACTTCCCAACCACTCAAGTTCTCTTAAAAGAGATTGTTTCAATCTCACGGGGAACCCTGTGCAATGCATCGACCGCTCATTGCGAGCTATGTTGATACCTAAAACAGGAGACGCCTCCCCAGTCTCCAGGAGCGGATCAAAACGCACTATTGAGTCTAGAGCCATGAGATCATCCATAAATCTCGATAGGACACATTCCAATTATGCTTATTTTTTCACACAATGTGGAAAATAAGATAAAATATTTAGAGTCCTACGCATTATCCTTGTGGTATTGCCCGAACATCCGAGTGATATGAAAATACTCACAATGAAGATGGAGATCCTTCTAGAGCGAACATCACTCAAGCTCTTGGTAGGTGACATGTGAGATCCATCTTGAATCAATGATCAAGTGACAACTGGAAAGCAACGATGGTGCGATTCATAATTGAATCAAACTTGTTCCAGGATATGGATTGACGGATACTTTTGCAAAAACCTTTCAATGTGCTCACAAACTAATTCTTCGAGCACATTGATTGTGTACAATATCTTTCAAACAAAAGTATTTTTGATGGAAATGAGATTCAAAGTATAAAACTCTCGTCGTGTCTCAAAACTGTTTATCATAGGACACGCGAGTGATTTCTATAAATCAATTTCTCATCAATCCGTGAATATCTATTAACCGATTCACTCTATTGTGTTGTCTGCTTTGAGACGTTCCGGTATGAGAACATGCTAAGTATGAAGATTCCAAAGTGGATTCTTTGGAAAATTCATACTACAAGCTAGAAATTTCTGTCAAGGAGAGTCTTCTTTAAAAGAGACTCTACCTGATCACAGGTCAGTTTTCACAAAACCGGAGGGTAGTCTGTCCTCGCAGAACGAATGACAAAGCCATATTCATTCTCTATCTTTATTGCTAACTGTTTTATTTCAGGAACACATATAAAGATGGCGTTGATGGCTCCAGTTTCCAGCTGAACCGGGTCAATCCATACCTCATGCTCACACATCCTCCACACTATCAATGAAGATGAGAGACTTGCTACAACAAATGTTGAGAGACTAACAACAACGTTTCCGCAACTCTGATGAAAAAGTCTCCTGATCTACAACTCTAATGCAACGTCTCCAGATACAGAAGGGTGTGAGCATGATGGTCCTAAAGTCACTACATCACATGAAGGCGATACTGCCATGGATGAGCTTGGAGATTTACTATGGCTGATGATCTCAAAGAAGCTCAAGGATCACACATCACAAAGGAATCCAAATCACAAGTTCGTTGCTTGAAGTACAAAGTGTGAAGAAAAGTGAAAAATCAGATCCTACGAGCTACAGAGACGAAAGAATGCTTAATGACCAAAGAGCTTAATTTCAATGGTGACCTCGCTTAGGGGGAGATTGTTAGGAATACAAATATTCATGTAAAAGTCACGGTCACCTAATGATTGTAATAGCATTAAGTTAGCTCGTAGTTAGTTTATTTATTAGATTAGATATTATAGTAATAGTTTAGATATTAGTCACACCGTGGAGGAAGGACGGGTCTTTACCCACTGTATACCTGATCCACAGCCCACAGGAGGGCGTATACTGTAATTGTATATATACCCCTTCCTACACAAGGGAAGGGTTGGTTGTTTCTCGTAATACACACACCTCATTAGGTGTTTCTCTCACTAGAAACCTCCCACTCTCTCAACTCTCTCTCTCTAACTTGTTAATCCTGTTTATCATATACTTCCACAATCCAAGACCTCCCAATCCACATAATCAACAAAATATTTTGATCCTTCAGTAAGTGGAACATTAGGTGTTGGAGGAGAGTCGTATGACCATTCTTCAAACATCAATCAATATGTAGTATATTCACACTTCTCCCCCTCAAAAATTTCATACGAGGTTTGCCATTTTTGATTGAGCGAGTGAATAAGAATACAATCAATCATGTAGTTTATTCACCCTTCTCCCCCTCAAAAATTGCATACGAGGTAGCCATTTTTGATTGAGCATGTGAATAAGAATACAATTACTCATGTAGTTTATTCACCCTTCTCCCCCTCAAAAATTGCATACGAGGTTGCCATTTTTGAATGAGCAAGTGAATAAGAATTTGATCAAAGATAAGTAGATCCACTTGATGACTGAATGAACATGGAGAAAGCATGAAGCATGCTTTTGAGAATTGATGAGGCGAAAAGTGTACCGCTTTTAAGGGGTCATTTAAGCCCGAATTCAAGATTATTTGATCAATTATTGCCCTAAATCGTTCCTTTTGTCATTTTAGGTACTTTTGAGGAGAAATCTGGAAAAGGAAGCATTTTGGACGTTTTTGGAGCATAAAAGTGAAGAAAACGGCAAAGTCTCAAAATTCCTTGCTAGAACAGTATCTGACGACATCAAGCTTCAACACGTGACGACGTCAAGAGTGACAAAAGAGGTGGATGTGGAACTTATAACTTGACGGCCCAGAACATTTTCTTTGATATTGGCCTGACAGCGTCACCTAGGCCGTCAGGGTCCAATTACATGTGACGGCCCAGAGTGTTTTTCTACATGACAGCGTCAGAAGTGGATCTAGGCAATATGAATTTCAACTTAGCGGTGAGTTGACGGCGTCAGAGGTTAATACATGACGCCGTTAGGATGCATAGTCTATATATATTTTTCCAATTTTTCATTGTAAAGTGTGGAACTTTTGGGGAACAAGTTTTGTAAAACCCCTAGGTTGAATTTCCTGCATCTAGAAGGGGTTTCAAACCCTTCTTTCTTCCATGTTTGAATAATGATAAGTACTTCAATAATCATTCAATATGTCTATGTATTGTTTGATTCTATCTTATGTTTATCTTTCTTTTAACATGTTAGGCTAGGCTTTTATTGTGTTTGCTTAGATGTAGTGAAACCTAGACGTTGACTATGGGTTAATTGTTTGTTTATAATTGTTACGGATGATTGTATTCGATGTTAGGCTTAAGAAAACTGGCAGACTTCCATTGGTAACTTGCTTGAACGTCTTAAGAAACATGATCGGAGGTGTACTACGATTTTTGGTTGTATTTAATGCATAAGAGAATTATAGTGATCCCATGTTAGGAGCTTTTAATGGCTCGACGTAGGAGTGAAGTAGGATCTTATAAAGTTAGGGAATATTGTACACTGCCCTACGACTAGTATTAAGGAATATAACCCGTCATCCATGCAATTATAAAAAGCTAATCAACCTGTAAAAGTGATGCGTGGGAATTGCACCAGGCTTTACCTCTCGAGGGATCTCGAGAAGCTTACAACCCCCACCAGGCAGTGTACCTGATTGTTGTAGTATAGTGTAGTGACAAGTACCGGGGGATTGATCGTTCAACTCAGGAATAGAGTCGCTAGGATTAGAAAGCCTAAAAATTAAGTCCAGAGGTGAGGGATGATTCTTTTTGTATTTTTATATTTTTATAAAAACAATTAAAATCTAGGGGTTTTGGAAGAGTGGGCGGAATTAGTTGCTAATAAACTAACCCAATGACTAAGATGCAATCAAAATAAAATTAAAAAAAAATGTAAATAAAGCTAATTAAACTAGTGGTGTGAAAAATAAATGGGAAAATTGTGTTTACTTAGGTTTCATTACTCCCTAGATATCTTTTACAGGTTGATAGTTTGTTAGAATTGCGTGGATGACGGGTTATATTCCTTAATACCATTCGTCGGGTGGCGTACGTACTTCCCCAACTCTATAAGCTCCTACTTCACTCATATGTCGAGCCTGCAAGAATCTCCAAACATGGGATCATCAGAATTCGCTCATGCATTAAATACAACCATAAAAACCTAGTACGCATTGGTTCATGTTTCTTAAGACGTTCAAGCATGTTACCCTATGGAAGTCTGCCAGTTTTCTTAAGCCTAACATCGAAATCATTCATCCGTAACAACTATAAACAAGCAATCAACCCATAATCAACATCTAGGTTTCACTACATCTAAGCAAACACACAAGAGATCAAGCCTAGCATGTTAAGATCAAGACAAGCGTAAGATATATTCAAACAACACATAGACATATTGAATGAATTGAAAGGATACTTATCTTAATTAAACATGAAAGGTTTCAAAGGGTAAATACCCTTGAAAGTACAGTAAAAATCGTGCTAGGGTTTCTCCAAGTTATCCCCCTAATTGTCCTCCTTTAATGAATGAAAATGACAAAACTATATATAGATTTTCCATCATGACGGCGTCAAGAAGAAATGTCTGACGCCGTCAACTCGCCGCACATAGTAATATCGGATTGCCTAGATCCAGATCTGACGCCGTTATGTGCAAAATATCTCTGGGCCGTCACATTTAATGGACCATGACGGCCTATGGTGACGCCGTCATGCCCCTAGTGTAAAAACTCTCTAGATCGTCACGGACTCTATCCACTTCACCTCTTGTTTTACTCTTGACGCCGTCATGTAGAATCTTGTGACGCTGTCAGGTACTGTTCCCAACAAGGAAAATTAAGACTTTGCCATTTTCTTCACTTTTATGCTCCAAAAACGTCCAAAATGCTTCCTTTTCCAGAATTCACTTCAAAAGTACCTAAAATCACAAAAGGAATGATTTAGGGCAATATTTGATCAAATAAATTCAATTCCGGGCTTAAATGACCCCCTAAAAACGGATCATTTTTCGCCTCATCAAAAAGATATCTAGGGAGTAATGAAATCTAAGTAAACACAACTTTTCTCATTATTGTTTCCACCACATTAGTAAATTAGTTTAATTTTCATTTATTTTATTTTATTTTGATTGCATCTTAGTTAATTGGGTTAGTTGGCTAGCAACTAATTCCGCCCACTCCTTCAAAACCTAATATTTTACTTGCTTTCCATAAAATATAAAAATACAAAAAGAATCATCCCTCACCTCTAGACCTAGTTTAGTAGGCTTTCTAATCCTAGCGACACTATTCCTGAGTTGAATGATCAATCCCCCGGTACTTATCACTATACTATACTACAACGATCAGGTACACTGCCTGGTGGGGGTTGTAAGCTTCTCAAGATCACTTGAGAGGTAAAACCTGTTACGAGGGCGCAATTCCCACGTATCAAGTTTTTGGCGCCGCTGCCGGGGATTGTCTATCTTTACATTTATTCCTCAACTTTCGCAAAAGAGTGCGGCTCTATCAAGTTTCTGGCGCTGCTGCTGGGGAATAGTTATTGTCTAGGTTAGAATTTCTTTTTATTAGGTCTACTTGCTAGATTCCTTTCTAGTAAGGTTTTATTTTTATTTTTAGGTTTTCTTTACTCTATCTTTTTCTTCGTGCCTTTGTTAGTAAATTAAATTCATTGACTATTCCGTGGGCCATTATGGAAAACGCGAATCCACCCCTTTCCCCTAGTGAAATGGCTTTGTTGCGTGAACAGATTGAGAATCAGATTAGGGAACTTAGGGAGCTTAATAGGTTAATTAATGTTGAGCTTGATCATGCATTTAGTGACCTTGCGACCGCCTTGTATTCAAATAAGGACCTAGGATCTAACAATTTTGAGGATGTTGTTGAGGATGTGAAGGAACTTGGGGAAGGGGAGATAGATCTGAAACCGGATAATTATTTCAATCTATATCCCACTAAGGAGGAGACTGCGTACTATAATAATCTTGTTGATAATCCTCAACCTCCTTTTGCTAGAATTGACCCTAAGATAAAGAAAGGTGATCCTAAGAATGTTAAGATACCATGTATGATTGGGTATAAGCACATTGACAATGCTTACATTGATTTTGAATCCCCAATCAACATTATGTCCTCAAGTGTTTATAATGATATAGTGAAAACAAGACTCGGACCTAGAAAAGATCCCAAATATCCCGGTGGAGTTTGTAACTTTGTCGGGAGAATTAAAGGTCTACATGTCTTCGTTGGGAACTTCACTTATATCATTGACTTTATGGTTGTTGAAGACTTAGCTAGTGTTATTGATTGTCACTTATCCCATGTTGTATTTGGTAAGCCATTTGTTGAAGAATCCAAGTTAGAATATAATGGGATAGAAGGGACGATCCGATTTACTAGTAAAGGTGATAGGATCACATATAGGATGCCTAATAGAATGAAGGAATTTCGTTTTGTGCCTCGATTTGATATGGATAACATTGGTGCTTGATGAGTGTGTAAATACTCATCATTTTTAGTCAAATCTGAACTGCAAAACGTTTAAAACCACTCAAAAATGCCCCAAAATACGGAAAAAATCGCAAAGATCGTGTTTTATATATTTCAGATGCAAAACGAGTGAAAACAAACGAAAAACAAACAAAATTTGCATAATTGGCAGTTTCAGTCCTCTAACTTTCAAAATTTGACAAAACTAGTCCCTGAGCATTTATTTTAAAGAAAAGTCAACCCAAACTCTTTAAAAGTCAAAAGACATCACAAATGATCTTTGGGTAAAAAGTTTTCAAAAATGTGCAAATTTAGTCCTTAAAATTTCAAAAGTGACAATTTTGGTCCCCTGGATAATTCATTTTGGAAAATAAACCATTAAGAATCCTTGGGAGTTTAATGTGTGGCAAGTTTAGTACTTGGAAAGACTTTGGAAGATTGGCAGAATATACCCCTTAACTTTTCAGTATTTACAAATTTGGTACTTGAGATTAATAAGCCTAAACCAAATGGACCATTTGTAATAAAACTCAACCCAACAACACCCCATCCCATCTTATTTATCTAACCCAATCCAAACCCTTTCCTATGGCCCATTACCCTTAAGCCCAAAGAAAAACAAACACAACCTGGTTAAATAATACACCCCAGGTCAACAACCGGGTCAAACTCCATCTCTTCCATATCACTTTCCCCCCCCCCCCCCCCGTGACCTCCATACCAGTCCACAACCATCACCATCTCCCCCATCAATTTCACTATTTGTCTTCCATACCTCCTCCCAATCCCACTACTTCTCAAGGTATACTCACAATTGCGTACCTACCTCTGCCAAGCAGGAAATCCACAACTTACAATTGGGCGCCAAAATTGATTTAAGGACTGTGATGATATCTGAGCATTTCAATGGTTGGGATTGATTCAAGAAAGCACAAGGATTCAGTTTACAAACAAGTTCTCACTGAAGAAGCACAATGGAAGAGTTTTGTACCTACCTCTTGAAGTAGTATAAATAGGACTTGATATGTAGCCTTCAAAGGCATCCCTTTCTTGTATCTTTTCTGTTTTCTTAAGCTCAGTTAACTTTTGTAACTGCAAATTTTAAGTTTAATTAAAACTTTCTTTCAGGTTTATTCCAATTCGCGTTTTTATTCAAAATCTTAAATTTCTTGTTATTACTTTCTAGTGTTACTTAAGTTGTCTCAGATTGTAGTTTAAGGTTGTTAAAGCTATTTTAAATTGAAGAAAGCAGAACTCAGAAAAGAAAAGAAAGAAAGAAAAATTCAGAAAAAGAAAATAATATATATATATATATATATATATATATATATATATATATATATATATATATATATATATATATATATATATATATAAAAGAATGAAGAAGAAGAAAGCAGTAGCAGGAATGAAAGTGGACATTGGGTTAGAGTTCCATGGGGAACACCAGGTTGTGTTTGGGTCCCTTGTTCTCAGTTACTAATTGCTTTGGATGTCAAGTAAGGGAATTTATCAAGTTGCTCATATTGTGTTAAGTTTAAATTGTTGCTATTAACTGTTCAAATCTGTTTAATTATGTTAATTATAGCTTAGTATAAGTTGATTAGCCTTGTTGCATTGTTAATTTGTTACTTTCCCTTGAAATTCCATTAAATCTATCAGAATTAGGGGTGTTTGGAACAAGCTAGGGGACTGTGTTGTAGTTATTGCTAAAGTTTAAGTTTTGCTTGTGCATCATACTTAGGCCTACATAAGTCCAATTTGACCAATTCTTTGGTGCCAAGACCTTCGAATTGTATGGCAATCCCTTCACAGCTTAACTGTAGGGATCTTTGGTGCCAAGACCTTCGAATTCAGTTCAACACCAGTTTAGGTTGTTATATTTCACCTCTGGTAGGCTTAGTATAAAATCATCAATCAATTAGGGGCCTTGAAAACTCACTATAGTCAACTTAGGGGAATAATTCAAAAAGTCAAAATGGTGTGAGGGTTAGAAAGTCAAATTTTGGGTGATTTTTAGTGATTTGTGTGTTTGGATTAAAGCTTTGAAATTTTCATAACTTGGAGTTTACCAGCTTAGCTACATGACTCAGTATTTAGATTAATTTTTAGATTTTTTTTAGAACTTATGCAAGTGCTTAAAGTGGACTGTTTGGCTTGACACTGCCCTGCACCCACAAGACCCAGTTCTGACCCACTTTGTGTTGCCCATATATTGGTCCATATTTAACCTTAGTGCTTGATTCTTGGTGATTTAGAAAGCCTTTAGTACTGAGTTGTCGATTGCGTCATTTGTTTGCACTTAATTGTTTGTTAGCTCATTTGGCCTATTTTTCTGTGACTGCTGCTGCTATATGAACTCAGTCCAACTGAGCTTGTGAGATTTGTTGGTTTATGTTTGATTCCTGGTATTTGAATATTGTTATTGTGTTGTTTACATGATTTTGAAGCTGAGTGTGTTAACTTGTTCCTTGGTGATTGATTGATGCTAAACCGTCAATTTATATTGACCAAAGAATGGTCAACAAAGTCAAATAGCCTAGACCAATGCTCCGGGTAATATAAGGTATCACTAGGTCGTTAAATCTCGACAAGGTGTGAATTGTGACTGAGCGTACTTTGTGATCGGGTGATTATTCACAGAAAAGGCTGGTTATGAGAATTATTTGGAAATTATTAACAGAAATAGCTTAGGAAAGCTATGTGATTGATTACTGGAACTTAGATTGAGAAGAAATTACTTAAAACCTAAAAACCGTACGTTTGCTGAAAACGCGAACAAACGTACGAGAAATAAAAGTGAACGAGGTGATCTGAAAAGGTTACTGGTATGAAAAAGGTATTTTTACAAACCTAATAATTAAAGAAAATTTTTGGAAATTTAAAATTAATTTTTACACTATTTTTATAATTATTATTAATTAAATGCTAATTTTCTAATTACTTTTAATTAACTAAATTAACCTAAATTACAAATAAATATGAAATTAACTTGGAAAAATAAAAATTAAACTTAGAAAAATCTAAAATACTATAAAACTAATTTTAGAAATGAAAATATATTTTTCCTACTTTTAAATTAATTATGACTAATTATTAATTACTTTTAAATTATTCTAAATTCTAATTAATTATTAAATTACACTAGAAAACTGAAAATAAAATTTGGAAAATTAAAAAATAACTAAAAACTAATTTTAAAATCTAATTTATATTTTTCTGATTTTCTAATTAATTATTATTAATTATTAACTATTTAATAATTACTAAAAACTAATTTAAATTAAGAAAAATACTAAATGATGCAAGAAAAATCTGAAAAAAATTACAGAAATTATTTTTATATACCTGAAGCCTAGGAAAATTATAAAAATGGGAATTGCTTATTAATAAGCTGAAGAATAAGTCAATTGGCTTAAATAGAAGCTATCACTTCTATTAAGTTGGGCTTTTTTGGAATTTTCTTTTTCAAACCTGCTTATTATATGATTTTAAGCAACTTTTGTGAAACAAGTTAAGCTGAATATGAATAATAAGCAGTGATGAGCTTATTTGATGAGATAGATTAAGCAAAAGCTTATTTGGATTTGGAAAAGCTTGAATAAGCTTCACAGTTGAGATATAAGTCCAAATGAGCACACAACCAACAATATTAATGAGAAATAGCACAATGATGACATTTATAAGCCCTTAATAAGCCAAACAAAATAAATAAGCACTTGCTTATTGTGACAGTCCAACAGGCTCACCTAGGGACTTTGCAGCCTAGTGTGGGGGCCGCAAATGGGGTCAATGGTCCAAAACTAGAATTCAACCTTCTAGTGTGATAGGTCAGGTTCCCAATAAGCCAATAAGCTGGGCTTATGGCTTATTGATGAACACTTGGGAGGCTTGTATACTTGGTGTACAAAGCTGAGTGCTCAGCTTTGTGATTAGTGGACAGGCCAAAGAAAAGGGCAAATAAGCTAGGATCTAATAAGCCAGGGGACAAAATATGCTAAGCCATGGATACTAGTACTGATAAGCTACTTAAAAGCCCAATGGCTTGATGTGGGGTCCACTGGGGTGGTCACAATGAACCACCAAACTTGTGGTGGTGACTGGGTCTGCTGGTGCACAGGGCAAGGGCTTGCCCTGCAGCCTTGTTTGAGGGGCAAAATGGTCCAATAGAAAAAATTACAAAAATCAAACAAGTGCATGAATCTATAGTTCTACTGGTAGATAACACCTCCGACAATTTTCAAAGCCTAAAATTAAGCACAAAAATCTAGATAAATCATGCCATTTTTGAGATTTCTGAGATGATGCACTTTTGACTTTTTGGAAAATTTGAGATTTTGACTTTTATGAAACTCAAATCACTTTTGTTGCTTGAATCTATTATATTAAGCTATAAAATGACCAATTTAAGCAAAGACACAAGCTTGTGAAGAGATTTGATGGGTTTTGGATCCAACAATCACCACAGTTAACTGTGGTGATGAGTTTTCTAATGATTTTGACTTTTGGTGTATTTGTGACTAATGAAATGGTTTCCCTGAGCTTGCATCAACCTCAGTAACTCAATGAGACCACAAGTTCTACTGACAAGCAATAAGAATACCTCAAACAAGCTAAAACCAAACACCCCTAACTAGAACTGATTTGAAGTTTTGTTAAGCAAAATGAGATTCAAACCTACAAGACCATTACCTACTCACTTATTATGTTCTAACAAGTTCTTATAAGCTTAAAAACACAAGTATGAACTACAAACACTTAGATTTACCAATGAGATCAAAATGACAGTCAATTTAAAGTTTTAAAGTACAACATAGTTACAAAAACAACCAACAAAATACAAACCTAAATTACTCTAAACTATGCTAATTGTGCACAAACAAGACAGAAATAAGCTAATTTAAGCAGTTAAATAGAAAAAAAAATGGTGCAAGAGACTCACAAGGTGCAATTCCAAGCTAACAACTGAGATTAGGTACCTATTCACATCCCTATTGCTTACCATTAAGCACTAAACCAAGGGCCATCCTTTATACACCTTTCTCCAAGCATCTTCTTCCTTTTCTTATTTTTTTTATTTTATTTTTATTTTCACTTATTTTTGACTATTTTTCTTAAACTTAAGTAAATACCATGCCACAAACTTAAAACTTGTTTAAAACAAATATATGAATGTTTGAATGGATGTGCAAACAGTTATATATCACTAATAAGCTTTGAACAATAGATTGTAATTTCTAAGTAAACTTGAAAAATTGCAACTGTAAGTAAACATAAAACTGATATTTCATTAACTTAAAATTAGATTACAGAGGTACAATTAGATACTACAACAACATAAACTACATACTACACACTTTTTAAGGCTCCTATGAGCTCAATATATATAACGACATAAAAATAAGACATATCTTCTCCAACATGGCATCAATTTGCAATCTGAGTGACCCACTAGTGTTTGTGTTGAACCTTGACCATATCCCAGCCATCAATTCAAACTTACACCAATCCTAGCCCTTGGTTGAAATTTTGGCGCCAAAACATAAAACAGGCAATACTGAGTGGAAGTGGTGAGGGACATTTAATGTGGTGGTGGGGGTTGGTTAGGTTGGTGAGAGCATTAATTATGGGGGGCTAATGGAGGAGGGGGGAGCATGTGGAGGAGACAACATCTCCCTGGTTTTGCGTTGGATGTTGGGGGGAAGAAGGTGTTGATTGGGGTGTTTGACCCACGTTGACCGATTGACCCTGGGATGGTTTTTATTATAAAATGGGAAGTAGGCTGGGGGTTTTTGGGCTTGGATATTGGATCAGGCCTGGGGTGGTTTTTGGGGTGGATTTGGTTTTGGTTTTATATAATGAAAAGGGTCTGGTTTGGTTAAGTATAGCACAAGGACCAATTTTGTAATTTTGCAAAACTTGAGGACCGAATTTATAATTTTCCCAAGTTGTTACCAAGGACCAAACATGCCACAATTCCAAAGTCCAAGAACCATTTTTGCATTTTTCCACTTTTCAAAATTCCTAGGGACCTATTTTGCCAAATTTGAAATCTCAGGGACCAAACATGTAATTTTGGAAAATTTATGACCCAAGTGTAATATTTTGTAAAATTTGACTTTCAAAACCTTGGGTTGACTTTTCTTTTCAAAATAAATAAATAGGGACTAATTTTGACAAGTTTTGAAACTTGGGGGACTGAAACTGCCAATATTGCAAACTTTGTACGTTTTTCCTTTGTTTTTGCACATTTTGCATTTAAAACACATAAAATACAATCCCTGGGATAATTTAAGTATTTTGATAACTTTTTGATTGTTTTTGTATCTTTTGGCAGTTTAAATACGACAAAAATGATGAGTGTTTGAGCACTCATCAATCCCCCACACTAAACTATTGCTAGTCCCTAGCAATCTTTTTAGACAACTTGATGGATTTGAAAAACTCTTTACCAAAAGCCATCACTTCTGGAGTAGCCAGATGTATCAATTCAAGTAAGAACTATGGTCCATCTGATAACCATGTGATTTTTAGCAAACCACCAGCTTTCAACGGTTTTGATTAGTCTTTACCAAGAGTTGTTTGCTCCTAGACTAGCCAACTCTTGATGGACCTAGTCGACATCTTGGTGAGTTGATTACCAATTATGAATTTTCCACTGCCTTTACCACAAGCCATAATCTTGCGGGCTAGCCAACTCATTCGCTTTATGGGATATGGCGAGTTGATTTACCATACAATTTTGGGCAAATTGCAAGCCGTCAACGGATTTGAGTTATCTTTACCAAGAGCCGTTTGCTCCTGGATTAGCCAATCCCTTTGTCGGTTAGACATGGCGGACTGATTACCACAAACATTTTTGAAATAAAGTGAAAAAAAATTTGAAAATTTTGGCCAAAAACGGGGGTACTAGAAGATATATTTTGATAAAATTCGCTAGAATTCCCCCCCCCCCCCCCCCCACACTTAGAAATGAATATTGTCCTCAATATTCAAAGTCCCGGCTATTATGCCGACTCTTTGAACGGAAAAAGCTAATATTCGAATCTAACTGTGGAAACACCATATTTCACTTCATTTCTATATATATACATTTTTTTTAACTTATAAACATATATACATTTTTCAAACAGCGGGGGGTTGGCCATTCCCCCACACTAGGTGGTAGAGAGTAGAAAGAATCAGAGATATGGGTGAAAACCCGTATTGTGCTATTGTTTTTGTTCATCGAGTCGCTAGCTTGACTCGATCCCCGAATTCAATTGTCCTTGGGGAAAGTTTGGAGATCCGGGACAACCATGGATGGTATGTCCTCTCCAAAGTAATGCTTTAAACGATGTCCATTCACTTTGAAATTTGGACCGTCATTTTGAGATAATTCGACGGTGCCATAAGGATAACTTTTGCGATAGTGAATGGACCAGTCCAGCGGGTTTTTAGCTTTCCCGAGAAGATCTTTAGTCTAGAGTTGAAAAGAAGGACTCGATCACCAACGTTAAAAACGCAGTTCTTGATTTTGGAGTCATGAATCTTCTTTGTCTTTTCTTTATAGATCAAAGAGTTCTCGTAAGCTTGATCATGAAGTTCATTTAATTCATTTAGTTGAACTTTTCTATGATCACCCGCAGTTTTGAGGTCAAAATTGGCATGCTTGAGAGCCCAATAGGCTTTGTGCTCAAGCTCGATCGGAAGATGGCACGCTTTCCCGTACACAAGTTTGTAAGGCGTACACCCAATGGGTGTTTCGTAAGCCGTACGGAAAGCCTAAAGTGCATCATCTAATTTATCCGACCACGATGCACGATTTTCACCTACGGTTCTTTCTAAAATTCTTTTGATGCCCCGATTGGAAACTTCTACTTGTCCACTTGTTTGAGGGTGGTACGCAGTAGAAAGACGGTGAGTTACACCGTACTTTTGCATGACTTTGTCAAATTTTTCATTACAGAAGTGCGTACCACCATCACTAATAATAGCACGTGGAGTTCCGAATCGGGCAAAAAGAGCTTTTAGGAATTTCACAACTACTCGGGCATCATTTGTGGGTAAAGCTTTTGCTTCAACCCATTTTGACAAATAGTCAACAGCCACGAGTATGTATTTGTTGCGATGAGAAGACGGAAACGGCCCCATAAAGTCGATGCCCCAGATGTCAAAAATTTCACAAACTTGAATTGCATTCTGAGGCATTTCATTCTTTTGTGAAATATTCCCGTGACGTTGACAAGCGTCACAGGACTTGACCAATTCTTGGGCATCCTTGTAGATTGTGGGCCAATAAAAGCCGGAATCAAACCCCTTTTTGGCGGTGTAGTTGGGATTTTGGTGGCCCCCCGTGGGACCAGCATGGCAAGCCTTTAAAATTTCAGCGGTTTCCTGACCATACACACACCGCTGGATGACTTGATCCGCGCATATTTTGAAAAGATAGGGGTCGTCCCAGAAGTAATGTTTTACATCTTTGAAGAATTTATTTTTTTGTTGGGACGACATCCCTTTGACAACAAAGTTACCCGCAAGGTAGTTTGCAAAGTCGGCAAACCATGGGGTAATCGAGTCTCCACGAAATGAAACCGCATTGAGGGTTTCGAGAGGGAATGTTTCATTTATTTCCTTTTTCTCGAAAGCATCTTGGTGAGGGTTTTCAAGACGGGAGAGATGATCAGCAGCTAGGTTCTCGGCTCCTTTTTTATCACGAATTATGATATCAAATTCCTGTAGGAGGAGAACCCAACGGAGGAGTCTCGGCTTTGCATCTTGTTTTGCAAAGAGGTACTTCAAAGCCGAGTGATCCGTATACACTATGCTTTTGGTCAGCATCAGGTATGGCCGGAATTTTTTGAAGGCATACACCACAGCTAATAAATCTTTTTCAGTGGTGGTGTAATGACTTTGAGCCTCGGTCATAGTTTTGCTGGCATAGTGTATAGGCTGAAAATGTTTGTTTTTCGTTGCCCCAAGACGGCCCCTATCGCATAATCACTAGCATCACACATGAGCTCGAAGGGCAAGTCCCAATCGGGGGCAACAAGAATCGGTGCCTCGGTAAGCCTTTTCTTTAATGTTTCAAAGGCTTCGATGCACTCAGGGGAGAAGATAAAAGGAGCATCCTTTTCGAGGAGATGGATCATAGGCCGGGCGATTTTAGAAAAATCTTGAATAAACCTACGGTAGAAACCGGCATGACCCAAAAAGCTCCTAACACCTTTTACGGTTGTGGGATGAGGCAATTTTGCAATGACGTCCACTTTGGCTCTGTCAACCTCAATCCCGTTCTTTGAAATTTTATGGCCGAGGACAATGCCCTCTTCGACCATAAAGTGACTCTTCTCCTAATTTAGACATAACTTTGTGTCTTCACAACGTTTTAGCATGTTGTCTAAATGGGAGAGACATGATTGGAATGAATCCCCAATGACCGAAAAATCGTCCATAAAGACCTCCATAGTTTTCCCGATCATGTCGGAAAATATGGCCATCATACATCTTTGAAACGTGCCCGGAGCATTACATAATCCAAATGGCATACGTTTATATGCAAAAGTTCCATAGGGGCACGTAAAAGTGGTCTTTTCCTGATCTTGCGGATCAATGGGAATCTGAAAGTAACCCGAGAAACCATCGAGGAAGCAATAGTACTCATTCCCCGCTAATCTCTCAAGCATCTGATCCATAAAGGGCAGAGGAAAATGATCTTTACGGGTGGCGTCATTTAACTTATGATAGTCAATGCAGACGCGCAAACCCGTAACCAAACGAGTTGGAATCAACTCATTCTCCTCATTTGTGACAACAGTAATGCCACCCTTTTTTGGAACACAATGAATTGGGCTAACCCAAGGACTGTCCAAGATAGGGTAAATCAATTCGGCATCAAGAAGTTTTAAAACCTCTTGTTTGATAACCTCGTGAATTTTTGGATTCACCCTTCTTTGTTGTTGGACTGCAGGTTTGAAGTCGTCCTCCATTAAAATCTTGTAAGTACAAAATTCAGGGTCAATGCCCTTGATGTCGGAGAGTCGCCAAGTAATTGCTTGTTTATGTGACTTCAAAACCTTTATGAGAGCAGCCTTTTCCTCAACACTTAAGTCTTTAGCAATTATAACAGGCAATTTATCATCACCCTCCAGAAATGCATATTCAAGATGAGGCGGCAAGTCCTTAAGTTCAACCTCGGGGAAGTCATCAGTTTTCTCAACATTTTTGACTTCCTCCTTATGAAGTGTTTGTGGTAGAACAGGAAGAGGAGAGGGATCTTCGTTTAATAACTTCTCAAGCAGGAGAATATCCCTCTCGGGGTCAATCTCTTGGTTATCGATTCCATCGGGAATTGAATCACTTTTTAGAAAGGCCTCAATTTTTTCTAAGATGAAGTCACTTCCCTCAAACGGAGTGAAGGAATGAGAAGAATTGGCAATGATGGGATGAGAAGATTGAGTGAAGTTTTCACTCGAAGAATCATCAATGAAACCTAAAATCTCTTGAGCATACTCCTCAGCAGCAACATCGATGACATCTATTTGATTCACCGATTCACAGTCATAATTGGAGGAGTATCTCGATGTTTGATTTAGGTTGAAGGTAATGGCTTCCATTCCAACACGTAATGTGATCTCATGCTCAAATACATCGATAAGAGCGCGCCCAGTTCTAAGGAATCCCCTTCCAAGAATGAGAGAGACCCTAGAATCGGCATCAAAGTCAACAATCACAAAGTCTGCCGGAAAATGGAACTTTCCCACTTTAACGAATACGTCCTCGGCAATGCCAAGAGGACGAGAAATCGAACGATCGGCAAGCTCTAAAGTCATGCACGTGGGAGTGAGTTTGGGAAGAGAAAGTTTCTTCCACACAGAATATGGCATCAGGTTAATGCTAGCACCTAAATCAGCTAAGGCGAAGCATTCAACCATACCCGGGAAAGTACAAGGAATGAGAAATTTCCCGGGGTCTCCAAGCTTTTCAGGAAGCTTTTTCAAGAGAACTGCTGAGCAGTGCTCATTCAGAGGAGTTCTTGCCATCTCAGAGAGTTTTTCTTTATTACTCAACAGATTTTTGATTGTTGATGCAAACTTGGGCATCAAGAGAATAGCGTCCCCGAAGCTAATGTCAAAGTGAAAATCTTGGAAGATTTGGAAAAATTTATCCCTTTGGTGACTAGCCTTTTCACAGAGCTTTTGTTCATTGAGACGTGATGGATAAGGAATAGAAGTTTTGGATTTGTCCACTGGATTTTCTGGTGGTTCAAAGACAACTCCAGGCTTACATCTGGTTTTAGGATTAACCTGAGGCTGGACGTGTGCTGTACTTCGTGGGCTAGGAGTTTGCACCTTGTCCTTTGTTACCTCAGGTTCACGATCCACTACCTTTGGAGGAGAAGGAGAAGAGGTAGTAGGAATCGCGGGTTCATCATATGAAGCACCACTTCGTGTTGTGATCGCTTTAGCATCGCCCCTCGGGTTAGCGATCATGTTGCTCAGTAAAGTAGTACCTGAGCCCGAGGGTCGATCATTTAAAGACTTCTTGATGTCAGAAATCTGGCTGACCAGCAACTTGTTCAACTCTTCTTGGGACTTCATGAATTGCTTTAACAACTCATCAGATGAAGGCCCGGTTGGAACAATGGCTTGATTCGGATTAGGAAGATTTTGAGCTCGATTGTTCGGATTGGGACCTTGGTTGAAATTTCCTTGGTTTTGATGATGGAAATTCCCTTGATTCTGGTGATTGTTTCCGTGAAAGTTCCCGGGATTGAAATTACCCTGACCTTGGTTCCGGTTAAAGTTTCCTTGATTTTGGTGTTGGAAACCTTGATTTTGGAAACCTTGGTTTTGATTTTGGAAACCGTGACCCTGATTGAAGTTACCTTGGTTTTGATAACCTTGGTTCATTCTATTTTGATTTTGGCCACGGTTTTGAACATTTTGGTTTTGATTAAAACCGGGAGGTCCAGGATAATGGTGAGGACGATAGTTCGGGTCCATAGGAGGGCGGTATTGATTGCCTCCTTGATTTTGGGACCCGACAACAGCATGAGCTTCATATGGAGTACCATCAATAGCTGTGCAATTGTAGTAGGCATGCGGCCCACCACAAGTCACACAGACTTCCACTTTTTTAACCTCAGCAGGGGGAGGATGTTGTGGAAATGAAACTTTCTTTGTTTAGCATCCGTGCTAGATTGACCCACAGAAGATGAAGTGAAAGGACCCGCATTAATTTGAGAAACAATCGGTTTACTTCGTGTAGAGCGGACCTTGGACATGTTTCCTATGATCTGTAAAGCTTCTTTTGTGGTTCTACTCAAGAAATTACCTCCCGCGGAGGCATTGAGAGAATCCTGATCAGCTTGGCTCACGCCATTGTAGAAAGTATCGAGTTGCATCAACTTGGAGAAACCATGATGTGGACACTTGCGAAGTAATTCTTTGAAACGATCCCACGCTTCACCAAAAGATTCATTATATGTCTGAGTGAACTTGGTGATTTCATTCTTAAGACTCGTGGTCTTGGAAGGTGGGAAGAATTCATTCAAAAATTTTTTCACAAGATCTTCACATATCTCAATAGATCTAGGAGGTTGTTTTTCAAGTCAAATCCGGGCTTGTCCCTCCAGGGAGAATGGGAAGAGAAGAAGTTTTATTGCTTCACAAGGGACATTCTTGTACTTGATGGTCGAAGTGATTTTATTGAACCATCGAATGTGAGCATGAGGATCGTCCCTCTCAAAACCGTAGAATTGACTTGAGGTTACAAGATTGAGTAACCCGGTTTTGAGCTCGAAATTATCAGCCACGATGGCTAGAACAACAATGGCATCTCCGTAACCCTCAATGGGTGCTTGGAGAAGCTCACACATGGGGCGGTCTTCCGCCATGGTGACAGTGGGTGTGACAACAGTACGGATCTCAGATCCGATAGTTGTGCAGAACGTCGACGAGGTCTTCGAGGTTTCCGGACATGCTCACGTAATGGGCTAGTGGACCTTGAAGACCGAGTGCGCATGCACTAGGGATAAAAACTTTTTGGACAATATTTTTGGTATCGTCCCGTAATCTAAAATCGTTTTTCTTTAAGAATCACCTAAAAAGAAAACCGAATCAGAAAACGTTACGATCTGTTTTGTTGTTTTTTAATTTTTTTGGTGTTTTAACACTTTAGGAAAAGTGTTAACGACTTTTTTGTGTTTTGATTTGAAAATTTACACAAGTGGTGGTATTTGTACAGTGATGATGGTGAGATAACACTAATCTCAAAAGACGCTGCAGAAACGCGCACACCTCTCCGGCAGCGCCGCCAAAATTTGATTGATGCTAAACCGTCAACTTATATTGACCAAAGAATGGTGAACAAAGTCAAATAGCCTAGACCAATGCTCCGGGTAATATAAGGTATCACCAGGTCGCTAAATCCCGACAAGGTGTGAATTGTGACTGAGCGTACTTTGTGATCGGGTGATTATTCACTGAAAAGGTTGGTTATGAGAATTATTTGGAAATTATTAACAGAAATAGCTTAGGAAAGCTATGTGATTGATTACTGGAACTTAGATTGAGAAGAAATTACTTAAAACCTAAAAAATGTACGTTTGCTGAAAACGCGAACAAACGTACGAGAAATAAAAGTGAACGAGGTGTCCTGAAAAGGCTACTGGTATGAAAATGGTATTTTTACAAACCTAATAATTAAAGAAAATTTTTGAAAATTTAAAATTAATTTTTACACTATTTTTATAATTATTATTAATTAAATACTAATTTCCTAATTACTTTTAATTAACTAAATTAACCTAAATTACAAATAAATATGAAATTAACTTGGAAAAATAAAAATTAAACTTAGAAAAATCTAAAATACTATAAAACTAATTTTAGAAATGAAAATATATTTTTCCTACTTTTAATTAATTATTACTAATTATTAACTAATTATTAATTACTTTTAAATTATTCTAAATTCTAATTAATTATTAAATTACACTAGAAAACTGAAAATAAAATGTGGAAAAATCAAAAATAACTAAAAACTAATTTTAAAATCTAATTTATATTTTTTTGATTTTCTAATAAATTATTATTAATTATTAACTATTTAATAATTACTAAAAACTAATTTAAATTAAGAAAAATACTAAATGATGCAAGAAAGATCTGAAAAAAATTACAGAAATTATTTTTATATACCAGAAGCCTAGGAAAATTATAAAAATGGGAATTGCTTATTAATAAGTTGAAGAATAAGCCAATTGGCTTAAATAGAAGCTATCACTTCTATTAAGTTGGGGTTTTTTGGAATTTTCTTTTTCAAACCTGCTTATTAGATGATTTTAAGCAACTTTTGTGAAACAAGTTAAGCTGAATATGAATAATAAGCAGTGATGAGCTAATTTTATGAGACAGATTAAGCAAAAGCTTATTTTGATTTGGAAAAGCTTGAATAAGCTTCACAGTTGAGATATAAGTCCAAATGAGCACACAACCAACAATATTAATGAGAAATAGCACAATGATGACAGGTATAAGCCCTTAATAAGCCAAACAAAACAAATAAGCACTTGCTTATTGTGACAGTCCAACAGGTTCACCTAGGGACTTTGCAGCCTAGTGTGGGGGCCACAAATGGGGTCAAAGGTCCAAAACTAGAATTGAACCTTCTAGTGTGACAGGTCAGGTTCCCAATAAGCCAATAAGCTGGGCTTATGGCTTATTGATGAACACTTGGGAGGCTTGTATACTTGGTGTACAAAGCAGAGTGCTCAGCTTTGTGATGAGTGGACAGGCCAAAGAAAAGGGCAAATAAGTTAGGATCTAATAAGCCAGGGGACAAAATAAGCTAAGCCATGGATACTAGTACTGATAAGATACTTAAAAGCCCAATGGCTTGATGTGGGGTCCACTGGGGTGGTCACAATGAACCACCAAACTTGTGCTGGTGACTGGGTCTGCTGGTGCACAGGGCAAGGGCTTGCCCTGCAGCCTTGTTTGAGGGGCAAAATGGTCCACTAGAAAAAATTACAAAAATCAAACAAGTGCATGAATCTATAGTTCTACTGGTAGACAACACCTCCAACAAATTTCAAAGCCTAGAATTAAGCAAAAAAATCTAGATAAATCATGCCATTTTTTAGATTTCTGAGATGATGCACTTTTGACTTTTTGGAAAATTTGAGATTTTGACTTTTATGAAACTCAAATCACTTTTGTTGCTTGAATCTGTTATATTAAGCTATAAAATGACCAATTTAGGCAAAAACAAAAACTTGTGAAGAGATTTGATGGGTTTTGGATCCAACAATCACCACAGTTAACTGTGGTGATGAGTTTTCTAACGATTTTGACTTTTGGTGTATTTGTGACTAATGAAATGGTTTCCCTGAGCTTGCATCAACCTCAGTAACTCAATGAGACCACAAGTTCTACTGACAAGCAACAAGAATACCTCAAACAAGCTAAAACTAAACACCCCAAACTAAAACTGATTTGAAGTTTTGTTAAGCAAAATGAGATTCAAACCTACAAGACAATTACCTACTGACTTATTATGTTCTAACAAGCTCTTATAAGCTTAAAAACACAAGTATGAACTACAAACACTTAGATTTACCAATGAGATCAAAATGACAGTCAATTTAAAGTTTTAAAGTACAACACAGTTACAAACACAACCAACAAAATACAAACCTAAATTACTCTAAACTATGCTAATTGTGCACAAACAAGACAGAAATAAGCTAATTTAAGCAGTTAAATAGAAAAAGAAAGAAATGGTGCAAGAGACTCACAAGGTGCAATTCCAAGCTAACAACTGAGATTAGGTACCAATTCACATCCCTATTGCTTACCATTAAGCACTAAACCAAGGGCCATCCTTTATACACCCTGCTCCAAGCATCTTCTTCCTTTTCTTATTTATTTTATTTTATTTTTATTTTCACTTATTTTTGACTATTTTTCTTAAACTTAAGTAAATACCATGCCACAAACTTAAAACTTGTTTAAAACAAATATATGAATGTTTGAATGGATGTGCAAACAGTTATATATCACTAATAAGCTTTGAACAATAGATTGAAATTTCTAAGTAAACTTGAAAAATTGCAACTGTAAGTAAACTTAAAACTGATATTTCATTAACTTAAAATTAGATTACAGAGGTACAATTGGATACTACAACAACATAAACTACATACTACACACTTTTTAAGGCTCCTATGAGCTCAATATATATAACGACATAAAAATAAGACATATCTTCTCCCACATGGCTTCAATTTGCAATCTGAGTCTCCCACTAGTGTTTGTGTTGACCCTTGACCATATCCCAGCCATCAATTCAAGCTTACACCAATCCTAGCCCTTGATTGAAATTTTAGCGCCAAAACACAAAACGGGCAATACTGAGTGGAACTGGTGAGGGACATTTAATGTGGTGGTGGGGGTTGGTTAGGTTGGTGAGATCATTAATTGTAGGGGGCTAATGGAGGAGGGGGGAGCATGTGGAGGAGACAACATCTCCCTGGTTTTGCGTTGGATGTTGGGGGAAGAAGGTGTTGACTGGGGTGTTTGACCCACGTTGACCGATTGACCTTGGGATGGTTTTTATTATAAAATGTGAAAGTGGGCTGGGGGTTTTTGGGCTTGGATATTGGATCAAGCCTGGGGTGGTTTTTGGGGTGGATTTGTTTTTGGTTTTATATAATGAAAAGGGTCCGGTTTGGTTAAGTATAACACAAGGACCAATTTTGTAATTTTGCAAAACTTGAGGACTGAATTTTTAATTTTCCCAAGTTGTTACCAAGGACCAAACATGCCACAATTCCAAAGTCCAAGAACCATTTTTGCATTTTTCCACTTTTCAAAATTCCTAGGGACCTATTTTGCCAAAATTTGAAATCTCAGGGACCAAACATGTAATTTTGGAAAACTTATGACCCAAGTGTAATATTTTGTGAAATTTGACTTTCAAAACCTTGGGTTGACTTTTCCTTTCAAAATAAATGCATAGGGACTAATTTTGACAAGTTTTGAAACTTGGGGGGACTGAAACTGCGAATATTGCAAACTTTGTACGTTTTTCCTTTGTTTTTCCACATTTTGCATTTAAAACACATAAAACACAATCCCTGGGATAATTTAAGTATTTTGATAACTTTTTGATTGTTTTTGTATATTTTGGCAGTTTAAATACGACAAAAATAATGAGTGTTTGAGCACTCATCAGTGATGCTCATGTGTTTGTTCGGCTTATTGCTTATCTCAAAAAGCTCATTGAAACTTAGAATTTGACATTGTGGTGATTTTAAGCTGAGACAGGCTTATTAAAAACCTTTTAGCAAAAGCCTTTTCACAAAAGTTAGTTAATTTTGGTTGGTATTTAGTTTTGTAAAAGAAAAGTTAAAAAAAAAAAAATTATAATTGGTCCAATTGCAAAAAGTTGGGGTTCGAACCCAGGACCCCTAGCATAACCACGACACAACACAAATCCCCCTCCCAACAACTCTGGAGCACCAGTTCTGTTGGGATATCATTTACTTGTTTATTTATAGCTTAAACTCTTTTGCTTATTAAAACTGCTTAAGCAATTAACAGCTTATTGGCACTAGCTTTTTCCATTTTAGCATTTTTCCTTAGTTTATATTAGAAATAAATAATTTTCAAAACAGGTTTCAGATTTTTAGACTTTGTGGTTTATTTATTATAATTTAATTAGTGTTAATTAGTTTTTAAGTCGTAATAAATAGAATTTTTGTTGAAAGATTAATTTTCTTTTTTCTAAAATTTTCTTTTGTCTTTTAGAACGTTAGAAAATTAGTTGGAAACCCGTAGGACCTTTGTAGCTCAAAATTTGCGTTTTATTTTGTGCACTCGTGTAATTTTTAAATAACTTTTGCGTTTTTAATTTAGTTTACGTTTTAGGATTCCCGATACCTAATTATGTTTCCCGTAGTGTTTTAGGACTTCCCTAGTTTGGTATTTACCTTCTGTTTACCCTTAGGTTAATTTATTTTCACCTTCGTTCGTTAATTTTCAAATTTCGTTAATTTAACGTATCGTAAAACCAAATAATCCTTCCAAACATACAAGATTTTAATCCCAATCTCATTCGAAGCTTTCCATTCACACCTCGTTGGGGTATGACCCGGGAAATCACCTCCCGGTCTCACAATTTAAATATCACTTTCACAAGTTTTGCGAGATAATCTTTTTCCCAAAAGGTTTACTCGTATTACTTCACTTCTATTTGTCTCACGATAAATTAGACCTCACGTTTGTTGATATATTGGAAAATTGTTTTTGCACACACCAAAACACAACGAATCAAATGGCGCCGCTGCCAGGGAGGCTGTGTGTCGAAAGTCTCGATAAGGTTTAGACGATTAGTCTTGTAGAACCTTCGCAAGAAGTTACGTTTTCATAAAACTTATAAAAAACCAAAAATATTTTTCTTTAGTTTCTATATATGTATTATATATAAAAAAGATAAGAAAAACACAAAAAAGATTTTCCCGTTTCTTTGTTTAATAATAACAACATTAAAATCTTACCACCGCAAACCAAGGCAGAACACCTACCAACTGGGGGTGTGACCATAATAAGTTCCCAAACCAAAGATCAAAACTTGCCTTTGTATCACTTGCGTTTTGGAAAACTTTTAAACGAGAAACACACTCTAAGAGGAGTCGAAACGATATGTGGCGATCCAACGAACTTCGCCCAGTGAGAGATCCATTCTTCTCTCCCGCTCCTTTGTGCCTTTTTCTTTAGAAGTCAACCTTGCGTTCTTGATTATTGGTTTAAGTTTCCTTGTCGTTAAAGTGGTATTGTTTTAATTGATATTTTTTTTTGTGGTGCATGCACACGCATTCGTCTACGTCAACAAATCCTTTGCAATCGCTTAACAACATTCCAAGAAAAAGGCGTAATCGACGACGTACCAATCCAATAGTCGAACCCGAGATTCATACTATTCCTATCATGGCGGCTGAGCCCACTATGAATGAGCTTCTCCAAGCACCCATCGAGGTTGTTGATCAGTTAGATTTCTGAACTAAAGAAGTCTTTAAATGATCGACCTTCGGGATCGGGAACGCTACCAAGCAACACGATCGCTAACCCGAAGGGCGGTGTAAAGGTGATCACAACCCGTAGTGGTGTTTCTTATTATGGACCCACGATTCCTACTACCTCATCTACTTCTCCTCCAAAGGTAGTGGAACGTGAACCTGAGGCTACAAAGGACAAGGTGCAAATTAGTAGTCCACAAAGTACCGCACACGTCCAACCTTATGTTGTCCCAAAAACCAAATCCAAACCAGGAATTGTTTTTGAACCTCCGGTGAATCCCGTTCAACCCAAAGCTTCAATACCTTATCCTTCGCGTTTAAACGATCAAAGACTCCATGAGCAAACTAATGATCAAATTAAGAAGTTTCTGGAGATATTTCAAAAGTAACACTTCGACATTAGTTTCGCGGATGCTCTTCTCTATATGCCCAAGTTTGCTTCCACTTTCAAGAGTCTTTTAAGTAACAAAGAGAAATTGTTTGAACTCACTAAAACTCGTTTGAATGAAAATTGTTCGGCGGTGCTTCTAAAGAAACTTCCCGAAAAATTAGGAGACCCCGGAAAATTTTTCATTCCATGTAATTTCCAAAAGCTAGAAGAGTGCTTCGCCTTGGCCGATCTTGGCGCTAGCATAAATCTCATGACTTTCTCTATTTGGCAAAAGCTTTCACTTCCTGAGCTTACGCCAACACGAATGACTCTAGAATTAGCAACCCGAACGGTTACGGTTCCGAAGGGTATTGCTGAAGATGTCTTTGTGAAGATTGGTAAGTTCCATTTTCCTGCCGACTTTGTAGTCGTTGATTTTGATGTCGATCCTCATGTTCCCCTTATTCTGGGAAGACCATTCTTAAAAATGGCTCGTGCATTAATCGACGTCTTCGAAGGTGAAATGACTCTAAGAGTTGGCGATGAAAAATTGGTCATTAACATTGAAAACACTTCAAAAGATCTTCTCGACCTTGAACGAGAAGAAATCAACCGACTTGATGTCATCGATGTTGCATGCGATGCCTATTTTGAAGAAGTGTTAAATGTGCAAGGATCAATCAATTCTACCATTGATGTCTCTTCCCCCTCTCTCACTCCATTTTTGGGAGGTGACTTCATTTTGGAAGAAATTGAAGCTTGTTTGTCATGTGATTCTCGTGTTGATCATGATTCTATCAATCCCGAGGAAGACATACTTCTACTTGAGAAGTTGCTTAACGATGACCCATCATCTCTTCCTCCAAAAGAACTTCATAACATGGAAGTCAAAGATGTTGAAAAAACTGATGACTTTCCTGAGGTCGAACTCAAGGAACTACCGCCTCATCTCGTGTACGCATTTTTGGAGGGTGACGATAAGTTTCCCGTCATAATTGCTAAAGACTTGAATGAGGAAAACAAAGCCGCTCTTCTCAAGGTTTTAAAGTCACACAAGCGAGCCATTGCTTGGAGACTTTCCGACATCAAGGATTCAAGGGTATTAACCCAGAATTTTGTATGCACAAGATTTTGATGGAGGATGACTTTAAACCGGCAGTTCAACAACAAAGAAGGGTAAATCCTAAAATTGATGAGGTTATCAAGCAAGAGGTCATAAAACTTCTTGATGCCGGTTTGATTTACCCTATCTCGGATAGTCGTTGGGTGAGTCCCGTTCATTGTGTGCCCAAGAAGGGTGGTATAACGGTTGTTAAAAATGATGATAATGAGTTAATTCCTACTCGATTGGTAACGGGTTGGCGCGTTTGCATTGATTATCGAAAATTAAACGACGCCACCCGTAAAGACCACTTCCCTCTACCTTTCATGGATCTAATGCTCGAAAGATTGGCGGGAAATGAATATTATTGTTTCCTTGACGGTTTTTCGGGTTATTTCCAAATTCCCATCGACCCTCAAGATCAAGAAAAATGACTTTCACGTGTCCATATGGAACATTTGCTTATCGACATATGCCTTTTGGCTTGTGCAATTCTCCGGGCACGTTTCAAAGATGCATGATGGCCATTTTTCACGACATGATCGAGAAAACAATGGAGGTCTTCATGGATGATTTTTCGGTCGTTGGGAATTCATTCGAATCATGTCTCACCAATTTAGACAAAATGCTTCAAAGATGTGAAGATACAAATCTTAGTCTAAATTGGGAGAAAAGTCATTTCATGGTCAAGGAAGGAATTGTCCTTGGCCATAAGATTTCTAAGAGTGGGATTGAGGTTGATAAAGCTAAAATCGATGTCATTGCTAAACTTCCTCCTCCCACTACTGTTAAAGGTGTTCGGAGTTTTCTGGGTCATGCCGGCTTCTATCATAGATTCATTCAAGATTTCTCGAAGATAGCTAGGCCTATGACCCAACTTCTTAAAAAAGAGACCCTGTTTGTCTTTTCTGATGAGTGCATCGAAGCTTTTCAAACTCTCAAGAAAAAGCTTACCGAGGTTCCAATTCTAGTTGCCCCCGATTGGGACCTACCTTTCGAACTTATGTGTGATGCAAGTGACTTTGCCATAGGTGCGGTCCTGGGGCAATGAAAAACCAAACACTTTCAGCCGATTCATTATGCAAGCAAAACCTTGACCGAAGCTCAAGCTCATTACACCACAACGGAAAAAGAATTACTAGCCGTGGTGTATGCATTTGAGAAGTTTCGGCCATACTTAATCTTGACTAAATGCATAGTGTACACGGATCACTCGGCTCTCAAATATATCTTTGCCAAGCAAGATGCAAAGCCGAGATTGCTCCGTTGGGTTCTCCTCCTACAAGAATTTGATATCATCATTCGTGATAAAAAAGGAGCCGAGAACCTCACTGCTGACCATCTTTCCCGATTGGAAAATCCTCATCAAGGTGTTCTTGAGAAAAAGGAAATAAATGAAACATTTCCTCTCGAGACACTTAATGTGATTTCCTGTCGTGGTGATTCTAGTACCCCGTGGTTTGCCGACTTTGCAAACTACCATGCGGGGAACTTCGTTGTTAAAGGGATGTCGTCCGACCAAAAGAGCAAGTTTTTCAAAGATGTGAATCATTACTTTTGGGACGATCCCTATCTGTTTAAGATCTGTGCGGATCAAGTTATTCGTAGGTGTGTTCATGGCCAAGAAGCCATGGAAATCCTTAAGGCTTGTCATAATGGACCCACCGGGGGACATCATGGCCCGAACTACACCGCTCAAAAAGTATTTGAATCCGGTTTTTATTGGCCCACCATTTACAAAGACGCCCATGACCTAGTCAAATCTTGTGACTCGTGTCAACGTCAAGGAAAGATAACACAACGGGATGAAATGCCACAAAATGTCATCCAAGTTTGTGAAGTCTTTGATGTTTGGGGCATAGACTTTATGGGGCCGTTCCCGTCCTCACGAGGGAAAAAGTACATACTCGTGGCCGTTGACTACTTATCAAAATGGGTCGAAGCCAAAGCTCTCCCAACCAACGATGCCCGAGTTGTTGTAAAGTTTCTAAAATCTCTTTTCTCTAGGTTTGGAACTCCCCGCACTATCATTAGTGATCGCAGTACTCACTTTTACAACGAGCAATTTGCAAAAGTCATGCTCAAGTATGGTGTCACTCACCGACTTGCTACCGCTTATCACCCACAAACAAGTGGGCAAGTGGAGGTTTCAAACCGTGGTTTAAAAAGAATTCTTGAAAGGACCGTAGGTGAAAACCGTGCCTCTTGGTCGGACAAACTAGATGACGCTCTATGGGCTTTTCGCACGGCTTATAAAACACCCATCGGGTGTACTCCTTATAAGCTCGTGTATGGAAAAGCGTGTCATCTACCGATTAAGCTCGAGCACAAGGCTTATTGGGCTTTAAAGAATGCCAATTTCGATCTCAAGTCCGCGGGTGATCATAGGAAAGTTCAACTCAATGAACTAAATGAACTTCGTGATCAAGCTTACAAAAACTCTTTAATCTATAAAGAAAAAACAAAGAAGATCCACGACTCCAAAATCAAGAACCGCGTTTTCAACGTTGATGACCGAGTCCTTCTTTTTAACTCTAGATTAAAGATATTTTCGGGTAAGCTTAAAACCCGCTGGACTGGACCTTTCACCGTTGCCAAAGTTTTTCCTTATGTTATCGTCGAGTTATCTCAAAATGACGGTCCAAATTTCAAAGTAAATGGGCATCGGTTGAAGCATTATTTTGGAGGGGACATACCACCCATTGTCCCGGACCTCCAAACTTTCCTCATGAACCAATGAATTCGGGGATCAAGTAAAGCTAGCGACTCGATAAAAAAAAACAGTAACAACAACATGGGTCTTCACCTATGTCTCTGACTTCTTTATACTTTCTAACACCCAAGTGTGGGGGAGTGGCCACCCCCTGCAACTGTTTGCAATGTATATATCTTCATATAAAAAAAAATGTGTGTTTGTATGTATATATAAATAAAGTGAAAAATGAAAAATGACGTTCCCACAGTTAGCTTCTAATATTATCTTCTTTCGTTCAAAGATTCGGCATAATAGCCGGGACTTTGAATATTGAGGACAATATTCAATACTAAGTGTGGGGGAGGGGAAAATTCTAGCGAATTTTATCAAATTATACCGTCTAGTACCCCCATTTTTGGCCAAAATTTGAAAAAAAAAATCACTTTATTTCAAAAAATTTTGTGGTTATCAGTCCGCCGTGTCAAAACGACAAAAGGATTGGCTAATCCAGGAGCAAACGGCTCTTGGTAAAGATAACTCAAATCCGTTGACGGCTTGCAATTTGCCCAAAATTGTATGGTACCTCAACTCGCCATATCCTCAAAAGTAAATGAGTTGGCTAGCCCGCAAGATTATGGCTTGTGGTAAAGGCAGTGGAAAACCATAATTGGTAATCAGCTCACCAAGATTTCGACTGTGTCCATCAAGAGTTGGCTAGTCCTGAAGCAAACGGCTTCTGGTAAAGACAAATCAAAACCGTTGAAAGCTGGTGGTTTGCTAAAAATCATATGGTTATCGGGTGGACCATAGTTCTTACTTGAACCAAAACATTCGGCTACTCCAGAAGTGATGGCTTTTGGTAAAGAGACTTCAAATCCATTAATTTTCACAAAAGATTGCTAGGGACTAGCAATAGTTTAGTGTGGGAGATCGATGAGTGTGTAAATACTCATCATTTTTAGTCAATTCTGAACTGAAAAACGTTTAAGAACACTAAAAAACGCACCAAAATACGGAAAAAATCCCAAAGATCGTGTTTTATATATTTCAGATGCAAAATGAGTGAAAACAAACGAAAAACGAACAAAATTTGCATAATTGGCAGTTTCAGTCCCCCAACTTTCAAAATTTGACAAAACTAGTCCCTGAGCATTTATTTTAAAGAAAAGTCAACCCAAACTCTTTAAAAGTCAATAGACATTACAAATGATCTTTGGGTAAAAAGTTTTCAAAAATGTGCAAGTTTAGTCCTTGGAATTTCAAAAGTGACAATTTTGGTCCCCCGGATAATTCATTTTGGAAAATAAACCATTAAAAATCCTTGGGAGTTTAATGTGTGGCAAGTTTAGTCCTTGGAAAGACTTTGGAAGATTGGCAGAATATACCCCTTAACTTTTCAGTATTTACAAATTTGGTCCTTGAGATTGATAAGCCTAAACCAAATGGACCATTTGTAATAAAACTCAACCCAACAACACCCCATCCCATCTTATTTATCTAACCCAATCTAAACCCTTTCCTGTGGCCCATTACCCTTAAGCCCAAAGAAAAACAAACACAATCTGGTTAAATAATAAACCCCAGGTCAACCACCGGGTCAAACTCCATCTCTTCCACATCAATTCCCCCCCCCCCCCAATGACCTCCATACCAGTCCACAACCATCACCATCTCCCCCATCACTTTCACTGTTTGTCTTCCATACCTCCTCCCAATCCCATTACTTCTCAAGGTATACTCACAACTGCGTACCTACCTCTGCCAAGCTAGAAATCCACAACTTACAATTGGGCGCCAAAATTGATTTAAGGGCTGTGATGATATCTGAGCATTTCAATGGTTGGGATTGATTCAAGAAAGCACAAGGATTCAGTTTACAAACAAGTTCTCACTAAAGAAGCACAATGGAAGAGTTTTGTACCTACCTCTTCAAGTAGTATAAATAGGACTTGATATGTAGCCTTCAAAGGCATCCCTTTCTTGTATCTTTTCTGTTTTCTTAAGCTCAGTTAACTTTTGTAATTGCAAATTTTAAGTTTAATTAAAAGTTTCTTTCAAGTTTATTCCAATTCGCGTTTTTATATAAAATCTTAAATTTCTTGTTATTACTTTCTAGTGTTACTTAAGTTATCTCAGATTGTAGTTTAAGGTTGTTAAAGCTATTTTAAATTGAAGAAAGCAGAACTCAGAAAAGAAAAGAAAGAAAGAAAAATTCAGAAAAAGAAAATAAAAAATATATATATATATATATATATATATATATATATATATATATATATATATATAAAAGAATGAAGAAGAAGAAAGCAGTAGCAGGAATGAAAGTGGACATTGGGTTAGAGTTCTATGGGGAACACTAGGTTATGTTTGGGTCCCTTGTTCTCAGTTACTAATTGCTTTGGATGTCAAGTAAGGGAATTTATTAAGTTGCTCATATTGTGTTAAGTTTAAATTGTTGTTATTAACTGTTCAAATCAGTTTAATTATGTTAATTATAGCTTAGTATAAGTGGATTAGCCTAGATGCATTGTTAATTTGTTACTTTCCCTTGAAATTCCATAAAATCTGTCAGAATTAGGGGTGTTTGGAACAAGCTAAGGGACTGTGCTGTAGTTATTGCTAAAGTTTAAGTTTTGCTTGTGCATCATACTTAGGCCTACATAAGTCCAGTTTGGCCAATTCTTTGGGTATCTTGTCACTAAAGTCAGAATTGTATGGCAATCCCTTAACAGCTTAACTGTAGGGATCTTTGGTGCCAAGACCTTTGAATTCAGTTCAACACCAGTTTAGGTTGTTATATTTCACCTCTTGTAGGCTTAGTATAACATCATCAATCAATTATGGGCCTTAAAAACTCACTATAGTCAACTTAGGGGAATAATTTAAAAAGTCAAAATGGTGTGAGGGTTAGAAAGTCAAATTTTAGGTGATTTTTAGTGATTTGTGTGTTTGGATTAAAGCTTTGAAATGTTCATAACTTGGAGTTTACCAGCTTAGCTACATGAATCAGTATTTAGATTAATTTTTAGATTTTTTTTAGAACTTATGCAAGTGCTTAAAGTGGACTGTTTGGCTTGACATTGCCCTGCACCCACAAGACTCAGTTCTGACCCACTTTGTGTTGCCCATATATTGGTCGATATTTAACCTTAGTGCTTGATTCTTGGTGATTTAGAAAGCCCTTAGTATTGAGTTGTCGATTGCATCATTTGTTTGCACTTAATTGTTTGTTAGCTCATTTGGTTTAAGCCCTCTTTTGGCCCATTTTTCTCTGACTGCTGCTGCTATATGAACTCAGTCCAACTGAGCTTGTGAGATTTGTTGGTTTATGTTTGATTCCTGGTATTTGAGTATTGTTATTGTGTTGTTTACATGATTTTGATGCTGAGTGTGTTAACTTGTTCCTTGGTGATGCTCATGTGTTTGTTCGGCTTATTGCTTATCTTAAAAAGCTCATTGAAACTTAGAATTTGACACTGTGGTGATTTTAAGCTGAGACAGGCTTATTAAGAACCTTTTAGCAAAAGCCTTTTCACAAAAGTTAGTTAATTTTGGTTGGTATTTAGTTTTGTAAAAGAAAAGTTAAAAAAAAATAATAATAATTGGGCAAATTGCAAAAAGTTGGGGTTCGAACCCAGGACCCCTAGCATAACCACGACACAACACAAATCCCCCTCCCAACAGCTCCGGAGCACCAGTTCTCTTGGGATATCATTTACTTGTTTATTTATAGCTTAAACTCTTTTGCTTATTAAAACTGCTTAAGCAATTAACAGCTTATTGGCACTAGCTTTTTCCATTCTAGCATTTTTCCTTAGTTTATATTAGAAATAAATAATTTTCAAAACAGGTTTCAAATTTTTAGACTTTGTGGTTTATTTATTATAATTTAATTAGTGTTAATTAGTTTTTAAGTCATAATAAATAGAATTTTTGTTGAAAAATTAATTTTCTTTTTTCTAAAATTTTCTTTTGTCTTTTAGAACGTTAGAAAATTAGTTGGAAACCCGTAGGACCTTTGTAGCTCAAAATTTGCATTTTATTTTGCGCACTCCCGTAATTTTTAAATAACTTTTGCGTTTTTAATTTAGTTTACGTTTTAGGATTCCCAATACCTAATTATGTTTCCCGTAGTGTTTTAGGACTTCCCTAGTTTGGTATTTACCTTTTGTTTACCCTTAGGTTAATTTATTTTCACATTCGTTCGTTAATTTTCAAATTTCGTTAATTTAACGTATCGTAAAACCAAATAATCCTTCCAAACATACAAGATTTTAATCCCAATCTCATTCGAAGCTTTCCATTCACACCTTGTTGGGGTACGACCCGGGAAATCACCTCCCGGTCTCACAATTTAAATATCACTTTCACAAGTTTTGCGAGATAATCTTTTTCCTAAAAGGTTTACTCGTATTACTTCACGTCTATTTGTCTCATGATAAATTAGACCTCACGTTTGTTGATATATTGATAAATTGTTTTTGCACACACCAAAACACAATGAATCAGTGCTTTTGAGGACATCAATGAAGAGGATAAGAAAAAGGGCATGGACTATGTATGGGAGAAGAAGAGCCTTTTCTATAAAGATTGCTTAACTCTAGGGCCAAAATATAAAGTTGATAGAGAATTTACCAATAGGATTATAGGAGCAATTGAGAAAAAGGTGGTTGATCTTTATAAAGAATATTTACAATCGAGTCCGGAATACAAAAATAAGATTGAGGATGTCCTAGAGAATGAAACCAATGCCGAGGTCACGTAATAGCCCATGATCTTGAGTCTAGCTACAAGACTCGTAAATAAAGAAAAGCGCTTCTTTGGAGGCAACCCATGTTTTGTGTGTTTTTATTTGTTTGATGTTATTTGTTTCCGTATGCATGTTTTATTTTTATTGTTGGTAGATCATGTTTCAAACTAAATTGTGAAAATGCTTTATTTTGTTGTTTACTTCGTCTTAACTTCATATAAAGGTATTTTGCAAAAGATAAGTGTAAGGGGAAACCCCAAATTTGTTTATAAGAACGAAAATGATCATGATTCGCCACAATATTAAATGAACATGTATATTAGTAATTGTTAGACTCAAATACTTGTATCGAGTCATAATGGTGTTTTGCAGGATTTTCCAGGAAATAGGACATAAGTTTTTCCCGAAATTTTCTAGAAACTTAACATAAAGATTTCTGCAGGTCACTTCTGACGGCGTCACGTGTAAAATTCTGGAAATTTTACGAGTTTTGTTTAAACCAGAGCCTTAAAGTTTTTGTCGATTCTTTAGTTTTATAAACTGCAGGAAATCTGCAAACATTCATTCCACAAGCATTATATCTTAAATTGCTTTCTAGGATTTGTTAGTATATATAGATTACCGCCTATTTTACACGAGGTTTGCCTTTGTTTTCTCAGGTTTAACATGTTACATATGACAAGAAGATGATTTATATTTCTGGAAGGGAAGCTTTCAACGTTCATTCTCTTGGAGGAAGATCTAACCTTGTTAACACACTATCCACATCGAACGAATTAGGGGAGTATTTGTTTTCATTCTTTTACCTATTTTACTTTTACATCCTTTAATTGAACATTGGGGACAATGTTCATCCTAAGTGTAAGGGGAGGGTAAATGATGATACCTTATAGGTTACAATTGCACTTGAGTTTGTTTGATCGATGGCAGGTGTGTAATAAAACTAAGAGAAATACTTGTTAGTGTAATTTTAGCGCCGAATTTAATTTTTTTTACAACATTTAGGAGTGAAACCTTAACCTTAACAAGCGTCTCATGGATAGGAGTTGTATGACTAGCACAAAACCATACCATTCAAATATGTGAGGTTCGCCTTTAGATTTGATAGGAAAAGCATTTATTATTAGTGCTTATGAGTGTACTGGTAGTATTTAGATTCTAGAACTTGCATTAGTGATGCATCCCGAGACCGCTAGTGAGACTACATTCGTGTAGTAGGATTTACTACATGATAAGAGGCATTAAGATCACCCTTGTGTTTAAACCCGTAACATAATTACTAGTAAAGTCAATTAATTTTTCCCAAACCTTAGCGTTGTACTCATTTTTAGTACATGATACCCCTAGTACACCCCTCCGAGCCTATCTTTTCGTTTCTAACTTTAAGCATCTTACTTAAAGGAAGAATTTGTTACAACCTACCCAAATGTGCAACCAAATCGCCTTAGCCTTCCATGTATGCACTCATCTTTAGTGCATTATTCTTATTTGTTTAAACCCTTAGTTAATTATGTAATTGATTACATGGTTGCTAAGTCGAGTCATATCTTGTACATATTGTTTTGGGACGATTGGGACTCATGGTTAAAGTACTTGTGTTATGGAGTAATGGGGAAGAACATCAAATTATTACCCCCATATGTGCATTAATCTTAAAAAGTACTCAAAGTGTTTTGATTATCTTGATTCGAGTCATTAGGGTAGTTTATTGTAAAGTATGTAAAAATTCAAGTGTAAGGGGAATATACATTCCCTATGATGTATTATTTTAGATGGTAGGGTAAGAGTGTACGCAAAAAAAATAATAAAAAAAAAATAAATAAATAAAATAAAAAATAATAAAAAGAGAAAAACATACGGACTACCATCCCGTTTCATTCTATGTTTGTTTTATGTTTTTGTCATTTTTGATTTATTATCTTAAGTCGAGTCGAGTCTTGGCTTAGCAACGCCCTATTGTACATGTAATTAACCAAGATGATTAACTCGCCACTAGTAAATATTGCCTTTATCCAACAAAACCGTGTTTTCCATATCCCTACACCTAACGTTATAACCCTTTAAAAGACCTCTTTGATAGTTTATCCTAGGTGCTTAAGCCAAGTGGTGGAGGTTTGATCCTTTCCAAAGCCTATTGTAATCTATTTTCTATGACAGGTAGTAAGAGATATTTTCCATTTTCATATTGTAATATATACTTTATTACACCCGAGAGATGTGAGTATCTAAACACTATTTCTGAGGTGCTAGTGTATGACCTCCGTGCTTGTTTTTGGTTTCTAGTGGAACGATTATTTTTTGTAATTACTTTTATATTAGTGTTAAATGACCCTAACTTATATTTTGATTAGAATAAAAGCGCATTTGCTTGAGAACAAGCAAATCTCAAGTGTAAGGGTATTTGATGAGGTGAAAAGTGTACCGCTTTTAAGGGGTCATTTAAGCCCGAATTCGAGATTATTTGATCAATTATTGCCCTAAATCGTTCCTTTTGTCATTTTAGGTACTTTTGAGGAAAAATTTGGAAAAGGAAGCATTTAGGACGTTTTTGGAGCATAAAAGTGAAGAAAAAGGCAAAGTCTCAAAATTCCTTGCTGGAACAGTACCTGACGACGTCAAACTTCAACACGTGACGGCGTCAAGAGTGACAAAAGAGGTGGATGTGGAACTTATAACGTAACGGCCCAGAACATTTTCTTTGATATTGGTTTGACGGCGTCACCTAGGCCGTCAGGGTCCAAATACATGTGACGGCACAGAGTGTTTTTCTACATGACGGCGTCATAAGTGGATCTAGGCAATACGAATTTCAACTTGGCGGCGAGTTGACGGCGTCAGAGGTTAATACATGACGCCGTCAGGATGCATAGTCTATATATATGTTTCCAATTTTTCATTTTACAGTGTGGAACATTTGGGGAACAAGTTTTGTAAAACACCTAGGTCGAATTTCCTGCATTTAGAAGGGGTTTCAAACCCTTCTTTCTTCTATGTTTGAATAAATATAAGTACTTCAATAATCATTCAATATGTCTATGTATTGTTTGATTCTATCTTATGTTTATCTTTCTTTTAACATGTTAGGCTAGGCTTTTATTGTGTTTGCTTAAATGTAGTAAAACCTAGATGTTGATTATGGGTTAATTGTTTGTTTATAATTGTTACGGATGATTGTATTCGATGTTAGGCTTAAGAAAACTGGTAGACTTCCATTGGTAACTTGCTTGAACGTCTTAAGAAACATGATCGGAGGTGTACTACGATTTTTGGTTGTATTTAATGCATAAGAGAATTCTAGTGATCCCATGTTAGGAGCTTTTAACGGCTCGACATAGGAGTGAAGTAGGATCTTATAGAGTTAGGGAATATTGTACACGGCCCTACGAGTAGTATTAAGGAATAAAACTCGTCATCCATGCAATTGTAACAAGTTATTCAACCTGTAAAAGATATTTAGGGAGTAATGAAATCTAAGTAAACATAAATTTTCTCATTATTGTTTCCACCACATTAGTAAATTAGTTTAATTTTCATTTCTTTTATTTTATTTTGATTGCATCTTAGTTAATTGGGTTAGTTGGCTAGCAACTAATTCCGCCCACTCCTTCAAAACCCGAGATTTTACTTGCTTTCCATAGAATATAAAAATACAAAAAGAATCATCCCTCACTTATAGACCTAGTTTAGTAGGCTTTCTAATCCTAGTAACACTATTCCAGAGTTGAATGATCAATCCCCCGGTACTTGTCACTATACTATACTACAACGATCAGGTACACTGCCTCGTGGGGGTTATAAGCTTCTCAAGATCCCTTGAGAGGTAAAACCGGTTGTGAGGGCGCAATTCCTACGTATCAAGAATGGTCAAGAGCAAGAAGATTTCTCTTATTCCAAAGATAAGGCGCACTGAATCATACACCTTTCTTTTCTTTGATGAACGGGGCCTGAAGTGTTGTCAGCAGATGCCATATTGTTGAAGAGCGAGGCCTGAACTGATGTGAACAGACTTCATAGTCGTTGAAGAGTGAGGCTTGAACTGATGTGTTCAAACGTCATTGAAGACATACATCAATTTTGACTTTCCTGATCTCCTAAAATAGGAGACATTCGTGCTATAGTCATCCTGGCTTTGATTCTTTCACGAGATTTTACAATTCTATGATTTAAACCGAGAAATAGTTTTTTTTGTGGGATTTTACAAAATCAAGAAGAAACCGTGAGTTAATGATTCCTTGAATGTGTTATGATAAGAGTTGAATCGATAAAGTGATTGGTGATTGTACGTAGGATTGGTGAATGTTTGTTTTGATTTGTGTTTGAATTTGTGGAAGTTGTTTGAGGAGTGTTTGTTTGTTCGTCGTAAGTGATCTCTTAATGTTAAACTCACTTAAACTTGAAGTCTCGTAATATGTGTTAGAAATTTTGCTAGAGTAACGTTTTAGAGAAACGTGGGTGACAAAAGTCTCGCAATGAAGTTATCACAAGTAAAGTCTAGTACTAGGTATCACACAAAAACTCTCGTAAGCATTGTATCACAGACAAGTCTCGTATCGCATGAAGGTTAAGTATCACAGACAAGTCTTGTATCGCAAGAAAGTCTCTTATTACACAATAGTCTCGTATAAAATTTTTAAAAAATTTTGGCAGAGTTTTCTTTTGTAAAATCGTGGGTAACAAAAGTTTCTTAAAATATGGTATCACACCAAAAGCCTTGCAACAATTATCACACCCAAAACCTGTGATATCACATCCACAAATACCACTAATACACAACAACAAAATTTTTGTTCGTAAAAATTTACTATCGCACAAATGGTTTTTCCGAAAGAAAAAATATTTCCGTACAATGGTTATTCCGAAGGAAATTATGTCCGTACAATGGTTATTCCGAAAAAAAATATTTTAAACCAAGAAACAATCTTACAACTTTGTTGCAATAAAATCCGAAAAAAATATTTTAAACCAAGAAACAATCTTACAACTTTGTTGCAACAAAAGGACCAATAGGATTCTAGTAAGACAATATTCCATACATAGACTTGCAAGCAAATTTTTTCTTCGCAAAGAAAGTGTTTTTTAAAAACTTTTAACGCAACAAAAATATAACCTTTTTCAAGATTCTAAGATTGGTGACAAGATTACTGTTGGTTGTTATTTGTAAACAGGTTCCCAGATTAGAGTTAAGATAATCAATAAAGGTACCGGATATTCACTTGAAATCGTGGTATCACTTTCCAATAGAAACTATTCGACCATATGCCTGGGTTACACGAATATCTCTAGGGGATAAGACCAAGTGATGTTCTTACTCTAGACACAAACCAAGAATCAGATGCGTATAAAAGTGTTTAGGGTTTTGTGTTAATCGTAATGTAAAACGTATACAGTATATCCATGCAGAATGATGTGTCCTCTATTTATAATAGAGAATACTCAAAACCCTAGCCCATGAAATTATGTATAATTAACGGCCCATTAATTATATCATAATACTTTTCATAATAATAGAGATCAGTGGTTATCAGTGGAAACATTATCACTAGCAGTAGAATGCCAGCAGCAAAATCACACTAGTAGCAAAATGCTATCAGCAGCAGAATCAGCTATCAGCAGGATCAGCTGTCAGCAGAATCCTAGCAGCAGGATCAGCTGTCAGCAGAATCCTAGCAGCAGATTCAATACATAACCACTATTGAGTCAGGGGATTCAATGACCAAATGGGTGTATACTCCATACCTCCAAACCCATTACCAGGTGTGAATTGATCCTTCAAGAGCACTAAATTTTCAAACAATCCTCCCCAAATTTAGTTCTCTTCCTTTGCATGAAAAATCAAACACAAACCAAAACAAGTGCATAAATGAAAATATCCTGAGGGTTGAATTTCCACATTAGTACATATACTTTCAAATATTCGAGAATCAGAGTGTTCTAAGAATTGAACCCTTCAACCCATTTGAATACCTGATGATAAATACACACAAGTTTTCAAACACTAAAATACTCTTGACACTATACACCATGTGTCCATATCCAATTCATAAATATTGTAAAAGCTAAAAGTCCAACGCTTCCTGAAGCAGCAAAACTTCAACATTCATATAGGTGGTTCATCTTTAATTCATGCTCCTGCTTAGCACTTTTTCCAAAGAAAATTAACCATTAAGAAGTGAAGACTTCATCCTCCTTTCAGCAGGTAACAAGAACAACCTTGGGATGTTTGTAATACATGTGCTTCAGTCCACTAAATGATCAGCTTTCCACATTGAACTCAGCTTCCAAGTTTCCTTAGAAGGGAGTTGGGTATCCTTGCATTCAGTGACTAAGTTGGACTTAAACCCATCCCTTTAGCAGACTTCAAAACCAAGTCTCTAGCCAAACCCTTCATCAAGTGATCAGCTAAGTTTTGTTGAGATTTAACAAACACTATAGATACCACCCCATTCATGATAAGCTCACGAATCATGCTATGCCTAACACCTAAGTGTCTAGACTTCCCATTGTACATCTGGCTATAAGCCTTTGCCAATGTAGCAGCACTATCACAACGGATAGAAATAGGTGCTATAGGTTTAGACCACAATGGAATCTCAAGAAGCAAGTTTTTCAACCATTCAGCTTCTTTGCCAGCAGCAGGTAAAGCCACAAATTCAGATTCCATGGTTGAACTGGTAATGCAAGTTTGTTTCTTGGATGCCCAAGAAATTGCACCTCCACCAAGTAGGAATACCCAGCCACTAGTAGACGAATTGTCTTCAGTATTACTGATCCAACTTGCATCAGTATATATCCTTCTAATACTGAAGGATAACCAGTATATGAGAGACTATAATCCATAGTTCTCTTCAAATACTTAAAGACCCTCTGAATTGCTTGCCAATGATGAGCACTAGGATTACTAGTATACCTGCTCAGTTTACCCATAACAAAAGCAATATCAGGTCTTGTACAAGTCATGGCATACATCAAGCAGCCAATCACCCTAGAATACTCAAGTTGAGATACAACTTTGCCAGTATTAGGCATTAGCTTCTCACTTGTATCCATAGGAGTACTCACTGGAGTACAATCAAAGTAATTAAATTTCTTTAACACCTTCTTAATGTAATGAGACTGAGATATAGAAATTTTGTTACTTTCATGTTTAATCCTTATGCCAAGGATAACATCTGCCTCCCCCATATCCTTCATGGATAACTTTGATGACAAAAATTCTTTTGTAAGATCAACTTGATTTTGGTCAGTGCCAAAGATCAACATGTCATCAACATATAGACAAATGATGACTCCTTTACCAGATTCCTCAAATTTGCTATATACACATTTGTCAGCTTGATTAAGTAAATAACCACTAGACAAAACCACTTCATCAAAGTTTTGATGCCATTGCTTAGGTGCCTGTTTTAGCCCATAAAGAGACTTAATCAGTTTACACACCTTGTTTTCATTGCCAGGCATGATGAAGCCCTGAGGTTGGTTCATGTAAACCTCCTCATCTAAATCACCATTCAAGAAAGCTCTCTTCACATCCATCTGATGAATAATCAGATTGTGAATTGATGCCATAGCAATTAGCAATCTTATGGTACTGATACGTGCCACTGGAGCATAAGTATCAAAGTAGTCTATTCCTGACTTTTGTTTAAAGCCTTGAATAACTAATCTTGCCTTGAACATTTCAACAGTTCCACCTACCTTCATTTTCTTTTTGAAAATCCATTTGCTACCTAAAGGTTTGCAACCAGGTGGTAGATCAGTCAACACATAAGTGTTATTGCCCATGATAGAGTCCATCTCATCAATAATTGCTTCTTTCCAGAAAGCAACATCGTGGGACTTCATTGCTTCTTCAAATGTTTTGGGATCATCCTCCACAATGAAGCAATAGGAGTATTGGTCAGAGACCTCACTCCTTGTACCTTCAATTAAATATAATTGAAACTCAGGTCCAAATGACTTTGGAGTCCTCACCCTATTGCTCCTTCTGAGCTCAGGTTCAGGTTGTTGTTCCACAACCTCAGCAGGAACCTCATCAGCAGGAACCTCAGAAACACCATTGTCATTGGTTCCATTTGGAATCCTTTGACTTGGTCTAGGGATAGATGAGAATCTGTTCTCATCAAATAGTGCATCCCTTGATTCAATTATTGAGTTAATTGAAACAGACTCATTAGGTTCTATAACATAAAACCTATATGCCTTGGAATGCTCAGCATATCCAACAAAGATGCATTCAATGCCTCTTTCACCCAAAGTTTTCTGCTTTGGATCAGGAAGTCTTACAACAGCCCTACAACCCCATATCCTAAGATAATTAAGGTTAGGTTTCTTTTTAATCCAAAGTTCATAAGGGGTAACTTTGTTCCTTTTGTTGGGAACCCTATTTAATAAATAGCAAGCTGTTAACATAGCCTCACCCCAGAAACCTTGACTCAGCCCTGAATAGGACAACATGGAATTAACCATCTCCTTCAGCACCCTGTTTTTCCTTTCAGAAATACCATTTTGCTGAGGAGTATAAGGGGCAGTCGTTTCATGGATTATACCAACAGACTGAAAATACAGAGTATCCATGTACTCACCTCCCTTATCAGTCCTTAATCTTTTGATCAAAGAACTTTGTTGCAATTCAACTTCAGTTTTAAATACTTTAAATTTATCTAATGCTTCATCTTTAGAATGTAATAAATAAACATGACAAAACCTAGAAGCATCATCAATAAAAGTCACAAAGTATTTCTTATTCCCCAAAGAAGGAGTAGCATGTAAATCACAAAGATCACTGTGAATTAACTCCAAAACTTTAGTTTCACGTTTTACTCCTTGAAAAGGTTTCTTAGTTATCTTGTTCAACATACAAGTTTTACACTTTTCAGTGTTCACATCAAAGGCTGGAATTAACCCATCCTTGGACATATCTTGCATTCTTTTAAAATGTACATGGCCAAGTCTTGCATGCCATAGGTTTGAATCATAAAGTTTAGATGTAGATATAAAAGCAGAATCAATATTATCATGAACAATATTAAGTCTGAACATTTGATTACACAAATAACCAAAACCAATAAACACACCATTTTTAGACAAAACAAACTTATCAGATTCAATAACCTGTTTATAACCACAATTATTTAAAACACTACTAGAAACCAAATTCTTTCTAATATCAGGAACATGTAAAACATTAAATAAAGAAACAATCTTTCCAGAACTAAACTTCAAATCAACACATCCTTTTCAATGCACCAGGGCAGTTGACTCGTTTCCCATGTGAAGAATAGAACCATCATTCATTGACTTATAGGTCTTGAACCAGCTTCTATCTTTACACACATGAATTGTTGCTCCAGAGTCAACCCACCATGCAACATCATCATCCTGCACAAAGTAAATATCAGATATATATGTAACATAATAAATCTTAAAAGACTTATTAAACACATTCTGACCTTTCAGAGAATTGGTGTTACCATTCCCTCCACTTGTGCCTGATCCATTGGATTTGTTTCCAATTTTACCACCCTTGCAATCTTTTCTGAAGTGTCCAGGTTTCCCACACTTCCAACAAGTCACCTTAGGTTTCTTGTTAAGATCAGATTTGATGTTATCTTGATGCTTACGCTTGCCCTTGTTGTCATTGTACTTGGTGGAGTTGTTATGCTCCACCATATTGACAACTGATGGACCAGCAGCAGTGCTACTCTTTGGCTTGTCAATGTCTTGAGCTTTGAGTGAATCCTCTATGCGCAAGTGACTGCCCAACTCAGTAAGAGTTAACTCCTCCTTCTTATGCTTAAGCATATGCTTAAACTCTTTCCAAGAGGGAGGTAGTTTATCGATGATACAAGAGACTGAAATAGCCTCATCCATGTTCATCTTGTGTTGTGTGAATCGACCAAGTATACTAAGAAGTTCATTGTATTGTTCCATGACAGGTCTAGAATCAACCATTTTGTAATTGTTAAAACTACTTACAAGGAACTTCTTACTTGATGCATCCTCAGCCATATACTTGGCTTCCAAGGAATCCCATAGTTCTTGAGAAGTTTCAACATTCTGATAAATATCAAATAGAGAATCAGACATACCATTGAGAATTAAACCTCTGCATATGTAGTCATCATTCTCCCACTTGCTCCTTGCCCTCATCTGATCCATAGTAGCATCATCTCCATGATCTTCTGGAATCTCAGTCGTGAGAACATACACCACATTCATACTTGACAATAAGAAGTGCATCTTCTTTTGCCACCTTCTGAAATCAACACCTTCAAACTTTTCCAACTAGGAAAAGTTAGCAGCCATTTGTCTCATAGCAGCAGCCATTGATTATCACTAATAGTTTCTATTGATTGTTGGTTGTTATTAGTAAACAGGTTCCCAGATTAGAGTTAAGATAATCAATAAAGGTACCAGATATTCACTTGAAATCGTGGTATCACTTTCCAATAGAATCTATTCGACCCTATGCCTGGGTTACACGAATATCTCTATGGGATAAGACCAAGTGATGTTCTTGCTCTAGACACAAACCAAGAACCAGATGCGTATAAAAGTGTTTAGGGTTTTGGGTTAATCGTATTGTAAAACGTATACAGTATATCCATGCAGAATGATGTGTCCTCTATTTATAATAGAGAATACTCAAAACCCTAGCCCATGGAATTATGTATAATTAACGGCCCATTAATTATATCATAATACCTTCCATAATAATAGGGATCAGTGGTTATCAGTGGAAACATTATCACTAGCAGTAGAATGCCAGCAGCAGAATCACACTAGTAGCAGAATCAGCTATCAGCAGGATCAGCTGTCAGCAGAATCCTAGCAGCAGGATCAGCTGTCAGCAGAATCCTAGCAGCAGATTCAATACATAACCACTATTGAGTCAGGGGATTCAGTGACCAAATGGGTGTATACTCCATACCTCCAAACCCATTACCAGGTGTGAATTGATCACTCAAGAGCACTAAATTTTCCAACAATTACTATGCACGTGATAGATTGAAAACAATATAATCCTTTCTTTTTCAAAACATACCAACCAAAAGATTTTACTTAAGATTGAAGAAATCTTTGAACAGTACCCTTTACGAAAGAAAAAAATACAAACAAATTTATTTTTTTCAAAAAATTTTCCAAAACAACAAAAATCCTAAATACTACCAATCAATCGAACCTAACCATGGCTCTTGATACCAATTATAATATTCAAACAATTATAACACACAAGAGATGAAATTCTAGAGAGAGAGTGAGACTGAGATAGAAGTAAGAGCCTTTTAGAGAGAGAAAATGAAGAATATTGTATTGAGATAATGAAAAGGTCCAACCATCTCACTTGGAGTGAGAGGGTATTAATACTTACATAATACCGCCTCGCATGGGCTGTAGAGCGGGTTGACATTGGGTAAAGACCCGACCTAACTCCACAAATACTAAGATAACTAACTAATATATATCTAAATCATAATAGGACTACGAGCTATATAACGCTACTCTATACTCGGGGTGACTGAGTCTTCATATGAATATTTATATTCCTAACATTGGTCAAATAAAAGATGTGTAAATTACCACACACCAAAATCCTCCAGACTAAGGTATTGTTGTGTCCTCACGCAATGTCATCACATCACGCTTTTGAGATAAATAAATTTCAAAACGTCATTTACTGACTTTGAAAAGTAGCAAGGATGTTCGAAAGAGATTTCAAAATCATTTATTCCCAAAAACGATCCATTTTCTGATTTTCATAAATACCAACTATCACTACTATTTTTGGTTTTTTATTTTTTTATATATGTGGTGGTTTGCTTGACTTTCATTATCTTTTGATAATTTTTAAGGTCTTCGAATAGAAACACGACTCATGGAGAAGTGACCATACAGATAAAAATAGTCATCCTTGATATTTCACAAGCCCCCAAACTAAGCGTAAAATCAAAATCACAGCTTATTCACTAGTTAGATGCTAACACTACCCACAGAAGTTACTTGTGTAATTAACTCTTGTTCCCATTTCCTAAGTTTTGTATCTCAAGAGTTTATTTTTCTGAGAAATGAATTTCTTCGTATTTTCTCGTTTTTATAATTATTAGTCCGATAAGAGCACAAAATTTGAACGCTAAGTAGTTTCTAAACCTTCCCTCGAAAATCCCTGCAGTATCTGATTTAACACGATTTTGAGGCCACCCCTTTTTATTTACGACTGAAACATCCCATGTCTGAGACACGAGACGGAAGCTTTTTATTTAGGATACCCCCGGAGTCGAAGCATGGCATTATTTAACATTTATAAGCACTTTAACAATTTAGCCCTCGACCTTTTACAAAAATCACAACAACGGGTGTAAACCGTCAAGATGTAATAGTCTTATTATGACCTTGGAATTTTTCCTCTGCCTTTTTGAAGTCTACAACAATGGGGGTGAACCATCAAGATGCAAAAAACTTTTATTGTTTTGGATTATTTTTTCATTATTCATAATTATTTGCCAAACCCCGAGTCCTACGGCCTTTACTAAGATCACAACATCGGCTACGAACCGGCAAGATGTGATAGTCTGTTTCACAACACTGGCAGTACCCCTATGTGTACCAAACCTCCATATGCAGAAACTTTCTTAGGAATGAGAAAAAACTAAGTATTGCCCAAACCGTATACCCTTAATTAAACCTAAGAGATCTATTAATATGGAGCGAAACAATTTGGTGAGAACGAAAAGGCCACAAGTACCTTCCATGAGCTCTAAAGAGAACCAACTACTCCACGTTTAGCATCTAACTTCTAAATAAACTCTATCATTTCTCAATCTCTGCAAATTTAAAATCACAAATAATGAGATCCGCGGATGCTTAACCGATAATCTAGCCACGCATATATAAAGTCAAATACGGAAACTTGCAAATTCTTGGAAAATAATTCGCGTTTTCTAGCTCCTTATGTAAAAGACTAGCGAAAGCTTTTAAGCCATGCATTTCTAAAGTCAAGTACGGGAATTTACAGATTCTTAAGAAAGAATTCACATTTTATAGATCCTGGTGTACAAGAGTTGCACAAGTTTATATGAATATCATTGGTTAAGGGAACAAGCTAGGGCTCAACACGCCCGGTCAAGTCAAAAAATTTATTCCTACTCTCGCCAACAGGAAAGTCAACAAGGTGTCAAAATACTTATTATATTTTTGCACAATTTTTTTTTCAATTTTTCACATTTTTTTGTTGCTTTTTTACAACATTTTCATCATTTTGTTTTGATTTTCAATTTTTGAGGAAAAACTGGGTTGCGAGAGTTCACAGCAAAATGCAAGGCAAAAATCAGATTGAAAGATCAACCCTCCCCCCCCCCTGACTAAAATGAAACATTATCCTCAATGTTTAAAAGGTAAAGGTTCTCCTACATAAATCTAAGGCCGTTTATTAATTATGCCGAAAGATAAATGTTAGTCGATAATATTAGGAAATATGGATAAGCAACGAATGATGAAACTCGAGTGGAGAAAGGAAAACACGATGAGCACGAGAGTCTTCATTATTCGGGAAAATCCTGGACATAAACAACAAGCACAAAAGCACGAGAAAATGGAAGAGGTAGCCCTCCTCACGTTACGTTAATAAGAAATAAGAAATTTAAGAAGATGAATGGATAAGCATGGAGTGCCTCCCACGAAGCGCTTGTTTATTATCGATTCGTATAGCTTAGACACGCCCTAATTCATTTGTCCTTTGGGAAGCAAGTAGAAAAGTACATGATTTTTCCACTATAAACAAACCGCTTTATAAAATCTAAATAAACTATTTTATAAATATAATTCATTTTATACACTATTCTCTATTATAAACTATATTAGAAATATTAGTTTAATTAGAATATTAAACTATAAATATAAATATGAAATTAGTTATAAATATAAAATTATAAACTAATTAATATTTATAAATATTTTAGTCGGGTTTCATGATGACGCCCTTCGTCTTTCTCTCTTCCCCTATTCTATGATGCATCATGCTACCGCTTGGTTTGATCGTCTTCCCAAGAACTCGATTCATACTTTTGAAGAGATGGTCTCGAAGTTCTTGGCAAAATATTTTTCACATTCAATGGTGACGAAGCTAAGAAACGATATTAGCAATTTTAGGCAACTTCCCGATGAGTCTTTATTTAAGGCTTGGGAATGTTATAAGCCTGCTATTGATCGGTGTCCAAATCATAATATGCTTCCTGTTACTATAATTGATACGTTTTACAATGGTTTGACCCTCCGACATCGCGACATGATCAATGCAGCAGCCGGTGGTACTTTTATGAAACGACGACCTGAAGATTGTTACGAACAAATTGAGAATATGATGGCCCATTAAAATTATTGGGATTCTTCAGCCGAGAGGAATGAGCCAACAAGATCGATCGCGGCTCATAATTTCTCTTCTTCTTATAATTCCGAGCTGGCCGCCATTACCAAGAAATTCGATGATTTGTCTACGGCTATGTTACGAATGCATCAAATGACTCAGAGTCAAGTCAAGAACCATCAAGTCAATATCGTTAACCATATTTGTGAGACTTGTGGTGGTCCTCATTCATATCTTGAGTGCCCAGCCTCCGGTGGCTTCACTCACGAGAATGTGTATGCTACTACGAAAACCTATAATATGGGTGGTAATGGGTACAAACCACAAGGTGTCAGTAATTTTCTTAGCTACCGTTCTACCAATTATCTTGGACCACCTGGTTTCAATCAACCGAACCAAGTAAATCAATTGAATCATAATAATAATGTGCAAAACCGGAGCCATCAATTCAATCAGCAAAATCAAAACCGGGTGAACAATGGTTTTTAGAATCAAAATCAAGGTTTTCATCAAAATCAAAATCGTAGGAGTTACAATGATGCGTGGTTTTGCAACCTTGCAAAAGGTTTTACCTTTCGAGGGATCTCGAGAAGCTTGCAATCCCCACCAGGCAGTGTACCTGACCGATGTAGTATAGTGTAGTGGAAAGTACCGGGGGATTGATCGTTCTACTTGGGGAATAATGTTCGTTAGGATCAAAACTTAATTAAACTAGGTCTAGAGGTGAGGGATGATTCTTTTTTGTATTTTTATATTTTATGAAAAAGCAAGTAAAAATCTCGGGTATTGGAAGAGTGGGCGGAATTAGTTGTCAGTCAACTAACCCAAATAACTACACATGCAATGAAAATAAATAACAAGAAAGTAAAATGTTGAGAAAATCCTTAAAATGAGAGAAACATTTTTACTTAGATTTTACTACTCCCTAGCTATCTTTCAATAACTGATTAGTTTGTTACAATTGCGTGGATAACGGGTTATATTCCTTAATACCATTCGTGGGGCCGTGTACGATCTTCCCCAACCCTATAATTTTCTACCTCTTCCTATGTCGAGCCGACAACTAGCTCCTAACATGGCATCCTTAGTAGTCACTTATGCATTAAATACAACCATTAAAATCTCAGTACACATCTGATTCATGTTTCTTAAGATGTTCAAGCAAGTTACCAATTGGAGATTAGCTAGTTTTCTTAAGCCTAACATCGAAATCATTCATCCAACAACAATTAATAACAAACAATCAACCGATAATCAATAGCTAGGTTTCATTACATCAAAGCAATCACAAACAAACCTAGCCTAGCATGTTAATGTAAATACAAGCATAAGATAGAATCAAACAACACATAGACATATTGAATGATTATTGGAAGACTTATCTTTAATCAAAGATGGATGAAAGAAGGGTTTGAAACCCTTACAAAAAGGTGAAAATTCGACCTAGGGTTTATGGTAAAGTTCCTCCAATAGTTCTGTCCCTAATGAATGAAAATTAGAAACCTATATATAGAGATTACAATCTGACAGCGTCACGTTATACATGTGATGCCGTCAACAGCCGCCAATGCTTTCCTCTGATTGCCTCGATCCAGATCTGACATCGTCACTTACTATTCTTTTCTTGGCCGTCACCCTTTAAATTGCACGTGACGGCCTAGGCGTTACAAAGGGTGACGCTGTCACTCTTTAAATCCGAAAAATCTTTCCAGCGCATCTCTTGTAAACTTCGTATCCATCTCTTTGCCAGCACATGACGCCTTCACCTGTAGAGCATGACGCCGTTAGGTACTGTTTCCAGCTTGATTTTGGAGACTTTGTCGTTTTCTTCATTTTTTGCTCAAAAAACGTCCAAAATTCTTCCTTTTCCAGATTTCTTCTCCAAAGTACCTAAAATGACAAAAGGAATGATTTAAGGCAATATTTGATCAAATAATCATGACTTAGGGCTTAAATGACCCCCTAAAACTGTAACACTTTTCACCTCATCAAATACCCTTACACTTGAGATTTCTTGTCCTTAAGCAAATGCGCTTTTATTCTAATCAAAATACAAGCTAGGGGTCATTTAACACTAATATAAAAGTAATTACAACAAATGATCATTCCACTTCAACCTAAACAAGCACAAAAATTATACACTAGCACCTCACAAATAGTGTTTGGATACTCACATCTCTCAAGTGTAATAAAAGTATATATCACAAATGAAAATGGAAAATATCTCTCACTACGTATCATAGCACATAGATTACCATAGGCTTGGGAAAGGAACAAACCTCCACCACTTGGCGTAAGCACCTAGGATAAACTATCAAAGAGGTCTTTTAAAAGGGTTGTAACGTGAGGTGTATGGATATGATAAACATTGTTTTGTTGGATAAAGGCAATCTTTACTGGTGGCGAGTTAATCATCTTTGTCAATTACATGTACAATGTGGCGTTGCTAAGCCAAGACTTGTTGGGAATTATAGATTTGATGATTACAAAACTACATGTGCTTATATGAAGATAAATGAAAGTACTTTCTGCTGAACCAATGTACTGCTGAACCAAAAGTACTTTGAATCAAAGTACTTCTGCTGCATTATATGAAGATGTGCAAAATACAAGGGACTTGCTTTACAAATAAGTTTTTACAATATAGTCCTTCGTAGTATTTTGTAAACCCTAATCCTCTAGTATATAAAGAGGACATGGGTCATTAGGTTTGGTGTGCACATAAAATATGTAGTCGACTTAAAGGGGTGTGTGTGTCTAGGCGTCAAGTTCCTACAATGGACATCTAGGGTTTATGAGTTAGTTAGTTTATTAGTAACAGATCAATCTATGTATTAGTTAGTTTAGCCTCAAGGATCTTTTGATCTTGGGGAAATAGTGAATAATGAAAGCCTTGTTGAATAACATATTGCTTTATATTCCGCTGCATATTTATGTTATTCATAAAACATATGCTAGATGAGGTTAAACGATTCTCTACATGTGGTATTAGAGAAAGGTGGCTCCTGATATCTAGGATTTACAAGGTTTTTTATGCCGATTTTATGAAGAAAAAAGTTATCGAAGAAAACTGCCGTGTGAAGGTACGAATTGTTTTTTATGGGTTATTAAAAGTTAAAGGGTATCAAACTGGATTTTAGTTTCGGTGTGATGACAGTATATTACACAATTTAAGGTAACCTCGTACTTCATTATTAATTATCATGAGTCGGTGGAACAATGATGAAGCGAAAAGTGTACCGCTTTTTGGGGGTCATTTAAGGCCAAAGTCGAGATTATCTGATCAAATATTGCCCTAAATAGTTTCTTTTGTCATTTTAGGTACTTTTTAGAGGAATTTTACAAAAGGAAGCATTTTGGAAGTTTTTGGAGCGAAAAAGTGCAGAAAACGACAAAGTCTCAAAAGCATGTTGGAAATTGCCTTTGACGGCGTCACAAGTCGTTAGTGACGACGTCATGAGTTAACAAAAGGGTGGATAAATCAAATACACGTGACGCGCCAGAATGTTTTGTGAAGGGGGTCTGACGGCGTCATGTACAAAAATTCCAAGGCCATTAAGAGTTATCATAAAGAGTGACGGCCCAGAACCCATATAGAGTGACGGCGTCAGAAGTGGATTTAGGCAATATGAGTTTAATTTAGCGGCGAGTTGATGGCGTCAGACTTAACTCTTGACGCCGTCAGATTACAAAATCTATATATAGTTTTCTAGTTTTCATTCATTGTGTGGAACTTTGAGGGAATAAAACCCTAGACGAATTTTCTAGCTATTTGAAGGGTTTCAACCCTTTGTTTCTTCCGTGTTCAATAGAATATAAGTACTTCACCAAATCATTCAATATGTCTATGTCTTGTTTGATTATATCTTACGCTTGTCTTCTCTTTAACATGCTAGGCTAGGTTTCTTTCATGTTTACTTGGATGTAATGAAACCTAGATGTTAATTATTGGTTGATGGTTTGCATATAATTGTTGTGGATGAATGAATTTGATGTTAGGCTTAAGAAAACTGGCAGACTTCCAATTGGTAACTTGCTTGAACATCTTAAGAAACATGATCGGATGTGTACTATGATTATTTGGTTATATTTAATACACATGTAACTTCCAGGGATCCTATGTCAGGAGCTTTTAGTCGGCTCGATATAGGATTGAGGTAGAAGCTTATAGAGTTAGGGAAGATCGTACACGGCCCTACGACTAGTATTAAGAAATATAACCCGTCATCCATGCAATTGTAACAAGCTAATCAACCTGTAAAAGATATCTAGGGAGTAATGAAATCTAAGCAAACACACTTTCTCTCATTATTGTTTATACCACAATTTAGTTTAAGTTTATTTTATTTTATTTTGATTGCATCTTTAGTTAATTGGGTTAGTTGACTAGCAACTAATTCCGCCCACTCCTTCCAAACCCGAGATTTTTACTTGCTTTCCATAAAATATAAAAATACAAAAAGAATCATTCCTCACCCCTAGACCTAGTTTAGTAGAATATTAACCCTAGTGAACACTATTCCTAGAGTTGAACGATCAATCCCCCGGTACTTGTCACTATACTATACTACAACGCTCAGGTACACTGCCTGGTGGGGATTGCAAGCTTCTCAAGATCCCTTGAGAGGTAAAACCTTTTGCGATGGCGCAATTCCACGCATCAAGTTTTTAGCGCCGCAGCCCGGGGAATAGTTATTGTCTAGGTTAAAATTTCTTTTTATTAGGTCTACTTGCTAGATTCCTTTCTAGTTAAAATTTCTTTGTTCGTAACCTTTTCCATCCGCCATCATGGAAGGTGGTAATCTCTTTGATCCCATTAACCAACCACAACAAAACCACCCACTAAACCCACCACTAGCAAACCATCCTCCTAGACCCCGAACCTTAGGAGAGTACTCCCGTCCTAGCCACCAAGGCTATCGAAACATCCTTTAGCTCACTCAAGGAGCCAATGTGTCTCCCTTGTGATCCGACACCATCCGGTTGGTGCAACGCGGATGTGCATTCCATAGACTTCATTCCGAAGATCCTAATCAACATCTCAAGGATTTCCTCAAAATAGTAGATTCCATAGACCTTGATGTTGTAACTCGAGAGACAACCCGATTACGTCTCTTCCAATTCTCTCTACGTGACCAAGCTAATCAATGGCTTGAGCATTTACCCGCGGGATCCATCACCTCTTGGGATGATCTCACCGCTTGTTTCCTTGCTCAATTTTTCCCACCGGGGAGAACTACTAAGCTTAGAAATGATATCTCGATGTTCCAACAACGTCAAGGTGAAACTCTCTCTGAAGCATGGACTCGTTTCAAGTACTTACTCCAAAAAGTCCCTCATCATGGCATAGATATTTGGCTCGAAGTCCAAATTTTCTATGACCATATCGATCTCTCCACAAGGCGAACCCTTTTCATGATCTAAGTGCGGAATAATCATGGGAACTCATAGAAGATCTTGCTCTTTATGACAACGAAAGTTGGAATGATCCCCGTGATTTGAACAAAATGGTTAAGGCAATATCTTTGCCTTCGAACAATTCAAGCACTCCCGACCGTAGGATCATGGAACTTGAAGGCCAAGTCAAGTTTCTCATGAAATCTTACGAAGCTCCTAAACCTTCAAGCCAAGTGAACAAAATCACTTCTTCTTGCAAATTATGTAGCGGTCCTCACGACACTCGTGATTGCATGGAACTCCCCGAGCAAGCCTTCACGGATTACGCATCCTCACGTACCGACGGAGCGGGAGGCAAGTGGTACACTTTCAAACCCGAGCAAAACCCTTACGGTGATTCATACAACCCCTCTTGGAAAAATCACCCGAACCTTAGGTGGAGACAAAACCAAAACATGCCCCAAAACAATTCTTCCACTCCACCTAATCAATTTCAACCAAACGGTTCATCGTCCAACTGTACTTTCAACAACAATCCTTCCAACAACTATGGTAGTACCAATAATCTTGAAGGATTGATGTCCAAATTTATGGCATCTCAAGAGGCCCGCATAGCTAAGTTTGAATCCAAATTCAATCAACAACAAGCGGAGATGACCAATAAAATTGACAACTTGTTGAATGCTCTCAATAACCAAGTGCTAACTACACCAAGGAAGGACACTAGGGACAATAGTAGCGGAACCCAAATTAAGGACCCCTCATCATCTAAACACGTCCACTTTGTCAATGTAGTTACTATTAAGCCAGTCGATAATAATAAGGAAGAAAGTGATACGGGTGAGATTATGGAAGTTGTAGAGAAAAAGGAAGAGGAAGTTGAGGAAGTAGAAGATGTAGAGGAATACTTTGATAGGTTACCCACCAAGGCAGAACGGGAATACCATAAGGATTTATTCGATGACCCCGAGATACCATACGTCCTTGGTTCACCAATCATAAAAGCGGGTGATCCCTCTTACATCAACATACCATGTACATTGGACATATGCATGTATGGAAAGCCTACATCGATCTTAGATCTCCCATAAACATTATGACTAGGATCCATTACAATTGGGTAATGAAGAAGAAACTTGGATATAGGATGATGCCCAACACGAGTTGGATGAGTAACTTTGTGGGAAGAGTGAAAGGATTGCACGTCTTTGTAGGAAATTTCATGTATGTTACCGATTTTGTGATTGTGGAGGATATTCGTCCGGTAATAGATGGTTGCCTAAGTCAAGTAGTGTTCGGAAAACCGTTTGTTGAGGCTTCTAAGATGAATTATGACCCGTCTTTAGGGATAGTTAGGTTTAAGGATGAGAACGATGAAATAGCTTACCAAATGCCCTATAAGATTGAACAATTTCGTCCTTTATCAAACATCGAAAAGGAACACAAGCAAGCTGTCTATTATAGGAATGATGAAGATAGACGTAGAGGAGTAGACAATGTCATGAACAAAATATTTGGTTTTTACAAAGAATGCTTGAAACTAGGTCCGGAATACAAAACCAAGATCGAGGATGACCTAGGAATCAGGACCGATAGCGAGATCATGTAATAACCCATGACTTTGAGTCTAGCTACAAGACTCGTAAATAAAGAAAAGCGCTTCTTGCGAGGCAACCCATGTTTTATTTCTTTTGTTTGTTTGTTTGTTTATTTGATTTTATTTGTTTCCGTATGCATGCTTTATTTTTATTGTTTGTGGCTCATGTTTCATACTAAATTGTGAAAATGCTTTACCTTGTTGTTGTCTTAACTTTATAAAAAGGTATTTCGCAAAAGATAAGTGTAAGGGAAATCTTAATTTTTTTTAAGAACGGAATTGAACATGACCCACAAAAATATTAAATGAACATGTATATTAGTATTTGTTTGAGTCAAATGCTTGTATCGAATCATAATGATGTTTTACAGGAAATTCCAGGAATTAAACATAAGTTTTTCCAGAAATTTTTTGGAAACTTAACATGAGATTTCTGTCAGAACACTCTGACGACGGTCAGGATTAACACCTGTCGGCATCAGGTGTAAAATTCTGGAAATTTTGCAAGTTTTGTTTTTCTAACGGAGTCTTAAAGTTTTTGTTAATTCTTTAGTTTTATAAATTCCAGGAAATCTGCAAACATTCATTCCACAAGCATTATAACCTTATATATATAGATTGCTGCCTATTTCACGCGAGGTTGCCATGATTGCTTTCTCAGGTTTAACAGGTTATATTGGACAAGAAGATGATTTATTATTTCGGAAGGGAAGCTTTCAACGTTTTTTTTCTTGGAGGATGATTTAACCATGTTAACGATTTATCCACATTTGAATGAATCAGGGGAGTATTTGTTTTCATTCTTTTACCTTATTTACTTTTACATCTTTTTATTGAACATTGGGGACAACGTTCAGCTTAAGTGTAAGGGGAGGGTAAATGATGATACTTTAGAGAATACAATTATGTTTGAGTTTGTTTGTTCAATAGTAGGTGTGTAATAAAACTAAGAGAAATACTTGTTAGTGCAATTTTAGCGCCAAATTTAAAATTTTTTACAATATTTAGGAGTGAAGCTTTAGCCTTAATGAGCGTCTCATGGATAGGAGTTGTATGACTAGCACAAAAACCGTACAACTCAAAAAAAATTTCCACCAAAATATGTAAGGTTCGCCTTTAGATTTGTTAGGAAAAGCATTCATTATTAGTGCTTATGAGTGTACCGATAGTACTTAGATTCTTGAACTTGCGCAAGTGATGCATCCCGAGACCGCTAGTGAGACTACATTCGTGTAGTAGGATTTACTACATGATAAGAGGCATTAGGATCACCCTTGTGTTAAACCCGTTGACTCCTCCTAAACCAACCAGTCAACCGTGTGCAGTTGATAGGCCCACCTAGGAGAAAGTGCAAGTTATTATTGACCGTGGAAATATAGAGAAATCCCCGGGTCGTTAAGTCCCAACGAGATTGAAATTGTATTTTGAACGTTTAAGGGAATGAGTGGTACTGAGGACAGTAACCAAAATGATTGAGGGATGATTATACTACTGATATTATTTGGATAACAATATAAAACAGGCACAATAAACAGCTATGTATACACGTATAACTGAAATGTAAAAAAATACGTATGCGTACTGAAGAAAAGGTAAGTTTTAAGGAAAAATAAACTACAGGGGTTAAAAATGAAAATTCTATAAACTTAAACTTAAAAGAAAATTAAAGTAAAAAGAAAATTATTTTTTAGATTATTTTATTATTTATTATTAATTATTTAATTAAAAACTATTTAACTATTTAATTTAAAACTAATTTAAATTAACCTAAAAATGATAAATACTACAAATTAAACTAAAAACTTGTAAAAATAATTTATAAAACTTAAAAAGAACTTGAAGAAAGTATAAAAAATAAAAATAAATATTTTTGTCTTTTTATGATTTTTCTATTAATTAAAAACTATTTATCTTAATTAAACTAATTAAACTATTTTAAATTACTAATAATACTAAAATGACTTATAAAATTATGGAAAAATTTATAAAACTAATTAACCACTACAGGAATCCTAAAAAATTATAAAAAGTTGCTAAAAATTATATTTAAACTATTTGACTAATTAATTATTTATTAATTAATTTAAATATATTTTAATTAAATTAAATAAGAAAATTGGAAAATGGACAGTGGAAATTATGAAACTATTTTTTAAAAGTCTTAACTACTTTATAAAACTTATGAAAAATATAAAATTCAACTGTTGTTAATTAAAATTAAAGAAAACTATTTAATTACTAATATTACCTATTTAATTATTAAAACTACTTTTAATTCTAATAAATAGTAAACTGCTTAGGAAAAATCTAAGAAAATTATTTTAACTACTTAAAGGTAATAAGAAATTAAGAAAATTATAAAAATGGACAAGTGCTTATTAATAAGCTGAAAGGAAAATTAAATAGATAATTTCTATTAAATAGAAGCTATAACTATAATTAAGTTTGGCTTTTTCTGGTTTTTTTTATAAAACTATTAAAATACTTAAATTAAGAAACTTTTATAAATAAAACTACTTTGGAAACTCAGAATAAGCACTGAGAGTGCTTATTACCCTTGACTGTTGACTAAGTTTGACCACACAAAGAAATAAGCTAAAATGGAGTTATGTGGGGTCCACACTGATTAAGTCAGGTAGACATAAGTTACTAGGACTTGAATAAGCTAGACTTGATGAGATAAGCTCATGGGATAAGCTAAAAAGCCACAATAAGCAATTACCTATTTGGGTTCTGGGTCAGAAATGGGACAGACTTATGAGGTTGATTTAGGTGGGGTCCACTGATGCACAGGTCAAACTAATAGTCAACTCTTGAACCTTGACAGGAGGGGGGTTGTAAGAAACCAATTAGGGAGTGTGGGACCCACTGGGGTAGCCACAAACAACCACCAAAGTGGTGGTGATGAGATGGTGATCTGTGTAGCAGGGGAGTACCTTCCCCTGCAAGTGTTTTTGGAGGTCTGTAACTTGCACAAGAAAAATCTTAAAATTGAAATAGATGCAGGAAACTAAAGTTAAGCTGGTATACTAACTCCTCAATAAGTTTCAAAGCTTAAGATTGAACACAAAATTCTAGATAAATCATGCCATTTTGAGGATTTCTGAGGTTGTGCACTTTTTGACTTTTTAATTGATGAACTAACTTTGACTTATGTGAACTTCTGATTGATCCTACTTATTAAATAAGTTGTTATAAGCTAATATTAAGTTAAATTAGGCTAGGTTACTAACTTATGTGATGATATGGTGAGATTTGGACTCAAATATCACCACAGTTAACTGTGGGGATGAATTACTTGTGATTTTGACTTTTGGGTGTATGAGACCAAAGTTTTATACCTTAATTAACCTAAATAACACTACTGCAGTCTAGTGAAACACCAATAAACTCCAAACAACAACAAGAGCTAAGCTCACAATCTTGTTCCAAACACTACCTTAACTAACTGATGTGGGATTTTTTCAAAGCTAACAAATGATTTTTACCAATACATGAATACAGAAGCATACACTATGATTACTTAAGCCTATCTTAGCACAATTGAACTACTAATAACAACAACAACTCAGAATTTAACAAAGTACTAACTTTTACTTGAAAATTGAAATACTAAGCAACTACTGAATTCAATGAACAACTTATGCTACTTTTGTTTTAGTTTTCACTAAATTACTTCAAACAAACATAAATAACACAGATATAAGCAAAGACAGCTATGGTATATAAAATGAGCTTAGAAATGATAATAAGGCTTACAATATATTGACTGTGAGCATCAAAACCAAGACCCAAGAACACTTAATTCCTCCCTGAGGATCTAAACCCAACTCCAAAGCTCCCTTATGCTTCCAAATCAGCTCTAAATCCCAGAAATCAAATCCAATTGCCACAGTTGACTTTCATTGACCAATTTTGTATTTGTGGAATTTTTTATCTTATACTGATTTGTAACTTACTAAAAGCTTTATTGAGCTTATTAGGAGCTTATATGAACTTATGAGTCCATAGTAACATCAACTAAGAACAATATTAAGTAATTTTGAGATTTTTGAAATTGGAAATTGCATAAACTGGATTAATACATAAACTTTGAAATTTATTGCTAAAAGAAGTTCACAATACACTTGAGAATACTGGAAATTACACTTGAAAGCTTAAGTTACACTATAATTGAAAACTTACTTAATTCGACATACATTTTTATAAAAATAAACTAGATAGGCTTCTCTTCTGCTTCTCTTCCTTTTATAGGCCCAAATTAGGGTTCCTTGTAAGTCTCTGAGTATATCCCACTTGAATCTTGACCCTCCAATCTCTGAATTGATCCTAGCCGTTTAAACTGAATTTGGCGCCAAAAGTCTCCACGTTTACTTGGGGCCAAAGCTGTGCAATTAAAGATTATTGGAATCATGTAAAGGTGGCAGGGGACAAATGAGATGGTTTTCAGACAAGTTGGGGGGATATGGAAGAAAACAGAGGAGCAGGGTATGGTTTGGAGTGAAAATTGGTGTGGGATGCATTTAATGTGATGTGGTTTGGCTGTGAGGTGGAAAGATGGTGAGGTGAGAGTAGGGGATGAGCTGGAGGGGTGGTGAGGTGGTGGCAAAACCACCTAGTTTCAGGTTTCAGGCTGGGGGTGAGGGTGGTGAACAGTGTTGGCGGATTGGGGTGTTTGACCAGGGTCAAACCCTGGTTTGTATTATTAAGGGAGTGGGCCGAGGGTGGATTGGCCCAAGAAAAAGGAAGGGTGGGCTGGGTATTGTGTGGACTAGGCTTGGTTTTGGTTTTGGTTTAATAATAAAAGGGTCCGTTTGTATTTATAACTCAACAAGGACCAATTTTCTAATTTTGACAAAATTGAGGGGCTGATTTTGCAATTACCCCAAAGTAGTTATAAGGATCAATTATGCCATTTATGAATAACCCAAGGACCAAAGATATAATATTTTCATTTTTAAATTCCAGGGACCTTTTCTGCCAATTTCTCAATCTCGAGGGACCATTTATGTAATTTTGGATTTTTAAGAGACTAAAGATGTAATTTTCCAAAATGTTATCAAAAGGACCAATTATGCCATTTAAGAATAGTTCAAGGTTTATTTTTCATATTTTTCCATTTTCAAAACCTTAAGGACTATATTTGACATTTTTGAAACTTGAGGGACTAAAGTTGTTATTTTGCAATTTTTAACTTTAAGGACCTTTGATGATATTTTTCATGTTTTGATTTAACAAGGACTAGTTTTGACAACTTTTGAAAATTGAGGGGCTGAAACTGCCAATTATGCAAACTTTGTACGTTTTTTATTTGTTTTTGATTATTTTGCATTTGAAACATATGAAACACACTTCGAAGATATTTTAAGTATTTTGATACTTATTTGAGTGTTTTTGGATGTTTTGGCAGTTCAGATTGATATAAAATGATGAGTATTTAGACACTCATCAATCCCCCACACTAAACTATTGCTAGTCCCTAGCAATTTTTTGAGAAAAATTTAATGGATTTTTACTCTTTACCAAAAGCCATCACTTCTGGAGTAGCCAGATGTAAGAACTGTGGCACACCTGATAACCGTGTGATTTTGAGCAAACCACCAGCTGTCAACGGATTTGATTTGTCTTTACCAAAAGCCGTTTGCTTCTGGACTAGCCAACTCTTGATGGAATAGTCAACATCTTGGTGAGCTGATTACCAATTATGGTTTTTCCACGGCCTTTACCACAAGCCATAATCTTGCGGGCTAGCCAACTCATTCGCTTTATGGGATATGGGGAGTTGAGGAACCATACAATTTTGGGCAAATTGCAAGCCATCAACGGATTTGAGATGTCTTTACCAAGAGTCGTTTGCTCCTGGACTAGCCAATCCTTTTGTGGGTTAGACATGGTGGATTGATAACCATTATTTGCATTTCTAAGTGTGAAAAAACTGGAAATTTTGATCAAATGGGGGTTCTTGATGGAACATGTGTTTTGAATTCGTGAGAACTCTCCCCCACACTTAGAACTGAATATTGCCCTCAATATTCAAAGTACTTGGTGTCCCGCCAAGACTTAGAACGTAAGAAGGAAATACTATTAACCTTTTGTTTTAGTCTATTTACATACAAACGCATTTTCTTTTCTTTTTTTTTTGTCGAAATAAATATATACATATATACAACATGTGGTTCATCTCCCCCACACTAGGGTGGTAGAAAGGGGTAAGAAGACAGGAATATGGGTGAAAACCCATATTGCTACTGTTTTTTATTACCGAGTCGCTAGCTTGACTCGACCTCGAATTGAATTATCCATGAGGAAGCTACTGTTTTTGTTTACCGAGTCGCTAGCTTGACTCGACCCCGAATTGAATTATCCATGAGGAAGCTACTGTTTTTGTTTACCGAGTCGCTAGCTTGACTCGACCCCGAATTTATTGGTCCATGGGGAAAGTTTGGAGATCCGGGACAACCATTGGTTGTATGTCCCCTCCAAAATAGTGTTTTAACCGATGACCATTTACTTTGAAATTGGGACCGTCGGGTTGCAATAACTCAACAGTTCCGTATGGGTATACTTTTGATATAGTAAATGGTCCAGACCAACGGGTTTTTAGTTTACCCGAGAAAATTTTTAATCTTGAATTGAAAAGAAGAACTCTGTCACCAACGTTGAAAACGCGGTTCTTAATTTTAGAGTCATGTATCTTCTTAGTCTTTTCTTTATAGATTAAAGAATTTTCGTAAGCTTGATCACGTAATTCATTTAGTTCGTTTAGTTGAACTTTACGGTGATCACCCGCTGTCTGAAGGTCGAAATTTGCATGTTTTAAGGCCCAATAGGCCTTACGTTCTAATTCGATCGGAAGATGACATGCTTTCCCGTACACTAGCTTATATGGAGTACACCCGATGGGTGTTTTGTAAGCAGTGCGGAAAGCCCATAATGCATCGTCCAGCTTATCCGACCAAGAGGCACGGTTTTCACCAACCGTCCTCTCCAGAATTCTCTTAATACCCCGATTTGAGACCTCCACCTGCCCACCTGTTTGGGGGTGATATGCTGTCGAAAGACGGTGCGTTACACCATATTTCAACATCACTCTTGCAAATTGTTCATTGCAGAAGTGAGTGCCACGATCACTGATAAAGGCACGAGGAGTCCCGAATCTGGCAAAGAGAGACTTTAAAAATTTAACGACTACTCGGGCATCATTGGTGGGTAAAGCTTTTGCTTTAACCTATTTTGATAGATAGTCGACAGCCACGAGTATGTATTTATTCCCTCGTGAAGACGGGAATGGCCCCATAAAATCAATGCCCCATATATCAAATATTTCACAGACTTGGATGGCGTTTTGCGGCATCTCATTCTTTTTAGAAATATTCCCGTGACGCTGGCAAGCCTGACAAGTTTTTATAAGTTCATGGGCGTCTTTATAGATCGTGGGCCAAAAGAATCCTGAATCAAACACCTTTTTGGCGGTGTAGTTTGGGTTATGATGTCCCCCCGTGGGTCCATCATGACAAGATTTAAGAATTTCCATGGCTTCTTGGCCATGGACACACCGTTGGATGACTTGATCCGCACATATTTTGAACAAGTAGGGGTCGTCCCAGAAGTAATGTTTTACATCTTTAAAGAATTTTCTTTTCTGTTGGGACGACATCCCTTTCACAACGAAATTTCCCGCATGGTAATTTGTAAAGTCGGCAAACCATGGGGTAGTAGTATCATCCCGAGTAGAGATTAGATTTAGAGTCTCCAGAGGAAAAGTTTCATTAATTTCTTTTCTCTCGAGAATATCCTGATGAGGATTTTCTAACCGGGACAAGTGATCAGCTGCAAGGTTCTCTGCTCCTTTTTTATCTCTTATGAGTATATCAAATTCCTGAAGGAGCAGGACCCAACGGAGCAGTCTTAACTTTGCATCCTGTTTAGTGAACATGTATTTCAAAGCCGAATGGTCCGTATACACCACGCTTTTGTTTAAGATTAAGTAAGACCGAAATTTTTCAAAAGCATATACCACAGCTAATAATTCTTTTTCTGTGGTGGCATAGTGTGTTTGAGCTTCATTCATGGTCTTACTTGCGTAGTGTATTGGCTGGAAATGTTTGGTTTTGCGTTGCCCCAGAACTGCACCAATAGCGAAGTCACTAGCATCGCACATAAGTTCGAAGGGTAAGTCCCAGTCGGGGGCAACAAGGATTGGTGCCTCGGTAAGCCTTTTCTTTAAAATAGAAAAAGCTTCGATGCACTCGGGGGAAAAGATGAAAGGAGCATCCTTTTCAAGAAGATGAGTCATGGGTCGGGCTATTTTGGAAAAATCCTGTATGAATCTCCGATAGAACCCGACATGGCCGAGGAAACTCCTTATTCCTTTAACAGTGGTGGGAGGAGGCAGTTTAGCAATAACATCAATTTTGGCCTTCTCGACCTCAATCCCATTTTTTGAAATTTTATGGCCGAGGACAATGCCCTCCTTAACCATAAAATGGCTCTTCTCCCAGTTTAAACAAAGATTAGTGTTTTCACAATGTTGAAGCATTTTTTCTAAATGGGAGAGGCATGAGTCGAAAGAATTCCCGATGACTGAGAAGTCATCCATGAATACCTCCATGGTTTTTCCGATCATGTCATGGAAAATAGCCATCATGCACCTCTGGAAAGTGCCCGGAGCATTGCATAACCCAAAAGGCATGCGACGATAGGCAAATGTTCCGTAAGGGCATGTGAAGGTAGTCTTCTCTTGATCCTATGGATCAATGGGAATCTGGAAGTAACCCGAGAAGCCGTCGAGGAAACAATAATACTCATTCCCCGCTAGTCTTTCGAGCATTTGATCCATAAAGGGCAGAGGAAAATGGTCTTTGCGGGTGGCTTCGTTAAGCTTTCTGTAATCGATACATACTCGCCACCCTGTAACCAAACGAATTGGTATCAACCCGTTATCCTCATTTGTGATAACTGTAATGCTACCCTTTTTTGGAACACAATGTATTGGGCTAACCCAAGGACTATCTGATATAGGGTAAATCAATCCCGCATCAAGAAATTTTATAACTTCTGCCTTTATAACTTCGTGGATTTTTGGATTTACCCTTCTTTGATGCTGCACGGCAGGTTTAAAGTCCTCTTCCATTAGGATTTTGTGTGTACAAAAATCCGGGTTAATACCCTTTATGTCTGAGAGCTTCCAAGCAATTGCTTGCTTATGGGACTTTAAAACTTTAAGCAGCGCGGTTTTCTCCTCATCCTTTAAGTCTTTTGCAATAATGACTGGTAACTTATCGTTACCTTCCAAGAATGCATATTCTAGATGAGGAGGCAGGTCCTTAAGTTCGACCTCGGGGAAATCATCATTTTTCTCAACATATTTGACTTCCGCTTTATGAAGTTGTGGAGGTAGAACAGGAATGGGGGAAGGATCTTTGTTCAATAACTTCTCAAGGAGAAGTATATCCCTCTTTGGGTCAATCTCTTGGTTATCAATTCCTTCGGGAACTGAATCACTTTTGAGAAATGCCTCTAATTCCTCAAGGACAAAATCACTTCCCTCAAACGGAGTGAGGGAAGGAGAAGAATTAGCGATTATGGGGTGAGAAGAGGTAGTGGAATTGCCACTCGGAGAATTATCAGTGAATCCAAGGATTTCCTGAGCATACTCCTCGGATGCAATGTCAATGACATCAATTCGGTTGACCGATTCAGCATCATAATTCGAGGAGTATCTCGAGGTTTGATCAAGGTTGAATGTTATCGCTTCAGTGCCAACTCGTAACGTGATTTCCTCATTGAAAACATCAATTAATGAACGTCCCGTTCTTAAGAATCCCCTCCCAAGAATGAGAGGAACTCTTGGATCTGCATCGAAATCAACAATAACAAAGTCTGCCGAAAAATGGAATTTTCCCACTCTTACAAATACGTCCTCGGCAATACAAAGGGGACGTGAAATTGAACGGTCTGCAAGCTCGAGAGTCATGCATGTGGGACTAAGTGCCTGAAGAGAGAGCTTTTTCTAAACTGAGTGGGGCATTAAGTTGATGCTTGCACCAAGATTGGCCAAGGCAAAACATTCAACCATCCCCGGGAAAATACATGGTATTAGAAATCTCCCGGGGTCTCCTAGCTTCAACAGAACTGCAGAGCAGTTCTCATTGAGTGGAGTTCGTGCCATCTCAAACATTTTTTCTTTATTGCTCAACAGGTTTTTGATTGTCGATGCGAATTTGGGCATTAAAAGAAGAGCATCTGCGAAACTAATATCGAAGTGTAGTTCTTGAAAAATCTGAAAGAATTTTTCCATCTGATGATTAGCTTTTTCACGGAGCTTCTGGTCTTGTAATCGTGAGGGATATGGAATTGTTGGCTTTGGGTTGGCTTTTGGATTTCCAACAGGACCTTCGGTAGTTTCAAACACGACTCTTTTAGGGGGAGTCGGGATCGGGATAACTCGAGGAGGGATATCATTGGTACCTCCGTTATTATTAGGAAGTACCGTATCCGTAGTATCCTCAGTTTCACATTCCTCTACCGGGATAGGAGAAGAGGTAGACGGAGCTGTGGGTCCTTTGTAAGAAACTCCACTTCTTGTGGTGATCGCCTTTACATCGCCCCTCGGATTAGCGATCGTGTTGCTAGGTAAAGTAGTACCTGAGCCCGAGGGTCGATCATTTAAAGACTTCTTCAAATCAGATATTTGACTAACCAGCATTTTGTTCAGTTCTTCTTGGGATTTCATAAACTGTTTTAATAACTCATCATGTGATGGTCCAGTTGGAACAATGGCTTGATTTTGGTTTGGAAAATTTTGAGCCCGATTGTTCTGGAAATTCCCATGTTGCTGGTTATTATTACCATGGAAGTGGTTTTGTTGTTGAAAATTACCCTGTGGGTAATTGTTCTGACCTTGATTTCGGTTATAATTCCCTTGGTTATGATTTTGTTGAACCTGGTTTTGACTAGGGTTGAAATTCCCTTGGTTGTTAAAACCTTGGTTCATTCGGTTCTGGTTCTGATTCTGGTTAAAGTTCTGGTTTCTGTTTTGACCATTTTGGTTCTGGGACTGAATAAACCCTAGTGGTCCGATGTAGTTATTAGATCGGTAGCTCAAAAGGTTTCGATCTCCTTGCGGTTGGTAAGAATTACCTCCCGTATTATAGGAACCTTGAGCTGCGTACATGTTTTCATGAACCGAGCCACCGGAGGCTGGGCATTCTGTGTAGGAATGTGGACCACCGCAAGTTTCACAACTTGGGTTAACAGCTTTGACCTGATTATGATTTGTCTGATGGATACGCAAAACTGCTGTAGACAAATCATCCAGCTTTTTAGCTAGGATGGATATTTCATTGCTCGCCGGAGTGACAGACTTAAATGAGTCGTTCCTCTCAGCAGAGGAGTCCCAAAAATTATGATGGGCAGTCATGTTTTCGATTAAGTCATAGCACTCTTCAGGGGTCCTTTTCATAAAGGTGCCCCCAGCAGCAGCATTGATGGTGTCACGATGACAGAGTGTCAAACCATTATAAAAGGTATCAATAATGGTGACAAGAAGCATGTTATGATTGGGACACCAATCAATAGCAAGTTTATAGCATTCCCATGCCTCAAATAAGGACTCTTCGGGAAGCTGTCTGAAGTTGCTGATATCATTCCTCAGCTTTGTGACCATAGATGGTGGAAAGTATTTGGCCAGAAATTTAGTGATCATCTCATCAAAAGTGTGGATCGAATTCTTTGGAAGTCGATCGAACCAGGAAGTCGCATGATGAGTGAGGGAATAGGGAAAAAGGTACAAACGTAGGCCGTCGTCGGTGACGCCATTTTGTTTCATGCTCTGGGTGACAGTTAAAAATTTATCGAGATGCTTGTTAGCATCGTCACCTGGCAATCCGTGGAACTGGCAGGTATTTTGGATCTTTTGTATCATGTGGTGTTTTAATCCAAAATCCGTGTCTCCAATAGTGAGTGGTGCAACGGGTCCACCCCTCCCTTGCATGGTAGGTTGACACAGTTCCTCCATTGTTCGGGTGTCAGGAACTCGTTCCTCCTTGGGAGGGAATGGAGGCTCGTAGTTCATTTTTTATGGTTGATTTTCTTCAACAGTACGTAACTTAATTACGTTTTTTCCTTTATTACGCTTTGTTTGAGAACGAGTGTGCATGCACTAAAAACGGTATCAATCAAAACAAGACAGAGGCAAAACGACAGTGAACTTGAATCCAATAATCACAAATGAACAGCTCCTTTAAAAAAGGTACACTATTCACAAGGATACAATGGTAAGTTTTAAATCTTAAGTTTGGGAACTTATTATGTTCACACCCCTAGTTCGTAGGTGTTCTGCCTTGGTTTTCGGTGGTAAACTTTTATGTAATTATATTCACAGTAAAATGTTTTTGGCTTTTCATGTATTGGTGAAAAAACTTGGACAATATTTTTGTAACTGATTCGTTAACCGAAATCGTTCCTTTAAGATTACTCGCAGGCTGGCGGGAGGAAATAAATGGATCCCTCTTAAGTTCGCAATTTAATGTCAGAACTTACCTTAAACCAACTGTATAGGTTGTAATCTTAAAGACAACGAAGTAATTTAACTTCACAGTTTGTTTTGTTGTTTATGATTTGTTTGGTGTTTTTAACACTTCCGGAGAAATGTTAATGAACTTTTTCAGATATGATTTTTGATTTTCACAAAGTTTACAAAGTGGTGATATTTGTACAGGAGGGGTTTTGAAAACCAATAAACCTAAACCGTTTTGAAATACGCAACAACCTCCCCGGCAGCGGCGCCAAATTTTGACTCCTTCTAAACCAACCAGTCAACCGTGTGCAGTTGATAGGCCCACCTAGGAGAAAGTGCAAGTTATTATTGACCGTGGAAATATAGGGAAATCCCTGGGTCGTTAAGTCCCAACGAGATTGAAATTGTATTTTGAACGTTTAAGGGAATGAGTGGTACTGAGGACAGTAACCAAAATGATTCAGGGATGATTATACTACTGATATTATTTGGATAACAATATAAAACAGGCACAATAAATAGCTATGTATACACGTATAACTGAAATGTAAACAAGTACGTATGCGTACTGAAGAAAAGGTGAGTTTTAAGGAAAAATAAACTATAGGGGTTAAAAATGAAAATTCTATAAACTTAAACTTAAAAGAAAATTAAAGTAAAAAGAAAATTATTTTTTAGATTATTTTATTATTTATTATTAATTATTTAATTAAAAACTATTTAACTATTTAATTTAAAACTAACTTAAATTAACCTAAAAATGATAAATACTACAAATTAAACTAAAAACTTGTAAAAATAATTTCTAAAACTTAAAAAGAACTTGAAGAAAGTATAAAAAATAAAAATAAATATTTTTGTCTTTTTATGAGTTTTATAATAATTAAAAACTATTTATCTTAATTAAACTAATTAAAATATTTTAAATTACTAATAATACTAAAAAGACTTATAAAATGTTGGAAAAATTTATAAAACTAATTAACCACTACAGGAATCCTAAAAAATTATAAAAAGTTGCTAAAAATTATATTTAAGCTATTTGACTAATTAATTACTTATTAATTAATTTAAATCTAATTTAATTAAATTAAATAAGAAAATTGGAAAATGGACAGTGGAAATTATGAAACTATTTTTTAAAAGTCTTAAATACTTTATAAAACTTAGGAAAAATATGAAATTCTACTGTTGTTAATTAAAATTAAAGAAAACTATTTAATTACTAATATTATCTATTTAATTATTTAAACTACTTTTAATTCTAATAAATAGTAAACTGCTTAGGAAAAATCTAAGAAAATTATTTTAACTACTTAAAGGTAATAAGAAATTAAGAAAATTATAAAAATGGACAAGTGCTTATTAATAAGCTGAAAGGAAAATTAAATAAATAATTTCTATTAAATAGAAGCTATCACTATAATTAAGTTTGGCTTTTTCTGGTTTTTCTTTTATAAAACTATTAAAATACTTAAATTAAGAAACTTTTATAAAGAAAACTACTTTGGAAACTCAGAATAAGCACTGAGAGTGCTTATTACCCTTGACAGTTGACTAAGTTTGACCACACAAAGAAATAAGGTAAAATGGAGTTATGTGGGGTCCACACTGATTAAGTCAGGTACACATAAGTTACTAGGACTTGAATAAGCTATACTTGATGAGATAAGCTCATGGGATAAGCTAAAAAACCACAATAAGCAATTGCCTATTTGGGTTCTGGGTCAGAAATGGGACAGACTTATGAGGTTGATTTAGGTGGGGTCCACTGATGCACAGGTCAAACAAATGGTCAACTCTTGAACCTTGATAGTAGGGGGGTTGTAAGAAACCAATTAGGGAGTGTGGGACCCACTGGGGTAACCACAAACAACCACCAAAGTGGTGGTGGTGAGATGGTGATCTGTGTAGCAGGGGAGTACCTTCCCCTGCAAGTGTTTTTGGAGGTCTGTAACTTGCACAAGAAAAATCTTAAAAATTAACTAGATGTAGGAAACTAAAGTTAAGCTGGTATACTAACTCCTCAATAAGTTTCAAAGCTTAAGATTGAACACAAAATTCTAGATAAATCATGCCATTTTGAGGATTTATGAGGTTGTGCACTTTTTGACTTTTTAATTGATGAACTAACTTTGACTTATGTGAACTTCTGATTGATCCTACTTATTAAATAAGTTGTTATAAGCTAATATTAAGTTAAATTAGGCTAGGTTACTAACTTATGTGATGATATGGTGAGATTTGGACTCAAATATCACCACAGTTAACTGTGGTGATGAATTACTTGTGATTTTGACTTTTGGGTGTATGAGACCAAAGTTTTATACCTTAATTAACCTAAATAACACTACTGCAGTCTAGTGAAACACCAATAAACTCCAAACAACAACAAGAGCTAAGCTCACAATCTTGTTCCAAACACTACCTTAACTAACTGATGTGGGATTTTTTCAAAGCTAACAAATGATTTTTACCAATACATGAATACAGAAGCATACACTATGATTACTTAAGCCTATCTTAGCACAATTGAACTACTAATAACAACACAACAACAACTCAGAATTTAACAAAGTACTAACTTTTACTTGAAAATTGAAATACTAAGCAACTACTGAATTCAATGAACAACTTATGCTACTTTTGTTTTAGTTTTCACTAAATTACTTCAAACAAACATAAATAACACAGATATAGGCAAAGACAGCTATGGTATAGAAAATGAGCTTAGAAATGATAATAAGGCTTACAATTTATTGACTGTGAGCATCAAAACCAAGAACCAAGAACACTTAATTCCTCCCTGAGGATCTAAACCCAACTCCAAAGCTCCCTTATGCTTCCAAATCAGCTCTAAATCCCAGAAATCAAATCCAATTGCCACAGTTGACTTTCATTGACCAATTTTATATTTGTGGAATTTTTTATCTTATACTGATTTGTAAGTTACTAAAAGCTTTATTGAGCTTATTAGGAGCTTATATGAGCTTATGAGTCCACAGTAACATCAACTAAGAACAATATTAAGTAATTTTGAGATTTTTGAAATTGGAAATTGCATAAACTGGATTAATACATAAACTTTGAAATTTATTGCTAAAAGAAGTTCACAATACACTTGAGAATACTGGAAATTACACTTGAAAGCTTAAGTTACACTGTAATTGAAAACTTACTTAATTCGACATACATTTTTATAAAAATAAACTAGATAGGCTTCTCTTCTGCTTCTCTTCCTTTTATAGGCATGATACGTGGGAATCGCACCAGGCTTTACCTCTCAAGGGATCTTGAGAAGCTTACAACCCCCACCAGGCAGTGTATCTGATCGTTGTAGTATAGTATAGTGACAAGTACCGGGGGATTGATCGTTCAGCTTGGAATAGTGTCGCTAGGACTAGAAAACCTAAATACTAGTTCAAAAGGTGACGGATGATTATTTTTGTATTTTTATAATTTTTTGAAAGCAAGTAAAAATCTCGGGTTTGAAGGATTTGGGCGGAATTAGTTGCTAGTCAACTAACCCAATACTAAAGATGCAATCAAAATAAAATATCAGAAATGAAAATAAACTAAATTATACTAAAGTTGTGAGGAATAAGTGGAGAAAATGTGTTTACTTAGATTTCACTACTCCCTAGACATCTTTTACACGTTAATTACTTGTTATAGTTGCATGGATGACGGATTGTATTCCTTAATATCATTCATGGGGTGGCGCACTTAACTCCCAATTCTATGAGCTCTTATCTCCTCCTATACCATGCCCAGCACAACCATAGGGATTATAAACAGTGGCTCATGCATTAAATACAACCAATAAAGACCTAGTGCACATCGGTTCATGTTTCTTAAGAGGTTCAAGCATGTTACCATTTAGAGATCTGCCAGTTTTCTTAAGCCTAACATCAAATTCATTCATCCAATACAATTATAAACAAGTAATCAACACATAATTAACATCTAGGTTTCATTAGATCCAAGCAAACACAAGATAGATCTAGCCTAGCATGATGGAATTAAGACAAGAACAAGATATAGACAACCAACACATAGACATATTGATTGAATTAAAAGAATACTTATCTCAATTACACATGAAAGGTATCAAGGGCTTAGAACCCTTGAAAAACCTGTAAAATTCGCACCAAGTTCGTACTTAGGGTTTCTCCAAAACTTCTCCCCTTTTAATGTGAAAATTAGAAAACTATATATAGGAAATAGGGTCTGACGGCGTCAAGACCAATCTTGTGACGCTGTCACCTCGCCGCCAAAACTCTTCTCGGACTGCCTTGATCCACTTCTGACGCCGTCATGTATTGTGCATTTCCAAGCCGTCATGAATTTTACTCTTGACGCCCTCCTTCGTGACGCCGTCAAATCTGTACTGGATCGTCATGGAAATTTGCTCTTGACGCCGTCAAGGATTCCTTCTTGACGCCGTCACCTACTGTTCCCAGCAAGGAAAATTAAGACTTTGGCGTTTTCTTCACTTTTATGCTCCAAAAACGTCCGAATTGCTTCCTTTTCCAGATTTCACTCCCAAAGTACCTAAAATCACAAAAGGAACGATTTAGGGCAATATTTGATCAAATAAAGTCAATTCCGGGCTTAAATGACCCCCTAAAAGTGGTTCATTTTTCGCCTCATCATATACCCTTACACTTGAGATTTGCTAGTCCTCAAGCAAATGCGCTTTTATTCTACTCAAAAGACAAGTTAGGGGTCATTTAACACTAATATAAAAGTAATTACAACAAATAATCGTTCCACTAAAGACCAATAGACAAGCACGGAGGTCATACACTAGCACCTCACAAATAGTGTTTAGATACTCACATCTCTCGGGTGTAATAAAGTATAAATTACAATATGGAAACGGAAGATATCTCTCACTACCTGTCATAGTAAAATAGATTACCATAGGCTTGGGAAAGAATCAAACCTCCACCACATGGCGTAAGCACCTAGGATAAACTATCAAAGAGGTCTTTTAAAGGGTTGTAACGTTAGGTGTAGGGATATGAAATACACGGTTTTGTTGGATAAAGGAAGTTTTTACTGGTGGCGAGTTAACAATCTTGGTTAATTACATGTACAATGTGGCGTTGCTAAGCCAAGACTAGACTCGACTTAAGCTAATGAATGAAAAATAACAAAAACATAAAATAAACATAGAATAAAAAGGGATGGTAGTCCGTATGTTTTTTTTCTCTTTTTCTTTTTCTATTTTTTTTTCTTTTTCTTGATTTTTTCGATTTTTTTTTCGTACCCTCTTACCCAACCATCCAAAATAATACATCATAGGGGTTGAAAATTCCCCTTACACTTGAATCTTTACATACTTTACAATGAACTAATCTAATGACTCGAATTAAGAAAATCAAAACACTTGGAGTACTTTTAAGATTAACGTACATATGGGGGTAATATTATGATGTTCTTCCCCATTACTCCATAAATAAGTACCTTACCCATGAGTCCCAATCGTCCCAAAACAATATGTACAAGGATATGACTCGACTTAGCAACCATTTAATCAATTAGATAGTTAACTTAGGGTTTAACAAATAACAATAATGCACTAAAAATGAGCGCATACACGGAAGGCTAAGGCGATTTGGTTGTACATTTAAGTGGGGTGTAACAAATTCTTCCTTTAAGTAAAATGCTTAAAGTTAGAAACGAAAAGATAGGCTCGGAGGGGTGTACTAGGGGTTTCGTGTACTAAAAATGAGTACAAAGCTAAGGGTGTGGGAGAAATTAGTTGACTTAACTAGCCAGGTAATATGACTTAAATGGTCAAGTAATTATAATACGGGTTTAACACAAGGGTAATCCTAATGCCTTTTATCATGTAGTAAATCCTACTACACGAATGTAGTCTCACTAGCGGTCTCGGGATGCATCACTAACGCAAGTTCTAGAATCTAAATGCTACCGGTACACTCATAAGCACTAATAGTAAATGCTTTTCCTATCAAATCTAAAGGCGAACCTCACATATTTGGGTGGAAAATTTTTCTGAATGATATGGTTATGTGCTAGTCATACAATCTCCTATCCATGAGACACTTGCTATGGCTAAAGTTTCACTCCTAAATGTTGTAAAAAAATTTAAATTTGGCGCTAAAATTACACTAACAAGTATTTCTCATAGTTTTATTACACATATACCATCAAACAAAACAAACTCAAGCGAAAGTGCATATGTAAGGTATCATCTTTTTACCCTCCCCTTACACTTAAGATGAACATTGTCCCCAATGTTCAAGTAAAGAATGTAAAAGTGAAAAAAAAAATGAAATCAAATACTCCCCTGATTCGCTCGGTATGGATAATAAGGTGACCAGGTTAAATCTTCCTCCAAAAAAATGAACAATCAAAGCTTCCCTTCCAGAATATAAATCATCTTCTTGTCATACATAACCTGTAAAACCTGAGAAAATAGACAAAACAACCTCACGTAAAATCGGCGGCATCCTATATAAGTTACTAAATCCTAGAAAACAAGATAAGATATAATGCTTGTGGAATGAAGTTTGTAGATTTCCTGGAGATTATAAAACTTAATAATTCACAAAAACCATAAGACTCCGTTAGAAAAACAGAACTGGTAAAATTTCCAGATTTTTACACTTGACGCCGTCAAGAGTTAACTCTTGACGCCGTCAGAAGTGACCTGCAGAAATTCTTATGTTAAGTTTCCGGAAAATTTCTGGAAAAACTTGGTCCTACTTCCTGGAAAATCCTGCAAAACTTCATTATGACTTAATACAAGCATTTGACTCTAACAAATATGAATACACATGTTCATTTAATATTGTGGAGCATCATGATCAGTTTGTTTCTTAAAAACATATTTGGGGTCTCCCCTTACACTTATCTATTGCAAAAATACCTTTAGGTGGAGTTAAGACTAGGCCAAAACAACAAAGTAAAGTATTTCCACTTTTTAGTTTAGAAACATGATCTACCAACAATAAAAATAAATCATGCATATGGAAGCAAATAACAATCAAACAAATAAAAATCACACAAATAAAAACACACAAAGCATGGGTTGCCTCCCAAGGAGCGCTTGTTTTTATTCGAGTTACGAGCCTGACTCTACCCTTATTTAACGGAAATAGGGGAGGCTTTCCCTACACTTAGGATTAAGTGCGGGTGGAAGTAGCGATACACACCCTCAGGGTGAAAATATGCCAAGTTAGGTAAGAGTGGTGGATGAATTATATGCTCAAAGGGGTGTGCTTCTATCATCATAACCTTACCAAATTCAATCGGGTTAATGGGTGGATTAAGATTTTCTCCTAGAAAGGGATCATTTTCTATCAACTTCAAGAGACTACTAGTTGGGGATCCATCTTGACCTAATAAACCCGGTTTAAACCCATAATGTTTCTTGTGATCAATCATAAATGGGTGATGTAAGCATGTAAGGTCATTTTCCACTCCTATATTGGCTTCCTCTCTACAAGGCTTAGAGTCCACTACCTTTGTCCTAAGACTACCCGAACTATATGGTTTGATGGGTGGATCAGAACCTATTTCAATTCCTAAATTTTCATCTATGGATGGAAGATTAGGAAACGGTTTTGGTTGAGGCTCCGGCTCATCAAAACTAGGAACTTCCCTAGAACTAAGAGTAAGGTTATCATTATAAGTATTCAAACCTATATCCTCTAGTTGTAGTTGGTTCAAGGGCTCTACCTCTATTGGGGTTCCTATAGTCTCCTCTACTTTTTCCAGGTAAGTCACGGGTGGTGTGTATGCCTCAAATGATGGTAGGACTTGTGGGGTACTTGATGGGCTTAGATTTTCTACTTTATCATCCATCTTATCAAGATCACCTATATCCTCAACATGTGTTTAATTATAATCCAACCCTAACATTTTCCCAAGTATCTCACGTACTTCTTTAGGCATCTCAACTTCTATGTCCGAATCATATGGATCATCCTCAATATTCTGACTGCTATATACATATTGCCCAAAAGATTCATCATCTGTTTCTTGAGATTCATCATCATCGATCATAAAACCTAGGTCTTTTTGATCAATGTGATCATGTTCGGCTACATCCTCCATCACATCAAGGTCACCTATGTGTTTGTTTTGTACTATAGCATTACATGACAACCACTTAGGTATCTCAACCCTAATATATTCATCCCCAAACAAACTTGTTTCATGATCCTGGAAATTTATATTCAATTGACTTGTACTAACATTTGTTGGGTTGTCTACCCTATAATAATATTGGGCACAATCTTCTATGGCATCCCATGCTTCTTCAGCACTTAATTCCTTAAAGTCCTCATTGGCAAAATCCTCAATGCGCATTTGGTCATATTGGCCAACACGATAGTAAAAGGTTCGGGTTAGGAATGCTAAAGTGAAACTATGATGAGGGAATTTTCGGAGTAAATTTCTAAAACGAGTCCATGCATCATATATGGGTTCATCTCGATATTGTTTGAAATTCGAGATGTCAATAGGGTAGAATGGCCTTTGTGGTTGGTGGTATGGTGGATTCGCGTACTCCATAATGGTGAACAGAAGAGTCAATGAAAATTACGAACAAACACAAAAAAAAAAGATAGACTAAAGAAAACCTAAAAATAAAAAATAAAATCTTACTAGAAAGGAATCTAGCAAGTAGACCTAATAAAAAGAGATTCTAACCTAGACAATAACTATTCCCCAGGCTGCAGCGCCAAAAACTTGATACGTGGGAATCGCACCAGGCTTTACCTCTCAAGGGATCTTGAGAAGCTTACAACCCCCACCAAGCAGTGTACCTGATCGTTGTAGTATAGTATAGTGACAAGTACCGGGGGATTGATCGTTCAGCTCGGAATAGTGTCGCTAGGATTAGAAAACCTAAATACTAGTTCTAAAGGTGAGGGATGATTATTTTTGTATTTTTATAATTTTTTGAAAGCAAGTAAAAATCTCGGGTTTGAAGGATTTGGGCGGAATTAGTTGCTAGTCAACTAACCCAATACTAAAGATGCAATCAAAATAAAATACTAGAAATGAAAATAAACTAAATTATACTAAAGTTGTGAGCAATAAGTGGAGAAAATGTGTTTACTTAGATTTCACTACTCCCTAGACATCTTTTACACGTTAATTACTTGTTATAATTGCATGGATGACGGATCGTATTCCTTAATACCATTCATGGGGTGGCACACTTAACTCCCCAATTCTATGAGCTCTTATCTCCTCCTATACCATGCCCAGCAAAACCATAGGGATTATAAACAGTGGCCCATGCATTAAATACAACCAATAAAGACCTAGTGCATATCGGTTCATGTTTCTTAAGACGTTCAAGCATGTTACCATTTAGAGATCTGCCAGTTTTCTTAATCCTAACATCAAATTCATTCATCCAATACAATTATAAACAAGTAATCAACACATAATTAACATCTAGGTTTCATTAGATCCAAGCAAACACAAGATAGATCTAGCCTAGCATGATGGAATTAAGACAAGAACAAGATATAGACAACCAACACATAGACATATTGATTGAATTAAAAGAATACTTATCTCAATTACACATGAAAGGTATCAAGGGCTTAGAACCCTTGAAAAACCTGTAAAATTTGCACCAAGTTCGTACTTAGGGTTTCTCCAAAACTTCTCCCCTTTTAATGTGAAAATTAGAAAACTATATATAGGAAATAGTGTCTGACGGCGTCAAGACCAATCTTGTGACGCCGTCACCTCGCCGCCAAAACTCTTCTCGGACTGCCTTGATCCACTTCTGACGTCGTCATGTATTGTGCATTTCCAGGCCATCATGAATTTTACTCTTGACGCCCTACTTCGTGACGTCGTCAAATCTGTACTAGATCGTCATGGAAATTTGCTCTTGACGCCGTCAAGGATTCCTTCTTGACACCGTCACCTACTATTCCGAGCAAGGAAAATTAAGACTTTGGCGTTTTCTTCACTTTTATGCTCCAAAAACGTCCGAATTGCTTCCTTTTCCAGATTTCACTCCCAAAGTACCTAAAATCACAAAAGGAACGATTTAGGGCAATATTTGATCAAATAAAGTCAATTTCGGGCTTAAATGACCCCCTAAAAGTGGTTCATTTTTTGCCTCATCAAGGCCTAAATTAGGGTTCCTTGTAAGTCTCTGAGCATATCCCACTTGAATCTTGACCCTCCAATCTCTGAATTGATCCTAGCCGTTTAAACTGAATTTGGCGCCAAAAGTCTCCACGTTTACTTGGGGCCAAAGATGTGAAATTAAAGATTATTGGAATCATGTGAAGGTGGCAGGGGACAAATGAGATGGTTTTCAGACAAGTTGGGGTGATATGGAAGAAACCAGAGGAGCAGGGTATGGATTGGAGTGAAAATTGGTGTGGGATGCATTTAATGTGATGTGGTTTGGCTGTGAGGTGGAAAGATGGTGAGGTGAGAGTAGGGGATGAGCTGGAGGGGTGGTGAGGTGGTGGCAAAACCACCTGGTTTCAGGTTTCAGGCTGGGGGTGAGGGTGGTGAACAGTGTTGGCGGTTTGGGGTGTTTGACCAGGGTCAAACCCTGGTTTGTATTATTAAGGGAGTGGGCCGAGGGTGGATTGGGCCAAGAAAAAGGAAGGGTGGGCTAGGTATTGTGTGGACTAGGCTTGGTTTTGGTTTTGGTTTAATAATAAAAGGGTCCGTTTGTATTTATAACTCAACAAGGACCAATTTTGTAATTTTGACAAAATTGAGGGACTGATTTTGCAATTTTCCCAAAGTAGTTATAAGGATCAATTATGCCATTTATGAATAACCCAAGGACCAAAGATATAATATTTTCATTTTTAAATTCCAGGGACCTTTTTTGCCAATTTCTCAATCTCCAGGGACCATTTATGTAATTTTGGATTTTTAAGGGACTAAAGATGTAATTTTCCAAAATGTTATCAAAAGGACCAATTATGCCATTTAAGAATAGTTGAAGGTTTATTTTTCCTATTTTTCCATTTTCAAAACCTTAAGGACTATATTTGACATTTTTGAAACTTGAGGGACTAAAGTTGTCATTTTGCAATTTTTAACTTTAAAGGACTATACTTGACAACTTATGAATCCCTGAGGACCTTTGATGATATTTTTCATGTTTTGATTTACCAGGGACTAGTTTTGACAACTTTTGAAACTTGAGGGACTGAAACTGCCAATTATGCAAACTTTGTACGTTTTTTATCTGTTTTTGATTATTTTGCATTTGAAACATATAAAACACACTTCTAAGATATTTTAAGTATTTTGATGTTTATTTGAGTGTTTTTAGATGTTTTGGCAGTTCAGATTGGTATAAAATTATGAGTATTTAGACACTCATCACCCGTATCATAATTACTTGACCATTTAAGTCAATTAACTTGACTAACAAAGTCAATTAATTTTTCCCACACCTTTGCGTTTTACTCATTTTTAGTACACGAAACCCCTAGTACACCCCTCCGAGCCTATCTTTTCTTTTCTAACTTTAAGCATTATACTTAAAGGAAGAATTTGCTTACAACCCACCCCAAATGTACACCCAAATCGCCTTAGCCTTCCGTGTATGCACTCATCTTTAGTGCATTATTGTTACATGGTTGCTAAGTCGAGTCATATCTTGTACATATTATTTTGGGACGATTGGGACTCATAGGTAACGTACTTGTGTTATGGAGTAATGGGGAAGAACATCATATATTACCCCCATATGTGCGTTAATCTGAAAAAGTACTCCAAGTGTTTTGATTATCTTGATACGAGTCATTAGAATAGTCGATTGTAAAGTATGTAAAAGTTCAAGTTTAAGGGGAATGCAAATTCCCAATGATGTATTATTTTGGATGGTAGGGTAAAAGTGTATGCAAGAAAAAAATATATATAGAAAAAGAAAAAGAGAAAAACATACGGACTACCATCCAGTTTCCTTCTATGTTTATTTTATGTTTTTGTTTGTTTTTGATTAGCTTAAGTTGAGTCGAGTCTTGGCTTAGCAACGCCACATTTTACATGTAATTAACCAATATGATTAACTCGCCACCAGTAAATATTGCCTTTATCCAAAAAAACCGTGTTTATCCTATCCCTACACCTCACGTTAAAACCCTTTAAAAGACCTCTTTGAAAATGGTATTTGGCGGAACCATCTCAAGTCCGTGTACCTTTTTGGTATCGAGCCCCCCAGCCAACAAGGAAGGCATATCCCGGTAAATTACCTAGGCAACACTGGCTGACCAAGTTGGAGTCCGGATTCGAACCCCCGCCTTTAAGATTTGACTTAGTCAACTGCGCGCTTTTGGGGTAGTTGGTGGCCAACTGCCCTAAGGCAGCTGGTTAAAAGACCTCTTTGATAGTTTATCCTAGGTGTTTAGGCCAAGTGGTGGAGGTTTGATCCTTTCCCAAGTCTATGGTAATCTATTTGCTATGACAGGTAGTGAGAGATGTTTTCCATTTCCATATTGTGATATATACTTTATTACACCCGAGAGATGTGAGTATCTAAACACTATTTGTGAGGTGCTAGTATATAATTTCTGTGCTTGTTTTTTGGTTGAAGTGGAACGATTATTTGTTGTAATTACGTTTATCTTAGTGTTAAATGACCCCTAACTTATATTTTGATTAGAATAAAAGCGCATTTGCTTGAGGACAAGCAAATCGCAAGTGTAGGTATTTGATGAAGCGAAAAGTTTAATGCTTTTGGTGGGTCATTTAAGGCTAAAGTCGAGATTATTTGATCAAATATTGCCCTAAATCGTTCCTTTTGTCATTTTAGGTACTTTTGAAAGGAATTTTACAAAAGGAAGCATTTTGGACGTTTTTGGAGCGAAAAAGTGCAGAAAACAACAAAGTCTCAAAAGCATGCTGGAAATTGCCTTTGATGGCGTCACAAGTTGTTAGTGACGGCGTCATGAGTTGACAAAAGGGTGGATAAATCAAATACACGTGACGCGCCAGAATGTTTTGTGAAGGGGTTCTGACGGCGTCATGTACAAAAATTCCAAGGCCATAAAGAGTTATTATAAAGAGTAACGACCCAGAACCCATAGAGAGTGATGGCGTCAGAAGTGGATCTAGGCAATACGAGTTTAATTTGGCGGCAAGTTGACGGTGTTAGACTTAACTCTTGACGCCGTCAGATTACAAAATCTATATATACTTTTCTAGTTTTCATTCATTGTGTGCAACTTTGAGGGAATAAAACCCTAGACAAATTTTCCAGCTATTTGAAGAGTTTCAACCCTTTGTTTCTTCCATGTTCAATTGAAGATAAGTACTTCACCAAATCATTCAATATGTGTAACAATTCGCAATTTCAGGTTAACTTTTATTCTCGAAAATTTCACTATTCACTTTTTACTATTCACTTTTACTATTCACTTTTTACTACTCACTTTTCACTATTCATCTTAGAAATTTTTATTTCATATTCTCGTAAGTTAAACTATTTTAACTATAATCCGAGAGTTTGACGCTCGTCGGATCATCTCTGCAAAAATCACAAAGCCGTGTCCGAGATTTACTTTTAGGTTTAAACGTCCTTCTAGCATCCCGATATGTCCATAAAACATTATAAACAATAGAAATATGATTTTCTCTCATTTTAGGACAATTCCAAAATTTCAGAATTTTACGTTTTTCAGTTCAGCGTTTTACGCGAATTGCGCGTTTTAGACCCGTGTTTCCAGTTTTTAGCAGGGTTTTCGCACCCGATAGAACCTACCACTTATTTTATATTTTATTATGGACTATATTGACATGTTTAACCATATTTATAAGTTTCATATTTTTAGGATACCCGGTTTTACGTTTCGTGACTTAACAACTTACGGTTAGCGATTAACGGGACCAAAACTCACTACGTAACTTATATAAGGCCAAGATTCATCCACCTAGTCCCTCCCCCTTGTCCATGAACGTGTATATGGTGGCCTTGGTGGCTTGATAATAAGCCTAGGAAAGTATATGGTCTAAAAACAACCAAGTATGCATAGATGTGTTTAGTTTTTAACCATTAGATCATATTTAATTACAACTTGGTCTCCAAGTGTTGTAAGTTTCCTAGTAAGCTTCCTAACCTCCTCTTCATGCTATAAATAGAGAGCTCATTCCATCCTTTCTTCATAAATAAAACGCCACAACACAATCCCTAGCTCCATGATCCTTTGATCTTCAAACTACAAGTTACACTACAAAGTTCAAGGTCTTAGTATTCTCTACCTAGTTCTTAAGTTTGTTTGGTGATTCCATGGTTGAATTAAGAGCTACACAAGGTTACTAGGGCTGAAGTTAAATGGTTTTTACAAGGGTTAGATCAAGGCTAGCAAGGGTTACAAGAGTTATGGTGAAGGGTTTACAAGCTTAGGTTTAGTGTCCTAGTTCTATACTTGACTTCCTTTCTTTAGAAAGCCAAAAGTTGTAAGCAAACCCTTATACACTTTCTTGCTCAATATCATTTCATGCTTATTATGTTTCTTTCATGCTATATATGGTCTTTGTATTGTGTTCATGATGTTTAAAAATGGATAAAACAAGTATTGGTATACATATGTTAACTTATGACAAGTAAACAAGCAAACTAGTGATTTTTATGGAAAACCACGACCACAATAGTATAACTTTGATATTTGACACTTACTTACTGTTAAAGAGGACTTAACAAGGAAAACATAGCAATTTGAATCACCCAAAACGAGTACACGAGTCAAAAGTTATGACCATTTGAAGTTAGCGAAACCAAAACGGCAAAACTGCCTAAATAGCATTCTGATCAAATTATGATTTTGAAAGTCCCACTTCTGGTCCGATTCATCAAAAAGTTAAAACACGAAAGTTGTCCGGAACGATGTTTTCGTTCAGGAACAAAGAAGCTCGAGCCCTGAAAACGCTTTCTGAGTGATAAATTTCTTCAAATTCTTAACAGCCCATTTTTAGACCAAAGTTACTATATAATCATTATAATTAGATGAGACCAAGAGGTCTAATGACCTAAAGCCGAGACCACAACCATGGCTAAAGCCAAGGTTGAGTCTCAAGATCATGGTAACAATGACCAAGGTCACGGCAAAGCCACGGCTAAAGACCATATAACTTTTAAAGATCAAAAAGCTTATATATATATGTTATCAAATACTACAATAGTAGGGAGCCTCATGTGAGGAGTTCATTAAGTAAGCCGTCGAGACGAGTTGTGGATTTACGAGTTAAAGTGTCCTGGCTCCTCGAACGTTTACTCTATGACTTCTGAATTATGTCGGCCCGAACGGTAGTAAGAGATGTACAAACTATACATGTTTCATAAATGACTTATATTCAAAGACTTACACTATATACTAAGTACTACATCATGAACATTATGCAAGACATATATTGGCAATTCTTCGTATCCTTAGACGTTACTCCAAACCTAAGTCGCAACGTTCTATTATAGGCTGCTCTTAGAGACTTTCGCGATTCGACTAGCACTATCATTTCTCATTACATAGACTTAAGGTGAGTCATAGCCCCTACTCTTTTCGTACTTGTTTTAAACTCTTGGGGGGGATACATGCTCAACTACTTGCTTACTTGTACAAATACTCAAAACGTCTATACTTGACTGTGCTATACTTGATTGCTTACATACATGACTGCGTTATACTTAATTGCGTTATTCTATTTATTGACTAGTAGTTGTCTTTGGGAATTGACTCCCAGTTGTCTTTGGGAAGTGGCTCCCAGTTGTCTTTGGGAATTGACTCCCAGTTGTCTTTGATACATCCTAACATTTGCGAATGTTGGATACATCATAAAAGTGAGGTCTTCGGAGATGAAGTAGAGACTCACTTCTAATTGCTTAATTGTCTTGATGAACTTATACATGTCTTTATTATACTATATTGTAGCAGTGGGTTGTGAACACACAGGTTACAAGTCTCTTATGGCGGGACTTGTAACTGAGTGGATTCACGATGCCTTTGCTGTGTGAACATTCTTTTAAGGCTTTTCAACTATTTTAAGACAAACCCTATGAACTCACCAACCATTGTGTTGACACTTTAGCATGTTTATCTCAGGTTAGTAAGGCGATAGCTAGTGCATGGAACTTAGAGTCAAGCTGCATATTCTGAAGACTTACGCTTTTATCATTTACCATTCAACATTTTGTATACATTTATGTATCATACTTTGGAATCTCAAGTTTGTGACTTTGAATTCTTTAATCGAATGGTAACTTTTCAAAACGTCTCATTTAGAGTTCATTTTCTATAACTTGTACTTTGTATTATGAAGTAGCACCCCTATGACACAGTCTTCCGCTGCGGTATTTTGGGGGTGTTACAGATTGGTACCAGAGCCTTGGTTATAGAGAACTAGGTTGCATTTAGTGCCTAGACTATAACTGCTATATACGTTGGGACCTTCCTCTTTATTTGCCTTTCACACAATACATACACTTATGCTTTTTGGTTAGAGGTTTGCTTAGTTCCACGCTGTTAGATGATGTGACTTTAGTATTATAAGGAGCCCCAGAGATTCGTCGAGTCATTAAAAACATGGAGCTCAGTAATAACTAATTAGTTAACTTAATCTTGTGTTTGATGAGACACAAGATTTGAGTTAAATAATATTATTGCTTAGCTTTAGGGATTTGATGACTGGATTATCTTACCATCTGCCTCAGAAGGCAGATTTTGTGTCGGAAATTCTTAAGTAGGATGTTTTAGAATCTCCTTATTTAAATGGATTGGGACGCCTCTTCAGTTAAATAAAGAAATTGTAAATCACCGAACCATGAGTTTATGATCCCTTACTTACATAAATTTGGACGCTTCTTTATGTAAGTAATGAGTTATAAATAAGTGGGCTTAATTGTAGCCGATACAACTCCTTAACCAGAACCTTAGACGAATCAGAGTAAACACCACTATATTAGAGATCCCGAATTCTCTTAGACACATCGTAAGTAGTTAACATCAACAGAACTTCGGGGCGAAGTTCTCCTTAAGGGGTAGAGACTGTAACAATTCGCAATTTCAGGTTAACTTTTATTCCCGAAAATTTTACTATTCACTTTTTACTATTCACTTTTTTACTATTCACTTTTCACTATTCATCTCAGAAATTTTTATTTCATATTCTCGTAAGTTAAACTATTTTAACTATAATCCGAGAGTTTGACGCTCGTCGGATCATCTCTGCAAAAATCACAAAGCCGTGTCCGAGATTTACTTTTAGGTTTAAACGTCCTTCTAGCATCCCGATATGTCCATAAAACATTATAAACAATAGAAATATGATTTTCTCTCATTTTAGGACAATTCCAAAAGTTTCGGAATTTTACGTTTTTCAGTTCAGCGTTTTACGCGAATTGCGCGTTTTAGACCCGTGTTTCCAGTTTTTAGCAGGGTTTTCGCACCCGATAGAACCTACCACTTATTTTATATTTTATTATGGACTATATTGACATGTTTAACCATATTTATAAGTTTCATATTTTTAGGATACCCGGTTTTACGTTTCGTGACTTAACAACTTACGGTTAGCGATTAACGGGACCAAAACTCACTACGTAACTTATATAAGGCCAAGATTCATCCACCTAGTCCCTCCCCCTTGTCCATGAACGTGTATATGGTGGCCTTGGTGGCTTGATAATAAGCCTAGGAAAGTATATGGTCTAAAAACAACCAAGTATGCATAGATGTGTTTAGTTTTTAACCATTAGATCATATTTAATTACAACTTGGTCTCCAAGTGTTGTAAGTTTCCTAGTAAGCTTCCTAACCTCCTCTTCATGCTATAAATAGAGAGCTCATTCCATCCTTTCTTCATAAATAAAACGCCACAACACAATCCCTAGCTCCATGATCCTTTGATCTTCAAACTACAAGTTACACTACAAAGTTCAAGGTCTTAGTATTCTCTACCTAGTTCTTAAGTTTGTTTGGTGATTCCATGGTTGAATTAAGAGCTACACAAGGTTACTAGGGCTGAAGTTAAATGGTTTTTACAAGGGTTAGATCAAGGCTAGCAAGGGTTACAAGAGTTATGGTGAAGGGTTTACAAGCTTAGGTTTAGTGTCCTAGTTCTATACTTGACTTCCTTTCTTTAGAAAGCCAAAAGTTGTAAGCAAACCCTTATACACTTTCTTGCTCAATATCATTTCATGCTTATTATGTTTCTTTCATGCTATATATGGTCTTTGTATTGTGTTCATGATGTTTAAAAATGGATAAAACAAGTATTGGTATACATATGTTAACTTATGACAAGTAAACAAGCAAACTAGTGATTTTTATGGAAAACCACGACCACAATAGTATAACTTTGATATTTGACACTTACTTACTGTTAAAGAGGACTTAACAAGGAAAACATAGCAATTTGAATCACCCAAAACGAGTACACGAGTCAAAAGTTATGACCATTTGAAGTTAGCGAAACCAAAACGGCAAAACTGCCTAAATAGCATTCTGATCAAATTATGATTTTGAAAGTCCCACTTCTGGTCCGATTCATCAAAAAGTTAAAACACGAAAGTTGTCCGGAACGACGTTTTCGTTTAGGAACAAAGAAGCTCGAGCCCTGAAAACGCTTTCTGAGTGATAAATTTCTTCAAATTCTTAACAGCCCATTTTTAGACCAAAGTTACTATATAATCATTATAATTAGATGAGACCAAGAGGTCTAATGACCTAAAGCCGAGACCACAACCATGGCTAAAGCCAAGGTTGAGTCTCAAGATCATGGTAACAATGACCAAGGTCACGGCAAAGCCACGGCTAAAGACCATATAACTTTTAAAGATCAAAAAGCTTATATATATATATGTTATCAAATACTACAATAGTAGGGAGCCTCATGTGAGGAGTTCATTAAGTAAGCCGTCGAGACGAGTTGTGGATTTACGAGTTAAAGTGTCCTGGCTCCTCGAACGTTTACTCCATGACTTCTGAATTATGTCGGCCCGAACGGTAGTAAGAGATGTACAAACTATACATGTTTCATAAATGACTTATATTCAAAGACTTACACTATATACTAAGTACTACATCATGAACATTATGCAAGACATATATTGGCAATTCTTCGTATCCTTAGACGTTACTCCAAACCTAAGTCGCAACGTTCTATTATAGGCTGCTCTTAGAGACTTTCGCGATTCGACTAGCACTATCATTTCTCATTACATAGACTTAAGGTGAGTCATAGCCCCTACTCTTTTCGTACTTGTTTTAAACTCTTGGGGGGGATACATGCTCAACTACTTGCTTACTTGTACAAATACTCAAAACGTCTATACTTGACTGTGCTATACTTGATTGCTTACATACATGACTGCGTTATACTTAATTGCGTTATTCTATTTATTGACTAGTAGTTGTCTTTGGGAATTGACTCCCAGTTGTCTTTGGGAAGTGGCTCCCAGTTGTCTTTGGGAATTGACTCCCAGTTGTCTTTGATACATCCTAACATTTGCGAATGTTGGATACATCATAAAAGTGAGGTCTTCGGAGATGAAGTAGAGACTCACTTCTAATTGCTTAATTGTCTTGATGAACTTATACATGTCTTTATTATACTATATTGTAGCAGTGGGTTGTGAACACACAGGTTACAAGTCTCTTATGGCGGGACTTTTAACTGAGTGGATTCACGATGCCTTTGCTGTGTGAACATTCTTTTAAGGCTTTTCAACTATTTTAAGACAAACTCTATGAACTCACCAACCATTGTGTTGACACTTTAGCATGTTTATCTCAGGTTAGTAAGGCGATAGCTAGTGCATGGAACTTAGAGTCAAGCTGCATATTCTGAAGACTTACGCTTTTATCATTTACCATTCAACATTTTGTATACATTTATGTATCATACTTTGGAATCTCAAGTTTGTGACTTTGAATTCTTTAATCGAATGGTAACTTTTCAAAACGTCTCATTTAGAGTTCGTTTTCTATAACTTGTACTTTGTATTATGAAGTAGCACCCCTATGACACAGTCTTCCGCTGCGGTATTTTGGGGGTGTTACAATATGTCTATGTGTTGTTTGATTATATCTTACGCTTGTCCTCTCTTTAACATGTTAGGCTAGGTTTCTTTCGTGTTTGCTTAGATGTAATGAAACCTAGATGTTAATTATTGATTGATGGTCTGCTTATAATTGTTGTGGATGAATGAATTCGATGTTAGGCTTAAGAAAACTACAAGACTTCCAATTGGTAACTTGCTTGAACGTCTTAAGAAACATGATCGGATGTGTACTACGATTATTTGGTAATATTTAATGCATAGGTAACTTCCAGGGATACCATGTTAGGAGCTTTTAGTCGGCTCGACATAGGATTGAGGTTGAAGCCTATAGAGTTAAGGAAGATCGTACACGGCCCTACGACTAGTATTAAGGAATATAACCCGTCATCCATGCAATTGTAACAAGCTAATTAACCGGTAAAAGATATTTAGGGAGTAATGAAATCTAAGTAAACACACTTTCTCTCATTATTATTTATACCATAATTTAGTTTAAGTTTATTTTATTTTATTTTGATTGCATATTTAGTTAATTGGGTTAGATGACTAGCAACTAATTCCGTCCACTCCTTCTAAAGCCGAGATTTTTACTTGCTTTCTAAAAAATATAAAAATACAAAAAGAATCATCCCTCACCCTTAGACCTAGTTTAGTAGCATTTTAACCCTAGCGAACACTATTCTTAGAGTTGAACCATCAATTCCCCGATACTTGTCACTATACTATACTACAACGATCAGGTACACTGCCTGGTGGGGATTGTAAGCTTCTCAACATCCCATGAGAGGTAAAACCTTTTGCGAGGGCACAATTCCACGCATCAAACAAAGATCAGAGTTAATGTGTCGAATTCAAGGTTTGTTATTATAATGATTTAATTGCTTGATTATTGTCTAGTGCATGTTTCTTATAAAATAAGTTTTCACCGATTGGTCCATAAAGGTTAACCTTCGTACTATAAATGATATATATTTAAGAGAAAAGTCTAAAATACATCCCTGTGGTTTGGCCTTTACTCGTTTCGCATCCTTTTTGTTTTTTTGACTCAAAAATCATCCCTGTAGTATTAAAGTTGGCACAAAACCATCCCTCCGTTAGTAATACCAGTTAATGAGGACTAATGATGCAAATTATTTTCCGTTATCTCCTAACAAGAGTTAAAATATTTGCATCGTTAGTCCTCATTGAGTTAAAATATTTGCATCGTTAGCCCTCATTGACTATTGGGTCAAAATATTTGCATTGTTAGTCCTCACTGAGTTAAAATATTTGCATCGTTAGTCCTCATTGACTATAAAGTTAAAATATTTGCATCGTTAGTCCTCATTGAGTTAAAATATTTGCATCGTTAGTCCTCATTGAGTTAAAATATTTGCATCGTTACCTTCACCACCACCCACCACCGCCACCACCACCCACTACCACCACCGCCACCCACCGCTGCCACCCACCTCCACCCACCACCACCACCACCCCCCACCACCGCCACTGATGAGGCGAAAAATAAACTGTTTTTAGGGGGTCATTTAAGCCCGAATTCGAATTTATTCGATGAAATATTGCCCTAAATCGTTCCTTTTGTCATTTTAGGTACTTTTGGAGTGAAATTTGGAAAAGGAAGCATTTTGAACATTTTTAGAGCATAAAAGTGAAGAAAACAACAAAGTCTTAATTTTTCTTGCTGGGAATAGTACCTGACGGCGTCACTTATTTCTTAATGACGGCGTCAAAAACAATACAAGAGGTAGAAGTGGATGATACACGTGACGATCCAGAAAGTTTTGTACTAAGGAGATGACGGCGTCACCATAGGCCGTCATGGTCCAAATGTTAGTGACGGCCCAGAACAGAATTACACATGACGGCGTCATAACTGGATCTAGGCAATCCGATTTCATTATAGGCGGCAAGTTGACGGCGTCAGAATTTTCTTCTTGACGCCGTCACCCTGTAAAATATATATATAGTTTTCCAAATTTCATTCATTAGTGTGCAACTTTGAGGGAGAAACCCTAGGTCCGAATTTTTACATCTTTTTCAAGGGTTTCGACCCTTTGAAATTTTCATGTCAATTTGAGATTATTACTCTTTCAATTCAATCAATATGTCTATGTGTTGCTTGAACATATCTTACATTTGTCTTCAATTTAACATGCTTGGCTAGATCTTTTGTGTGTTTGCTTAGATGTAGTGAAACCTAGATGTTAATTATGGGTTGATTGTTTGTTTATATTTGTTACAGATGATTGTATTCGATGTTAGGCTTAAGAAAACTGGTAGATTTCCATTGGTAACATGCTTGAACGTCTTAAGAAACATGATCAGAGGTGTACTATGATTTTTGGTTGCATTTAATGCGTAGGAGAATTCTAATGATCCCATGTTAGGAGCTTCTAACGGCTCGACATAGGAGTGAAGTAGGATCCTATAGAGTTGGGGAATATTGTACACGGCCCTACGACTAGTATTAAGGAATACGACCCGTCATCCATGCAATTGTAACAAACTATCAACCTGTAAAAGATATCTAGGGAGTAATGAAACCTAAGTAAACACAATTTTCCCATCATTGTTTACACCACTAGTATAATTAGATTTCATTTCATTTTTGTTACTACCTCCGTCCCAGAATTATTGTCCATGTTTGACTTTTTAAGTCTTTCTATTTAAACTTTGACCTTAAATATTTTTGTTTGTGTCGTAGAAAACTTGATGAAAATTATAACAGTGAAAATACATTTAAATCTCAATCCAATCATATATTTTGCATTAAGTATTATAACAGTGAAAATACATTTAAAACTCAATCCAATCATGTTCAATTGAAGATAAGTACTTCACCAAATCATTCAATATGTCTATGTGTTGTTTGATTATATCTTACGCTTGTCCTCTCTTTAACATGTTAGGCTAGGTTTCTTTCGTGTTTGCTTAGATGTAATGAAACCTAGATGTTAATTATTGATTGATGGTCTGCTTATAATTGTTGTGGATGAATGAATTCGATGTTAGGCTTAAGAAAACTATAAGACTTCCAATTGGTAACTTGCTTGAACGTCTTAAGAAACATGATCGGATGTGTACTACGATTATTTGGTAATATTTAATGCATAGGTAACTTCCAGGGATACAATGTTAGGAGCTTTTAGTCGGCTCGACATAGGATTGAGGTTGAAGCCTATAGAGTTAAGGAAGATCGTACACGGCCCTACGACTAGTATTAAGGAATACAACCCATCATCCATGCAATTGTAACAAGCTAATTAACCGGTAAAAGATATTTAGGGAGTAATGAAATCTAAGTAAACACACTTTCTCTCATTATTGTTTATACCATAATTTAGTTTAAGTTTATTTTATTTTATTTTGATTGCATATTTAGTTAATTGGGTTAGATGACTAGCAACTAATTCCGTCCACTCCTTCTAAAGCCGAGATTTTTACTTGCTTTCCATAAAATATAAAAATACAAAAAGAATCATCCCTCACCCTTAGACCTAGTTTAGTAGCATTTTAACCCTAGCGAACACTATTCTTAGAGTTGAACCATCAATTCCCCGATACTTGTCACTATACTATACTACAACGATCAGGTACACTGCCTGGTGGGGATTGCAAGCTTCTCAGCATCACATGAGAGGTAAAACCTTTTGCGAGGGCGCAATTCCACGCATCAAACAAAGATCAGAGTTAATGTGTCAAATTCAAGGTTTGTTATTATAATGATTTAATTGCTTGATTATTGTCTAGTGCATGTTTCTTATAAAATAAGTTTTCATCGATTGGTCCATAAAGGTTAACCTTCGTACTATAAATGATATATATTTAAGAGAAAAGTCTAAAATACATCCCTGTGGTTTGGCTTTTACTCGTTTTGCATCCTTTTTGTTTTTTTGACTCAAAAATCATCCCTGTAGTATTAAAGTTGGCACAAAACCATCCCTCCGTTAGTAATACCAGTTAATGAGGACTAATGATGCAAATTATTTTCCGTTATCTCCTAACAAGAGTTAAAATATTTGCATCGTTAGTCCTCATTGAGTTAAAATATTTGCATCGTTAGCCCTCATTGACTATTGAGTCAAAATATTTGTATCGTTAGTCCTCATTGAGTTAAAATATTTGCATCGTTAGTCCTCATTGACTATAAAGTTAAAATATTTGCATCGTTAGTCCTCATTGAGTTAAAATATTTGCATCGTTAGTCCTCATTGAGTTAAAATATTTGCATCGTTACCTTCACCACCACCCACCACCGCCACCACCACCCACCACCACCACCGCCACCCACCGCTGCCACCCACCTCCACCCACCACCACCACCACCCCCCACCACCGCCACTGATGAGGCGAAAAATAAACTGTTTTTAGGGGGTCATTTAAGCCCGAATTCGAATTTATTCGATGAAATATTGCCCTAAATCGTTCCTTTTGTCATTTTAGGTACTTTTGGAGTGAAATTTGGAAAATGAAGCATTTTGAACGTTTTTGGAGCATAAAAGTGAAGAAAACAACAAAGTCTTAATTTTTCTTGCTGGGAATAGTACCTGACGGCGTCATTTATTTCTTAATGACGGCGTCAAAAACAATACAAGAGGTAGAAGTGGATGATACACGTGACGATCCAGAAAGTTTTGTACTAAGAAGATGACGGCGTCACCATAGGCCGTCATGGTCCAAATGTTAGTGACGGCCCAGAACAGAATTACACATGACGGCGTCATAACTGGATCTAGGCAATCCGATTTCATTATAGGCGGCAAGTTGACGGCGTCAGAATTTTCTTCTTGACGCCGTCACCCTGTAAAATCTATATATAGTTTTCCAAATTTCATTCATTAGTGTGCAACTTTGAGGGAGAAACCCTAGGTCCGAATTTTTACATCTTTTTCAAGGGTTTCGACCCTTTGAAATTTTCATGTCAATTTGAGATTATTACTCTTTCAATTCAATCAATATGTCTATGTGTTGCCTGAACATATCTTACATTTGTCTTCAATTTAACATGCTTGGCTAGATCTTTTGTGTGTTTGCTTAGATGTAGTGAAACCTAGATGTTAATTATGGGTTGATTGTTTGTTTATATTTGTTACAGATGATTGTATTCGATGTTAGGCTTAAGAAAACTGGTAGACTTCCATTGGTAACATGCTTGAACGTCTTAAGAAACATGATCAGAGGTGTACTATGATTTTTGGTTGCATTTAATGCGTAGGAGAATTCTAATGATCCCATGTTAGGAGCTTCTAACGGCTCGACATAGGAGTGAAGTAGGATCCTATAGAGTTGGGGAATATTGTACACGGCCCTACGACTAGTATTAAGGAATACGACCCGTCATCCATGCAATTGAAACAAACTATCAACCTGTAAAAGATATCTAGGGAGTAATGAAACCTAAGTAAACACAATTTTCCCATCATTGTTTACACCACTAGTATAATTAGATTTCATTTCATTTTTGTTACTACCTCCGTCCCAGAATTATTGTCCATGTTTGACTTTTTAAGTCTTTCTATTTAAACTTTGACCTTAAATATTTTTGTTTGTGTTGTAGAAAACTTGATGAAAATTATAACAGTGAAAATACATTTAAAACTCAATCTAATCATATATTTTGCATTAAGTATTATATAACACAAGAAAAATAATTAAGGTCAAAGTTGTAAAAGAAAGACTTAAAAAATCAAACATGGACAATAATTCTGGGACGGAGGTAGCATTTTATTTTGATTGCATCTTTAGTTATTGGGTTAGTTGACTAGCAACTAATTCCGCCCACTCTTCAAAAAAACTGAGATTTTTAATTGCTTTTATAAAAATATAAAAATACAAAAAGAATCATCTCTTACCTCTAGACATAGTTTTTAGGATTTCTAATCCTAGCGACATTATTCCGGAGTTGAACGATCAATCCCCCGGTACTTGTCACTATACTATACTACAACGATCAAGTACACTGCCTGGTGGGGGTTGTAAGCTTCTCGAGATCCCTCGAGAGGTAAAACCAGGTGCGACTCCCACGTATCAAGTTTTTGGCGCCGCAGCCCGGGAAATAGTTATTGTCTAGGTTAGGATTTCTTTTTATTGGGTCTACTTGCTAGATTCCTTTCTAATAAGATTTTATTTTTATTTTTTAGGTTTTCTTTAGTCTATCTTATTTCTTCGTGTCTTTGTTCTTAACCTTTACCATCCGACATTATGGAAGGTGGTAACATCTTTGAACCCATCAACCCACCACAACAAAACCACCCACAAAACCCACCACTAGCAAACCAACCTCTTAGGCCCCGAACCTTAGTAGAGTATTCTCGTCCTAGCCACCAAGGCTATCGAAACACTATTGAGCTCACTCAAGGAGCCAATGTGTCCCCCTTGCGATCCGACACCATCCGGTTGCTGCAAAGCAGATGTGCATTCCATGGACTTCGTTCCGAAGATCCTAATCAACATCTCAAGGATTTTCATAAAATCGTAGATTCTATAGACCTTGATGTTACAACTAGAGAGTCGACCCGATTATGCCTATTCCAATTCTCTCTACGTGATCAAGCTAGTCAATTGCTTGAACGTTTACCCGCGGGATCCATCGCCTCATGGGATGATCTCACCACTCGTTTCCTTGCTCAATTTTTCCCACCGGGGAGAACTACCAAGCTTAGAAATGATATCTTGATGTTCCAACAACGTCAAGGTGAAACTCTATATGAAGCATGGACTCGTTTCAAGGACTTACTCCAAAAAGTCCCTCATCATGGCATAGATCTTTGGCTCCAAGTCCAAATCTTCTATGACCATATCGATCTCTCCACAAGGTGAACCATTGACTAATCGGCCGGTGGCAAGCTACGTGATCTGAGTGCGGAAGAATCATGGGAACTAATAGATGATCTTGCTCTCCATGACAACGAAAGTTGGAATGATCCCCGTGATTTGAACAAAACGGTCAAGGCAATATCTTTGCCTTCGAACAATTCTAGCACTTTCGACCGTAGGATCATGGAACTTGAAGACCAAGTCAAGTTTCTCAAGAAATCTTACAAAGCTCCTAAGCCTTCAAGCCAAGTGAACAAAATCACTTCTTCATGCGAATTATGTAGTGGTCCCCATGACACCCGTGATTGCGTGGAACTCCCCGGACAAGCTTTTGCAGATTACGCATCCTCGCGTACCTATGAAGCGGGAGGCAAGTGGTACACTTTCAAACCCGAGCCAAACCCTTATGGTGATTCCTACAACCCTTCTTGGAAAAATCACCCGAACCTTAGGTGGAAACAAAACCAAAACAATTCCTCCAATCCGCCTAATCGTTATCAACCAAACAGTCCACCCTCTAACCGTACTTTCAACAACAATCCTTCCAACAACTATGGTAGTACCAACAATCTTGAAGGATTGATGTCTGATTGGTCCTGAAGCAGTCAGATATTATTGACCAAGGTCAACAAGTCAAGGACAACCTCGTTCCAATACTCCGGTGATAGTATAGTGTTTTCCCGGGTCATTAAAGTCCCAGCGAGATTGAAATGGTGTCATTTGAAATCGTTTATGAGTGAGTGGCACTGAGGACAGTAGCCCAGATGATATGGAATTGATTTTGCTACTGTTATTTTGGTATTGGTACACAGATATAATATTCACAAAAATCAGATACCAGATATATGCACAAATTCACAATCAGATTCACGTAACAGACAAAAAGTGGGATTTGGTATTTAACAAACTACAGGGGGTGCTTTTGAACTTTTTTAAACTTAAAATTAAAAAGAAATTTGAAAATGAAAATGAAATTATGAAAATGATTAAAATATTATTTAAATATTATTTAATTAATAAAACTATTTAAAATCTAAATTAAAACCTAATTTAAATTAACTAATAATTATAAGTATTACAAATTAAACTAAAAATTTGCAAAAATATTTTCTAAACTTAAATTAGAACTCGAAGAAAGTATAAAAAAATAAAAATAAATATTTTTGTCTTTTTGTGAGTTTTTTATAAATTAAAAACTATTTAACTTAATTAAACTAATTAAACTACTTTTAATTATTATTAATACTAAATTAACTTAGAAAATTATAAGAAAATTTATAAAATTACTTAACCATCACTGGAATCCTACAAAATTATAAAACCTCTAAAAATTATGTTTAAGATTAATCCACTAATTAATTACCTTTTGATCACTTTAAATCTAATTTAAACAATTAAAATGAGAAAAATGGAAAATGAATAGTAGAAATTCAAATTATATTTTCTAAAACTCTATTATACTATATTAGATCTTGGAAAAATATAAAAACAAGGTTTTGCTGTATAAATACTAAATATGCTATTTAATACTTAATATTAATTTATAATTAAGAAAACTAGAATTAAATCTAATAAATACTAAATTACAGAATAAAAATCTAGAAAAATTACTGAATTTACTTTAATATAAGAGGTAATTAATAAAAATATAAAATTACTAAATACTTAATAAAAATTTAAAAATTAAAATTAAAATTTAATTGAATTAAATAGAAACTATCACTTAATTTAAACTTGGTTTTTCTTGGATTTTCTTTTACAAACTAACTTTACTACTGAAAATAGAAATCTTTTGTGAAAACACTTTTGAAATCAGCTTATAAATAAGCAGTAGCACCCTCTTTTGCTTATCAGTTGACTTATATTGACTAGATGGACAAATAAGCACAAATGACCTTGGGTGGGGTCCACAACGATGGAAATGGGTACAAATAAGTTAAACAAACTACAATAAGCCAGAAATAACAAACAATGATCACAAATAAGCTGTTTTGAAAGAAATAAGCACTTTGACAAATTATCTTAAACACAGAACTGAGACATAGTTGAGGGGCTAAACCAGGTGGGGTCCACTGAGTCCTAGGTCAAACAAGGGGTCAACTTATGATCCCTGGTAGGATGGGGGTTCAATGGTACCAAGTATGACAAGTGGGGCCCACTGAGTTGGTCACAAATCACCACCAAAGTGGTGGTGATGGACTGAGTCTGCTAGTGCAGGGGAGATGCTTGCCCTGCAAGTGATTTCCCTAGCTTGTGGGGCCCAGGGTAAAATTTGCAAAAATATAAGCTAAGTGGGATCTTAAAAATGAGCTGGTAGACAACAAGTCCACAAAAGCTCAAAGCTTGAATCACAATATACAAATCTATAAAAATCCCACTAGTTTTGAGAAAATCTGAGAATGACAATTTGACTTTTTATGAAACTTGAACTAGTTTGACTTATGTGAACTTCTAAACTATTTTACTGATTAATTAAGTTATAATAAGATACAAGAGACCTAAATTAAGCTAAAGCTTTAAGATATAAGCTAATGGGTGGGTTTATGGGACTCAAAACAACAACAGACAACCTGTAATGGCATTTTCATGCCATTTTGACTTTTTAAGGAAAGAGTTGATGTTTTTCTGATTGTTTTAAGATATTCAGACCTAAAGTGAGTTTAATGAACCAGAAGCTACAACCAATTCACCCTTGAACACAGGGAATTAGGTAAATCCAAACACTCTCTTAACAAGGACTGTTTTGAGTTTTTCAAATCAAAAGCTTACTAAGGTGTGTAAACTTGATCCCAATCCACTAATTATGACTAAAAGAACTTATTTAAGCACTTAGAAACTGATTACAATGACAAATACACAGGTTTATCACTTAATCTTTTTGACAGTTAAATTTAAGAATCTAAGTAACTATATATTTTAACAAGCAAGCTATGAAATTTAAACTAAAAATCACTTAACTACCAATCAGAGAACAAAAACAAACACAGAAATGCAATAAACAAGCAATCAATAATAAGCTACTATTAACTAAATTTTTAGAGGAATTTCAAATTAGTAAAAGCTTACAATAAACCCCTAGCTTGAACAAGGGGCTTCTCCACAGAAGCCTATCTTTAGATAGGCTTAATCCAGTTCTCAGCTTGCTCCTCAATGATGCTCCAAACCTGAAAACAAGAACTAAACACCACAGTTGACTTTATTTGACTGTTTAGAATTTTTTATGCTTTTCTAGTTATACTGAGTTTTAGAGTCTCTAAAAGCTTAGATAAGCTTAATGGATCCTAAATGAGCCTAATTCAGTCCATTAACCTTGGTACATTTGCTTACTGAAGTTGTTTAGAGATTCAAAAAGTAGAGTAAACTGCAAAACCATAAAACAGAACTAAACCTTGAGATTTTATAACTTTAAAAGATTAAAAATACAATAATTAAGATGCTACAATGCTTGCATTAGAAAGATTACACAGAATTTGAAAGATAATTTAAATTCGACACTAATTAAACTAATTAAAACTACACACTATTATTCCTTGCTTTCTTCTCCTTTTATAGCCATCCATTAGGTTTCCCTTGAGCCTCTGATCAAATCCCACTTCAAATTAGGTCCGTTGGATGTCTGAAATGCCTCAATTGGGTGCCACGTGTTTTGGCGGGAAACTTTAAGGTGTGGATTTTTGGACTGATATACCAACTGGGGGGGGGGTGCCATTAATTGTGGTGTGATAAGTAGGTGCAAGGGGGTTGGGCGGTGGCTTGTTATGGGAGTTGATGGGACCTGCAAGTGGTGGTGGTGGTGGGCAATACCAGGGGAGAAGGAGGGTGGTTTAGCGGTTTGGTGTTGTTTAACTGGTATTTGACCGGGGTCAAAGGTTTGACCCTGGTGTTATAACTTTGGGTTTGTGGTGGGCTGTGAGATTTTTGGGCCCAAGTGAAAAAAGGTGGGGTGGGCTAAGGATTGGATTGGGTTTAGGGAATTGGGTAATATTATTAATTTAGGATCCGGTTTTGGTTTTAAGTTACACAAGGACCTTTTTTGTAATTTAACGAAAGTTGAGGGGTGGGATTTGGCATGTTTCCAAATTGTTTCCAAGGGTGTAATTTGCCAATCCATGAATAGTGTAAGGTCCTTTGTTGATTTTTCCATGTAATTTTCACCAGGGACTAAAACCGTCAAACTTTTAAACTTCAGGGACCATTTGTGTAATTTTCACCAAACTTTCCACCAAGGACCAATCCTGTCATAAAAGGTTAGTGCAAGAACAAAATTTGTTTTTCTCAAAGTTTTTCATATCCTAGGGACCATTTTTGACAATTTCCAAAGTTTAGGGACTAAACTTGACATTTTGTGAAACTTTTCACCAAAGGACTAATTATGTAACTTTTTGATTTATAAGGACCTTTGGTGACTTTTTCAAGTTTTTAGAATGACCAGGGACTAGATTTGACAACTTTTGAAAGTTGGGGGACTGAAACTGCCAATTTTGCAAAATTTGTGCGTTTTTCATCTGTTTTTGATATTTTTGCATTTGAAACATGTAAAACACTTTCCTGGGATATTTTCACAATTTTGGTTCAATATTGAGTGTTTTTAGATGTTTTAGCAGCTCAGAAATGGTAAAAATGATGAGTATTTACACACTCATCAATGTCCAAGTTCATGGCATCTCAAGAAGCACGCATAGCTAAGTTTGAAACCGAATTCAATCAACAACAAACGGAGATGACCAATAAGATTGACAACTTGTTGAAATCCCTCAACAACCAAGCGCTAACTACACCTAGAAAGGACACTAGGGACGCCAATAGCGGAATCCAAATTAAGGACCCCTCATCATCCAAACACGTCCACTTTGTCAATGTTGTCACCATTAAGCCAAAAGATAAGGATATAGAAGAAAGTGACAAGGATGAGGTTGGAATAGAAACTGAGACTAGGGATGAGGTTAAGGAAGTTGAGGATAATAAGGTAGAAAAGTTAGAGGAAGTAGAAAACGTAGAAGAGTACTTTGATAAGTTGCCCACCAAGGAAGAACGGGAATATCACAAGGATTTATTCGATGATCCTGAGACACCATATATCCTTGGTTCACCCTTTATTAAAGTAGGTGATCCCTCTAACATCAACATACCATGCAACATTGGGCATATGCATGTATGGAAAGCTTATATTGATCCTAGGTCTCCTATAAAGATCATGTCTAGGACCTATTATAATTGGGTAATAAAGAAGCAACTAGGTTATAGGATGATGCCTAGCAAGAATTTGATAAGTAATTTTGTAGGAAGAGTGAAAGGATTGCATGTATTTGTAGGAAACTTCACTTATATTACCGACTTTGTGATAGTGGAGGATACTCGTCCGGTAATAGATGATTGCCTAAGTCAAGTAGTGTTCGAAAAACCGTTTGTTGAGGCCTCTAAGATGAGTTATGACCCGACCCTAGGGATAGTTTGATTCAAGGAAGAGAACGATGAGATTGCTTACCAAATTCCCTATAAGATTGAATAATACCGCCTCTTATCAAACATAGAAAAGGAACACAAACAAGCGGTTTACTATAGGAATGATGAGGATAGACGTAGAGGAGTAGAATATGTTATGAATAGAATACTTGGTTTCTACAAGGAATGCTTGCAACTAGGTCCGGAATACGAAACTAAGATTGGAGATGACCTAGAGAATGAGACCAACGATGAGGTCACATAATTGCCCATGACCTTGAGTCTAGCTACAAGACTCGTAAATAAAGAAAAGCGCTTCTTGGGAGGCAACCCATGTTTTGTGTGGTTTTTAATTGTTTGATTGTTATTTGCTTCCGTATGTATGCTTTATTTTTATTGTTAGTAGATCATGTTTCAAACTAAAATTGTGAAAATGCTTTATTTTGTTGTTTAACTTCGTCTTAACTTCATGTAAAGGTATTTTGCAAAAGATAAGTGTAAGGGGAAACCCCAAATTTGTTTTTAAGAACGAAATTGATCATGATTCTCCACAATATTAATTGAACATGTGTATTAGTATTTGTTAGAGTCAAATGCTTGTATCAAGTCATAATGATGTTTTGCAGGATTTTCTAGGAAGTAGGACATAAGTTTTTCCAGAAGTTTTCCGGAAACTTAACATAAAGATTTCTGCAGGTCATTTCTGACTGCGTCAGGAATTAATTCTTGACGGCGTCATGTGTAAAATTCTGGAAATTTTGCGAGTTTTATTTTTCTAACGGAGTCTTAAAGTTTTTGTTAATGCATTAGTTTTATAAACTCCAGGAAATCTGTAAACATTCATTCCACAATCATTATATCTTAATTTGCTTTTTAGGATTTGTTAGTATATATAGATTGCCGCCGATTTTACGCGAGGTTGCCTTGTTTGTTTTCTCAGGTTTAACAGGTTATGTATGACAAGAAAATGATTTATTTTTCTGTAAGGGAAGCTTTGAATGTTTATTTTCTTGGAGGAAGATCTAACCTTGTTACCACACTATCCACACCGAACAAATCAGGGGAGTATTTGCTTTCATTCTTTTACCTATTTCACTTTTACATTCTTTAATTGAACATTGGGGACATTGTTCATCGTATGTGTAAGGGGAGGGTAAATGATGATACCTTATAGGATACTATTGCACTTGAGTTTGTTTGTTTGATGGTAGGTGTGTAATAAAACTAAGAGAAATACTTGTTAGTGTAATTTTAGCGCCAAATTTAAATTTTTTTACAACATTTAGGAGTGAAACTTTAGCCTTAGCAAGCATCTCATGGATAGGAGTCGTATGACTAGCACAAAACCGTACCATTCAGAAAAATTTTCCACCCAAATATGTGAGGTTCGCCTTTAGATTTGATAGGAAAAACATTCATTATTAGTGCTTATGAGGGTACCGGTAGCATTTAGATTCTAGAACTTGCGTTAGTGAAGCATCCCGAGACCGCTAGTGAGACTACATTCGTGTAGTAGGATTTACTACATGATAAGAGGCATTAGGATCATCCTTGTGCTAAACCCGTATCATAATTACTTGACCATTTAAGTCATATTACTTGGCTAGTAAAGTCAACTAATTCTTCCCACACCCTTAACGTTGTACTCATTTTTAGTACACGAAACCCCTAGTACACCCCTCCGAGCCTATCTTTTCATTTCTAACTTTAAGCAAGAATATGTTACAACCCACTTAAATGTAAACCCAAATCGCCATAGCCTTCCATGTATGCACTCATCTTTAGTGCATTATTGTTATTTGTTTAAACCCTTAGTTTATTCTCTAATTGATTACATGGTTGTTAAGTCGAGTCATATCTTGTACGTATTGTTTTGGAACGACTGGGACTCATGGGTAAAGTACTTATGTTATGGAGTAATGGGGAAGAGCATCATTTATTACCCCCATATGTGCATTAATCTTAAAAGTACTCCAAGTGTTTTGATTATCTTGATTCGAGTCATTAGAGTAGTTTATTGTAAAGTATTAAAAATTCAAGTGTAAGGGGAATGTACATTCCCTATGATGTAATATTTTGGATGGTAGGATAAGAGTGTATGCGAAAAAAAATAAAAATTAAAAAATTAAAAAAAAAAAGAGAGAAAAAGAGAAAAAAACATACGGACTACCATCCCATTTCATTTTAAGTTTTATGTTTTTGTTAGTTTTGATTTTTTAGCTTAAGTCGAGTCTAGTCTTGGCTTAGCAACGCGATATTATACATGTAATTAACCAAGATGATTAACTCGCCACCAGTAAATATTGCCTATATCCAACAAAACCGTGTATTCCATATCCCTACACCTAACGTTATAACCCTTTAAAAGACCTCTTTGATAGTTTATCCTAGGTGCTTACGCCATGTGGTGGAGGTTTGATCCTTTCCCAAGCCTATAGTAATCTATTTTGTTATGACAGGTAGTGAGAGATGTTTTCCACTTCCTTATTGTGATATATACTTTATTACACCCGAGAGATGTGAGTATCTAAACACTATTTGTGAGGTGCTAGTGTATGACCTCCGTGCTTGTCTTTGGTCTTTAGCGGAACGATTATTTGTTGTAATTACTTTTATATTAGTGTTAAATAACCCCTAACTTGTATTTTGATTAGAATAAAAGCGTATTTGCTTGAGGACAAGCAAATCTCAAGTGTAAGGGTATTTGATGAGGCGAAAAATGAACCATTTTTAGGGGGTCATTAAAGCCCGAATTCAAATTTATTTGATCAAATATTGCCCTAAATCGTTCCTTTTGTCATTTTAGGTACTTTTGGAGTGAAATCTGGAAAAGGAATCATTTTTGACATTTTTGGAGCATAAAAGTGAAGAAAACGGCAAAGTCTTAATTTTCCTTGCTGGGAACAGTACCTGACGGCGTCACTTATTTCTTAATGACGGCGTCAAGAACAATACAAGAGGTGGAAGTGGATGATACATGTGACAATCCAGAAAGTTTTGTACTAAGGAGATGACGGCGTCACCATAGGCCGTCATGGTCCAAATGTTAGTGACGGCCCAGAACAGAATTACACATGACGGCGTCATAACTGGACCTAGGCAATCCGATTTCATTATGGGTGGCGCATTGACGGCGTCAGAATTTTCTTCTTGACGCCGTCACCCTGTAAAATCTATATATAGTTTTCCAAATTTCATTCATTAGTGTGCAACTTTGAGGGAGAAAACCTAGGTCCGAATTTTTACAGCTTTTTCAAGGGTTTCAACCCTTTGAATTTTTCATGTCAATTTGAGATAAGAACTCTTTCAATTCAATCAATATGTCTATGTGTTGCTTGAATATATCTTACACTGTCTTCAATTTAACATGCTTGGCTAGATCTTTTGTGTGTTTGCTTAGATGTAGTAAAACCTAGATGTTAATTATGGGTTGATTGTTTGTTTATAGTTGTTACGGATGATTGTATTCGATGTTAGGCTTAAGAAAACTGGTAGACTTCCATTGGTAACATGCTTGAACGTCTTAAGAAACATGATCAGAGGTGTACTATGATTTTTGGTTGTATTTAATGCGTAGGAGAATTCTAATGATCCCATGTTAGGAGCTTCTAACGGCTCCACATAGGAGTGAAGTAGGATCCTATAGAGTTAGGGAATATTGTACACGGCCCTACGACTAGTATTAAGGAATACGACCTGTCATCCATGCAATTGTGACAAACTATCAACCTGTAAAAGATATCTAGGAAGTAATGAAACCTAAGTAAACACAATTTTCCCATCATTGTTTACACCACTAGTATAATTAGATTTCATTTCATTTTTGTTATTTTATTTTGATTGCATCTTTAGTTATTGGGTTACTTGACTAGCAACTAATTCCGCCCACAAAAAACCGATATTTAATTGCTTTTATAAAAATACAAAAAGAATCATCTCTCACCTCTAGACCTAGTTATTAGGCTTTCTAATCCTAGCGACACTATTCCTGAGTTGAACGATCAATCCCCCGGTACTTTGTCACTAAACTATACTACAACGATCAGGTATACTGCCTGGTGGGGGTTGTAAGTGATGCGTGGGAATCACAACAGGCTTTACCTCTCAAGGGATCCTGAGAAGCTTACAACCCCCACCAGGCAGTGTACCTGATCGTTGTAGTATAGTATAGTGACAAGTACCGGGGGATTGATCGTTCAGCTTAGGAATAGTGTCGCTAGGATTAGAAAGCCTAAATACTAGTTCTAAAGGTGAGGGATGATTATTTTTGTATTTTTATATTTTTTAGAAAGCAATTAAAAAATCTCGGGTTTGAAGGATTTGGGCGGAATTAGTTGCTAATCAACTAACCCAATACTAAAGATGCAATCAAAATAAAATACTAGAAATAAAAATAAACTAAATTATACTAAAGTTGTGAGCAATAATTGGAGAAAATGTGTTTACTTAGATTTCACTACTCTCTAGACATCTTTTACACGTTAATTACTTGTTATAATTGCATGGATGACGGATCGTATTCCTTAATACCATTCATGGGGTGGCACACTTAGCTCCCCAATTCTATGAGCTCTTATCTCCTCCTACACCATGCCCAGCACAACTATAGGGATTGTAAACAGTGGCTCATGCATTAAATACAACCAATAAAGACCTAGTGCGCGTTGGTTCATGTTTCTTAAGACGTTCAAGCATGTTACCAATTGGAGATCTGCCAGTTTTCTTAAGCCTAACATATAAATCATTCATCCAAGACAAGTATAAACAAGTAATCAACACATAATTAACATCTAGGTTTCATTAGATCTAAGCAAACACAAGATAGATCTAGCCTAGCATGATGGAATTAAGACAAGAACAAGATATAGACAACCAACACATAGACATATTGATTGAATTAAAAGAACACTTATCTCAATTACACATGAAAGGTATCAAGGGCTTGGAACCCTTGAAAAACCTGTAAAGTTTGCACCAAAATCGTACTTAGGGTTTCTCCAAAACTTCTCTCCTTTTAATGTGAAAATTAGAAAACTATATATAGGAAAAGGGGTCTGACGGCGTCAAGACAAACATTGTGACGCCGTCACCTCGCCGCCAAAACTATTCTCGGACTGCCTTGATCTACATTTGACGCCGTCAAGACTTAATCATTTCCAGGCCGTCATGACTTTTACTCTTGATGCCCTACCTTCGTGACGCCGTCAAATCTCTACTGGATCGTCATGGAATTTTGCTCTTGACGCCCTCAGGGAATTACTCTAGACGCCGTCACCTACTGTTCCCAGCATGGAAAATTAAGACTTTGGCGTTTTCTTCACTTTTATGCTCCAAAAACGTCCGAATTGCTTCCTTTTCCAGATTTCTCTCCCAAAGTACCTAAAATCACAAAAGGAACGATTTAGGGCAATATTTGATCAAATAAACTCGAATTCGGGCTTAAATGACCCCCTAAAAACGGATCATTTTTCGCCTCAGCATATACCCTTACACTTGAGATTTGCTTGTCCTCAACCAAATGCGCTTTTATTCTACTCAAAAGACAAGTTAGGGGTCATTTAACACTAATATAAAAGTAATTACAACAAATAATCATTCCACTAAAGACCAATAGACAAGCACGGAGGTCATACACAAGCACCTCACAAATAGTGTTTAGATACTCACATCTCTCGGGTGTAATAAAGTGTAAATTACAATATGGAAACGGAAGATATCTCTCACTACCTATCATAGCAAAATAGATTACCATAGGCTTGGGAAAGGATCAAACCTCCACCACATGGCGTAAGCACCTAGGATAAACTATCAAAGAGGTCTTTTAAAGGGTTGTAACGTTAGGTGTAGGGATATAAAATACACGGTTTGTTGGATAAAGGAAGTTTTACAGGTGGCGAGTTAACAATCTTGGTTAATTACATGTACAAGATGGCGTTGCTAAGCCAAGACTAGACTCGACTTAAGCTAATAAATGAAAAATAACAAAAACATAAAATGAACACAGAATGAAAGGGATGGTAGTCCGTATGTTTTTTCTCTTTTTCCTTTTTCTATTTTTTTTTCTTGATTTTTTCAATTTTTTTTTTTTTTTTTTTTTTTTTTTTTTTTTTTTTTTTTGCATACACTCTTACCCTACCATCCAAAATAATACATCATATGGGATGAACAATTCCCCTTACACTTGAATTTTTTACATACTTTACAATTAACTAATCTAATGACTCGAATTAAGAAAATCAAAACACTTGGAGCACTTTTAAGATTAACGTACATATGGGGGTAATAAATGATGTTCTTCCCCATTACTCCATAAAATAAGTACTTACCCATGAGTCCCAATCGTCCCAAAACAATATGTACAAGGATATGACTCAACTTAGCAACCATGTAATCAATTAGATAGTTAACTTAGGGTTTAACAAATAACAATAATGCACTAAAAATGAGCGCATACACGGAAGGCTAAGGTGATTTGGTTGCACATTTGGGGTGGATTGTAAACAAATTCTTCCTTTAAGTAAAATGCTTAAAGTTAGAAACGAAAAGATAGGCTCGGAGGGGTGTACTAGGGGTTTCGTGTACTAAAAATGAGTACAACGCTAAGGGTGTGGGAAAAATTAGTTGACTTAACTAGCCAAGTAATATGACTTAAATGGTCAAGTAATTATAATACGGGTTTAACACAAGGGTAATCCTAATGCCTCTTATCATGTAGTAAATCCTACTACACGAATGTAGTCTCACTAGCGGTCTCGGGATGCATCACTAACGCAAGTTCTAGAATCTAAATGCTACCGGTACACTCATAAGCACTAATAGTAAATGCTTTTCCTATCAAATCTAAAGGCGAACCTCACATTTTTGGGTGGAAAATTTTTCTGAAAGTACGGTTATGTGCTAGTCATACAATCTTCTATCCATGAGACGCTTGCTATGGCTAAAGTTTCACTCCTAAATGTTGTAAAAAATTTTAAATTTGGCGCTAAAATTGCACTAACAAGTATTTCTCATAGTTTTATTACACATCTACCATTAGACAAAACAAACTCAAGCGAAAGTGCATATGTAAGGTATCATCTTTTTACCCTCCCCTTACACTTAAGATGAACATTGTCCTCAATGTTCAAGTAAAGAATGTAAAAGTGAAAAAGTAAAGAGAATGAAATCAAATACTCCCCTGATTCGCTCGGTATGGATAACAAGGTGGCCAGGTTAAATCTTCCTCCAAGAAAATGAACAATCAAAGCTTCCCTCCAGAATGTAAATCATCTTCTTGTCATACATAACCTGTAAAACCTGATAAAATAGACAAGACAACCTCGCGTAAAATCGGCGTCATCCTATATAAGTTACTAAATCCTAGAAAACAAGATAAGATATAATGCTTGTGGAATGAAGTTTGCAGATCTCTTGGAGATTATAAAACTTAATAATTCACAAAAACCATAAGACTCCGTTAGAAAAACAAAACCAGTAAAATTTCCAGATTTTTACACTTGACGCCGTCAAGAGTTATCTCTTGACGCCGTCAGAAGTGACCTGCAGAAATTCTTATGTTAAGTTTCCGGAAAATTTCTGGAAAAACTTGGTCCTACTTCCTGGAAAATCCTGCAAAACTTCATTATGACTCAATACAAGCATTTGACTCTAACAAATACGAATATACATGTTCATTTAATATTGTGGAGAATCATGATCGGTTTGTTTCTTGAAAACATATTTGGGGTTTCCCCTTACACTTATCTTTTGCAAAAATACTTTTAGGTGGAGTTAAGATTAGGCCAAAACAACAAAGTAAAGTATTTCCACTATTTAGTTTAGAAACATGATCTACCAACAATAAAAATTAAGCATGCATACGGAAGCAAATAACAAACAAACAAATAAAATCACACAAAACATGGGTTGCCTCCCAAGAAGCGCTTTTCTTTATTTACGAGTCTTGTAGCTAGACTCAAGGTCATGGGTTACTACGTGATACGGGTGAGTTCCTCATTGAGGACATCTTTTGGATCAAACTTAGGTTTCAACTTCCTATTTGTTTCCTTAGTATGGTATGACCTTTCAAACTTTTCTCCATCCGGATCATACAAAGTCGTCCTCATATGCCATGATCCGTCACCTTCTTTAGGTGGCTTGTCCCACCTCCATTTACACTTGTCTCCCTCTCTTTTCCATTTATTCCTTTCTATGTTAATGGGCATTACGCTTAAGAACTCAATCATCTTCCTAAAGACTAAGGGGTCCTCAAAGGGGTCTAGCTCTTCATCTCTAGCTATTAGTTGTTCTACCGAATGTGTCTTTTCAACGAAATCTTTTTCTAGATAGAATGGGCATTGAGGTCCTATGAAGTTCCTTTCTATCCAAGGTCCGTATCTAGATGGTCTCCTATTCATCTCTACCCAATGCGGTGTTGGTTCATCATCACAATCATAACTATGCTTCTTAACATCGTACACCGACCAAGTATCGCCTTCACCTACCGCTATCTTAGACTTCTTACAATCTATCATGGCGCTAGCGGTTGCTAAAAATCCTCTTCCTACCAATAATGGGCATGTAGTGTCACTAACCATGTCTAGGACGTGAAAATCCACTAATATAGTTAACTTTCCTACGTGAACAAATACATCCTTAATCATTCCAACTGGGTGGGCAATACTCCCATCCGCTAGTCCTATCAATACCTCCGTTTCCTCTAATTTTCCTAGCTTAAGAGCGGTGAATAAGGATAAGGGAATCAAGTTGAGGCTTGACCCCAAATTGGCTAGTGTGTCGAAAGCTTCGGATCTTCCTATCTTACAAGGCAAAACAAATATACCCGGATCATCAATCTTTTTAGGCAACTTGTTTTGAACGAAGGCGGTCCCATTTTTACCTAGCTTATACTTCTCATATTTTTCTAGGAGGGCACTATAGTAAGGAGCACGCGCTAAGACATCAATGACGGGGCGTTCAAGGTGAAGTTCTTTGAATTCATCGTCAAGGTCTTGCGTAAGAGGTGTTTCAACTATGCTTTTGACCGGCTCTATATTGGGTGTTTTATTTGATTGGTCCTTTTGAAGAACTTGGTTTTGTTTGAAACGCGTGCTTGTTGATTTGACCGAGTAGTATTGTGGACACGAAGTGGGTGACGAAACTGAAGATATGGAATTAACGTTTAGTTTCGGATTTTTGATTGTGTCACTTGGAAGTGCTCCCATTTCTCGGTCATTGAGAACCTTCAACAATGCGTTAATTCTAGTGGTCATCTCGCTTTGCTTTTGTTTAAAATCGGCTTCAAACTTAGATATGCGAGCTTCTTGAGATGCCATGAACTTAGACATCAATCCTTCAAGATTGTTGGTACTACCAAAGTTGTTAGAAGGATTGTTGTTGAAAGTACGGTTGGAGGGTGGACCGGTTGGTTGGTAACGATTAGGCGGATTGGAAGAATTGGGTTGATTTTGTTTCCACCTAAGGTTCGGGTGATTTTTCAATGAGGGGTTGTATGAATCACCGTAAGTTTTTGGCTCGGGCTTGAAAGTGTACCACTTATCTCCCGCTTCATCTGTACGCATGGATGCGTAGTCCGCAAAAGCTGTTCCGGGGAGTTCCACACAATCACGAGTGTCGTGGGGACCACTACATAATTCGCATGAAGAAGTGATTTTGTTCACTTGGCTTGAAGGCTTAGGAGCTTCGTAAGATTTCATGAGAAACTTGACTTGGTCCTCAAGTTCCATGATCCTATGGTCGGGAGTGCTAGAATTGTTCGAAGGCAAAGATATTGCCTTGACCGTTTTATTCAAATCACGGGGATCATTCCAACTTTCGTTGTCATAGAGAGCAAGATCTTCTATGAGTTCCCATGATTGTTCCGCACTTAGATCACGTAGCTTACCACCGGCCGATTGGTCAATGGCTCGCCTCATGGAGATGTCGATATGGTCATAAAAGATTTGGACTTGGAGCCAAAGATCTATGCCATGATGAGGGACTTTTTGGAGTAAGTCCTTGAAACGAGTCCATGCTTCATAAAGAGATTCATTTTGACGTTTTTGGAACATCAAGATGTCATTTCTAAGCTTAGTAGTTCTCCCCGGTGGGAAAAATTGAGCAAGGAAACGAGTGGTGAGATTATCCCATGTGGTGATGGATCCCGCGGGTAAACGCTCAATCCGTTGACTAGCTTGATCCCGTAGAGAGAATTGGAATAGGCGTAATCGGGTTGTCTCTCTAGTTGCAACATCTAGGTCTATAGAATCTACGATTTTGAGGAAGTCCTTAAGATGTTGGTTTGGATCTTCGGAACGAAGTCCATGGAATGCACATCCGCTTTGCACCAACCGGATGGTGTCGGATCGCAAGGGGGTCACATTGGCTCCGGTGAGCTCAATGGTGTTTCGGTAGCCTTGGTGGCTAGGTCGGGAATACTCTCCTAAGGTTCAGGGCCTAAGGGGTTCTAATGGTGGGTTTTGTTGTGGTGGGATGACGGGTTCAAAGATGTTCCCGTTGTCCATGATGTTGGGTGGTTACGAACAAAGGCACAAAGAAATAAGATAGACTAAAGATAACCTAAAAATAAAAATAAAATCTTACTAGAAAGGAATCTAGCAAGTAGACCTAATAAAAAGAAATTCTAACCTAGACAATAACTATTCCCCGGCAGCGGCGCCAAAAACTTGATGCGTGGGAATCGCAACAGGCTTTACCTCTCAAGGGATCCTGAGAAGCTTACAACCCCCACCAGGCAGTGTACATGATCGTTGTAGTATAGTATAGTGACAAGTACCGGGGGATTGATCGTTCAGCTTAGGAATAGTGTCACTAGGATTAGAAAGCCTAAATACTAGTTCTAAAGGTGAGGGATGATTATTTTTGTATTTTTATATTTTTTAGAAAGCAATTAAAAAATCTCGGGTTTGAAGGATTTGGGCGGAATTAGTTGCTAATCAACTAACCCAATACTAAAGATGCAATCAAAATAAAATACTAGAAATAAAAATAAAATAAATTATACTAAAGTTGTGAGCAATAAGTGGAGAAAATGTGTTTACTTAGATTTCACTACTCACTAGACATCTTTTACACGTTAATTACTTGTTATAATTGCATGGATGACGGATCGTATTCCTTAATACCATTCATGGGGTGGCACACTTAGCTCCCCAATTCTATGAGCTCTTATCTCCTCCTACACCATGCCCAGCACAACTATAGGGATTGTAAACAGTGCTCATGCATTAAATACAACCAATAAAGACCTAGTGCGCGTCGGTTCATGTTTCTTAAGACGTTCAAACATGTTACCAATTGGAGATCTGCCAGTTTTCTTAAGCCTAACATATAAATCATTCATCCAAGACAAGTATAAACAAGTAATCAACACATAATTAACATCTAGGTTTCATTAGATCCAAGCAAACACAAGATAGATCTAGCCTAGCATGATGGAATTAAGACAAGAACAAGATATAGACAACCAACACATAGACATATTGATTGAATTAAAAGAACACTTATCTCAATTACACATGAAAGGTATCAAGGGCTTGGAACCCTTGAAAAACCTGTAAAGTTTGCACCAAAATCGTACTTAGGGTTTCTCCAAAACTTCTCTCCTTTTAATGTGAAAATTAGAAAACTATATATAGGAAAAGGGGTCTGACGGCGTCAAGACAAACGTTGTGACTCCGTCACCTCGCCACCAAAACTATTCTCGGACTGCCTTGATCTACATTTGACGCCGTCAAGACTTAATCATTTCCAGGCCGTCATGACTTTTACTCTTGACGCCCTACCTTCATGACGCCGTCAAATCTCTACTGGATCGTCATGGAATTTTGCTCTTGACGCCGTCAGGGAATTACTCTAGATGCCGTCACCTACTGTTCCCAGCATGGAAAATTAAGACTTTGCCGTTTTCTTCACTTTTATGCTCCAAAAACGTCCGAATTGCTTCCTTTTCCAGATTTCTCTCCCAAAGTACCTAAAATCACAAAACGAACGATTTAGGGCAATATTTGATCAAATAAACTCGAATTCGGGCTTAAATGACCCCCTAAAAATGGATCATTTTTCGCCTCATCAGTAAGCTTCTCGAGATCCCTCGAGAGGTAAAACTTGGTGCGATTCACACGTATCAGCCACCACCACCCACCACTCCCCACCACCACCACCCACCACCACCCACCAACACCACCACCACCCACCGCCGCCACCACCACTACCCACCACCGCCACCCACCACCACCCACCACCGCCACCACCTCCACCCACCGCCACCCACCACCTACCATTTTTCTCATGTTTTTATCCATTTTATCCGTTTTTCTCATGTTTTTATGAGTTAAAATGTTTCTGAATCAATTTTAATTCACGATTTTGACCCGTTTCTGGTCCGGATCATCAAAAGTGTGAAACACAAAAGTTGTCTGGAATAATGTTTTACATCAAGACACGCGAGATTTTAACATGAAATTGCACCACCACCACCACCACCAACCACCTCCACCCATCACCACCAACCACCACCTCCACCACTGCCGCTACCGACACCAACGATCGTCACCACCACCATCGCCACCACTACCATCGCCACCGCCACCATCACCACCGCTGCCACCATTGCCACCACTTATAATATTCGTTCAGTGTATGGTGGTGGTGGTGACGGCGGCGGGTGGTCGTGGGTGTTGGTGTCGGTCGTGGGTGGAGGTGGTGGGCAGCGACGGTGGTAGGTGGTGATGGTTGGGGGTGAGTGGTGGTGGAGATGGGTGGTGGGTGGTTGTGGCGATGGGTGATAGCAGCGGCGGTGTTGGTAGCGACGGTGGGTGGTGGTGGTGGTGATGGGTAGTGGTGGTGGCGGCGGTGGGTGGTGGTGGTGTTGGTAGGTCGTGGGTGGCGGTGGGTGGTGGTGGCATTGGTGGGTGGTGGTGGCGATGGTGGGTGGTGGTGGTGGTGGGTGGAGGTTGTGGGTGGAGGTGGGTGGGTAGTGGTGGTGGCGGCGGTGGGTGGTGGTGGCGGTGGTGGGTGGTGGTGGTGGTGGGTAGGGTAGTGGGTGGAGGTGAGTGGCAGTGGTGGGTGGTGGTGGCGGTGGTGGTGGTGGGTGGTGGTAGCGGTGGTGGGTGGTGGCGATGGTAACGATGCAAATATTTTAACTCAATGAGGACTAACGATGAAAATATTTTAATTCAATGAGGACTAACGATGCAAATATCTTAACTCAATGAGGACTAACGATGCAAATATTTTAACTCTTGTTAGGAGATAACGGAAAATAATTTGCATCGTTAGTCCTCATTAACTGATATTACTAACGGAGGGATGGTTTTGTGCCAACTTTAATACCACATGAATGATTTTTTAGTCAAAAAAAAAAAAGAATGTAAAGTGAGCAAACGCCAAACCACAGAGATGTATTTTGGACTTTTCTCTATATTTAAAGATCATAAGACGGAGAGTTCGATGCAATTAACTACTATTTGTTGTCTTGCACAAGGTTTGATGATATTTAATTGTTTCATTCATACAAACTGATTATTCACAGACCATGCTCTATGGGACGTGATTGTCAATGGTAATGTTGTCATTGAAGAACCTGTATCAGTTGAAGGACAACCTACACCACCTAAGCCAACCCTACCAGCAGTTACAAAAAGAAATCAAGATAAGGCTCTCAACATACTGCTATCTGCTATTCCTAATGGTCACCTACTAAAGTTTCATGATGCTAAGGATGCAAAACAACTATGGGCTGCTATTAAGACAAGATTTGGAGGTAATGATGCTTCCAAGAAGATGCATAGAAACCTATTAAAGCAACAGTTTGAAACATTAACTGTTGGTGAAAGAGAAGGCCTTATACTCAGCCTATGACAGATACCAAAATCTACTCAGTATGCTAGAATTATATGGAGCAGAGGCATCTGTTGAAGATGCAAACTTGAAATTCTTGAGAAGTTTTCCATCTGCATGGAATGTGGTTGCTACTATGATTAGAGGACAACCTGGTTTGGATTCTATGGACTTTGATGACCTCTACAATAATTTAAAGGTGTATGAGCATCAGATGAAGGGTAACATAGGTTCAAGTTCTCATCAGAAAACTCATAACATTGCTTTTGTGTCTTCTGAAAACAGAGGTAGTACTTCCACTAAAAGTACTGCTTACCCTGTCCAAAGTACTGTTGAAGATAAATAGCACACTTGCACAACCATGACCACTACCACTTCATCACCATCAAACAACACAAACTCTGATGATGTTCTATGTTCTTTCTTTGCCCAACAAGCCACTTTACCTGTTACATATCAAGAAGATGTGTTGCAAATTGATGATGATGCTTTAGAAGAAATTGACATAAGATGGCAGGTTGTCATGATCACTGCAAGGATCAAGAAGTTCATGAACAAAACAGGAAGAGGTATTGATTTTAAAGCCAAGCAGGGTATAGCATTTGATAAATCTAAGATTGAATGCTTCAATTATCAAAAGACTGGTCACTTTGCAAGGGAATGCAAGTTTGCAAAGTATCAGGAAAATAGAATGATTGAAAAACCCAAGGTTGAAAGAAAGGAAGTTCATATTGCTAAACCAAAATCACAAGCTTTGGTGGCTCAAGAAAATCTATCGGAGGTTAACTGGAGTAATGAATTTGATGATGAACTAGTAACCTACTCTATGGTTGCATTGGAAGAATTTGTTTAGAGCACAGCTTTGGAGTCAAGAGATGGTCTAGGAAGCTTTGATTGGAGCATGGAAATTGAAGAACATGTTCAGATTGCTATGGTAGCTACTTCACCAAGTTCATCCACTATCTCTGAGGTATGCTCTAAATGTAGTGTTAGGAATAAGAAAAAGGTTCGGTCACCCCATGTATTTGCAGACTTAGCATAGCTCTTAGTTTTGTATATATTAGATTAGATATAGTCACACCGTGGAGGACGGACGGGTCTTTACCCACTGTACACCTGATCTACAGCCCGCAGGAGGGCGTATATTGTAATTGTATATATACCCCTTCCCACACAAGGGAAGGGTTGGTTGTTTCTCATAATACACACACCTCATTAGGTGTTTTCTCTCACTAGAAACATCCCCTCTATATTCTCTCTCTCTCTAACTCTTACCATGTCATTCTTGTTCTTCCATCATACAAGACCACCCGAATCACCACATAATCAACATGTTTCGATCTTACAATTGGTATCAAGAACCATGGTTTCATCTTAGGGACTTAGTATTCTCGGATTTGTGATTGGTTTTGTGATTATTTTTGGTTCGAATGGTTAGATATGTTTGATGGTTGTACTTTTATGTTTCGGTGTATTTGATAAACTCAGTTTAGTGCTTGGATTGGCTGATTCTCATGGTATATGGTTGTTTAGATTGAATTTGTGGGTTTATTTTGGATGCTCTTGGTTGAGATTAGCTTGTTTCTTGGTTGAGATTAACTCAAAAACGGGAAAAAGACAAACTGGCAAGATAGTGACTTTCTTGTATTTTTGTGTAAAGACAAACTGGCAAGATAGTGACTTTTTTGTATTTTTGTGTTTAGAGGTTAGCTCAAGTTTGTGGTTAGCTCAAGTTTGTGGTTAGTTCAAATTTGCGGTTAGCCCAAGTCTGTGGTTAGCTCAAGTTTATGGTTAGCTCAAGTTTGTGGTTAGCTCAAGTTTTGGTTAGCTCAAGTTTGTGGTTAGCTCAAGTTTGCAGTTATCTCAAGTTTGCGGTTATCTCAAGTTTGTGGTTATCTTGAGTTTGCGGTTAGCTCAAGTTTGCGGTTATCTCATCTCAAGTTTGTGGTTAGTTCAAGTTTGCGGTTAGCTCAAGTTTGTGGTAAGATCAAGTTTGTGGTTAGCTCAAGTTTGTGGTTAGCTCAAGTTTGTGGTTAGCTCAAGTTTGTGATTAGCTCAAGTTTACGGTTAGTTCAAGTTTGCGGTTAGCTCGCATCTTTATATAAGTTGAACTACAACAAGAATTTGATCATTCAACCATCACGTTCATCAAACAATCATCTAACCATTTACCAATCCAACAGTTTCTCATTGTTTCAAGGCTAGGGTTTGGGTGTTTAAATGCATGAGTTGACCACGAAGTTTATTTTGGTATCCCTTATTTGAGCTTGAAGTGGGTTTCACGAAGGCGCATACTTATTTTATCTTGAAGTCGGGGTTGGTTGGATGCATGACTTTCAATGATAACTTGCTCGTGATTAAGATTTAAGTGAAGACTTGGTTTATCTAGTTACCAGCAATCGGGGTGGATGGTTGAAGACCTGGTTAACTATCACTTAAAGGAGTTACATTATTGTACTCAGTGTCACATGCAGAAGACGTTGTGGATAATCGCAAGAGGTGATAAAAGTCTCATACTTTGTTAGGATAGTATTGAGTACTTAGAGATTTGCATGGTGAAAAAAATCTCTACACCGTTCTTTCAACAACAGTGCAAGCTTAAGTAACAAATTTGGGGAACTCTACTTCACTTTCAAATTGGGTATATCGGGTTTACCTCGCCAAGTGGTCACAGAATTAGCCGACATAATACGAGGTAGGGTTGTTAGCCAAATGGTTCAAAGGTTGAGATGTGATCAGCAATTTTCATGGGATAGTCGACGCTACAGAATGTCAATGATACTTCACGGTCTAAGCAAAATCTCTTAAGTTCCTTCAATGTCATTCATTTTTTTTTCAAGATAGTTGCTTAAGACAAGAACTTCTCGTGCATATGGTCGTACACGTCAATGATGTTTCCGTAAGTTCGAAACCATCATGGGGGAGAAACGTGTACTTTGATAATATAAGGTCAACCTCCAAGGGGAAGTAGTTTATACTACTTGACTTAGCATGGTTTGTGAAGTATTTTATATATGGGAGAAGAAATGTTGCTGATCTCTTGCATGTTTTCCCAAACAGTTATTCACCAAATCCAACGGTTGTCATAACACATTCAATCGATCATTGTCTCACGGTTTCTTCTTGGTTTTGTAAAATTCCGCGAAAGAATCTATTTCTCGGTTTAAATCATAGATTTGTAAAATCCCGTGATGATGGAATTATCCTAGAGAAATAAAGTGCATTTCCGGATCTTAATTGAACTTGGTGCTACGGTTTCAACTTCAAAGAAGGGATAAGGTGTGTACTTCATGTATTGGATGACTTTTATGATATACTTCATGGCATTTTGGCTATAACAAAGCGTTACGGGGATATGCGCTCTTTGACCATGATCGGGAGAAAAACCTTTATCAAAGTTCATTCAAAACATCAATACGGGCTAGATTTGGGCAATTAAACCACAAGATGTGACTATGGCATTAATTCATTATTATTTATTTCAGGTTGAAGTGAAATTTCATGGGTGCGTGTATTTAGTATCTGAAGATATCGGGGTGGTTGGATGAAGATTCTTCGAGATCCTTGTTCGAGCTTTTAACCTTTACAATGACAAAGACTTGGATATCTTGTCATTTTTGGGATTCTTCCTTTCTATTACCTCAAAATAACTATCATTTTAAGGAGTTATGTTGTAGTGCTCAGTGTCACACGAAGTTGTGGATATTCAAGAGGTGATGTACGTCTTATACTTGATGGTTGGTTGGTTGAAGAGTATAGAGTACTTAGGGATTCGATGTTGCACGAACTCTCTACACCGCTCTTTGTCATACATTAGTGCAAGCTTAATTCACAAGTTCAGGTTACTTTACTTCAGTCTCAAGTTCATCATATTGGGTTTTTCTCCATCAGTAGTCACGACAAAGAGCCAACTGAATGATAATGGGGTTGGTAATGAGTTAGCAGAGAGAAGAAGAAAAGAAAGAGATGACATTTGAACACAATAGTTCAAGCCTCGTTCTTCAACATTATGGCATCTGTAGATAACACTTCAGGCCCCATTCCTCAAAGAAAAGAAAGGTGTACGTGTCAGTGCGCCTTATCTTGGAAAGAAGAGAAGTCTTCTTATTTATGGCCATTCTCATCAACAAGCTTCACGTTTTTTCCATGATCGTACAAGTCATCAAGTGGATCAACGTACATTAATTTATATTTTTGTGCTTCACTTATTCTATCAAAAATCGCAACAAGCACATGCAATTTTTGAGGGGGAGAAGGGAAAGGGTGAAGAATCTACATGTTGATGATGTTCGTAAAATGGTCATTGAGCTCTTGTACGCAGATATTTACTCCTTCTACAGATCAACATATTTCTACAAGTGGCTTAAGCATATTATAAGCTTAATTGAACTCTTCATTTGCTAAGCCACTGATGAGGAGACAAAAGAGGGACTGCTACAAGAGAGCTTTATCATCATCTTCTTAGCAGTAGTTTTTGGTGCCACACACATAAATATGCTACATCTGATAAATTTCAACCATCACGAAATCTCAATTATGGCAAAATTGTCATTGCATGCCATTTTTTAGGGGGAGAACATGCGTATGTCCTTTTCCTTTCGACCATGGCAAAAATGTCATTAGCATGCCACTTTTGAGGGGGAGAATAAGTGTGTGTTCTTTCTATTCTTTCGTGGGAGGAGAAATGTGCATGTTGGGGTTATAAATCACGAAGGGATCGAGCTTAACTTTTTATGTTGGGGAGATTGGTCTCTTCCACTCTGATATATTCCGTGGTTTGCTACTCTGTTCGAGTTCTATAGTCATTGTGGGGATTCGAACTTGGTGTTATCATTTAGTATTCCAGTTGATTGATTGATTCAGATAAAGAAGAAGATGGTTTATATCAAGACCTTCAAACGAGATCATGACATTAAAGTGTTGAATCTATAAAAGGGGATGGTCAGTTTGAGTGGGAGCCGATTCAACAACTTCACAAGTTTTTGAAGAGGCTCTTTACATACGATGGCGTAATTGAGGGGGAACAAACTCAATTAGTCATCATCTCTTGACTCCTGAATACTTCAGTTCAGGACTCGTGAGGTTTATCGACATCTTCTCGCGGGCTGATATTATTATTGATAAAGGGCTTCCAGTTATTGATAAAGGGCTTCAAGTTAATGCTTCATGTACACATCATTATGATGATTCCGATTAATCGCAACCATCAGGGGAGAGGAATGTGTACACCAAGGACGCACAACAAGTTCGCGTGATCGGGCTTAATCACTTATTCCGGGATTGATAACCGCAGAGATGATCAGTAGTTCAACTTGTTACTTTGGTTGTACCACTTCATGTGCACATCATGGGCTGATTAATCGCAACCATCAGGGGAGAGAGAAATGTGTACATCAGGGACGCACAACAGGTTCACATGATCGAGCTTAATCAGTTATTCCGGAGTTGATATCCGCAGAGATGATCAGTGCCTCAACCTGTTACTTTGGTGTTATCGTTTCTTCTTGTATTTGGTACATGTGGACTGATTTGGTATATGTAATATAACTGGAATGCATTTAGTGAGATAGAGATGTTGATATCCTATTCCCCAAATGGACAACATTGAAGAAGGTCGAGTCTACAGTTTGTTCTACATTCTCTGCTACGTGTTAGAAGACTAAAGACGATATGCAACTAATTATTGAAAGACTTCTTTATATTCAAGGCATTCATCAAGAAAGATTGTCAGTTTAGGGGAGAGCATTAATTAGGGGAGAGTGAAAAGTATGTGTTAAAATCCCTAATCAGATGTGCTCACATTGCTCTTCAGCAAGTTGATTCTCACATGATACATTCGAGCTTATTTGGTTCTTCTCACAAGATTTCAAGTCTATGGGCGTAAAATGTGTTGCTGATTCTGAGGTATCAAAACCAGCAAGGGGGAATGAGACATACATCAGAACGCACAATGAGTACACATGATGAGCTTTACACTTCTACTTAAGTGAAGTTATTCCAGGAAGACAAATGTCATAACCACAGAGAAGATCAGTGTTTCAACTCGTTCTTTTGGTGTTGAAAGAGGTCGTTTTCCCTTCAAAAATAATTTATAGAAATGGAAAGACTATACGAACCTTAATACTAAAGTATCTTGGCAAGTATTGATCTCCCGAGTGTCGTTTCGAAGGAGTGGTGAATTGAATGACGTAAGTCAAGTTTTGTTTGATGCTTAGTAATCACTAAAGGTTTTGTTTTTAAAAGGAGTTTAAAAGCTAGATAGATAAAATAAAGAAAACTATAAGCTAAACACTAATATAAGAACTAAAATGCGATAATAAAGGATATGCTTGTCAAGTGGGGTGAAAAGATCGTTAAGAGTGAATTATCGTTTAAAGTGTGAATTAATAACCGTTTAAAAAAACTATTTTCTCACAACGTTGGTTTATTTTGAAAATAATTCCATACCTTGGTAAAGTTACTAGATTTAATTTAATTACTCAAACGGCTTTTGCCCGTCAAAATAACCAAAATCAATCCAAGTAACTGAATATTATTAATCAACAATTTCTATGTTTTTCACACTTGATTTCTCAAATCACCAACACTTAACAAGCATATATAAATTCTACTCACTAAGCATAACTACACTAAAAGTAACAAATAAAGCAACAATCATAATAACTAAATTAAACAAGACAATAAACATAAAAAGTGATAATTGAAAAGGGATTAGAAGTCACCAAATATGAAGACTACGGATAAATTGAACTTCATAACATACTACAAAAAATACCCAAATCCACAAGTTCATATACCCAAATCTTCTTTAATAGCTCCATAACCCCAAATCAATCACCAACAACTATTTTTTTGTACATTTATTAAGAAAATGAAAGTTAATAAAAGTACTAAAGAAATTGACTACAAACAAATTTCTAGGCTAAACTTGTAAAAATAATAAAAACCTTTATAAAATGATAATTAGTAATCTGACAACTAAAACAATGAAATAAATATAACTATGACAAACTCATTAGACAAATGACTAACGTGGATCCGAATGAAATGAAAGATAACGAAATACGGTAAAAGAAATTGTTTTCTGCCAAGATTTAAACATTAATATAAAATTTAAGGTTCCTAAATTTAAAGCTCAATTAACAATAACATAATGATTTGCTAATGATTGCTACAATAAAACTACACTAGTAGATTTGGTTTGGTGTGAAATTTTTTTGTGGATGGAGGACCGACTCCCACCTTGGGAGAAGGTTGTGTCGGCTGCCCTCCTCTTCTCTTCTGTAGGTTTAGTTTTTGTATCACACCACTTATGTGCTGGGTTTTTTTGTTTGTGGGCTTGAGTAATCCATGTGAGAATTAAGGGTGTAGTGACTTGGGAATTAAGAATGGAAGGCAAAATATTATATACGACAACAATAAATAAAGAGTAGTAAAGTCTATTTGGCTAGTGTCAATAACGGGCTTGAGTTGGGTCAATTTTCTCGATCTTTATCTTCGGGTTTTCTTCGGACTTCAATAATCTTCAATAAATGCTCAAAATCTCGTACTTTTTGCTTCAATGTCCATGTCTCGTACCTACAATAATAAATAAAAACTTTAAACAATATATGCATTTAAAATACACATTTTTGCTATTTATTATGCCATAAATGAGGGTATATTAGCTCTAAAAATATGAATAATTACACATTTATCATCCCCCTACAATTAGGCTGTTGCGTGCCCTCACGCAACGATTAATAAACACGGCAAGGCAAAAATGATTTTCTTCCCCTAAACGAATAACATATCACATCAAACAAGAACAGATACATAATCATTTAGGGGACATAAATAAAAATCATTAAAGTCGATAATGCCCCATTTTGACATTTATTCATATATATAGCTAAAATATATTTTTAATGCCACCCGCCATGCTTGACTTTTATTTTCACGATATGTACGAAGCCTAAGAACGGGAAACACGCAAACTGGGTGCTTCCAGGAGATAATAATCATCATCCTCTTTTTATACTTCCAACTAAGTTCAAAAACCCTTGCGCAAATGTTCTTGTAAAAAATGTTAACACTACTTATATTAATAATCTGTGTAAGACAAGTCTTAACTTTTTACTCCCGCAATTTATAACATTTAGGCGTGTGTGCTTATTTTCAAAAGTTTGACCACCAAAAATCCGAGCTCATTATGGTTGTCATTTATTTAAGCTCAATTCTAACTCACCGGGAACCTCAGAAATTTAAGAATCAAAAAGAGCCTTTTCCATGTAGCGGCTTTCTTCTTGGCACATCCCAAACCAGTTGGTTTTAGGTGACCAGGCTTTTGACACCTCACAGAGAATAGTACCGGAATTGGCGGGATTTCGATTCAAAGATTTTTAATATCCCCGACACATTAAAATCAAAACTTAAATAGATAGCAACAAACGATTATCTATAGATTAAAGACACAAAGATGAGATCACTCCATGTGAAGATTTTCTTCTCAGCTTATCCTTTTAACAAAAGCTTAGGAGGCTAGGTTTTTACACCCTTGAAAATAGTATCGGAGCTTTCGGTGTCTTTCGAAATCAACAATCTATAAATTCCCGTTTAATCCTTACAAAAAATCAACGAATACTAACTCAACTTTCTATTTAAATTTGAGAACAAGCAACTCAATTTATTTATTCTAATTTATTCAACACATCTTTTTCATTTCAATTTTCTCTTTTTTTTTCTTCAATTTTTTCCTTTTTTTTTTTTTTTTTTTTTCATCATCATTTTTTTTTTATCATTTTTTTTCTTTTCACTTTTTCTTTTCATAATAAACTCAAAATTTTGCATCATTCAGCAATTTTACATTACTTCATTTAGCAATATTATTCAATTTTAGAGAAGTTGCTTGTTCCAAAATTTAAATAAAAAATTGAACTAGTACTCTATATTAACCTTGCATAAAAACTTGTTTACATAACGAAAACTTTTTATGGTCAAAAGTTTGAAAACATCACGTATTTAGATCCAATTAGGAGCTACTGGGAGAAAAAACCACAGATTACTTATATAAGCTCTAAAGAGAACCAACTACTCTACGCATAGCATTTTCATTTGCACAATTTGTTAAGAATTTAGTCTAAAAAGTTAAGGAAGCAGCCAGATCAACACTCTGGCGGAGTCAGGATTTCCTTTGTTCTAGCTTAAGGGACTAGTCAATCACGTATGGTCAAAACTTTTTTTTCTCTTTTTTTCTTTTTTTTTTTTTTTTGTTTTTTTTTATATATATATAAAAGACAATAATAATGCAATGAATAAAAAAAATTTGGTCAAAATGGGGTTGCATGAGGGCAAACACATAGGCATAAGTATGATCATTTTGATATAAACCCCCCCCCCCCCCCCCTACACTTAGAACTGAACATTGGCCTCAATGTTCAAAAGTGTTCGGGTGCCACCCCTACACTTAGAACATAAAAGACCAATGGTAAAATTCCAAGTGTAAAAAAGGTATCTAATGCAACTCCTAAGCCATATATTAGTAATAAAAAATGCATGCTTTAAGGAAAAACATAAGAAATAAATTATCAGAACTGAGGACTCCCCTGATATAAACATGCAGATCGATCGGAGATTGAATGAGTGATGATGGAAAGCAACAACAACAATCATGAAAGTCTTCTCGATCAAAGGGTATCATGCGAGTAAAAATAATAGCCACGAAGCAACAAAGAAAACAAGACACCCCCAAACTTATTCATTACTAATACTAATCACCTAAATTAAGCAAAATAAACCTAAGTGTAGATAAACTACTTATTCCATATTAAGATAACACGGGTTGCCTCCCGAGAAGCGCTTGTTTTTGTTCGAGTCTCTAGCTTGACTCTAGGGTTACTTACTTTTAAGTTCATGGTCACATCCATCGCTTAGTGATAAGTTAGGATGGAAAAAGTGATACAACACCTCCTTAGGTCAGTATGCCACCTGACGGGGTAGTGGTGTATGGGAAAATCTATAAAAAGGTCTATCCATTACCCACATCATGTCACCCGACTGTGTCCGGGAGAAAAAAGGGTCAAATCTTTCCACTTCCCTCAAGCAAATTTGCTTAGAATCGGGAAGTGGTGTGACTAGTATAATGGACTCATCAATTAATGGTGTGGACTTAGAGCGGTCCAAGCTACTCAAATCCTCAAACTCATCATCAAAAATTTTGTTATCAAATCTTAAGATGAAGCTATCATCAAAGTCAAACAGAGGGTTTGATATAGTCACATCAAAAGACCTAGACATCGAATCAGAATTACCTAAAGGTTCATCAATCATCCTTGGGATTGGGACAGGGTCATTGGCAAGTAAACTTTCTATATCACTAGGATTAAAGTCAATTTCCCTATCCCCCATTGAAAGGGTATCTAAATGCTCTCCAAAAGGTAAGTCGATATCTAAATTTTGATCTCCCGAAACATCAAGTCTAGGTAAGGATGGTGTGTATGCTAGTGGCGGGGATGGGACATGTGCGGTACTTTGTGGGCTAGAATTATGCACCTCATCCATTGTAGTCTCCGTATCATCCTCGTCACTTTCCTCATGATAAAATGAGTTAAGAGGAGGATTTTGTTTTTTAAGAATCAGCTCCTTAAGACAGTTTATTTCATTTTGAAAGTTCAAGTTGAATTGATTTTGAGCAATAATCATTTTAGTAATCAATTCAGCTCTAGTTAACTCGCTCTGAGGAAGTAGTTGAGGGGTTGTATATTGTGAAGGTTGGTCAAAACCGGATGAGTCATGATTGTCATAAGGAGTATGCTCGTAGACAAGCGGGTTCCTAGTTTGGCAATCAAAGCTATAGTGAGGACCTCCACATAATTCACAACAGTAAAACTGCTGCGACTGACTCGGTAAATCGTATGGATGTTGGTCATAACCAAAATTTTGATTGTTACACGGAACCTGCTCATAGACAAGCGTGTTCCCTGTTTGACAATCAAAGCCTTGGTGAGGACCACCTCCATAAGACTCACACGAGTATGTCTCCATCTCGTGTTGTGGGGGCTGGTGGAAAAAGTCAGTTGTTTCATGGTAAGAATAGGGATTTTGGTCATATACAAACCCGTTTCCCGATTCTACCATGCTACACCCGGGACAATTTCCACCATTATGAGGACCCCCACACCACTCACAGCCATATAGATAAGAAGAAGACATTGCGAAGAATTAAACAATATAAGAGGGTAAGAGAACTTGAATTAACAATTAAGAGAAAAAAGAAGATGAGTGTTTGAGCACTCATCAATCCCCCACACTAAACTATTGCTAGTCCCTAGCAATAACTGTTTTGAAAACTTGATGGATTTTAAACTCTTTACCAAAAGCCATCACTTCTGGATTAGCCAGATGTAAGAACTGTGGCACACCTGATAACCATGTGATTTTGAGCAAACCACCAGCTGTCAACGGATTTGATTAGTCTTTACCAAAAGCCGTTTGCTTCTGGACTAGCCAACTCTTGATAGAATAGTCAACATCTTGGTGAGCTGATTACCAATTATGGATTTTCCACGGCCTTTACCACAAGCCATAATCTTGTGGGCTAGCCAACTCATTTGCTTTTGGGGAGTTGAGGAACCATACAATTTTTGGCAAATTGCAAGCTGTCAACGGATTTGAGATGTTTTTACCAAGAGCCGTTTGCTCCTGGACTAGCCAATCCCTTTTGTCGGTTAGACAAGGCGGACTGATTACCACAAAAATTTTGAAGCACCAGTGAAAAATTTTTAAAATTTTTGAAATTTTGGCAAAAACGGGGGTATTATATAGTAAAATGTGATAAAATTCGCTAGAATAGCGAATACCCCCCACACTTAGGATGAATATTATCCTCAATATTCAAAGTTCCGGCTATTATGCTGACATTTTGAACGTAAAAGGGCAACATTACAAGCTAAGCGTGGAAAACACCATTTTGTATTTTCACTTCTGTAATCATAGTATGGGGGACTCCCCCACACTTAGGGTGAAAACCCTATAAGTATGCTACTGTTTTTGTTTACCGAGTCGCTAGCTTGACTCGACCCCGAATTCATTTGTCCTTGGGGAAGCATGATGTGGAAGAAACAATCTCAATCGGACTTTCATTCAAGATGTTTGGACAAACATTTGAAGCACGTGAATGTTCCACACCGATGAGATAAGTATCCGACTCAAGATAATGATACATGAAAATGCTGGGATCAAATATAGTGTCCTCACTCCCAAAGGAGTGAAGAAGAGAAGAAGTCACCTTATAGGTGAAGAAAAGGAAGAAAATCATGATAAAAAGCATGATTTGATCTTCTTCCTCGAGAGTAGGCTCATTAGCCTAAATTTGGATTACACGGGATAAGCTCAAAAACATCCCGGGAGGGTGGGTAGGAATTTGCAAATTCTCATAATTGAGAGCATCTCCCCCTGGGCTATCAAACTCCGGAGGAGTCATGATATGATGAGTGAGTTCACCGGAGAACTCCTCATGAAGAGAATCATTCACAAGATGTGAATCTGTGAATTCATGTTCCGATATAAACTCATGACTATCCTCGTTCTGAATATCAAAGAGTGGATTATCAGAAATCAAGGTGAATTCAGATTCGAATTCAAACAGAGGATTGGTGAGAGTAGTATTGAAAGTTTCGGGAACAAAGAGATTATCATTCTCTATTGGACTGCTGGGATAAGAAGTGAGTGACGGATCATGATAAAGGAGACTTTCAATTTCTCCCAGATCGGCTTGGAAATCGAGGAGACCATCATCACTTTTAAATGAAAGTGGATTGATGTGAGCAAGTTCATCAGCGAACTCCTCAAGAAGATGATCAGCATCAGATTGTGGAACTGACGCCTCAACATACTCGATGTCTCCATAAGATATACAATCATCGCTAAAATCTGAGAAAGTCTCAAAGTGATCTATAGGACACTCAATGGGGGAAGGTATATCACATACATGATCTAAAGTTCCATGTGACTCTCTTGGGTTTGGGACAAGGATCTCAACACTAGACTTTATTAATTCGTCCGATTCCTTATTAGGAACAATGCTAAGATGCTCATCCCCCATGTTCTGAGAGTGAGTGTGAACCTCGGGTGTGATAAGAGTGGGTTGAGATGGAATCTCAACTGATGGAATCTCATCTGATGAACTTGATGAAGTTTTATAAAATTCAAGGATGTCAAGTGTATCCTCATCATCACTGTCATCAGGAATAAAACGGAACAAAGAGCTAGATTTGGCTGCTTTTTCTCTTGCAATTGATTCCCGAATAGATTTTTCATAGGCATCTTGGGCATTTATTCTAGCAGCCTGCTCTTCAGCAAGCAATTCTTCCAAGGATTTTTGATGAGTGTGTCTTTGGCCAAAGTCTTGAACTAAACCCTTAAGATCATCAACGATTTTCATCATATTTTGCATTTCTGGAAGAAGTGCTTGATTCATATCGTACTGTGGAGGTTGGTCATAATAAGGTGTGTCAAAATTGTCACAAGGATATGGATTTCCCGTTTGACAATCTGAGCTAGTGTGTGGACCTCCACAATACTCACAACAGTAAAACTGATGTGGCTGTGAGTCGTATGTGCTAAAGTTATAATCGTTATTAGGAAACTGCTCATAGACAAGCGTGTTTCCCGATTGACAATTAGAACTATATTGTGAACCACCATAGTGCTCACAACAGTAAAACTGCTGAGACTGATGGTGTGGTAGCTGGTGGAATGAATCAGTGGTGTCATGATAGGAATAGGGATCTGGGTTATAGACAGACCCGTTTCCTGACTCTACCATGCCACAACCGGGGCAATTGCCACCATTATAAGAACTACCACACCACTGACAGATCAGAAAGTGTGGATAAGACATAAAAAGAATCAAATGTGTATAGAGGAGTAGGGATGAAGAATCAAAGATGTGAGAGGGTAAAGGTGATTATTTTTGGATTTTTGAATAAACATTTTGTACAAATGATAAGAAAAATGTTTTTGTGTTTTTGTGTTCGTTGAAAACTGAGTTTAAAATGTTTTCGGGAACGGTTTTGTTTTGATAATGGGAAAATATGAACAAAGGATGGATAAATGTACAATGGAACGAATTCCAAAGACACTAATCAGAAAAACCGTTTAGATACGCACACAACCTCCCCGGCAACGGTGCCAAAATTTGATTGAGGTCATTTTCCCTTCAAAAATAATTTATAGAAATGGAAAGACTATACGAACCTTAATACTAAAGTATCTTGGCAAGTATTGATCTCCCGAGTGTTGTTTCGAAGGAGTGGTGAATTGAATTACGTAAGTCAAGTTTTGTTTGATGCTTAGTAATCACTAAAGGTTTTGTTTTTAAAAGGAGTTTAAAAGCTAGATAGATAAAATAAAGAAAACTATAAGCTAAACACTAATATAAGAACTAAAATGCGATAATAAAGGATATGCTTGTCAAGTGAGGTGAAAAGATCGTTAAGAGTGAATTATCGTTTAAAGTGTGAATTAATAACCGTTTAAAAAAACTATTTTCTCACAACGTTTGTTTATTTTGAAAATAATTCCATACCTTGGTAAAGTTACTAGATTTAATTTAATTACTCAAACGGCTTTTGCCCGTCAAAATAACCAAAATCAATCCAAGTAACTGAATATTATTAATCAACAATTTCTATGTTTTTCACACTTGATTTCTCAAATCACCAACACTTAGCAAGCATATATAAATTCTACTCACTAAGCATAACTACACTAAAAGTAACAAATAAAGCAACAATCATAATAACTAAATTAAACAAGACAATAAACATAAAAAGTGATAATTGAAAAGGGATAAAAGTCACCAAATATGAAGACTACGGATAAATTGTACTTCATAACATACTACAAAAAATACCCAAATCCACAAGTTCATATACCCAAATCTTCTTTAATAGCTCCATAACCCCAAATCAATCACCAACAACTATTTTTTTGTACATTTATTAAGAAAATGAAAGTTAATAAAAGTACTAAAGAAATTGATTACAAACAAATTTTTAGGCTAAACTTGTAAAAATAATAAAAACCTTTATAAAATGATAATTAGTAATCTGACAACTAAAAAAATGAAATAAATATAACTATGACAAACTCATTAGACAAATGACTAACGTGGATCCGAATGAAATGAAAGATAACGAAATAAGGTAAAAGAAATTGTTTTCTGCCAAGATTTAAACATTAATATAAAATTTAAGGTTACTAAATTTAAAGCTCAATTAACAATAACATAATGATTTGCTAATGATTGCTACAATAAAACTACACTAGTAGATTTGGTTTGGTGTGAAATTTTTTTGTGGATGGAGGACCGACTCCCACCTTGGGAGAAGGTTGTGTCGGCTGCCCTCCTCTTCTCTTCCGTAGGCTTAGTTTTTGTATCACACCACTTATGGGCTGGGTTTTTTTGTTTGTGGGCTTGAGTAGTCCATGTGAGAATTAAGGGTGTAGTGACTTGGGAATTAAGAATGGAAGGCAAAATATTATATACGACAACAATAAATAAAGAGTAGTAAAGTCTGTTTGGCTAGTGTCAATAATGGGCTTGAGTTGGGTCAATTTTCTCGATCTTTATCTTCGGGTTTTCTTCGGACTTCAATAATCTTCAATAAATGCTCAAAATCTCGTACTTTTTGCTTCAATGTCCATGTCTCGTACCTACAATAATAAATAAAAACTTTAAACAATATATGCATTTAAAATACACATTTTTGCTATTTATTATGCCATAAATGAGGGTATATTAGCACTAAAAATATGAATAATTACACATTTATCGCCAAAATTTGATTGAGGCAAAAGCAGTCAACTAAAGTCAACCACGGATGTGGTCAAGATAGTCAAACTCCTTAGGCTCAATTCTCCGCGGAATACAGTGTTTCCCCGGGTCGTTATGTCCCGACGAGGTGTGGATGGTATTTAAAACGGGTTTGTGATCGGGTGAATTTGGACAGGAAAGGGTTTTGTGATTGATTACACTACTGATTTGTACAATGAAATAGCTTAAATAAGCTATATCAATAAGACGGGAAAGTTAGAAATACCAGAAACGTTTAAAACTTAAAACTTAAAACGCGTACGTTCACGTTTAAATAAAACGCGAACGTACAAAATAAAACGCAAGTTTTTGTAAAATAAAATACCTACGGATATGAAAATTATATTTTTACAATCCTAATGATAAAATAAACTTTTTGGAAAATTAAAATTAATTTTTACACTATTTAATTAATTATTATTAATTAAATACTATTTATTAATTACTTATTAATTATTTAAATTAACCTAAATTATAACTAATTATAAAATTACACTAAAAATATGAAAAATAAATTTGAAAAATCTAAAATATTATAAAACTAATTTTCAAACTTAAAATATATTTTTCCTACTTTTTAAATAATTACTATTAATTAAAAACTAATTTAAACTAATTAAAATTACACTAAATAATAGGAAAATGTAAAATAAGCTTAGAAAAATAAAATTAAAACTTAGAAAAATTTAAATTAATATAAAACTAATTTTAAAACAGAAAATATATTTTTAAGACTATTTAAATAATTACTATTAATTATTAGCTAATTATTAATTAATAAATACTAATATTAATTATTAAAAATACTAAATGAAAAGAGAAAAATATGAAAAAATTACAGAAATTATTTTACAACTACAGGAACTTAAGAAAATTATAAAAACAGAAAGTGGTTAAGGAAAATAAGCACTTAAGCAATAAGCTTCTTAAATAGAAGCTACCACTTTAGGTAATTTTGGCTTTTTCTGATTTTTTTCTTACAAAACTATTTGAATACTAAAAAAATGAAACTTTAACAAAGGCACTTGGCTAAAAGCTCAGAAATAAGCACTACAAGTGCTTATTAGCTTGACAGTTGACTTTGGTCAACTGTCAAAGCTAAAAGCTTTGAGATGAGCTTAGCAAGAGACCCACAGGTGTGAATAAGCTATACTAGGATGAGGAAGCTATGAAATAAGCAAAAGGAACCAGTAAAGTACAAGTAATAAGATGAAATTAAGCAATAAGCACTTCCCAAATTCTGAATGCCAAACAGGCCTGATGGGCTACCTTTGCAAGCTAGTGGGACCCACTGGAGTGATTAGAAGCCCATGGTGAAGCTTGAACTGAAAAGATAAGCTTGAGGGCTTTTCAAAAAGCCAGAGCTCACTCACTGGGGCCCACAGGTGAGACCAGGAGGGGGCATGGAACTTATGCTCACAAGCTGAACTCTCAGCATATACTCAGAAATGGAAAAACAAAAGGACAATAGCAGCCCTATCAAATGAAGTCTAAACTTGCAAATAAGCCTAGGGACTTGAAGATGAGCTTATTGGCTTCTCAAAAAGCCAATAAGCTCATTGTGGGGCCCACCAAGGACACAGATATGAGGCCTTGAAAATGGGGAGTTTGGTCAAAATCTGTGTAGCAGGGCATAGGCATGCCCTGCAGCCTACTTTGAACAGCTTTAATAAGCACAAGAAAATTCCAAAAATTAAGCACACAGTGGATTCTTAAAGCTTAGGTGGTGTAGTATAACATGTGAAAAGCATAATTCCTAAACCTCAACTCAAAAATCACAATAATTCTTGCAATAATGGGATTTTTCTACACAAGGTCAAATTGACTTTTCACTATAACTAATCAGTTTGACTTTCATGAGATTTACACATAATCTACTAACTGATTAAGTCATAATTTGTTATATGGAAACTAAAATAAGCTGCAACAATCACTTATGATCAGATTTGAGTGGCTTAAATTACTACAGTTCAAACGGTAAATCAATAAGGGAAGTTACACTTAGATGTTGACTTTCTGAGCTACAATCCTAGTTTTTCTTACTTAATTGAACTAACTTAGCCTAATGTGAGTGGTTTCATTCAACAACAACAACATAAAACAGACTTTATCCTAGGTAAGCCAGCAAATCCAAACACCCCTTCACAAGGGACTGATTTTGGATTATCACTACAAATGACTTAGGGAGCTCTTGATATTAAAAGCTATGTACTGAATAGGCAGTCTTAAGTGTAAATAAGCACTGATGACCAGAATATAGGTACTCTTAATAAGCTAAGATTAATAAGCTAAGTGAGCTAAATGGCAGTTTAAGCAACACAACTAAAAATTACTACTATCTAAGTTACTCAATGGGTACAAACAGCAACATGAAACATTAATAAGCACAAAAGAGCATGAATGAAGCATTAAATAAGCAGGAAGGCAAATAAGCATAAAAATAAGCTATTTTAGTATTTTTTTAAGATTTTTCTAAAAACTTCAGTAAACACTTTTAAAAACAACTTAAAAGAAAGTTAAAGGTCTCAACAAGCTTTGTGAGCTTTAATGAGCTTATAAGAACAATAATAGAAGCTTGCACAGGAGATCTTACAATAATGGGAATTCTAAATGGCTATAACAATAATTGAAACTAGAATTGCATTGAAACTGAGTTGATGAATTACAAAGGTTGAAATCTTCTTAGGCTAATAACAAGACATTTAACAATTATACTAAGATTAATTAAAAACTACTACTACAGCTAAAAATCCTACTACTTGGCTCAGCTCCTTCTTTTTCTTTTTATACTGACCCTCTAGGGTTTTCAGACCCACTTGAGCTTTTCCCATCACAATTCCTAGCCCTTGGATGACTTAAAATGATCCCAACCGTTTGATTGGTTTTGGCGGGAAAGAGATTTTGCAACTTGGGTCTCTGTCTCTCTGATAACTTGGAGCAGGGGTGCATAGTTTTGGTTTTATGTGTTTGGAGGGTTAAGGGTGTAGGGGTGATGATTGGAAGGGGTGGAGATGGTGTGTTGCAGGGTGTTTGCAGGGGGTGAGGGTGAGGTGGATGGCTGAGGTGGAAGTTTGACTGGGGGTCAAAGGTCAAAGTGGGGTTTGACCGATGGAATAATAAAACGGGGGTGTATTATGGTGTGGAGTGGGCTGGTGTATGGGCCAAGGGGTAAGGGTGGATTGGGTTTGGGTAAATTTATTAAAGGTTGGTTTGGTTTATTTAGTTTAGGGTCTATTTTGTATATAGAATAAATCACAAGGACCAACTTTGTAATTTTCATAAACCTGGGGACTGAAAATGTAACCTTCACAAAGTATTCACAAGGACTAATTTTTGACAACATTTAAATATTACAAGGATGAAAATTAATATTTTCCAAAATAAATACCCGGGGACTAATTTTGCAAATTTCCAAACTCCGGGGACTAAACTTGTAATTTTCTCAAAATTTTCATCCAGGGATTAAAAGTGACACATGTGAATTCCCAAAGACCCAAAATGATTTTTCTTTCAAAAATATCCCACCAGGGACCAAATCTGCCAATTATTGAAACTCTAGGGACCAAACTATAAATTTCCAAAACTTTTCCAATTTTTTCACCAAAGGACTAAATATGACAACTTATGCTTTCAAAAGGACCTTTGGTGATAATTTTCCATATTTTGAATGACCAGGGACTAATTTTGTAATTTTATGAAAGTTGGGGGACTGAAACTGCCAATTTTACAAACTTTGTACGTTTTTCATCTGTTTTTACTCTTTTTGCATCTAAAACATATAAAATACAATTTTGAAATATTTTCAGTATTTTGATGCATTTCTGAGTGTTTTTGTATGTTTTGCAGTTCAGATTTGACCAAAAATGATGAGTGTTTGAGCACTCATCAGGTGTATTATTCCAACTACGTGGGGGAAGAGATGTAAGAAATAGTTTCTGATGACAAAGACGTACACAATTGGTTGTGTGTGTACTTCGGGTTTCTGAGCTTCATATAATGAGACTGATTGCATCATTTCAACTACTTGGGGGGAACTGGTCTCTGGATATTTTTTGGTACGCATTACTTCAGCATTGAGCAGGAAGAAAGATGAGAAGTACTATTCAAGTGTGAGATGATACGTTGCTGAGCTATCAAAGCTTCACATTGAGAAGGCTCAAGTTCTAACAACTATTCAGGAGCCTCGAACGCTTTGGTGGTGAAAGTTTAAGAGATGTTGTCTACTGACTTCTACTATGCGCAGACCGATATCCTCTTTTCGGTACTCATGGCAACATCCTCTTAAACTGCATAATATCCTTTTGTACATATTTTAAAACCAAAAAGAAAATAGAAAATTATAAAACCAACAAAATCCATAAAAGTCGATAAAAACATAAAAATTCCAAAAATATTCTTCTCGCGACATGTCTCTAATATAATCAATATTATGTACGTTTCTAGAAATGTCATTCAATAATGGCACAGATTTATACATATGCTTGAGCGAGAGTTTTTCTATCTTTTAAAATAATGTTTTCTAAAACATGTCGTTTCTCAAAAAATTTCTTTCAAAATGGTTTGCTATTACTTCAGATAGCAACCCGCTCTTCAAAATAGGGAAAGCATGTCGCCTAAAAGACGGTTGTTCCTCTCACTGGGTGATGTTCACCCGGGCATGGATTACTTTATATCCGTGTTTCTTCGATTTAATGTACGTTTCAGTGCATTATTTCTTGTTTAAGAAGAGAAGTCTTCTTTTACCAAAACAAATTTTTTTCCACCTATGATTCTTCAGAAAAATATTTTGTATATTAAATGGTGGTTTAAAACAATATTTGAAATTCAATTAGACTTAAGTTTTTCATAAAATTTACCACTCAATCTATGACAAAAATGTTTAATTTTTCACAAAATTTTAAATGTACAAATGGTCATAGATTGAGGGGGAGAGTGATTTCAAATTTTATTTTAGATCATCAAATGTTTTTCTTTGATCGGCTCAAGTAGTGAATAAATATGTGCTGTTATGTATCAGAATATGAATATTTTCATGAGTTTCGTGTTAAACTCCAAATCTTTTATAAACTCATCATAACTGACAATAACAGAGAACCGCATAATTTGAGGGGGAGCATTAATATGTTCCAATATCGGCTTGTATAAATCAGACACATTTTCTCTCAAATTTTTCTCCAATATTTAAATCAATTGGGATCCAAAATCTCAAAAGATTTGAAATTTTTTATTGTTGGAGAGAATTTGATTTAAATATATAATCTGATAAAAAGTGATCATTAAAGACTCAACCAGACGCTCCTCCCTCCATGTGATAAACAATTTCGTATACCGATGCACATGTTGAGGGGGAACATTTCTGAAAGATCAAAAAGCATTGAGGTACAAATGCTTTGATATCAAATATCACTAGTACCTTGATTGATTTTCAATTGGGTTTAAGGCGGAGAGAACAATACCAAAGACCGACCATTTTAGTTTATGCGATGGAGTTATCAGGATGATAAGGTTAGGTATTTGTTCCCATGATCCACCAGAACCGGAGGGATCTTCCCAGGGACAATCCTCTAGTTAGAGTAGAAGTCCTTAGGAATGATTAAAAAACGAGAAAAGTGAGATAAGGGAAGAGTGCCGACTGAGATGGAGTTAGTACTGGAATAAACCCAACAAGGTTCTGGTAATGAAGTCTCGGTAAGCACTGAAGGGGTTGAAGAATGAATAAGAAACGTAAATGAGAAAGGGTGAAAAGAAATAGCCCTCCATATATTCAACCTTAGGGCAGAAACCGGGTTCAACTCATATGATACTAGTGGTCACCAAGGTAACACTGGTATTGAAGACAAGACGTCATGGACCCAGTGACGCACTGCACTAACCTTCCTAGCTACTCAAGTTCACTTAAAAGGACTTGTTTCATTCTCACGGGGAACCCTGCATAACGTATCGACCGCTCATTGCGAGCCATGTTGATACTAAAACAGGAGACGCCTCTCCAGTCTCCAAGAGCGGATCAAAATGCACTATTGAGTCTAGAGCCAAGAGATCATCCACAAATCTCATTAGAACATACTTCCAATATGCTTGCTATTTCATACACCGTGAAAAGTAAGATAATATATTATGAGTCCTACGCATTATTCTTGTGGTATTGCCAGAACATCTGAGTGATATGCAAATAATCACAATGAAGATGGAAATCCTTCTAGAGCGAACATCTTTCAAGCTCTTGGTAGGTGACATGTGAGATCCTTCATGGATCAAACTAGTGACAACTGGAAAGCAACGATGGAGCGATTCAACATTGAATCAATCTTGTTCTAGGAAATGGATTGACGGATACTTTTGGAAAACCCTTCGGTGTGCTCAACTACTTTCTTTCGAGCACATTGACTGCGCATAATTTTTCAAACAAAATTATTTGACATCAAATTGATGTTTATCATAAAACTCTCGTTGTATTGCAAAAACTCTTTCTCTAGCAATACGCGATTGTTTTTCAAAATCAATTTCCTCATTAATTGGTGAATCATTAATTCACCGGTTCACTCACTCCGTGTTGTCTACTTTGAGATGCTCCGGTTTGAGAACGGCTAGTACAGCTGCGAAACCCTGTCAAGGAAGTTCTTCAGAATTCTACCTGATCATAGGCAGTATTTATACTGATTAACGGGGAACCGTGGTTCTTGCAACCCTATTCAACGAAGGTGAACAAAGACACTTTCGTGTGTTTATTGCTAACTGTTGTCGGTTGCAGCTGATGGCAAATGAGATGTCAATTCCCATGCTCATACTCGACACTCACCATTAAAGTCATCATGAAAAGTGAAAGATCAACAACAATGCTTCCGCAACTCTGATGCAAAGTTTCATGATCCAGAAAGGTGTAAACATGACGGTCCGATGGTCACTACATCACATGGAGGCGATTCCACATAGGATGATTTGGAGATTTACGGTGGCTGATGATCTCAATGAAAGCTCAAAGATCACACAAGCCAAAGGAACTTATGCTCAAAGATCACTACTTGCCGCACAATGACAACATTTGAAGAATCAACGGATACAAGCTAGAGCTAAAGATCAATTTACAGAATGCTAAGATTCAATTAATTTTTCTTGGGTGGCCTCCCTTAAGGGGAGATTGTTAGGAATAAGAAAAAGGTTCGGCCATCCCATGTATTTGCATACTTAGTATAGCTCTTAGTTTTGTATATATTAGATTAGATATAGCCACACCGTGGAGGACGGACGGGTCTTTACCCACTGTACACCTGATCCACAGCCCGCAGAAGGGCGTATATTGTAATTGTATATATACCCCTTCCCACACAAGGGAAGGGTTGGTTGTTTCTCATAATACACACACCTCATTAGGTGTTTTCTCTCACTAGAAACATCCCCTCTATATTCTCTCTCTCTTTAACTCTTACCATGTCATTCTTGTTCTTCCATCATACAAGACCACCCGAATCACCACATAATCAACATGTTTCGATCTTACATGTAGTAATTTTTATCAAAAGTTGCTTAAAGAATATGAGACTCAAAGAGATAATTTTAGAAGGGCTAGGTCTGAAGTAGCTGGTTATCAATTGACTTTAGATTCAATGGAAGCCAAAATAATCACCCATGAAAATAATGAATGGCTTGGGCAGAAAAATATGAGAACAAGATTATCAATTAAATTTGAGTGAATAGAAGTTAGGATGTAAGGTGTCTGAACTTGAAAAGGTCACTAAAGAAAGAGATAAGTTGTTAACAAAACTTTCTAGTTGGAAAGAATCGGGCCTGTAACATGTTAGTTTTGTAGTGAAACAAAGAACAGCAAACATTAAAACTAACCTAGGTTATGATGTTGAGTATAGTAGTTTAGAAGAGAACCTAACTAGTGATAAGGAACATATAAATTCAGAGGAGATCTCAACTAGTGATGAAGAATTCATTAGCTTAGAAGAGAACACATCTAGTGATGAGGAATCACTTAGTCCAACACCTCCTGAATTTAAGAAAGATAAGGGATACAATGAAGTTCCTCCACCCACTAGTAGTTTTCAACCACCTAGGACAGATGTTTCTTGTTTTGGAGTAGACAATTTGGAGTTTAGGAAGAAGCTTACAAGTCAATCTAATTCAAGTCCATCTGGTTCTGAATCCTTAAGAGAGACAGTTGAGAAACCTAGGGATGATAACAAGGGTTCAGGGAGTGATAAAGTGTTTTCCAAACAAGCAGTACTTCCAAAAACTTCTCAAAGTACTACTGGAATCCTCAAGAAAAACTTTTCAAAATACTGCTAACTTTAGAAAACCTTTTCAAAATTCACCAAAAAGTCAAGCTAGTTTTGGTCATAGAACTAATGGAATAGGATTTGGGGATCAAAAGTTATGTTTTGTTTGCTATAGTCCTAATCATTTGATTAAGGACTGTGACTTACACTAAGAATATTTAATTTAATTCCCAAAGTCCACTAATCACAAGCCAAGGGAGAATAAACCAGTTTGGAATCATTCACATAGGGTTAACCATAGTAATTTCTCAAAAGACTATAGTGAAGAATATCAATAATCAAAACATGTATGGTTCTTGTGAGTATGGTTAGATTCAAGAAAGAAAACTAGAGAGAGAAAGATGGGTGTTCCTAGAGAGAGAGAGATGAGAGAAAATTGTAAGATTAGATTAAGAATGAGAGAAGCACCAACCCTCTCTACATGTGGAGAGGGGTATTTATAGTTTCCTACAAAACGCCCACACCCGGGCTGTGGATCAGGCATACAGTGGGTAAAGACCCGTCCTTCTTCCATGATGTTACTTAAACTACTACTAACTAACTTATAAATAAACTAACTACGAGCTAACTTAATGCTATTACAATAATTAGGTGACCGAGACTTTTACAGGAATATTTGTATTCCTAACAATCTCCCCCTAAGTGAGGTCACTTTGAAATTAATCTGTTTGGTCTTTAAGCATTCTTTCGTCTCTCTAGCTCGTAGGATCTGATTCTTCACTTTACAGCACACTTTGTACATCCAGCAATGAACTTGTGATTTGAGTTCCTTTGTGATGTGTGATCTTTGAGCTTCCTTTGAGATCATCAGCCACAGTAAATCTCCAAGCTCATTCTTAGTAGTATCGCCTTCATGTGATGTAGTGACATAATGACCATCATGCTCACACCCTTCTGGATCTAGAGACATTACATTAGAGTTGTGGATCAGTAGACTTTTTCATCAGAGTTGCAGAAACGTTGTTAGTAGTCTCTCAACATTTGTTGTAGTATGTCTCTCATCATCATTGATAGTTAGGAGGATGTATGAGCATGAGGTATGGATTGACCCGATTCAGCTGGAAATAGGAGCCATCAACGCCATCTTTATATGTGTCCCTGAAATAAAACAGTTAGCAATAAAGATAGAGAACGAATATGGCTTTGTCATTCGTTCTGCGAGGACAAACTACCCTCCGGTTTTGTGAAAACCGACCTGTGATCAGGTAGAGTCTCTTTTTAAAGAAGACTCTCCTTGACAGGGATTTCCAGCTTGTAGTAATGAATTTTCCAAAGAATCCACTTCAGAATCTTCATACTTAGCATGTTCTCATACTGGAACGTCTCAAAGCAGACAGCACGGTAGAGTGAATCGGTGAATTGATATTCACGGATTGATGAGAAATTGATTTATAGAAATCACTCGCGTGTCATATGATAAACATTTTGAGACACGACGAGAGTTTTAAGCTTTGAATTACATTTCCATCCAAAATACTTTTGTTTGAACAGTTATACACAATCAATGTGCTCGAAAGTAAGTTTGTGAGCACATTGAAAGGTTTTTGCAAAAGTATCCGTCAATCCATATCCTGGAACAAGTTTGATTCAATGTTGAATCGCACCATCGTTGCTTTCCAGTTGTCACTTGATCATTGATCCAAGATGGATCTCACATGTCACCTAGCAAGAGCTTGAGTGATGTTCGCTCTTGAAGGATTTCCATCTTCATTGTGAATATTTTCATATCACTCGGATGTTCTGGCAATACCTCAAGGATAATGCGTAGGAGTCTAAATATTTTATCTTATTTTCCACATTGTGTGAAACAATAAGCATATTTGGAATGTTTCCTATCGAGATTTATGGATAATCTCATGGCTCTAGACTCAATAGTGCGTTTTGATCCGCTCCTGGAGACTGGGGAGGCATCTCCTGTTTTAGGTATCAACATAGCTCGCAAAGAGCAGTCAATACATTACACAGGGTTCCCCGTGAGAATGAAACAAGTTCTTTTAAGAGAACTTGAGTGGTTAGGAAGTTAAGTGCAGTGCGTCACTGGGTCCATGACGTCTTGTCTTCAATACTGGTGTTACCTTAGTAACCACTAGTAGATTATGAATTGTACCCGGTTTCTGCCCTAAGGTTGAATATTTGGAGGGCTATTTCTTTTCACCCTTTCTCATTTCATTTCTTTTTAATTCGTCAACCCCTTTAGTGCTTACCGAGATTTCACCACTAGAACCTTGTTGGGTTTGTTCCAGTCCTAGCTCTATCTCAGTCCGCACTCTTCCCTTTCTCACTTTACTCCTTTTTTTTCAATCATTCCTAAGGACTTCTAATCTATCTATGGATTGTCAGATTCCATATTTAAATCACATTCTCTCACCCGATCAAAAATTTCAAAACTTTTGAGATTTTGGATCCCAATTGATTTAAATAAGTTAGAAAATGTTTTGGGAGAGAAATGCGGTTAATTTTTAATATTTTTTGATAAACGGAACTTTTTCTTGCTCCCCCTCAATCTGTGAGGGAGGTTGTTATGTGTCAGATTTGAAGAGTTTGCAAAAGATTCGAAGTTATAACGAAAACTCTTTGAAAATTTACTCATTCTGACATATAACCATCACTAATCGTTTTGTTGCTTTTGTTTTGTACAAAGTGTGGGGAGTTTTGGTGATACATAAAATTTTGAGAAATCACTCTCCCCCTCAATCAATGACGGATGTTTAACACATAAATAAGTTATGTCATTGATTGAGTGAAAAATTTTATCAAAGTTTGAGTTCAAATTGATTTTCAATCAAAATCTCATGGTACCACCAAGTTTTGCACAAATACTTTCCGGAAAAATCATAGAAGGGAAAGTATTTGGCGATAAAAAAAAGATTTCTCTTCTTTATCAAGAAATAATGCATTGAAGCGTACATTAGATCGAGGGTGCATGAATGCAAAGTAATTCACGCTCGGATGAACGGCACCCTTTGCTAGGAACAACCGTCTTTTTGGCGACGTGTTTTCCTTATTTTTTGAAAACTGGGTTGCTATTTGAAGTAATAGCAAGCCATAATTTTGAAGTCCGGGTTACAGCCTGAAATGACTGTAAGCCATATTTTTGACGTGCGGGTTGCAGCCTGAAATGACTACAAGCCATAATTTTAAGAATATTTTGAGGAACGACATGTTTTAGAAAAAAACTTTATTTGAAACCAAAAAACTCTTGCTCAAGCATATGTATGATTCTGTGTCATTATTGAATGACATTTCTAGAAACGTACATAATATTGATTACACAAGAGACATGTCGTAAGAAGAATATTTTTGTATTTTATATGATTTTTTAGATTTTTATGGTTTTTTATAGGTTTTATATTTTTCTATTTACGTATTGTTATAAGATATGTACAAAGGATACTACTCGGTTTAAGAAGATGTTGACTTGAGTACCAAAATGATAGTGTCATTCAGCTCGTTGTAGAAATCAGTAGTCAACATCTCTTAAACGTTCACCACCAAAGCTTTCGAGGCTCCTGAATCATCGTCTGAAGTGGTAGATGCTATGATATAATCTTAAACGGGATTTTACAACTCTTGTGACTTAAACCGAGAGATCGATTCTCTCCCAAGATTTTACTACAGTCAACAAAAGAAAGCGAAAGATGTAATATGCGAGTTAAACTTAGAGAGAGATCTTGGATAAGTTTACTTCCTTTGCATTAAGTATCAAGTCACGACAAGTCAAGTTCCAATAGATCCGATCGTAATAAGTCAAGTCGAAAAGATTAACTCACAACGTCAAATTACAATCAGACTAATCGAAATGACTTAAGTCACAACAATTCACCAAACACAAGTAGTTAACAAATCACTAGAATCTCACAACTGAGTTAATCGCTAGACACCACCACATCGCTGAGTTTTAGCCTCCTCAATGTGAAGCTTTGGTAGCTTCCCCTCAAACCAACAATCACCTACATGAGACCACTTCCCCCAAAACGTTGAAGTGACACAAAAAGTCTCATTGGATGAAGCTCAGAAACCCGAAGAAAACAATAACACCGAAGTAACAGGGTGAACCACGGATCATCTCTGCGGTTATCAATCCCGGAATGTATGATGAAGCCCGATCACATAACCCTGTTGTACGTCCCCAATGTACACATTACTTTGCAGTTTTGGAGAAGTTGTCTATTAGGGGAAATCAGATATCAACATCTTCATTTCACTAAATGCTTTCCAGTTAACTTATACATACCAACTCAATCCATATTGTACGCATGTATCCAACACACGAAGAAATGATAACACCAAAGTAACAGGTTGAAGCACTGATCATCTCTGCGGATATCTCCTCCGGAATGTATGATTAAGCCCGATCACGTGAACCTGTTGTGCGTCCTTGATGTACACATATCTCTCCCCATGATGGTTGCGATCTTATCGGAATCAGCATAACAATGTGTACATGAAACATTAACCAGAAGCACTTTTACCATAACTCTTATCAGCTCATATGAAGATGTCAATAAGGAATATCATCTCACGTTCCACATATCCTTCTCATATTTCTTCCCACTGAAAACTGAAGTAATTCACACCACAAGTACCAAGAGACCACTTCCCCCACGTAGTTGGAATAACACACCAAACGCTATGAGTTAAGACACAGAGTTTCTCTACGGTTATGACATATGTCTTCCCGGGATAAATTCAATTAAGAAGAAGTATTATGTTCATCACGTGTACTCGTTATGCATTCAGATGTATGTCTCCTTCCCCCTTGCTGGTTTTGATACATCAGAATCAGCAACAACTTATAGGTACATCTACTTGAAATCATGAGAGGAGAACAAAATTGGCTCAAATAAATCTTGTGAGAATCAACTGCTACAGAAACTCTCTGACTATCATTATCAACCCTTGTGTAGACTGTTTGAAGTAACCACTGATGAAGCAAATCCAATAGACCAAACTTGAAACTGAAGAAGAATTCCCAGTTCTTGTGACTTAAGCTTGCACTAATGTGTGACAAAGAGCGGTGTAGAGAGTTCGTACAACATCGAATCCCTAAGTACTCTATACTCTTCAACCAACCAATCATCAAGTATAAGACGTACATCACCTCTTGACTACCGACAACTTCGTGTAAGTTGTGACACTCCTTGAAGTGATAGTTATTTTGTGGTAATAGAAATGAATAATTACCAAAATAACTAGATATCCAAGTCTTCGTCATTGTAAAGGTAAAAGCTCAAGCAAGGATCTCGAAGAGTCTTCATCCAACCAACCCCGACTTCAAGATAAAATAAGATCACTCCTTTGTGAAAGTCAACTTCAATCTCAAACAAGGGATACCAAATAAACTCCGTGATTACTTGACATTCCATGTCCAAATCCTTAGCCGTTTTGTCATTTTAGCCGACATTTTCCATAATGTCCTTCGGGTTGATATATACAGAGTGCACATTGGTAGGAACAACAATCCTTGATTATATAACAAAACAACGGATCATTATTCATGTGTGCATCTTCACAATCATGATAGTCATCATCAACACCTTGAGGAATAACTGGAGATTGGATTACATGAGTAGTCTGAGTACTACTTCTGGATGGTGCATCTTGATCAATCATCATTCGTTGAAGCTTGGAAGTAATCATCAAACATAAATCCCAGTCATCCTTAGTTAATGGAACATTAGGTGTTGGAGGAGAGTCGTATGACGAATCGTATGACCATTCTACAATCATTAATCACCATGTGGTATATTCACACTTCTCCCCCTCAAAAATTGCAAGCGAGGTATGCCATTTTTGATTGAGCAAGTGAATAACAATACACTTAATCACGTATTTTATTCACACTTCTCCCCCTCAAAAATTGCATACGAGGTTGCCATTTTTGATTGAGCATGTGAATAAGAATACACTCAATCATGTAGTTTATTCACCCTTCTCCCCCTCAAAAATTGCATACGAAGTTTGCCATTTTTGAAAGAGCAAGTGAATACGAATACGAGCCAAGATGAGTAGATCCACTTGATGACTGAAAAAATCATGGAGGAAGCATGAACCGTATTTTTGAGAATGGTCAAAATTAAGAAGATTTCTCTCCTTCCGAAGATAAAGCGCACTGAATCATACACCTTTCTTTTCTTTGATGAACGGGGCCTGAAGTGTTGTCAGCAGACACCACAGTGATGAAGTTGAGGACTGAGGCTTGAACTGAGGTGTTCAAACGTCATAGTCGTTGACGAACGAGGCCTGAACTGATGTGAACAGACGTCATAGCCTTTTGAAGAACGAGGCCTGAACTGATTTATTCAGATGTCATTATCTTTGAAGAACGAGGCCTGAACTGAAGTATTCAGACGTCATATATCATATGCCTCAAAGTTGAGCTTCTTTAACCCCTGATTGATGAGATATCACTCTTTTCGGTAACCAAACTCTGAGTCTTTCCTTAATCGTATTGAGCGATGTACCTGCACTTAAGTAAAGACTACCTGCACTGACATTGGGAGTTTGTTTGCATTTATATGGGTTAGTGATATCAGCATATATACCATTTGGGGTTCTACTGTCAACCTTGGCTTTGCAATTAGTGAACATCTTTCTCATAGGTATCCATCTAAGACCAAAAATTTTAAAAATTCTACCCGTCGGTATCCACCTAAGGCAAGTTTTGGGAGTGTTTGGTTTCTCATGTAAAGTGGGAGTCTTGTTAAGAGAAAACCTTTGTCCTAAATCAATCTGCCTGCCAGGTTTCTGAGTATAACTCTTTGATTCTACAGGCTTGTTGTAGTTTCTAGTCTTAGATGGTAGAATCTTATCACAAGTATTCACATCCTTCAGGAACTTTGTAGCACAATTGTCATGATTTGCCTTAACAACACATTTCAGACAAGTTGAACAAACAAGGTTTTTGGATTCCGAACAAGGTCTAGGTTTCTTAGAGTGATTTGCAACGGGAATCGCTTTAATCGATGTGCAACTACTCTTGGACACTAGACAATTCCTAAATGTTTGTTGAGTGCTCACAGATTTTGGTTTGCTGCAACTGGCCGAGTTCTGCAATAGGCTAGAAAGGATCCTATGAGGTCGTGAACCTAAGATTCCATCCTTTTGAATTAGATCCCCATTCCTAGCTTTTTCAAGATTATAGTTCTTGTACAAGTCATTTATATCATAAGAGATTTGAGTTTTAACACTCGGTATTGACACTGTTTTCGAACTTAACCCGGAAGAGTCAGGTGTAGGTGTAGCTACTTGTTGACCTTTAACAGACCCAGAGGCATTTTTCTTTGGGAAATTATGTGAAGTGACTGGTTTTGTCAAAACTTGTTTCGTATCAACTTGGGAGGCAAACTGCAATATTGAAAATTTTGGTCGTTCAGATCTAAACACAGTCGGTTGCCTAACAACACTTTGTTTCCTAAGAGGTTGTGAAAGTGGTTTTCCCAAGATTGATATTTTTTCAAACTTAGTGTTCACACTGTTTCCTGTTAATTTTCTTAAATCATTTCTTAATGCCACAATTGCAAAACCCTTTTCCAGAAGTTGAGCATTGAGTTCATCATTTTTAGCAATCAAAGAAGTTGTCTGCTCTACAGTCTTAGTTTTTGTTACTTTGATTGAGTCACATAGGTCTTTACACTGAACTTTCAAAGCCTCATTTTCCTTACTTAATTCAGCCCACATAGGTTGACAGTTCACTAATTCTAGACTTTGTTGCATCAATGTCCTTGTTAGATCCGACTAAACTACATTTCACATTCATAGCAGAGATATGTTTCTTCAAGTTGGTGATTGTCAAGTTTTTGGCTTCTAGATGGGCTTTTAAATCATTAATCATAAAGAATTCACGGAAATCAGGAAGTTCCAGATTTTTACATGGTTGGTTAGTTTGAAAACTTTCTTTTTGTTGTTGCATTGCGATTTCAAGTGAAATGCAATGTTTTTCAAGTTGTGAAAATCTGTTTGAAAGTTCATTAAAAACTTCTTTATCAACCATGTCATTTGATTTAACCATCTCAGTTGTAAACAAAGAACTTGACACATCAGCATATTCAGCATACTGATCACTTTCTCCCCCTTTATGATTCATATTTGTTGAATCAAAAATGATATTTCTATAAATCTTTTCCAACAAGTATGTGTCATAAGTGGGTTTAATTTGATCAGTACGATCTTGATCATTGAGAAGCATATTACATTGATTAGTAAGGGGTACCTCAGCACAAGATACTTGTTCTTTTACTGATATGAAGTCTGCATCCATGTCATGTGTAACAAGAGTCAATGAACTGCAGGAGGTGTCAAGCGTATCAGTCTCTGATCCTTTGCATATCGTGACAACCGATCCAACATCCGATGCTTTACCCAACTTTCCAATACCATCACATGATTGCACCCGAGATGCCTTCACCATGTCGTCATACATAAGTTTGTGTTGTGCTCTTTCCTCTATGAACCTCTTCACATTACCCATGCATTGGAGTAATGTTTCTCTGAACGCATATACTTCAATTCCAGTGTAATTAGTAAAATACTTATTAATCATTTGATTCTCAGTGTATTGTGAATCAATGAACACTTGGAGTTGGTTGTTAATCACACAAGAGGCAGCCATGGAACTTCCTTCAGAAAAATTTCCTTTGTCAAGTTGTTGTTCAAGTTGGTCTAAATACTGAGTCATTTTGACAGTGAAGGTCTGAACATCTTGACCAAAGAGTGATGTGAAAGCACGTTCGTACGCGAATGCACGTTCGTATCTTGTTAAGTATCCAGGTCGTTCAAAGAGAGCCTTAAGATGTGAGTGAAGTAGTTGAAAACATTCTATGCAACAATCTTTTGCATTATCGAGTAATTTAAGTGGCTGGTGAAGTACACTCTCGGATCTGACAGAGTCTGAAGTAGTAGACATGATGTAACCGTGCACGGGATTTTACAATTCTATGATTTAAACCGAGAAATAAATTTTTTCGCGGGATTTTACAAAATCAAGAAGAAACCGTGGGATACCAAAGAATTGATATGGTTATGAAGACGGCTGGATCGGAACAATGATTAAGTATTGTGTGTTGATCTTGATGATAGTATGATCGAAAAGGTGATAACGGTTCCACGCCGACTAGCACGGTAGTTACCCAAGAAACCCAAAAGTTTAATACAAAATTATCCTCTATCTCGGATTCTTGAAGATTAAAACAACGGGATCAAAATTTAATCAGTCACGAATTCATGAAGCTCAAGTGAAATCGTAATTCGAAACAATACTCAATCACAGATTGTAGAAGTTTAGTCACCACCTTAGTCCAATACAAAATTAGTACCACACAAAAAAAAAACAGCCCAAATCCACTAATCTTGTGAATTCCACAATCCAACCGATAGATATAGCAGGCCCAAAGAAAAAAAACGTAGCCCAAAAAAAACTTCAACCAAGAGGTGAGAGATATGAGTTACACGAGCCCAAATCCACTAATCTAACTAATCCCTCACTACCCTAAAATTCGGATTATAAAACACCACATAATCACCCACTTATCCCTAATTTTTTTTTTTTTTTTAATTTTTTTTTTTTTTTTTTTTTTTTTTTTTTTTTTTTTTTTTTTTTTTGTAGCACAACCCTAATCACCTTGATAAAGATAACAGCCACCAAACAAATTAAATCCAACTATCCTTTTAGATCAGAAAAAAAAAAAAAAAAAAAACTACACAATGAATCATCCCCTTCAACAAATCCGAACATAACACAGCAACACTTCAAATTTCTTGATACGAGTGATAAACACCCTCGTCTTGTTATGCTCCCTGTAAATCCACTTGAACCAAATACAAAACGGATATCAGGTAGGTTGGCTACGTGATATGTTTTAGTTATTCTTTTGATATTCGAAAGAAGGAAAAAAAAACTTTGCTTTGAAACTTTGATCTATGATGTGATAATATTTTTGTGAAATGATCTTTTAAGATCTTTGAGTTTGTTAACCATACGAAAATATAAGCTGAGATCTTGTATGCTTGTGTACTTTAACGTTATTCTTACAACCGAATCAAAGAAGAAATGATAGCACATATGTTATTGTTTTCTTCTTTATTTTTTTCGGATAAAAACTGAAGCTATGTCTTTGATTGGATCTGTGATGACTAGATTATTTCGTGGATTGGATCTGGAAGACTGGAACGGTCTTGATGGTATGTTAAAGTGCACGAAATAACCAACTGAGATCCCTTGTTTTTAACTTTTCTTATTCTTTTAAATTGTAAGACCCGAAATGAAAGAGATGATGAAACTGTTAAGGTTTTGTTCTTTTCTTTGACGATTCGGATAATAGAAAGAAGTTAAATCTTGAAAAGGATATGTGATGGATAATAACTTCGTGAGTTTGATCTTTATAAATGTCTTGTATGAGGTCTTGTTTGTTTAACTTTTAGTATTAAACTGTTGTAGATAGGGTTTAAGATTGATGATGCGTTTGGTAAGTTGTTTTGCATCTGGCAATTGTTAATGAATAGGGGCAACTCGCTATCACCAAAGTAATACCAAAGTTAAGTGCAAACCGCCACTTTAAAAAAAACAAACTGCCACTTTTGACAAATAACAAACCCGCTACTTTTGACCAGTACCAACCCGCTAATTTGGAGAAGTACAAACCTGCTAATTTGGACAAATAACAACTCGCTAGTCACAAAATCCAAACAGGTCGCTATCCATCCAGTTTGTCTTCTTTCCCAATTTGAGCAAGCCAACAAATCGCGACAGAAACCAAGCAACTCGCTAATCAGCAGCCTAGCAAATCGCTAGTAACAACAATACACAACCCCAACACGAGTTACCTAACATCTAACCGTAAACATATGAAATACACAAACCAAGCACTAAACTAATACACATAAACAACTTCTAATCATGAAAGTACAAGTGTATAGCGAATTAACCCACAAACCAAGTCACACTAAGGTATTTCCAATGAATACCATTTGAACCAAGAACCAAACACAAGAACCGAGTACTAGCAATCCCAAAGATTAAACCATGGCTCTTGATACCAATTGAAGAATATCAATAATCAAAACATGTATGGTTCTTGTGAGTATGGTTAGATTCAAGAAAGAAAACTAGAGAGAGAAAGATGGGTGTTCCTAGAGAGAGAGAGATGAGAGAAAATTGTAAGATTAGATTAAGAATGAGAGAAGCACCAACCCTCTCCACATGTGGAGAGGGGTATTTATAGTTTCCTACAAAACGCCCACACCTGGGCTGTGGATCAGGCATACAGTGGATAAAGACCCGTCCTTCTTCCATGGTGTTACTTAAACTACTACTAACTAACTTATAAATAAACTAACTATGAGTTAACTTAATGCTATTACAATAATCAGGTGACCAAGACTTTTACAGGAATATTTGTATTCCTAACACCAGAGAAGACCTTTTTCCAAACCACCAGTACCTTCTCAAAGTACTGCTAAGTATTCACCTAATCAAGGTACTGTTAGCATTGGTTCTAATGTAAGACCAAGGAGATTCAATTCCTATAAACCTAGAAGGTTTTACACCTCAAGAAGAGCACCTAGATCAAAGAACCCACCACAAACTGTTAAAACTAAATGGGTTAAGAAGGAAAGTACTGATGGGGGACAAACAGTACTTTCAGCAAGTAAGGAAGAAAAAGGGAGTGTTGATGATAATCCAACACAGGTTTTAGGATCAAAGACACTAATTCTTGATAATGTTTTCAAAAACAGTGGTGATTACATACTCAAAGAATTTGAGTATGTCACTCTACAAGGGGAACACAAGTCAATAATGACTTGGGTTCCTAATAGAAACTAACCCTTTTCATTTTTATGCAGGGCAACCCAGAAGAGGAGCTTAAGGATCATATTATCGTTGATAGTGGTTGCTCTGGTAGCATGACAGGAGACAAGGAGCTTTTGTCAGATTTTAAGGCATATTTTGGAGGAAGAGTTGCATTTGGGAATGATCCTAATAGAGGGAGAATTACTGGCAAAGGAACCATCAAGACTGGATGTATTGATTTTAAGAATGTTCGTTATTTGAAGGAGCTTAAATTCAATCTTTTGTCAGTATCTCAGATCTGTGACAAGAAATATCCTATGTTATTCCTTGACACAGAATGTCTTATTCTCTCCCCTGAGTTCAAGTTAGATGATGAAAACTTGGTAATGCTGAGAGTACTAAGAACCAATGATGTGTACAGCTTAGATTTGAAGAATATCAATCCTACTGAAAGTGCAACATGTTTGGTAGCAAGGGCAACAATGGAAGAAGCACATCTATGGCATAGAAGATTAGGACATGTGAATTTAATATCAACAAGTTGGTTAAAGGCAATTTAGTTAGAGGTTTACCTTCTAAAACATACAAGAATGATCATTCATGCTTGGCCTGCAAGAAGGGTAAACAACACAAAGCTTCATGATTGAAGAAAGATCCATTAGAGAACCTTTGGAGTTGTAGCACATGGATCTATTTGGACCTATTTCTGTGGCTAGATTAAACAAGAAGAAATACTGCTTAGTTATAACAGATGATTGTAGCAGATTTAGTTGGGTGTTTTTCTTAGGATTTAAAAATGAAACCTTTCATGCTATTCATGATCTTATAATAGCCCTTGAAAATTAGTTGAGACTCAAAGTAAGATCCATTAGATGTGATAATGGGACTGAATTCAAGAATCAGCTTATGGATGAGTTTTATGCTAAGAAAGGAATAAAGAGGGAGTTTAGCATTGCTAGAACTCCAAAGCAGAATGGTTTTGCAGAAAGGAAGAATAGAACATTGATAGAAGCAGCAAGAACCATGCTTGCAGATTCTCAATTACCTATTCAGTTTTAGGGTGAAGCTGTAAGTGCTGCTTGCTATGTGTTAAATAGAGTATTTGTCACTAAACCTCAGATGAAGACACCTTATGAGTTGCTTATGGGAAAGAAACAAAACCTTAAATTTATGAAACCTTTTGGCTGTCCTCTGACTATTCTAAATACTGTTGATTCTCTGGGAAAATTTGATGGCAAGTCAGATGAAGGATACCTATTGGGTTATTGTACCAATAGCAAAGGATTTAGAGTGTACAACAAGGTTACCGAAAAGGTTCAAGAATGTCTTCATGTTGAGCTTCTTGAAGATCAAGAGAGTCAAAAAGGCAAAGGTCCTGATTGGATGTTGGATCTTGATATTTTGGCCTTTTCTATGAACTATGTGCCTGTCAGAGAAGATAATCAAGTTGTTCATAATGAAGAAGATTTATAGTACATTGTTCATGGAGTAAATATTAGATTTGATGATGTTCCTGATGAAGAACCAAAGAAGAAAAGTACTGTTAAACCAAAAAGTACTGTTGAACCACAAAGTACTGTTGAACCACAAAGTACTATTCAACAAACTACCATAGTTTCTAATGAAGATCAAGCTATTCAAGATGAACTTAATAGGATGTTGTTTCAAGAAACCATTGCAAAATCCTATGAAGATGATCAAAGGAGAGCTTATGAAGCAGAAAAGAAAAAGGCTAAAGTCACAGATAACTATGACAGTACTTTGCATCAAAGTACTGCTGACCCAGTTGACAGTACTTCCAATGTCTTAGATACATCAAATTGGATCAACACTTATGATTTAAATGATCCAACCATGCCTGATTTATAAGACATAGATGTTGAGCTTCCTAAGGAAGGCATTTTCTCAAATTCCAATGAAGATCCTGATCTCACAAATTTAGAGGATGATCTTGAAGTTCCACCAACTCCTACATTAAGAATTCATAAAGATCATCCTATTAGTAAAATCATTGGACCTTCCACTTTAGGAGTGAAATACTAATGCTTAGATATTAGGTCTCACCCAAAGTTTCGCATATGAATGCGGTCAAGAGGATTTTTAGGTATCTCAGGCATCAACCTAAGTTAGGGTTGTGGTATCCTAGGGATTCACCTTTTCACTTGGAAAATTTTTCAGATAGTGATTGTGCTGGGGATAATTATGATAGAAGATCAACCACCAGAGGATGTCAATATCATGGAAGAAGATTAGTCTCATGGCAATGTAAGAAACAAACAATTGCAGCAACATCATCTACTGAAGCAGAATATGTTGCAGCTGCAAGTTGTTGTGGACAAGTACTTTGGTTGCAAAATTAACTCTTGGATTATGGGTTCAATTTCAAGAATACTCCTATCAACATTGACAATGAGAGTACAATTTGTATTGTCAAGAATCCTATTTATCATTCCAAGACCAAGCACATTCAGATTAGGCATCATTTTATTAGAGATTGCTATGAGCACATGCTTATTAATGTGGTTAAAATGCACACAGATGATAATGTAGCTGATTTACTCACAAAGGGATTTGATATTTCAAGATTCAACCATTTAGTGGTGAGTATTGATATGATAAATTATTATGCTATATTTGAGGGGAGGCATTAGTACCTATTCTTTGTTTGAGGGGAGGCAAAATATTTTAGTCCAAAAGGGTGGAAAGTACTTTTGGGCAAAGTACTGCTTAGTATTGGTTTAAAAGTACTGCCTAGTACTTAGTGGAAAGTACTGTTTTGTCAGGGTACTGTTCTAACGGTCAAAAATAGGGGATAACTAATTTATGGAAGAGATACATGCCAAGAATAACGGTAAAAGCATTTATTGGGCCGCAATTTTTTGAATATTATCCATCTTTGTGATTATCTCTTCCATATATTTATACTCTCATCGTTATCCCTTTCCAAATATTCAAACCTTCATCCAATTAAACACCGATGCACATATTTCTTCCATAAAAATCTATTAATGGCTAATCGTCCAACTGTCAACAAGCACAACATGGTCGCTAATTTGGACAAGACACAATTGAATGTTGATTTTCATGGTATCATCGATTTCCTCACTGGGTCTTCAATTAACTATGCTCTTTTGGTCAATCCTGATATCATTGGACCATGGCTTCAAGAATTTTGGGCTACTGCTACATCTAGATTGGAGGAAGATGAAGCCTTTATTCAAGCTATGGTTGCTGGAAGGCAAATTCATATCACTGAGGCTATAATCAGAGAAGACTTACTAATGAAGAAGGTAATATTCTTTTTGATAGACAAGTACTTTGGGGCACACTCAGAGACATAGGGTATGAAGGTGCTCTTAATAAACTTACTTTTCAGAAACCTTTGTTTAGCCCTCATTGGAAGTACCTTGTTCATGTTTTACTTCATTGCTTGAGTCCTAAGAGTACTGCTTGGGATCAGTTTGGTCAATACATAGCTTCAGCATTAGTGGGATTAGCTACCAATAAACCTTTTAACTTTTCAAATATGATTCTCAATGGTATGCTTACTCATATCAATAATGGTTCACCATTCTTGATGTACCCTAGATTTATTCAAGTATTTTTGAACAAACAGCTTGAGGATCTACCTAAACCTCAACATTTTTTACCCTCTGTTGCACTTCCTGCAAAGGTGTTTACTTTTATGGCTAACAAGAGTGTTAAATTTTCTAGGAGAAATACACCTTTAACTGCTCATAAATTGGAAGTGGCTCAAGCTGTTAGAGATCAAGCTGATGCATCTAGTGAATCTGAGCATTCTGATTCAGTACATACTCCAACACCATCTCATGCATCACCTCAACCTATTGCTTCAAGTGAAAGGACTACCTCTTTGCTAGTTCCAATTTCAAAGGAAAGATCTGTTTCTTTGCAAGTTTCTGTTTCAAGAGAAAGTACTTCTCAACATATTGCTTCTCTGCAAGGTACTGATCATCCTGATTTAGAATATGATGTGAATCCACCACAATCTCCCAATGATTATACTTCCACAGATGGGTCTCAAACATCTGGAGGAGATGAGGGAGAGATGGATACTTATGCTCTGACTAGGGAGTTTAGAAGATTGAAGAAGGTAGTTAATACTCAAGCTGGTTAGATAAAAAGGTTGCAAGATAAGTTCAGAAGATTGAAGAGGTTTGTTTGGCCATTGGTTAAGCATCACAGATTGTGGGTGAAGCACCAGAGGAAAAGTGGTCAGAAATCTAAAAAGAGAAAGAAGAAGTCATCTTCATTTACATTGGGGAGGAATCTGAATGATAATTTGAATAAAGATGATACTGTACCTAAAGATCCAAATGAAGAAGATCAGATGATGTATTATGAAGACATTGCTCATCAAGGTACTGCTGAAAGAAAAAGTGATGAGAATGTTGTTATGGAAGGAGAAAATGTGGTTGCTGATGTTCAAGGTAGTGATGGTGATCAAAATGTTATTCAAAGTACTGGTGTTCAAAGTATTGTGGACCAAGGTACTGCTGCTTTGAATGTTGATGAAATTGGCCCTTCAACAAGAACTTTGGATGAAGAAGCTGGTCCTTCTAACCCAATTCAGCAAGAACTGCTAGTGATGATGAGACTATTGCTCAGATTATGCTTAATATTTCAACACCAAGAGGTATTAGTATTCCTGGTGTTGAACGTGCTCAAGTCTCACAATCTTTTTCTAAATCTACTGAGGAATTGGATCCAAAAGATAAAGGAATCCAAGAAGAAGAAGAAGTTCTCTTTAGCATAGTTAAGAGCTTTTGAGATAGCCAAGAATGAAGAAGCTGCTAGAAAGTATCAAGCTGATTTGGATGCTGAATATGAGAGAGAATTACAGAAACCAGTTGTTCAAATAAGAAGGCCACCATCCATTGCTCAAGAAAGAAATTCCATGATAAGTTTTCTGAAGGGTAGTGTATATAAAGGATTACAAAAGTTAAGATATCCAGAAGTGAAAGAGTTATATGATACTGTTCAACAGTCCATTCAAAGAGAATTGGATAGTTTTGTTCCAATGGATTCTGAGAAGGAAAAGAAACTGGAGGAAGTTATGAAGGAACAAGATGATAAAATAAGATCAAAGAGAAAGAGAACAACTCAGGATGATCAATTGTCAAAGAAGCTCAAATTGTTAAGAACTGACACAGTTGATGAGTTAAGAAACTACTTAAGAGTTGTTGACTTTGAAAATCCAAAGAAATCAGAAGATGCTGAAAAGTCCATGATCTCTACATTTTCTGTTGTAGAATCATCTGAAGGAGATTATCTCATTTTTCATAGAGAAGATGAAAGTTTCAGAGTATTCAATCTATTGTGGGATATACTGCAAATGATAGACAGAGAAGATCTATATCATTTATATCAGCATGTGCAAGTTTATTTTGAGAATACTATGCCAACAGAAGTGGGTTTGATCTTACTGGGTGATCTGACAACTATCTGGGAGACAAATGAAACAAGTAATGATGCTCTGTGGAATGCTCAAGAGAATTGGGAAATTACAAGATGGAGATTCTTTGAGTCATCAGGAGTACATTCACTTGAATTAGAAGATGGGACCATGATTCAGATGCTAGCAGAGAGGAGATATCCTCTTACAAGAGATCTTACGATAAGGATGCTAGATCACGGTATGGAGGTAGAACAAGAGAATGAAGTAGCATTGATGGTGATTGAGTTGTTTATCAAATAGACTACTTCAGATGATGATGCATAATTACTGGTATGGTTTTTATTGTATAAATCTTTTGAATAATAAGTACTTTATTCAAAGTACTGCCAGACAAACAGTACTTTCTTAAAGTACTGCTTGCCACATAAAACCAATAAAGTCTTTTGTTTTAGTTTAAAATAAAAAGGAAAACTTTTTGAAGCATAAGATGACAACAACAAAATATTTTGAGAGGAACACATGGTGTTAGTACTTGTACTACACAACAAATGGTAATCAACTCACCATGTTTAACAAACAAGAAAGAGTTTGACTCATCATGAGGGTACGGCTCTGATGTGATTATCAAATCCGTTTTTAGTTGACAATTTACTAAAAATTGTATGGTTTTCAACTCACCATATCTGTAATAGTGAAGAGTTGGCTAGCCCACAAGAAAATGGCTTGTGGTAAAGGCTGTAGAAAACCCATTTATATGGGAATTAGTTCACCATGGTTGTGATTGAACTAAAAGAACTAACTAGTCCAAAAGCAAACGGCTATTGGTAAAGACTAAACAAATCCGTTGATAGTTGATGATTTGCTAAAAATCATATGGTTATCAATGTACCATGGTTTTTAATCTAAACCTAAACATTGGCTACTCAAGAGTTAATGGCTTTAGTAAAGAGACATCTAAATCCATTAAATTTTCAATGATTCACCTCTCACAGGAGTTTACACACCTGGAAGTGATGAGAATAGTATGAAACTTTATGATTTGATGTACATTTGCCATATGTTGCTGAGTTACTGAAAAGAATAGTTGCTGTGAAGATATCATCTGTTGCTGATGAAAAGTACTTTGATACACAAGTTAGAAAGAAGATAAAGATTCAATCTTTCCTTGAAGATAAAGATATTGAAGTTAAAGAATCACAAAGGAAGTTGAAGTCAAGCAAATAGAATTCAAGTTAGGGGAGGATTGTTGGGATATGAAGATCAAAACTACTTCTAAAGATCAATGTACTGCTTGTGTCAAATTATTGCTTATGTTTAAAAGTCAAAGTACTGCTCGTGTATGAAGAAAGTTAAAGTACTTCTATTGATAAAGGACTGTTATGCAAAGATATTAGAATATTCTAGAATTAGTTAAGATTAGTATTAGTTTGCTTGTCATTCAAGTATTGTAAATCGACTTAAGGTTTTCTTTGTGCCTATAAAAGGAGCCTTAGGGTGGTATTAGACGTATGCTTATTAGTATGAATACTTTAGAATAAGATTAAAGAATTATTAGGGTTGTTAGTGAATCTGTATAGAAAGCAGGTTCAAAGTTTGGTTTTAATATAATCATTGAAGTTCTTCTTAGCTTTGTTTAAGTAGATTCCGCATACTTAATAAAGTTATATCAGTGTTCAATATTAATAGTTTTGGATTTGTTCAAGATTGCTAAACCTATTACAAGCAATATAGTTAGTTTGGTCAGAGTATATCGATCCAACAAGACTCGACTCGACTTAGGCTAATCAAAATTACAAAAACATAAAATAAACATAAAAAGAAACGGGATGTTAGTCCGTATTTTTTTTTCTTTTTTTTTTTTTTTTTTTTTCTTTTTGCATACACTCTTGCCCTACCATCCAAAATAGTACATCATAGGGGATTTGCATTCCCCTTACACTTGAACTTTTATATACTTTACAATTAACTATTCTAATGACTCGAATTAAGGCAATCAAAACACTTGGAGTACTTTTTAGATGTTAACGCACATATGGGGGTAATAATTGACATATTCCCCAATACTCCATAACAATAGTACTTTACCCATGAGTCTCAATCGTCCCAAAATAATATGTATAAGATATGACTCGACTTAACAACCATGTAGTCAAATAGACAATTGACTAAGGGTTTAAACAGGAAACAAAAATGCAGTAAAGATGAGCGCATACAAGGAAGGCTAAGGCGATTTGGGTGTACATTTGGGGTGGATTGTAAACAAATTCTTCCTTTAAGTAAAATGCTTAAAGTTAGAAACGAAAAAGATAGGGTCTGAGGGGTGTACTAGGGGTATCGTGTACTAAAAATGAGTACATCGCAAAGGTGTGAGAAAATTAATTGACTTTATTAGTCAAGTGTATTGACTTTGTTGGTCAAGTAATTTTTATAAGGGTTTAACACAAGGGTTATCCTAATGCCTCTTATCATGTAGTAAATCCTAACTACAGGAATGTAGTCACACCTGTTGACTCGGGATGCATCGCTATCACAAGTTCTAGAATCTAAATACTACCGATACACTCACAAGCACTAAGGCTTTTCCTAACATATCTAGGGGCGAACCTCACATATTTTGGGTGGAAAATTTATTAGTGGTACGGTTTTTGTGTTAGTCATACAACTCCTATCCATGAGACACTTTTTAAGACTAAAGCTTCACTCCTATATGTTGTAAAAAATTTAAATTTGGCACTAAAATTATCCTAACAAGTGTTTCTCTTAGTTTTATTACACACCTACCATTAAACAAACAAAAATTAAGTGTAATTGCTTTCTCTAAGGTACATCATTTACCCTCCCGTTAAACTTATGCTGAACATTGTCCCCAATGATCAATAAAAAGGATGAAAAAGTAATGAAGGTAAAAGTAAGAAACAATTACTCCCCTGATTCATACGGTGTGGACAATGCATTAACATGGTTAGATCCTCCACTAAGAAAATGAACTTTGAAAGCTTCCCTCCATAAATATAAATCATCTTCTTGTCCAATATAACATGTTAAACTTGAGAAAACAATCATGGCAAAACCTCGCGTAAAATCGGCGGCAAACTCTATATATAATAAAATCCTAGAAAGCAAATAAAGATATAATGCTCGTGGAATGAATATTTGTAGATTTCCTGGAGTTTATAAAATTAAAGATTTAACAAAAACTTTACGATTCCGGCAGAAAAACAAAACTTGCAAAATTTTTCAGAATTTACATGATGCTATCAGGTTATAATCCTGACGCCGTCAGAAGTGACCTGCAAAAATTTCATGTTAAGTTTCCGGAAAATTTCTGGAAAAACTTACGCCTTAATTCCTGGAAATCCTGCAAAATATCATTATGACTCGATACAAGCATTTGACTCAAACAAATACTAATATGCATATTCATTTAATATTGTTTTGATTCATGTTCAATCTCATTCTTAGAAACAAATTTAGATTTCCCTTACACTTATCTTTTGCAAAATACCTTTATACGTAATCAAGACGAAGTTAAAAACAAAATAAAGCATTTTCACAATTTAATTTGAAACATGAGCCACAAACAATAAAAATAAAAAGTAAAATGCATACGGAAACAAATAAAATCAAATAAACAAATAAAGCTTAGGTTGCCTCCCAAGAAGCGCTTTTCTTTATTTATGAGTCTTGTAGCTAGACTCAAGGTCATGGGTTATCACGTGACCTCATCATTGGTCATAGGCTCTAGGTCATCCTCTGGTTTGGTCTTATATTCGGGACCTAGTTGCAAGCATTCTTTGTAGAAGCCAAGTATTTTTTCATAACATGGTCTACTCCTCTACGTCTATCCTCATCATTCCTATTGTAGACCGCTTGCTTGTGCTCTATCTCAAGATTCGATAGAAGTTGGTATTGTGCTATCTTATATGGCATTTGGTAGGCTACTTCATCGGTCTCGTCCTTGAATCTAACTATCCCTAAAGATGGGTCATAATTCATTTTAGAGGCTTCAACGAATGGCTTTCCAAACACTACTTGAGTTAAGCAACTATCTATTACTGGACGAATATCTTCTACAATCACAAAATCAGTAACGTACGTGAAATTTCCTACAAGAACGTGCAATCCATTTGCTCTTCCTACAAAGTTACTCATCCAACCCGTGTTGGAAAATACCCTAGGTCTGAGTTTCTTTTTCATTATCCAATTTTAGTGGATCCTAGTCATAATGTTTATGGGAGATTTAAGATTGATGTAGGCTTTCCACACATGCACATGTCCAATGTTGCACGGTATATTGATATTAGACGGATCGCCTGCTTTGATGATTGGTGAACCTAGGACGTATGGTGTCTCGGGGTCATCGAATAAATCCTATGGTACGCGCGTTCTTCCTTAGTTGGTAACCTATCGAAGTAGTTCTCTACATTCTCTGCTTCCTCTACCTTCCCTTCCTTATTATCCTCATTCTTAGATTCACCATCAATTCTAACTCTATCTACATCATCTTCTTCCCTATCCCGATCGATTGGTTTAATAGTGACAACATTGACAAAGTGGACATGCTTGGATGATGAAGGATACTTGATTTGGGTTCCACTATTAGTGTTCCTAGTGTCCTTATTTGGCGTGGTCAACACTTGGTTCTTAAGAGCTTTCGACAAGTTGTCAATTTTATTGGTCATCTTCGTTTGTTGTTGATTGAATTCGGATTCAAACTTAGCCATACGAGCTTCTTGAGATGCCATAAATTTGGACATCAATCCTTCAAAATTATTAGTACTACCATAGTTGTTGGAAGGATTGTTGTTGAAAGTACGGTTTGCGGGTGGACCGTTTGATTGGTAGCGATTTGGTGGATGGGAAGAATTACTTTGGGGTGTGTTTTGGCTTTGTTTCCACCTAAAGTTTGGGTGATTTTTCCTAGAGGGATTGTATGAATCACGATAAGGGTTTGGCTCCGGTTTGTAAGTGTACCATTTGTCTCCCGCTCCGTTGGTATGCGAGGATGTGTAATCCGCAAAAGCTTGTTCGGGGAGTTCCATGCAATCACGAGTGTCGTGGGGACCACTACATAATATGCATAAAGTAGTGATTTTGTTCACTTGGCTTGAAGGTTTAGGAGCTTCGTAGGATTTCATGAGAAACTTGACTTGGTCTTCATGTTCCATGATCCTACGGTCGGGAGTGCTTGAATTGTTCAAAGGCAAAGATATTGCCTTGAGCCTTTTGTTCAAATCATGGGGGTCATTCCAACTTTTGTGTTCATAGAGAGCAAGATCTTCTATGAGTTCCCATGATTCTTTTGCACTTCGATCATGTAGCTTGCCACCGGCCGCTTGGTCAATGGTTTGCCTTGTGGAGAGATTGATATGGTCATAAAAGATTTGGACTTAGAGCCAAAGATATATGCCATGATGAGGGACTTTTTGGAGTAAGTCCTTGAAACGAGTCCATGCTTCATAAAGAGTTTCATCTTGACGTTGTTGGAACATCAAGATGTCATTCCTTAACTTGGTGGTTCTCCCCGGTGGGAAAAATTGAGCAAGGAAACGAGTGGTGAGATCATCCCAAGAGATGATGGATCCCGCGGGTAAACGCTCAAGCCATTGACTAGCTTGGTCACGTAGAGAGAATTGGAAGAGACGCAATCGGGTCGTCTCTTGAGTTTCAACATCAAGGTCTATGGAGTCTACAATTTTGAGGAAATCCTTGAGATGTTGATTAGGATCTTTGGAACGAAGTCCATGGAATGCACCTCCGCTTTGCACCAACCGGATGGTGTCGGATCGCAAGGGAGACACATTGGCTCCTTGAGTGAGCTCAATGGTGTTTCGATAGCCTTGGTAGCTAGGACGGGAGTACTCTCCTAAAGTGCGGGGTCTAGGAAGTTGGTTTGGTTGTGGTGGGTTGATGGGTTCAAAGATATTACCACCTTCCATGTTGACGGATGGTAATGGTTATAAACAAAGGAACGAAGAAAAAGATAGACTAAAGAAAACCTATGAAATTAAAATAAAATCTTACTAGAAAGGAATATAGCAAGTAGACCTAATAAAAATAAATTTCAACCTAAACAATAACTATTCCCCGGCATCGGCGCCAAAAACTTGATGCGTGGTTTTGCAACCTTGCAAAAGGTTTTACCTCTCGAGGGATCCCAAGAAGCTTGCAATCCCCACCAGGTGGTGTACCTGACCGATGTAGTATAGTATAGTGGCAAGTACCCAAGGATTGATCGTTCTACTTGGGGAATAGTGTTTGTTAGGATCAAACTTAATTAAACTAGGTCTAGAGGTGATGGATAATTCTTTTCGTATTTTTATATTTTATGAAAAAGCAAGTAAAAATCTCGATTATTGGAAGAGTGGGTGGAAGTAGTTGCTACTCAACTAACCCAAATAACTACAAATTCAATGAAAATAAATAACAAGAAAGTAAAATGTTGAGAAAAACCTTATAATGGGAGAAACATGTTTACTTATATTTCACTACTCCCTAGCTATCTTTCATTAAATGATTAGTTTGTTAGAATTGCGTGGATGACGGGTTATATTCCTTAATACCATTCGTGGGGCCGTGTACGATCTTCCCCAACCCTATAAGCTTCTACCTCTTCCTATGTCGAGCCGACAACTAGCTCCTAACATGGCATCCTTAGTAGTCAATTATGCATTAAATACAACCATTAAAATCGTAGTACACATCTGATTCATGTTTCTTAAGACGTTCAAGCAAGTTACCAATTGGAGATTAGCCAGTTTTCAAAAGCCTAACATCAAAATCATTCATTCAACAACAATTAATAACAAACAATCAACCGATAACCAATAGCTAGGTTTCATTATATCTAAGCAAACACAAACAAACCTAGCCTAGCATGTTAATGTAAAGACAAGCATAAGATAGAATCAAACAACACATAGACATATTGAATGATTATTGGAAGACTTGTCCTTAAACAAACATGGATGAAAGAAGGGTTTGAAACCCTTACAAGAAGGTGAAAATTCGACCTAGGGTTTATGGTATAGTTCCTCCAAAAGTTCTCTCCCTAATGAATGAAAATTAGAAAACTATATATAGAGATTACAATCTAACGACGTCACGTTATACATGTGATGCCGTTAACTAGCCGCCAATGCTTTCCTCAGATTGCCTAGATCCAGATCTGACATCGTCACTTACTATTGTTCTCTTGGTCGTTACCCTTTAAATTGCACGTGACGGCCTAAGCGTTACAAAGGGTGACGCCGTCACTCTTTAAATCCAAAAAATCTTTCTGGCGCGTCTCGTATAAACTTCATATCCATCTCTTCCAAATCATGACGCTGTCAGGTACTATTTCCAGCGTGATTTGAGGCAATATTTGATCAAATAATCACGACTTAGGGCTTAAATAACCCCTAAAAGCGTAACATTTTTTGCCTCATCATACAATCAAGGCCCGAATCAAGGGAATGCTTTTTAAAACCATGGGAATTATAATCAAGGGAATTTTCAAAATCAAAATCATGGAAAACAAAATCAAGGCTTTAATCAAAACAACCGAGGACAGAAATTTTCAAAATAAAAATCAAGATGTGAATCAAAATCAGTCGTCCTCGGAGGAGTTAATCAAGCAATTCATGAAGAGTCACGAGGAAATGAATAAAATGATGATTAACCAAATGAAAAAATTGAATAAGCATTTAAATGATCGACCCTCGGGCTCGGGAACTCTTCCAAGCAACACGATCGCTAACCCGAGGGACGATGTTAAAGCAATCACAACTCGAAGTGGTGTTTCATACAATGGACTAACGGCTCCAACTACCTCTTCTTCTCTTCCTCCTAAGGTAGTCGACTGTGAAACCGAGGCTACAAAGGATACGAAAATTCCTATTAATAATGGAAGGACCAAAGACATCCAACCTCCGGTTGTCCAAATGTCAAAAGGAAATGAAAAAGTTGTTTACGAAGCTGAGAAAGAAATTCCCGTCAAGACCAAATTGCCTTATCCGTCACGCTTAAACGATCAAAAGCACCATGAGAAAGTTAATAATCAAATGGAAAAGTTCTATCAGATCTTTCAAGAATTGCATTTTTATATTAGCCTCGCGGATGCTATACTTTTGATGCCAAAATTTGTGTCTATAATAAAAAAAAAAAAAATCTTTTGAATAGCAAAGAAAAATTATTTGAGATGGCTAGAACCCTATTAAATGAGAATTGCTCAGCGGTTCTCATGAAAAAGCTTCCTGAAATTTTCCAGGGATGGTTTGATGAAGCGAAAAGTATACTGCTTTTGGGGGATCATTTAAGGCTAAAGTTGAGATTATTTGATCAAATATTGCCCTAAATCATTCCTTTTGTCATTTTAGGTACTTTTGAGAAGAATTTTACAAAAGGAAGAATTTTGGACGTTTTTGGAGCGAAAAAGTGCAGAAAACGACAAAGTCTCAAAAGCAGGCTGGAAATTGCCTTTGACGGCGTCACAAGGTGTTAGTGATGGCGTCATGAGTTGACAAAAGGGTGGATAAATCAAATACACGTGACGCGCCCGAATGTTTTGTGAAGGGGGTCTGACGGTGTCATGTACAAAAATTCCAAGGCCATCAAGAGTTATCATGAAGGGTGACGGCCCAGAACCCATATAGAGTGACGGCGTCAGAAGTGGATCTAGGCAATACGAGTTTAATTTGGCGGCGAGTTGATGGCGTCAGACTTAACTCTTGACGCCGTCAGATTACAAAATCTATATATATTTTTCTAGTTTTCATTCATTGTGTGCAACATTGAGGGAATAAAACCCTAGACGAATTTTCCAGCTATTTGAAGGGTTCCAAATCATTCAATATGTCTATGTGTTGTTTGAATATATCTTACGTTTGTCTTTTCTTTAACATGCTAGGCTAGGTTTCTTTCGTGTTTGCTTAGATGTAATGAAACCTAGATTATAATTATTGGTTGATGGTTTGTTTATAATTGTTGTGGATGAATGAATTCGATGTTAGGCTTAAGAAAACTGGCAGACTTCCATTTCGTAACTTGCTTGAACGTCTTAAGAAACATGATCGGATGTGTACTACAATTGTTTGTTTATATTTAATGCATAGGTAACTTCCAGGGATACCATGTTAGGAGCTTTTAGTCGGCTCGACATAGGATTGAGATTGAAGCCTATAGAGTTAGGGAAGATCGTACACGGCCCTACGACTAGTATTAAGGAGTGTAACCCGTCATCCATGCAATTCTAACAAGCTAATCAACCGGTAAGAGATATCTAGGGAGTAATGAAATCTAAGTAAACACACTTTATCTCATTATTGCTTACACCACAATTAGTTTAATTTTATTTTATTTTATTTTGATTGCATCTTTAGTTAACTGGGTTAGTTGACTAGCAACTAATTCTGCCCACTCCTTCAAAACCCGAGATTTTACTTGCTTTCATTTAAAATATAAAAATACAAAAAGAATCATCCCTCAACCCTAGACCTAGTTTAGTAGAATTTTAACCCTAGAGAAGACTATTCCTAGAGTTGAATGATCAATCCCCCCGGTACTTGTCACTATACTATACTACAACGAACAGGTACACTGCCTGGTGGGGATTGCAAGCTTCTCAAGAACCCTTAAGAGGTAAAACCTTTTACGAGGGCGCAATTCCACGCATCAAGTTTTTGGCGCCGCAACCCGGGGAATATTTATTGTCTAGGTTAGAATTTCTTTTTATTAGGTCTACTTGCTAGATTCCTTTCTAGTAAGATTTCTATTTTAGTTTTATAGGTTTCTTTAGTCTATCTTATTTCTTCGTTCCTTTGTTCGTAACCTTTGCCATCCGCCATCATGGAAGGTGGTAATCTCTTTGATCCCATCAACCCACCACAACAAAACCATCCACAAAACCCACCACTAGCAAACCAACCTCCTAGACCCCGAACCTTAGGAGAGTACTCCCGTCCTAGCCACCAAGGCTATCGAAACACCATTGACCTCACTCAAGGAGCCAATGTGTCTCCCTTGCGATCCGACACCATCTGATTGGTGCAAAGCAGATGTGCATTCCATGGACTTCGTTCCGAAGATCCTAATCAACATCTCAAGGATTTCCTCAAAATAGTAGATTCCATAGACCTTGATGTTGTAACTCGAGAGATGACCCAATTGCGTCTCTTCCAATTCTCTCTACGTGACTAAGCTAGTCAATGGCTTGAGCGTTTACCCGCGGGATCCATCACCTCTTGGGATGATCTCACAACTCGTTTCCTTGCTCAATTTTCCCACCAGAAAGAACTACTAAGCTTAGAAATGACATCTTGATGTTCCAACAATGTCAAGGTGAAACTCTCTATGAAGCATGAACTCGTTTGAAGGACTTACTCCAAAAAGTCCCTCATCATGGTATAGATCTCTGGCTCCTAATCCAAATTTTTTATGACCATGTTGACTTTCATACCAAACGTACCATTGATCAAGCCGCAGGCGGTAGATTGCGTGACAAAGACGCCAAAGAGTCGTGGGAAATCATTGATGAACTTGCATTCGATGATAATGAGTTATGGGAGGTTGCCCATGTCGTAAACTCTGCCGTCAATGCAATCTCATCGTCAGGAGGGACCACTCAACTTTTCGAAGAGAACCTCAGTGAACTTGAGAGAAAAGTTGACTATCTCATGGAAAAACGATAAAAATCTTTAAGTCCTAGACATGCGAGGGTCAACTCTATCTCAAGCGTAAACCCAACACCGTTGTCTGAATCACCCTCTAGAGATAATGCCAAAACCTTTCAAACATTATGCTCGGCCCTATACCCCTCCTCAAAACCTTAGCCCGGAGTTTGAAACTCGAATGAGAGAATATATGTCCACTCATTCTGAGCGGTTGGCAAAATTCGAGGAGGCAGTCTATAGACAAAAGGAGGAGATGCAAGAGAAAATGATAGAGATGATGAGCTTATTAGAAGAATACTCAAACATAAGGACTCCGGAAAAGTTGTTGTTAAGGAAGGAAGACGTCACTACCAAGTTTGTTAACTCTATATCCATTGTCCCCGAGGGCAATGAAGAAAAGGAGACCCCCATTGCACAACCGTTGAAGAACCCCCAAGATCCCAATCATTAGGGTACTATCTAAAGCAAGAGATAAATGAGAAAACAATAACCAACTGGATAGAGGGCAACGGACGTAGTCGATCTTCCAAAAAGGACTCTGAAGAAGAAGAATTAGGGGAGGGTGATTATGACACCGTACCTGGGGGACCGGTATACGAAAAGCTACTTAAGCAAAAAGTGGCTACGAAGCAGATGGCTAATGGGAAATTTGAAATACCAGCTAGCATTGGGAAATTGCAATATTTAGATGCTTTCGCCGATCAAGGATCAAAGGTGAACCTGATGCCTTTGACTATCTATGCCCAACTCACCAATGAAATGCTGGCCACCACTCGCGTTAGGCTATCTTTCGCTAGTCACTCTTATGTGTATCCTTTAGGAATTGCAGAGGATGTTCTTGTCAATGTAGCAGGTTTCATGTATCCCGTCGACTTCATGATTATCGATGATAAAGAAAATAGGTGTATGCCAATAATCCTTTGAGCACCATTCCTTACCACAGCAAGGGCCGTTATCAAGTATGAAAAAGGGGAAATTGAACTTAAGTCAGGAAAAAGGAAGATTCACTTCCCCATGACCCCAAGATATGTGCGAGAAGGCATGATGCAAAGGAGGCTCAAAAATAACGCCGGCACACCACATAGTCATGTTCAAGAAAAAATCCTTGCATGGGAAACAAGGATTAAAAGCTACAAAGAAACTACGCTTGAGAGATGCAAAAGTAGTGATAAAATTCATGTCAAGATTGAATGCAATCACCCGATGAAGAATCATGCCCCATTTAAAGAAGGGGACTTGGTACTCTTAAGGCCTTCAGAGATAAAAATACCTCCCGATGAACCAAGTCCCTGGTGGTATGGACCATTCACAATCAAAAGCCTACGCCTGGATAGGGTAGTTACCTTGAGCAGTGAAAGAGGGGGAGAGGTGACTGCGAGTGTCGAGCGATTGAAACACCACCACCCTGATAGCAAGGATTATATTTATATGGGATACGTCATATCACGAGACGAGGTAACATAATAACCCATGACTTCGAGTCTAGCTACAAGACTCGTAAATAAAGAAAAGCGCTTCTTCGGAGGCAACCCATGTTTATTTGTTTGTTTGTTTGTTTGTTTGATTGATTTTATTTGTTTCCGTATGCATGCTTTATTTTTATTGTTTGTGGATCATGTTTCAAACTAAATTGTGAAAATACTTTACTTTGTTGTTTGTCTTAACTTCATAAAAAGGTATTTCGCAAAAGATAAGTGTAAGCGAAATCTAAATTTCTTTATAAGAACTGGAATTGGACACGACCCACAACAATATTAAATTAACATGTATATTAGTATTTGTTTGAGTCAAGTGCTTGTATCGAGTCATAATGATATTTTGCAGGAAATTACAGGAATTAAGGCATAAGTTTTTCCATAAATTTTCCGGAAACTTAACATGAGATTTCTGTCAGAACACTCTGACGACGTCAGGATTAACACTTGACGGCGTCAGGTGTAAAATTCTGGAAATTTTGCAAGTTTTGTTTTTCTAACGGAGTCTTGAAGTTTATGTTAATTCTTTAGTTTTATAAATTCCAGGAAATCTGCAAACATTCATTCCACAACCATTATATCCTTATATATATAGATTGCCGCCGATTTTACGCGAGGTTGCCATGATTGTTTTTTCAGGTTTAACAGGTTATATTGGACAAGAAGATGATTTATTATTTTAGAAGGGAAGCTTTCAACGTTCATTTTCTTGGAGGAGGATCTAACCATGTTAACGATTTATCCACACCGAACAAATCAGGGGAGTATTTGTTTTCATTCTTTTACCTTATTTACTTTTACATCTTTCTATTGAACATTGGGGACAATGTTCAGCTTAAGTGTAAGGGGAGTGTAAATGATGATACTTTAGAGAATACAATTACGCTTGAGTTTGTTTGTTCAATAGTAGGTGTGTAATAAAAGTAAGAGAAATACATGTTAGTGCAATTTTAGCGCCAAATTTAAAATTTTTTACAAGATTTAGGAGTGAAGCTTTAGCCTTAATTAGCGTCTCATGGATAGGAGTTGTATGACTAGCACAAAAAACCGTACCACTCGAAAAAAATTTCCACCCAAATATGTGAGGTTCGCCTTTAGATTTGTTAGGAAAAAAAATTATTATTAGTGCTTATGAGTGTACCGGTAGTACTTAGATTCTAGAACTTGCGTTAGTGATGCATCCCGAGACCGCTAGTGAGACTACATTCGTGTAGCAGGATTTACTACATGATAAGAGGCATTAGGATCACCCTTGTGTTAAACCCGTATCATAATTACTTGACCATTTAAGTCAATTAACTTGACTAACAAAGTTAATTAATTTCTCCCAAAACTTTGTGTTGTACTCATGTTTAGTACACGATACCCCTAGTACACCCCTCCGAGCCTATCTTTTCATTTCTAACTTTAAGAATTTTACTTAAAGGAAGAATTTGTTTACAATCCACCCCAAATGTGCAACCAAATCGCCTTAGCCTTCCGTGTATGCACTCATCTTTAGTGCATTATTGTTACATGTTTAAACCCTTAGTTAATTGTCTAATTGATTACATGGTTGCTAAGTCGAGTCATATATTGTACATATTATTTTGGGACGATTGGGACTCATGGGTAATGTACTTGTGTCATTGAGTAATGGGGAAGAACATCATATATTACCCCCCCCCCCCATATGTGCGTTAATCTTAAAAATTACTCCAAGTGTTTTGATTATCTCGATTTGAGTCATTAGAATATTTGATTGTAAAGTATGTAAAAGTTCAAGTGTAAGGGGAATTCAAATACCCTATGATGTATTATTTTGGATGGTAGGGTAAGAGTGTATGCAAAAAAAAAAATTAAAAAAAAAAAAAAAAAAAAAAAAAAAAAAAATACCATCCCATTTCTTTTATGTTTATTTTAATTTTTTGTTATTTTTTATTTATTAACCAAGATGATTAACTCGCCGCCAGTAAATATTGCCTTTATCTAACAAAACCGTGTTTATCCTATCCCTACACCTCGCGTTATAACCTTTTAAAAAGACCTCTTTGATAGTTTATCCTAGGTGCTTATGCCAAATGGTGGAGGTTTGATCCTTTCCCAAGCCTATGGTAATCTATTTGCTATGAAAGATAGTGAGATGTTTTCCATTTCCTTATTGTGATATATACTTTATTACACCCGAGAGATGTAAGTATATAAACACTATTTGTGAGGTGCTAGTGTATAATTTCCGTGCTTGTTTTTGGTTGAAGTGGAACGATTATTTGTTGTAATTACTTTTATCTTAGTGTTAAATGACCCCTAACTTGTATTTTAATTAGAATAAAACCGCATTTGCTTGAGGACAAGCAAATCTCAAGTGTAAGGGTATTTGATGAAGCGAAAAGTGTACCGCTTTTAGGGGATCATTTAAGGCCAAAGTCGAGATTATTTGATTAAATATTGTCATAAATCGTTCCTTTTGTCATTTTATGTACTTTTGAGAGGAATTTTAAAAAAGGAACCATTTTGGAAGTTTTTGGAGCGAAAAAGTGCAGAAAACGACAAAATCTCAAAAGCATGCTGGAAGTTGCCTTTTACGGCGTCACAAGGTGTCAGTGACGGCGTCATGAGTTGTCAAAAGGGTGGATAAATCAAATACACATGATGTGCCAGAATGTTTTGTGAAGGGGGTCTGACGGCGTCATGTACAAAAATTCCAAGGTCATCAAGACTTATCATAAAGAGTGACGGCCCAGAACGCATATAGAGTGACGGTGTCAGAATTGGATCTAGGCAATACGAGTTTAATATGGCGGCGAGTTAACGGCGTCAGACTTAACTCTTGACGCCGTCAGATTACAAAATCTATATATTGTTTTCATTCATAATGTGCAACTTTGAGGGAATAAAACCCTAGACGAATTTTCCAGCTATTTGAAGGGTTCCAAATCATTCAATATGTCTATGTGTTGTTTGATTATATCCTACGTTTGTCTTCTCTTTAACATGGTAGGCTAGGTTTCTTTCACGTTTGCTTAGATGTAATGAAACCTAGATGTTAATTATTGGTTGATGGTTTGTTTATAATTGTTGTGGATGAATGAATTCGATGTCAGGCCTAAGAAAACTGGCAGACTTCCATTTGGTAACTTGCTTGAACGTCTTAAGAAACATGATCAGATGTGTACTACGATTATTTGGTTATATTTAATGCATAGGTAACTTCCAGGGATACCATGTTAGGAGCTTTTAGTCGGCTCGACATAGGATTGAGGTTGAAGCCTATAGAGTTAGGGAAGATCGTACACGGCCCTACGACTAGTATTAAGGAATATAACCCGTCATCCATGCAATTGTAACAAGCTAATCAACCGGTAAAAGATATCTAGGGAGTAATGAAATCTAAGTAAAAACACTTTCTCTCATTATTGTTTACACCACAATTAGTTTAAGTTTATTTTATTTTATTTTGATTGCATCTTTAGTTAATTGGGTTAGTTGACTAGCAACTAATTCCACCCACTCCTTCAAAACCCGAGATTTTACTTGCTTTCATTTAAAATATAAAAATACAAAAAGAATCATCCCTCAACCCTAGACCTAGTTTAGTAGAATTTTAACCCAAGCGAAGACTATTCCTAGATTTGAATGATCAATCCCCCCGGTACTTGTCACTATACTATACTACAACGAACAGGTACACTGCCTGGTGGGGATTGCAAGCTTCTCAAGATCCCTTGAGAGGTAAAAGCTTTTGCGAGGGCGCAATTTCACGCATCATGGTTCAATACTTCGCCTTGACCGATCTTGGTGCTAGCATTAACCTTATGCCATTATCGATTTAGAAAAAGTTGTCTCTTCCCGATTTGACTCCAACTTGCATGACCCTCGAGCTTGCCGACCGTACCACTTCTCGACCTATGGGAATAGCCGAGGATATTTTTGTCAATGTAGGAAAATTCAGTTTCCCTGCCGATTTTTTGGTTGTGGATTTTGATGCCGATCCACGGGTTCCTCTCATTCTCGGGAGGGGATTCCTAAGGACTGGCCGTGCTTTGATTGATGTTTACGATGAGGAGATTACCCTTTGTGTTGGAAGTGAAGCTTTTATGTTCAATCTTGACCAAACTCGCGAGATACTCCTCCAATTATAATCGTATCTCCGTTAACTGAATCGATGTTAATGATGCTGCTATGGAGGAGTATTCTCAAGAGCTTCTCGGTTTCATAAATAATGCTTCGAGTGGCAAACCCACTCCTTCTTCAGAACCAATCGTCTCGGACTCTTCTCCCTCCCTCACTCCGTTTGAGGGAAGTGACTGTAGGATACTCAATAATAACATATATGGTTCTTGTGATTAAGGATCAAATAGTAATAGGAGAAGTAGAGAGAGGAAGAGAGTTGGGAGGATTTCCTAGAGAGAGAAAGAGTAGAGAGAAAAATGAGAATATTAGATTAAGGTGAATGGAAGCTCCAACCCTCTTCACATGTCACTACTACACAAAAGGACATAGACACCTCTTAATAGAGATCGGTTAAAAAAAAAACTAGTTTTTATAGTTAAAAAGTAGGGAGCATAGGAAGCATGCAAACCAGTTTTCTCAAACAAACCGGCCTCTTTAATCAAAATCGCACTAAAACTGGTTCTGTTTCAAGAAACCAATCTCTACATAAATTAAAAGACAATAGTTTTTTTTTGAAGAGACCAGTCTCTACGCTTTTAAATGATAGGCACTGGTTTGTTAGATAAATACCGATAGTTTTTCTTAATTTATAATGGCTCTTTTTTCTTTACAAATCGATAACTATCGAGAACCATCAGTTTACTCAAATGAAAAAAGAGAAGCTAAAATTCATCATATAACTAACAAATGGTCAATGAAATTTAAATTTATTAATATGTGGATATCAAATTTCTCTTATATAAGACAGTAGATTTGTCAATTATTTGTCTCACCATACATAAAATAACAAAATCCTTATATTTTTTTCGTTAAAGTTTAGGTGTGGTCACGAGATACCTACGCCAATCCCAGCTAGCATGACGTTAAGCCCGAACGACCACACTGGACGCTCTAAGCGGCAAGGCGTAAGTGAGAGATTTGGCTTGCACTAAATGAAGAAAATTTGCATTTTTTGACTGTTGCAACATGCGACGGTCACTCACTTTTTTTTCTTTTTTCTTTTTTTTTTTTAACTTAAAAAAAAAGTTATACATTTTACTCTTACGCATATTATATAAACCCTTATTACACAGCAATGTAAAAATATTGAAGTAAGCCATTTTTTTTAATCAATTTACATATACTCTGGTTGACCCGAACTCGAATTGTCCCGATCCGAATTGACCCGAACTCGAACTCTAAATAAGGTCGGGGTCGGATATGTTTTTTAAGCCTTGACCCAAACCCGACCGGGCCAACCCGAATAACACTCCTAATTTCATTGTACTATTTATGTGCATTGATTCATTAAGAGGTCATTGTGTCCCATTTGGATCATGCTTTAACTAGTAATATTAGTTTTTACGTATACTATTACTCCGTATATGTGTAGTATACACATCACAAATTGATATGATTATTTTCAAAAATTTCAAATACGCTCCATCAATTTGACATACAAATTCTTTGCATAGTTACCATTTTTCAATAGTTGACCCACACAAGAAGTTACGATCTTCTCTCACACATCTTATGTAACCCCAATCTCAACAACACTCGTCAACATCCTTCTGGCCGTCGGCTTTGGCTGGCTGTCCGAAGGGCCTCTTTACCGTCTCTTTTATTTGTAAATATTTCCTCACATTCTTTTTGTAGTTTATTTTTGCTCTTTCATTAGCTTGATGTATTTCAGGTAATGGTATTGGTTCCCGCGGGTTATGGTAGTAGACCGGGTTGGTTGTGGAAGGTGTTGGGTCGTGGGTTCAGGCAAGTTTTGAGTCAAGTATTTCTGTTAGGTGGTTTCAGGGGCTCGTTTTCATACCGTAGTTTTAGGGTCGTTGCATAAGTCGGTCAAGGGCATGATGAGTGTTGTTTGGATCGTTGTGCAAGTGGTTCCTGGCCGGATCTTTAACAGGTAGAGGTGGTGAGGGCTGTTGTTGTAGAGGGTGTTCGAGGTCGTGTTGGTGGTTAATCTTGAACCGGATGTTTTTTAGTTGTGTGGTTTGATGTGGTACAGATGAGTTGGTAGTATCGTGAGGGTCATGTGGTTTATATTGTGTTGTGGTTGTTTTGACAGGTTCACCGAGTTATTGTGGTGGTTGTGTTTTAGATGTTGTGAATTTTAGTGGTTTTGAGATCAATGATATCATGGTTCAGATATGTTCTTTTGTGAGTTTGGTCGATAAAGGTCGTTATTCTCGGCCTGTTGGTGATCTTACGATTATAGATTTTTCTCATAATAGAGTCCGAAGTTTTGCATTTACATGTCTGATGTTTTTTTAATTAAATTTTGCAGTTGCGTTGTTAGAATCCATTGGAGAAAGACTTGCTCACTTCTTCATCTGTGAGATGATAATAGTTTGGATTTTAAGGAATTGTTGATTCTTGTACATGGGCACATATATGATTTCATTACTCACTGCACGTGTTTGATTTAAGAATTGGTTATGGATGGTTATATGGTACAACTTACCGATTACTATGCATAAATTTGATGAATATCGTAGTATTGTGATATACTTTTTTTTTTTTTTTTTTTTTTTTTTTTTTTGTGTTAAATGCAGGTTCTCGGTAGAATGTCATCAAATGACTCCATGAGTCTCCCAACTAACATTCCACCATTGACTTCTCTGACTACGAGTGCGCCTATTTCTTGTCAAATGGTAATCGCTTAATCATTCTATTTAGTTATCTACTACATAACTATATTTTATTAATAAACACTAGCTGATAAAAGGTAAGTTAAAATGTGTTCCTTGTATTGATTAATTTGCTAAATAATAAGCTATGAGCCTATGAATACTGAGTTTTACTACCAAATCTTGATTTACCTAAAATTACTATCATAATTTATATTCAAGATATATTTGCTCACTTATATGTAGATGTATTGATCTTGGAGCAGCTTGTTTAGATTAGTCCATATGAGGGAGATAGAAAATGATGCAAAAGGTATTAAACAACTAACTGAGATGCCATTGGTAAGGATTTTTTTGAGCTTACAAAAATTTAGTATCGCTTTCTTTTCGTAACAATTAAGTCGCTACTTAGTTCCTGATATTTTTATTGTCTTCGTATACAGGTTTGATACATTGATTTATTTGGCATTTGACAAGTTGGAGATAAATGTGGAACAATCACATATTAAGTTATTTCGGTGTTCTAAGCCTGTAGAAAAGAGATGAAATGTGGTGACACAATGTATAAAGATAGTTTGTTACACTGTAAATCCTATATGGACATAGATGCTTGAATTGCAACCTTGATTGTGTATATGGATATGACTTATAATATTTGAGAAGATGTTATTCTATTGGATTATAATATTTGAATGGATGTTATATATTGACTTTTGAATGTGATAGTATTGAATTAGATCCATATTAGAATTAAATAAAAGCAAAGAATGAAAAATTACAAAATTTATCGTTACCAATTCAACACTACAATAGAAACTGGTTCTTACTGACGGGAGTTATCATTTGTGATACATATTCAACTCTATAATCAAAACTGGTTCTTACAGTAAAACTGGTCTCAGTGCTCTAAAAAAGAGACCGGTTACGTAACCGGTTTCTATGTGTTTCAGTTAAAGAGATACCCCCGCATAGAGAGTGTTTCCAAAACCAGTTTCTATAAGCTATTCTAACCAGTTTCTATGGACTTTTCTGTAGTAGTGTGTGGAGAGGGGTATATATAGTTTACTACAAACGCCCACACACGGGCTGTGGATTAGGCATACAGTGGGTAAAGACCTGTCCTTCTTCCACGGTGTTACTTAAACTAAACCAACTAATACATATAATTAACTAACTACGAGCTAACTAAAATGTTATTACATCAATTAGGTGACCGAGACTTTTATAGGAATATTTGTATTCCTAACAATCTCCCCCTAAGTGAGGTCACCTTTGAAATTAAGCTCTTTGGTCTTTAAGCATTCTTTCGTCTCTGTAGCTCGTAGGATCTGATTCTTCACTTTACTTCTCACTTTGTACTTCAAGCAACGAGCTTGTGATTTGAATTCCTTTGAGATATGTGATCTTTGAGCTTCCTTTGAGATCATCAGCCAAAGTAAATCTCCAAGCTCATCCATAGTTGTATTGCCTTCATGTGATGTAGTGACTAAGGACCATCATGCTCACACCCTTCTGTATCTGGAGACATTGCATTAGAGTTGTAGATCAGGAGACTTTTTCATCAGAGTAGCGGAAACATTGTTGGTAGTCTCTCAACATTTGTTTTAGCAAGTCTCACATCTTTATTGATAGTGTAGAGGATGTGTGAGCATGAGGTATGGATTGACCCGATTCAGCTAGAAATAGGAGCCATCAACGCCATCTTTATATGTGTCCCGAAATAAAACAGTTAGCAATAAAGATAAAGAACGAATATGGCTTTGTCATTCGTTCTGTGAGGACAGACTACCCTCCGGTTTTGAGAAAACCGACCTGTGATCAGGTAGAGTCTCTTTTAAAGAAGACTCTCCTTGTCAGGAATTTCCAGCTTGTAGTAATGAATTTTCCAAAGAATCCACTTTGGAATCTTCATACTAAGCATGTTCTCATACCGGAACGTCTCAAAGCAGACAGCACGATAGAGTGAATCGGTGAATAGATATTCACGGATTGATGAGAAATTGATTTATAGAAATCACTCGCGTGTCATATGATAAACATTTTTTGGACATGACGAGAGTTTTATACTTTGAATCACATTTCCATCAAAAATACTTTTGTTTGAAAGATTATACACAATCAATGTGCTCGAAAATACGTTGTGAGCACATTGAAAGGTTTTTGCAAAAGTATCCGTCAATCCATATCCTGGAACAAGTTTGATTCAAATTTGAATCGCACCATCGTTGCTTTCCAGTTTTCACTTGATCATTGATCCAAGATGGATCTCACATGTCACCTACCAAGAGCTTGAGTAATGTTCGCTCTAGAAGGATTTCCATCTTCATCGTGAGTATTTTCATATCACTCGGATGTTCTGGCAATACCACAAGGATAATGCGTAGGACTCTAAATATTTTATCTTAGTTTCCACATTGTGTGAAACAATAAGCATATTGGAAGTGTGTCCTAACGAGATTTATGGATGATCTCATGGCTCTAGACTCAATAGTGCGTTTTGATCCGCTCCTGGAGACTGGGGAGGCGTCTCCTGTTTTAGGTATCAACATAGCTTGCAATGAGCGGTCGATACATTGCACAGGGTTCCCCGTGAGAATGAAACAAGCTCTTTTAAGAGAACTTGAGTGGTTGGGAAGTTTAGTGCAGTGCGTCACTGGGTCCATGACGTCTTGTCTTCAATACTGGTGTTACCTTAGTAACCGCCAGTAGATTATGCATTGAACCCGGTTTCTGCCCTAAGGTTGAATATATGGAGGGCTATTTCTTTTCACTCTTTCTCATTTCATTTCTTTTTAATTCTTCAACCCCTTCAGTGCTTACCGAGACTTCACCACTAGAACCTTGTTGGGTTTGTTCCAGTCCTAGCTCTATCTCAGTCCGCACTCTTCCCTTTCTCACTTTTCTCTCTTTTTTCATATCATTCCTAAGGACTTCTAATCTATCTATAGATTGTCCCTGGGAAGATCCTTCCGGTTCTGGTGGATCATTGGAACTCATACCTAACCTTAACCGTCCTTATAACTCCGTGCATAAAGATAAATGGTCGGTCTTAGGTATTACTTCCACAAACGCCTTTGCTCCCCCTCAATATGTGCATCGATATACGAAAGAGTTTAGCACATATATGGGAGCCTATTATTGAGTCCAAAAGATCATGTTTGATATCAGATTTCATATTTAAATCACATTCTCTCCCCCGATCAAAAATTTCAAATCTTTTGAGATTTTGGATCCCAATTGATTTAAATAAGTTAGAAAACGTTTAGGAGAGAAATGCGGTCAATTTTAATATTTTCAGATAAAAGGAATCGTGTACTTGCTCCCCCTCAATCTGTGAGGGAGTTTGTTATGTGTCAGATTTGATGAGTTTACAAAAGATTTAAGGTTTTAACAAAAAACTCTTTGAAAATGTTCTCATTCTAACACACAACTATCACAAGTCGTATTGTTGCTTTTGTTTAGTACAAAGTGGAGAGTTTGCTTGATGATACATAAAATTTTGAAATCCCTCTCCCCCTCAATCAATGACCCATTTAAAAATTTTGAAGACAAAATTGTTGGCATTGATTGAGTGATGAATTTTATGAAATGTTTTTATTTTGATTTCTGAAAATTTCATGGTGCCACCAAGTTTTTCACAAATACTTTCCGGAAGAATCATGGAAGAAAAAGTATTTGCGACAAAAGGAATACTTCTCTTCCTTATCAAGAAATAATGCACTGAAGCGTACATTAGATCGAAGAAACACGAATATAAAGTAATCCGTGCCCAGGTGAACATCACCCGGTAAAAGGAACAACCGTCTTTTTGGCGACGTGTTTTCCCCATTGTGAAAAACGGGTTGCTATCTGAAGTAATAGCAAGCCATAATTTTGAAGTCCGGGTTACAGCCTGATATGACTGTAAGCCATAATTTTAAGTCCGGGTTGTAGCCAGAAATGACTACAAGCCATATTTTTGAAGAATATTTTGAGATACGACATGTTTTAGAAAAAAACTTTATTTGAAACCGAAAAAATCTTGCTCAAGCATATGTATGATTATGTGTCATTATTGAATGACATTTCTAGAAACGTACATAATATTGATTACACAAGAGATATGTCGTGAGAAGAATATTTTTGGATTTTTTATGATTTTTCAGATTTTTATGGTTTTTATAGGTTTTATATTTTTCTATTTACAATTTAGTATAATATATATATACAAAGGATACTAATTAGTTTAAGAAGATGTTGACATGAGTACCAAAATGATAGTATCGTTCAGCTCGTTGTAGAAATTAGTAGTCAACATCTCTTAAACTTTCACCACCAAAGCTTTCGAGGCTCCTGAATAATCGTTTGAAGCGGTAGATGCCATGACATAATCTTAAACGGGATTTTACAACTCTTGTGACTTAAACCGAGAGGTCGAATCTTTCCCGGGATTTTACTAAAGTCAACAAAAGAAACCAAAAGATGTAATATGCGAGTTAAACTTAGAGAGAGATCTTGGATAAGTGACAATTAGCATTAAGTGTCAAGTCGCGACAAGTCGAGTTACAATAGATCCGATTGTAATAAGTCAAGTCGTAAAGATTAATTCACAACATCAAATTACAATCAGACTAATCAAAACGACTTAAGTCACAACAATTCACTAAACACAAGTAGTTAACAAATCACTAGAATCTCACAACTGAGTTAATCGCTAGACACCACCAAATCGCTGAGTTTTAGCCTCCTCAATGTGAAGCTTTGGTAGCTTCCCCCCAAACCGACAAGCATCTTCATGAGACCACTTCCCCAAGTAGTTGAAGTGATGCAAAAAGTCTCATTATATGACGCTCAAAGACTCAAAGAAAATGATAGCACCGAAGTAACAAGGTGAACCATGGATCATCTCTGCGGTTATTAATCCCGGAATGTATGATGAAGCCCAATCACATGACCTTGTTGTGCGTCCCCAATGTACACATTACTTTGCGGTTTGGAGCAATTGTCTATTCGGGGGAATAAGATATCAACATCTTCATTTCACTAAATGCTTTCCAGTTATCTTACACATACCAACTCAATCCATATTGTATGCATTTATCCAACAGAAGAAGAAACGATGACACCAAAGTAACAGGTTGAAGCACTGATCATCTCTGCGGATATCACCTCCGAAATATATGATTAAGCCCGATCACATGAACCTGTTGCGCGTCCTTGATGTACACAAATCTCTCCCCTGATGGTTGTGATCTCATCAGAATCAGCATACCATTGTGTACATGAAGCATTAACCAGAAGCACTCTACTATAAACCATATCAGCTCCTATGAAGATGTCGATAAGCAATATCATCTCACACTCCAAATATTCTTCTCAATATTTCATCCTACTGAAAGCTGAAGTAATACATACCACAAGTATCAGAAGACCACTTCCCCCACGTAGTTAGAATGATACACCAAACGCCACAAGTAAATACACTGATATTCTCTGCGGTTATGACATTTATCTTCCCGGGATAACTTCAATTAAGAAGAAGTATTAATTTCATCATGTGTACTCTTAATGCATTTAGATGTATGTCTCCTTCCCCCTTGCTGGTTTTGATACCTCAGAATCAGCAACATATATTAGAAGAACATCATTTGCTCAGATATATCCTGTGAGAATCAACCGCTGTAGAAACACTCTATGACAATCATTACCAACCCATGTGTAGGCTATTTGAAGTGACCACTGATGAAGTACACCCGATATACCAAAGTTGAAACTGGAGAAGAATTCCCAAATCCATAACTTAAGCTTGCACTGTTGTTGATTAAAGAACGATGTAGAAGAACAAGTACAACACCTCTTGAGACTATCCACATCCGCATATGCGTGTGACACTGAGCACTACAATGTAACTCCTTGAAGTGATAGCTATAGCCCATGAGTACTACAATGTAACTCCTTCCATCGGGTATAACTAGATAATCCAAGTCCCAATCATAAATTTTAAGAGTTCACGCAAGTCATCAATCGATACATGAAGTTTCGATGATGAAATAAGTAGACGCCTTCGTACAATACTCTTCATTCTCAATTAAGGGATGCCAAATAAACTCCGTGATCACTTGACATTTCATGTCCAAATTGTTAGCCGTTTAGACATTTTAACCGGCATTTTCCATAATGTTCTTCGGGTTGATTTACAAAGTGCACATTGGTAGGAACAACAATCCTTGATTTTAGAATGAAAAGACGGATCATTATTCATGTGTGCAACTTCATAATCATGATCGTCATCATCAACATCTTGAGGAATAACTAGAGATTGGATTACTTGAGCAAGTGATCAATCATCATTCGTAATACTTCTAGAAGGTGCATCTTGATCAATCATCATTCGTTGAAGCTTGGAAGTAATCATCAGACATAAATCCCAGTCATCCTTAGTAAGTAGAACATTAGGTGTTCGAGGAGAGTCGTATGACCATTCTTCAAGCATCAATCACCATGTGGTATATTCACACTTCTCCCCCTCAAAAATTGCAAGCAAGGTTTGCACTTTTTGATTGAGCAAGTGAATAAGAATACAATCAATCATGTATTTTATTCACACTTCCCCCCCCCCCCCTCAAAAATTGCATACGAGGTTGCCATTTTTGATTGAGCATGTGAATAAAAATACACTCAATCATGTAGTTTATTCACCCTTCTCCCCCTTAAAAATTGCAAACGAAGTTTGCCATTTTTGAATGAGCAAGTGAATACGAATTCGAGAAAAGATGAGTAGATCCACTTGATGACTGAATGAACACGGAGAAAGCATGAAGCATGTTGAGAATGGTCAAAACAAGAAGATTTCTCTTCTTCCGAAGATAAGGCGCAATGAATCGTACACCTTTCTTTTCTTTGATGAACGGGGCCTGAAGTGTTGTCAGCAGACGCCATAATGATGACATTGAAGACCGAGGCTCGAACTGAGGTGTTCAAACGTCATAGTCGATGAAGAACGAGGCCTGAACTTAATTATTCAGATGTTATATATCATAAGCATCAAAGTTGAGCTTCTTTAACCCCTGATTGATGAGATATCACTCTTTTCGGCAACCAAACTCTGAGTCTTTCCTTAATCGTATTGAGCGATGTACCTGCACTTAAGTAGAGACTACCTGCACTGACCTTGGGAGTTTGTTTGCATTTATATGGGTTAGTGATATCAGCATATATACCATTTGGGGTTCTACTGTCAACCTTGGCTTTGCAATCAGTGAACATCTTTCTCATAGGTATCCATCTAAGACCAACAATCTTAAAAATTCTACCCGTCGGTATCCACCTAAGGCAAGTTCTAGGAGTGTTTGGTTTCTCATGTAAAGTGGGAGTCTTGTTTAGAGAAAACCTTTGTCCTAAATCAATCTGCCTGCCAGGTTTCTGAGTATAACTCTTTGATTCTACGGGCTTGTTGTAGTTTCTAGTCTTAGATGGTAGGACCTTATTACAAGTATTCACATCCTTCAGGAATTTTGTAGCACACTTATCATGATTTGCCTTAACAACACATTTCAAACAAGTTGAACAAACAAGGTTTTTGGATTCCGAACAAGGTCTAGGTTTCTTAGAGTGATTTGCTACGGGAATCGCTTTAATCGATGTGCAACTACTCTCGGACACTAGACAATTCATATATGTTTGTTGAGTGCTCACAGATTTTGGTTTGCTGCAACTGGCCGAGTTTTGCAATAAGCTAGAAGGCATCCTATGAGGTCGTGAACCTAATATTCCATCCTTTTGAAGTAGAGCCCCTTTCCTAGCCTTTTCAAGATTATAGTTCTTGTACAAGTCATTTATATCATAAGAGATTTGAGTTTTAACGCTCGGTATTGACACAGTTTTTGAACTTATCCCAGAAGAGTCAGGTGTAGGTGAAGCTACTTGTTGACCTTTAACAGACCCAGAGGCATTTTTCTTAGGCAGATTATGTGAAGTGACTGGTTTTGTCAAAACTTGTTTCGCATCTACTTGGGAGGCAAACCGCAATTTTGAAAATTTTGGTCGTTCAGATCTAAACGCAGTCGGTTGCCTAACAACACTTTGTTTCCTAAGAGGTTGTGAAAGTGGTTTTCCCAAGATTGATGGTTTTGCAAACTTAGTGTTCACACTGTTTCTTGTTAGTTTTCTTAAATCATTTCTTAATGCCACAATTGCAAAACCCTTTTCCTGGAGTTGAGCTTTGAGTTCATCATTTTTGGCCTTCAAAGATATTGTTTGTTCTACATTTTTAGTCCTGATTACTTTGATTGAGTCATTTAGATCCTTTTGATGCCTTTTCAAAGACTCATTTTCCTTAAGTAATTCAGCCACATAGATTGACAGTTCACTAATCCTGGACTTAGTTGCATCAATGTCCTTGCACGTTTCGACTAAACTACTCTTCACATTCATAGCAGAGATATGTTTCTTCAAGTTGTTGATCGTCAAGATTTTGGCTTTAAGCTGTGCTTTTAAATCATTTATCATGAAGAATTCATAGAAATCAGGAAGTTCCGGATTTTTACATGGTTGGTTAGTTTGAAAACTTTCTTCCTTTTCTTGCATTGCGATTTCAAGTGAAATACAATGTTTTTCAAGTTGTAAGAATCTGTTTGAAAGTTCATTAAAAACTGCTTTATCAACCATATCATTTGATTTAAAAGACTTAGCCGAAAGCACGGAACTTGACTCATCATCACGTTCAGCATCCTGATCACTTTGTCCCCCTTTATGACTCACATTTGTTGAATTAGAAATTGTATTGCTATCATTCTTCTCCAACAAATGTGTGTCATAAGTGTGTTTAATTTGATCAGGGTGCTGGCGTTCATTAGAAAGCACATTATGTAGATCAGTTATGGGTACCTCAGCACATGACACATGTTCTTTTACCGGTCTGAAATTTGCATCCATATCATGTGTGACAAGAGTCACTGAACTGCTGGTTGTGTCAAGCTTATCAGTCTCGGATCCTTTGCATTCATTGACAACTGACCCAACATCCGAGGCTTTACCCGAGTCACCAACACCATCACATGATTGTACCCTACATGCCTTCACCTTGTCATCATATGCAGGTATATGCTATGCCTTTTTGTTAATGAATCTTTTCACTTTATCCAGAAGCTGGACAAGTGTATCTCTGAACGTGTCAACCTCAATTCCCGTGTGATCATCAAAGCACTTTTTTGTCATCTCACTATAATGGTCATACTCCAGAGTGAGTTTCGAATCAAAGAACACTTGGAGTTGTTTGTTGATCACACAAAGGGCAGCCATGGATCCAGTATTGGAAGATTCTTCTTGGTCCAGTTGTTGTCGTAATTGATCCAAATTAAGAATCATTATGTCTGTGAAAGTTTGAACATCTAGACCGAAGAGAGTTGTAAATGCACGTTCAAACCCCATTTTGAATCCATTGCCCTCTAACAGTACAGAGAGATGTGAGTGAAGTAGTCGAAAGCATTCAATGTGGCATTCCCTTGCATAGTCAAGTAATTTACTTGGTTGATGAATCACGTTCTCTTGAGAATCTGAGCACGAATGTACCATTGAAGCATTATCAGGTACAAGTCCGTTCATTTGTAGAGAGAGAATTTCGGGTATCACTGAATCTGAAGAATTTGACATGATGCGGATGTGCACGGGATTTTACACTTTTATGATTTAAACCGAAAAATAATTCTTTAGCGGGATTTTACAAAATCAAGAAGAAACCGTGAAACACCGAAGACTTGAGATGAACTTTATGATCAGTTGATGGACTTGATGATCAGTTGATGTTGTTAAGTTGTGATCTTGGTTCGGTTGATGCAAGTTTGGCCTCGAAAATTTGGTGAAGATTAGGTCTAAAAATTTAAAACCTCAATAACTTCACTCCGGAGGTGATTTGGGCCTCGAAAAATTCCTTTCATGACTTTGTGGTGAAACCTCACTATATTCAGCCTGTTCCGGATGTTTTGATAGCTAATTCGCTGAAAACAGAGTTACGGTTCAAAAGTTATGGCCGTTTGAAGTTTTGACGTAAAAAGTCAACTTTGGTCAAACTGCAACTTTAGCAAATCGCTAGAAGAGGTAAACGCTAGTTGGAGGTAATCGCAATCTGAAGGTAAACGCTACAATAACCGCATAATGAGTTAACCGCAGAGTGAGCAAACCACAAACCAGAGTTAACCGCAGAATGAGTTAACCGCAGAAAGAGTTAACCGCAGAATGAGCAAACTGCAAACCAGAGTTAACCGCAGAATGAGTTAACCACAGAAAGAGTTAACCGCAGAATGAATTAACCGCAGAAAGAGTTAACCGCAGAATGAGTTAACCGCAGAAAGAGTTAACCGCAGAATGAGAAAACCGTAAACTAGAGTTAACCGCAGAATGAGTTAACCACAGAAAGAGTTAACCGCAGAATGAGTTAACCGCAGAAAGAGTTAACCGCAGAATGAGCAAACCGCAAACCAGAGTTAACCGCAGAATGAGTTAATCACAGGAGCAAACCGCAGGAGCTAACCGCAGAGACTTAACCGCAACCCACTAGAGTCCAAAACAGTCACTATCTTGCGTTTTGTCCTTATACCCAATAAAGTAAACGCAAACAAGCAAACCGCAGGAACCAGTAGCTAACCGCAACCAAGAAATAAAATAATAGAGCTAACCGCAGTCAAGAATAACGCCCCAAAATCAATCCCAACTTCAAATACACGTTCGATGTAGCATAACCAACTGAAAAACTATGTAGTACTAACACCAATGATCACAAAAGTACACCCATAACATATCAAATAACACTAGAAAGATCAAACCATGATGTTTTCAAAGAAAACTCTTCTAACTCACAAAAACCACACCAAATCCGAATATCCAAGGCCCTAAGATGAAACCTTGGCTCTTGATACCAATTTTAGGATACTCAATAATAACATATATGGTTCTTGTGATTAAGGATCAAATAGTAATAGGAGAAGTAGAGAGAGGAAGAGAGTTGGGAGGATTTCCTAGAGAGAGAAAGAGTAAAGAGAAAAATGAGAATGTTAGATTAAGGTGAATGGAAGCTCCAACCCTCTCCACATGTGGAGAGGGGTATATATAGTTTACTATAAACGCCCACACCCGGGCTATGGATCAGGCATACAGTGGGTAAAGACCCGTCCTTCTTCCACGGTGTTACTTAAACTAAACTAACTAATACATATAATTAACTAACTACGAGCTAACTAAAATGCTATTACGTCAATTAGGTGACCGAGACTTTTATAGGAATATTTGTATTCCTAACAGTGACTTTCTTTTAAAAGATGTCGATGAATTTCTTGCTATTGAAACATCCTCTTCATCGGAAGTTGATGATTCCTATCGTGATCTGGAGGGGGACATTATTTTACTTGAACAACTTTTAAATGAAGACCCGACCCCTTCTTCCCCTCCGATGGACCTTAAAATGGCAGATGTAAAAGAAGTTAAGCCATCTATTGAGAATCCTCCGGAGCTCGAGCTCAAGGATTTGCCTCCTCATCTCGAATACGCTTACTTAGAAGAGACTAATAAATTGCCCTTCATGATTTCGAATGACCTTAAAGATGCGGAGAATACCCGACTCTTAGATGTGCTTAAGAAGCATAAGAGTGCCATCGTTTGGCAAATCTCCGACATCAAGGGCATTGACCCACGATTTTGTACACATAAGATTCTACTTAAAGATAACCATAAGGCATCCGTCCAACAACAACAACAGGTTAATCCTCAAATCCATGAAGGGATCAAAAAGGAGGTCATCAAACTCCTTGACGCTGGAATGATTTATCCAATCTCGGATAACTCATGGATTAGCCCGGTTCATTGTGTTCCCAAAAAGGTCAGTATGACCGTTGTGACTAATGAAGATAATGAGCTGATATCGACACGTCTTGTTACCGGATGGAGAGTTTGTATAGACTACCACAAGTTGAATGATGCGACTCGTAAAGACCATTTCCCGCTCCCTTTTATGGATCAAATGCTAGAACGTCTAGCGGGAAATGAGTTTTATTGTTTTTTCGATGGCTTTTCCAGGTATTTTCAAATTCCCATTGATCCCCATGATCAAGAAAAGACCACTTTCACTTACCCTTATGGAACGTTTGCTTACCAACGTATGCCTTTTGGCTTAAGTAATGCTCTGGGCACGTTCCAAAGGTGCATGATGGCCATTTTCTCCGACATGATTGAAAAAACCATGGAAGTATTCATGGACGACTTCTCGATCTATGGAAATTGTTTCAATTCTTCCCTCTCCCATTTAGAAAGAATGCTGAAACGGTGTGAAGACACTAATTTGGTTAAAGAGGGCATTGTCCTCGGCCACAAAATCTCGAAATCAGGGATCGAGGTAGATCGTGCCAAAGTCGATATAATCGCAAAGCTAACTCATCCTACCATCGTTAAAGGAATTTGAAGTTTCCTTGGTCATGCTGGTTTTTACCGACAATTTGTTCAAGATATCTTTAAGATAGCCCGGCCTCTGACCCACTTGCTAGAAAAAAATTCTCCGTTTAACTTCACAAATGAATGCATCGATGCATTTAATTTCTTAAATAAGATGTTAACGGAGGCACCGATTTTAGTTGCCCCCGATTGGGACTTGCCATTTGAGCTAATGTGCGATGCTAGTGATTATGCCATTGGTGCAGTCTTGGGGCAACATTAAACTAAATATTTCCAACCGATACAATAAGCAAGTAAAACAATGAACGACGCTCAATCTCATTATACGACTACTAAGAAAGAGATGTTAGCTGTTGTATATGCTTTTGAAAAGTTTCGACCTTGTCTGGTTTTGAAAAAGGGCATAGTGTATACAGATCATTCTGCTATAAAGTATCTAATGGCAAAGCAAGATGCTAAGCCAAGATTACTTCGGTGGGTTCTACTCCTTCAAGAATTCAATGTCAAAATTCGAGATAAAAAAGGAGCTGAGAACCGTGCCACCGATCATCTTTCGTGTCTAGAAAACCCCTATCAAAGTGTTCTCGAGAAAAAGGAAATTACCGAAACATTTCCTCTTGAGACACTTGGGAGTCTAACATAAAGTGATCTTAACTTCTTTTACATCTGCCATTTTAAGGTCCATCAGAGGGGAAGAAGGGGTCGGGTCTTCATTTAAAAGTTGTTCAAGTAAAAGAATGTCCCCCTCCGGATCACGATAAGAATCATCAACTTTCGATGAAGAGGATGTTTCAACAACAAGAAATTCATCGACATCTTTTAAAAGAAAGTCACTTCCCTCAAACGGAGTAAGGGAAGGAGAAGAGTTAGAGATGATTGGTTCTGAAGAAGGAGTGGGATTGCCACTCGAAGCATTATTTGTGAAACCGAGAAGCTCTAGAGAATACTCCTCCGTAGCAGCATCAATAACATCGATTCGGTTAACGGAGATATGATTATAATTGGAGGAGTATCTCGCGGTTTTGTCAAAATTGAACGTAACAGCTTCACTTCCAACACGAAGGGTAATCTCCTCGTCATAAATATCAATCAAAGCACGGCCAGTCATAAGGAATCCCCTCCCGAGAATGAGAGGAACCCGTGGATCGGCATCAAAATTGACAACCACAAAATTGGCAGGGAAATTGAATTTTCCCACATTGAGGAAAATATCCTTGGCTATTCCCATAGTTTGGGAAGTAGTACAGTCGGCAAGCTCGAGGGTTATGCAAGTCGGAGTCAAATCGGGAAGATATAACTTTTTCCAAATCAATAATGGCATAAGGTTAGTGCTAGCACCAAGATCGGCCAAGGCGAAGCATTGAACCATCCTCGAAAAATTGCACGGAATAAGAAACTTGCCAGGATCTCCAAGCTTTTCGGGAAGCTTTTTCAGGAGAACCACTGAGCAATTCTCATTTAATGGGGTTCTAGCCATCTCAAACAATTTTTCTTTATTATTCAAAAGATTTTTTATCATAGACGTAAATTTCGGCATCAAAAGTATAGTATACGCGAGGTTAATATCAAAATGCAATTCTTGAAAGATCTGATAGAACTTTTCCATTTGATTATTAACTTTCTCATGGTGTTTTTGATCATTTAAGCGTGACGGATAATGCAATTTGGTCTTGACGAGAATTTCCTTCTCAGCTTCGTAAATAACTTTTTCTTTTCTTTTTGACGTTTGGATAACTGGAGGTTGGATGTCTTTGGTCCTTCCATTATTAATAGGAATTTCTGTATCCTTTGTAGCCTCGGTTTCATGGTCGACTACCTTAGGAGGAAGAGAAGAAGAGGTAGTCGGAGCCGTTAGTCCATTGTATGAAACACCACTTCGAGTTGTGATCGCTTTAACATCGCCCCTCGGGTTAGCTATCGTGTTGCTTGGAAGAGTTCCCGAGCCCGAGGGTCGATCATTTAAATGCTTATTCAATTCGTTCATTTGGTTAATCATCATTTTATTTATTTCCTCTTGACTCTTCATGAATTGCTTGATTAACTCCTCCAAGGACGACTTATTTTGATTCACAACTTGATTTTGATTTTGAAAATTTTGTCCTCGGTTGTTTTGATTAAAGCCTTGATTTTGATTTCCATGATTTTGATTTTGAAAATTCCCATGATTATAATTCCCATGGTTTTGAAAAGCATTCCCTTGATTCGGGCCTTGATTGTAATTCCCCCGATTTTGATTTTGATTTTGATGAAAACCTTGATTTTGATTCTGAAAACCATTGTTCACCCGGTTTTGATTTTGATTCTGATTGAATTGATGGCTCCGGTTTTGCACATTATTATTATGATTCACTTGATTTACTTGGCTCGGTTGATTGAAACTGGGTGGTCCAAGATAATTGGTAGAACGGTAGCTAAGAATATTATGGTCACCTTGTGGTTGGTACCCATTACCACCCATACTATAGGTTCCCGTAGTAGCATACACATTCTCGTGAGTGAAGCCACTGGAGGCTGGGCACTCAAGATACGAATGAGGACCACCACAAGTCTCACAACTATGGTTAACCATATTGACTTGATGGTTCTTGACTTGACTCTGAGTCGTTTGATGCATTCGTAACATAGCCGTAGACAAATCATCGAGTTTCTTAGTAATGGCGGCCAGCTCGGAATTATAAGAAGAAGAGGAATTATGAGCTGCGGTCGATCTTGTTGGCTCATTCCTCTCGGCTGAGGAATCCCAATAATTGTAATGGGACGTCATATTCTCAATTAGTTCGCAACAATCTTCAGGATGTCGTTTCATAAAAGTACCACCGGCTGCTGCATTGATCGTGTCACGATGTCGGAGAGTCAAACCATTGTAAAACGTATCAATTATCGTAACAAGAAGCATATTATGATTTGGGCACCGATCAATAACAAGCTGATAACGTTCCCAAGCCTCAAATAAAGACTCATCGGGAAGTTGCCGGAAATTGCTAATATCGTTTCTTAGCTTCGTTACCATTGATAGTGGAAAATATTTTGTGAAGAACTTCGAGACCATCTCTTCAAAAGTATGAATCGAGTTCTTGGGAAGATGATCAAACCAAGCGGGTAGCATGATGCGTCAGAGAATAGGGGACGAGAGAAAGACGCTTATTAGCATCATCGGAGACCCCATTTTGTTTCATGCTTTGGGTGACGGTCAAAAATTTGTCAAGATACTTATTAGCATCATCACCCGGTAAACCGTGAAATTGGCACGAATATTGGACTTGTTGGATCATACGATGTCACACCCCCAATTTACCTGACTTGCAGCGGAATGGAATACCTGGGGGTGTCTGTCATAGCACCACAGTTACAGTTACATTGAACGACCTAAAGTGTCGTTTGGAAAATACTGCATTTGATCATTGAAATAATTCAGAGTTTACAAAATGAGGTCCCCAAAATGTGTTGCATGTTTGTGAAAAACAAGTAGTACTAGATCAAATGTTTACATAAGTGCATGAAATAATGATGAGACGCGTCGACTCCGCGACTCCATGAAGGTCCAAATGCATGTCACATGAGCTACCTTAGTAACCTGAAATACATTGCTAAAATGGTTTGGATCACTTAGAAAATGTAGTGTAGCGTTACGTGTTATTACGTGTTATTCGTTAAAATCGGGGTACCGGTTTTAATAGAAATAATTGTTCACGAAGTTAACCGGGATGAAATAAAGTCATAATAATGTTGAAAATATGTTAAAAATATGTTGGGTACATTTACTGAGTGATCGGGTGATTATTGTTTAGTTTTCACGAAAACCGTCGTTGTATTCATACGCGTACGTTATAAATAAAATAAATTTCCAAAATACTGGGTAACTGAATGTTATAACTTTTATGATGTTAAAATGGATATAAAAATATGTCGGGACCATTGTGGGAATATATAGATATATTCGTCGTGTATAAACCGAGTGTTAACGTTTACTATAAATACTTATACGTAAAAACGTTAAATGTACTGAATATATATAAATTTGAAAATCCTGAGAGTGGTATAACATGTAAATGACCTACTGATGATATGCAGACTATCTCCAGTCCGTATGAAATGTCATTACTGATAATGCATGAATTCGCACCCGAACCAATACGGTTACGCGAATTTGAATACCCGTAAACTAAATTTACGATGAAATGTGTAATGCACGTGAATGATGAAATCTTTTCCCGCAATGAATAGTGTTCTGTGAATAGTAAATTTCCAAAAAGTTTCTCAGAATGTCAAACTGACACCAAAAATGATGAATAGTAAAACGATGAATAGTGTTTTGATGAATAGTGTTTGATGAATAGTGTTTTTCCAAAGTTCGGGAAATGACCCGAAATGACCTGAAATGGTGAGTTGTGACATTCTTCCCCTCTAAAAGGAACTTCGTCCCGAAGTTCAGTTTATGTTGGTTTCTGAAAACATAAATGTGAAAAGGTGATGATGTTCGAGAATTCCAGCGAACTCTAACGATAGGAATTCGACTCTGTTTCAACTGTTTGACCACACGGTCCATGATTTCTGTTGGTTCTCTTACAAGGTCTGAGATTGTCATTTGGGATGGATCCCTTCCAATGGAATCATGAGTGACTCATCTGAAAGTCATTTCTGGGGATCTGAAAACGTGAAATATGTTTGTGTAATCCTGTTGTTCTCTGGCAATGTTCAAGTCTGACGGCCACTAGGCCTACCCTGTCTGAAATATAAATGGTCCAGTGTATATTGGTGTAACTTTCCAAGTTTTCTGAACGATAACATGCCTTTCCTAGGCAGAACTCTCTGCTAACTCTGCAGAACTTGAAGTTTTAATGGTTTATGACTTATTGAACTTGTAACTGATTCTTGACTTGTAGAAAATTTCTGGTTATCTCATGAATGCCTACTGAACTAATGAGTTGAGCTTTTTCCAAGTTTGGCCCATCAATCGATGGTCTGCACTTCTTAATGTTTTAAATGTGGTACTGGTAATATATACTGCTGAATTCTGCCAGAACTCAAGTTTGTATGCTAGTTGGTCGATTCTAAAATGAATCTTAAATAGTCCAATATGCTAAAGGTTCAACCTTTCTTGTTATCCAATTTGTATCATGCCCATCCAAGGCATTGCTTTTAACTTAGTTTGTTCTCCCACTTGAATCTGGATGGTTTGTTGTTCAGGATATCCAATCCAAATGATGTGTGTTATGTACCAACCTAACTTCTGCCAGTTTCCCGTTGTTGGTGTGATAACCATTGTTGTAGATGAATTTGATTTATGTTAAATGATTTGTCCAACCATTTCTAGGGTCAATCACTCATGCTTTGAGCATACTTTCCTATGTTTGAATTGTTCTGTCACTTTGACCATCGGCCTGAGGGTGATAGGTGATGTTCACATCTAAATGGGTTTCTGAAGGAAGTCCTGAAATGATTACCTGAAGTCCAAGGTGAATCGGTTTCCTTAACAGGAAAAACTGAAATGGGTACAATAAACCTTTGTGACTAATTCCACAACGTTCGGTCCTTCGAACTTGGCGTTATCTGTAAGGGATAGAATATAGGTAACAATTTGATTCCTTGTGTTTTGTTCCAACGGATGATAAGACATATGTTTTTCCTTGTCTATTGGGTTTGGTCTCGACTACTGAAGTTCGTGATCAATTTGTGATGTCTTTCCTAATTCCTTCATCACATATTCCAAATATTCTTTATTGTCAAGTCACAAATCCTAAATGCATAAGCGATGTTGTAGGGAAGTTGGTTATGGAAATTTGTCTCGCGATTATGAGTTTTAGTTGAAATCCTTTTCTGAATAAACGAATTTAGAAAATGGAGCAAATGATTTACTGGGTAATATTTTTCCTGATGATCCAAAATCCAGTAGTTATGAAATAGGAACTGTTTTCAAACATGTTGTGATTACGACTGCTTACCAAAGTTTGATGTTTATGTATTTTCCTCATTGTACCATAGTGTTGCTAAAGATTGACCAAAAAGGATCGTACTTGTTCAAAATAGGAATTTCAGAAATCATTTTTCCACAAGGTATGTGATTTATGTAACGCATCAACTTTATTTAAAAGTGAAAACACTGAAAAGGATAAAATGATAGAATAGGAAATGTTCGCTTAAATGCATAGATGTCTAACACTTAGTTCCTGAGGTTGGATAATGTCTATTGATGGTTATCTGGCATAACTACAAGCATAGGCATTTAGACTAACTTAAGTCCTGAAATAGTTCATCGTTGTAATTGGCAAGACGAAGGTATCACTTGATGTTGTGTCGATGAATGTCTATTCTGTTTTCCCATGTAGATGAGGAGATATGTTCTGGCTTGATCCCTTGCTTGGTATGAGGGTGAGGTTATCTGAAATTTCTAGTGACATAAGGCCTTAGAGGAAATTACATCGATATTCTTGATTCAAACAATTGTCCTTTGTGAAAACTTACTGCAGGAAAGTTTATGTATGGATAAGGCCATGTTTAAATGAAATGCTCTACAGTCTCAATTAGAAGCTGGGTTTATTTCTATTGTGTTGTCATGCGGACATTTATTGAGTTCAATCCTGTAGCTCAGTATAGCTAGTACCCTTGAATAATGACATTGGACAACTAAGTCAGAGATGGTGATTCGGATAGTCTCGCAGTATCTTAGGATTGTTGTTGAGTTATGAATTCTCTCACTATATACTTCTAGTCCTGGTTACTAGTTCTGTACTCCTTTCATTGCTTTTATTGTATAAAGGAATCCTGCATGTAATTGATATGGAAAGTCTCTTCTAGGAAAATCAATGGGAAAATCCAACTTAATGGCTAAGTGAGTGACAGGTAGGGTAAGTATCCAGGGATAGTTCGGCAAAATGGATGTTTATGAATGAGTTCCTTTGTTTACAAAACTTTTGGATGAAGATTGTTATCAACAATCCTTTGAAGAGGTAAATATTTCCTTCATGGCATAATCCTTCCTGAATTTTACATAGGTGATCAGGCTATGTATAATTGAGGACTAATGATGCGATGTTGGATTTTGTCAAAATATCATAACTTTCCTCAAAAGTTTTAGATGGTGTTCAACGCATTGTTATTAAAATGGTATCCTGATGTTTTCTTTCAAATAACATGAAAATTGCCTCGCGTAATAATAGTAAATACTTGGTGTAATGACAGAAAATCAATTTATAGGATGGTAATAAAATAGCTTACTTCAGAAATTTTTTTCTGTAAAGTCGTTTCCCCATATGATAGTAAAATAGCTTGAATGGTGTATTGGATACGTGGGTGAATCTTGTCGAATGGTAATAGTCTACAAATTCGTCAAAAACGAAATCAACCTAATTCCTGATGAGACAATGCTATAATGTTGCGAAACGATTGAAGTCTGAGCAATCGGGATAAAAAATGGAGTAAATGATGGTTATGATTATCACCTAGGTAACAAAGGATAGATACTACATTGGATAGGAAAGTGCTTAATACCACTAGGTCATGTCATCGTACCAACGGTAAGTACAAAAGGAAAGATACAACCCTAAAGGCTCGAACTACGGTTTATATATCGAAACAAGGCTCCTCCTGCTGAAGCATTGTTGTTATCCTTGATGTTTCTAACATCCTGACGGTTCTCTTTCAACAACTCACGCTATTCCTTGGGCGATTCAGTCTTGATTCCAAGTTCCCGAGTTTTCCTTGTTCCTTAGTTCCGGGCAGTCATACTTGAAATGCCCTAACTTTCCACATTTGAAGCAACTCCCTGGGGTCTTCTGATTTGTGAGTTTCCTACAGTCCTTAGTCCAATGACCCCGCTTCTTGCACACTCCACACATTTTACTGCAATGACCTCGGTGATGTTGATTACACAGGTTGTAGTAAGGTAACTTTCCAATAAACCTTCTCTTTGTGTGCGGTTCTGCAGCAAAGGCTCTATTCATTTCTTGTCCTTTGGGTGATAGTTGAGCAACATTGCAACCTAGATTGTTGTTCCACTTCCTCTTGTTGTCACTGTTGTTTCCTGATGTCTCGGCGTGAACTATGAGTTCCTTTGCCTCGATCGCCATTTTAATAATGTACTTTTCAAGTTTCTTACTTTCCGGTTCATCCATTGCAGGACCTAGTCGTGTTGATTCATAAAAATGAGTAGTGTACTTGTCAACATCATTTCCTACCCTGATAAAGTTTAGTGTTTCATGTTCCCTTGCTCGTAATTCACTTCCTACACAAAATGTTATACCCACCATCCTTCTTAGTTTCTCCCAAGAGTGTGAGTAGGCAGCATCAACTCCCACCATCTTAATATATTTGGTCCACCATTCCTGGGCATGATCCTGAAAAGTGCATGTGGCGAACTTATCCTTGTATTCCTTACGACAGTCGCCACATTGAAATATTGTTTCTATGTCTTCGAACCATTTGAGAAGTTTCTTTGTGTTTCTAATTCCGCTAAAGGAGGGAGGATATAAGTCTGGTCCAGGGACTTCCTGGTGTCCCTCTGTGTGAAATCAGGTTTGTGGCATCATAAGGTTGGGATAGTCCTGAAGTGGTATCTGAAGTTGTGCATCTATCAAATCTTAGATAATGTAGGTTCTGAACCATTCCTGAAGAATCTGCGGATGTTTCTGTTGAGTCCGTGTTATTGGTATTATCTACTAGATGTCATCTAGTTCATGGCAAGTGGGAATGGAAAAGGAAATGACAATGATGGTACTAGTGAATGGAATACTAACCTCTTTCGCGCTACCTCGCGACATCCAAAAGGTAAAACTAAAGTACACACTGTGGGAAGGCCAATAGTGTAATAAGTAACTGATGGTGGTGATAGTACCTGAGTAGTAAGTGCCCTACTAGTGATGGAAAGAAAACACACTATCTTCCTTGCAATAAGCATCCTAATAAGTCCATTAAGATTAATTCTGAATACACTACCAAAAGGCATTCTATGTACGGGCTGAATGATAAGAAAACTCTGTTCCTATGGAAAATCAATAGTACTAATTGTGGTGTAAGTGCAACTGATGGTATAATGGTAGTGGAAGATGACAAGGCATCTTCAATGTCAGAATCCGATAAAAGGATGTCAGGGTGAGTATCTGAAGACATGTCACTTGTGAACCAGGTCAATAAAATGATATACATATACGGATATGAGTATAAATAACTCGCACAGGGTATGTATGAAACAATATGTATCATGATTATGCACTTATGATGAAATGATGAGATGCTATGATGATGTGGTTATAGTCTAGGGTCCAAGATACATCCTAGTTCGCTATAACCTTAGCTCTGATGCCAATCTGTCACACCCCCAATTTACCTGACTTGCAGCGGAATGGAATACCTGGGGGTGTCTGTCATAGCACCACAGTTACAGTTACATTGAACGACCTAAAGTGTCGTTTGGAAAATACTGCATTTGATCATTGAAATAATTCAGAGTTTACAAAATGAGGTCCCCAAAATGTGTTGCATGTTTGTGAAAAACAAGTAGTACTAGATCAAATGTTTACATAAGTGCATGAAATAATGATGAGACGCGTCGACTCCGCGACTCCATGAAGGTCCAAATGCATGTCACATGAGCTACCTTAGTAACCTGAAATACATTGCTAAAACGGTTTTGATCACTTAGAAAATGTAGTGTAGCGTTACGTGTTATTACGTGTTATTCGTTAAAATCGGGTACCGGTTTTAATAGAAATAATTGTTCACGAAGTTAACCGGGATGAAATAAAGTCATAATAATGTTGAAAATATGTTAAAAATATGTTGGGTACATTTACTGAGTGATCGGGTGATTATTGTTTAGTTTTCACGAAAACCGTCGTTGTATTCATACGCGTACGTTATAAATAAAATAAATTTCCAAAATACTGGGTAACTGAATGTTATAACTTTTATGATGTTAAAATGGATATAAAAATATGTCGGGACCATTGTGGGAATATATAGATATATTCGTCGTGTATAAACCGAGTGTTAACGTTTACTATAAATACTTATACGTAAAAACGTTAAATGTACTGAATATATATAAATTTGAAAATCCTGAGAGTGGTATAACATGTAAATGACCTACTGATGATATGCAGACTATCTCCAGTCCGTATGAAATGTCATTACTGATAATGCATGAATTCGCACCCGAACCAATACGGTTACGCGAATTTGAATACCCGTAAACTAAATTTACGATGAAATGTGTAATGCACGTGAATGATGAAATCTTTTCCCGCAATGAATAGTGTTCTGTGAATAGTAAATTTCCAAAAAGTTTCTCAGAATGTCAAACTGACACCAAAAATGATGAATAGTAAAACGATGAATAGTGTTTGATGAATAGTGTTTTTCCAAAGTTCGGGAAATGACCCGAAATGACCTGAAATGGTGAGTTGTGACATATGATGCTTAAGTAAAAAATCCGTAGCCTCAATATTAAGAGGGGCAATCGGGCCACCTCTTCCGTGCATTGTCGGTTGGCACAGCTCCTCTATCGTTCGGAGATCGGGAGCTGGCATGTGTTGGTGATTATCACCCACCAGAGGGTGTTGATTATTTTGTCCATTTCCTCAACGGTTGGGAAATAGACACGGTATGTGTGACGAATTACCCTTTCGGGATTAGAAAGAGGAGAAATGAGATTTTGAGAAGATGAGCGGGTGATCATACACCAAAAAGAAAATAAAAGTGAAAAGGAAAATTAGAAATGAAAAATATTTTTTGTATTTTTGATTAGGAAGTATTTTTGGCTTTTTTAAAATTTCGAAAACAAAAATCACAAAATTTTATTTTCTTTCTGTAACCGTTACGTTATCCGTAACCGTTTCCTCTAAAACTACGCGCAACGGAGCGGGAGAGAAGAGTGGATCTCTCTTCAGTCCGCAATTTAATGTCAACACCTCCGTATTCCTTGTTTATTTGGTTATAGTAATAAAGTAGTCCGATAACGTTTAATTTCACGGTTTTTTTTGTTGTTTATTCGGGAATGGCTTACAACACTCTCTCAAGAGTGAGGATGTTCTTTAATTTTAGTATTTTTGAAAACACTTTAGGAAAAGTGTTTATGATTTTTTTACTTTTTTATATTTTTATTAGAAAATGTTCACTATTTTGAGGAAGATTTTCAAAACATGATTTTTAAAAACGAAAATCAAAATTCACTTCAAACCCTCCCCGGCAGCGGCGCCAAAAATTGATTCGTGTCAAAAACCAATTATATATATATATGTATTATATACTCCAAGAGATTTTCAAGAAATACAAATCCCGAGTTCATTTCCCATGTGAAGATTGAATGGAATCGTGATAATCGATTCGTGAAATCGTGTCGTGAAAAGTGAAAAAGGTGAAATTGTGATTTTAAAACTAATATAATGATGAGAAACAAATTACAATGCTAAATGTACAAGCTACTTATGCACAAGTGTCTAAAAACGTAAAACGATTTATCAAACACGAATTTAAAACGTAACGTACTGTTGATATAAATAATGCCTAAAACCATTATTAACATTTATCGATATCTCTATGTTTTGATAATCACAAAACGTAAACACATTGAGCTAAAAAATTATGACGTAAAGAAGTATTTAGTGATAAATATTCTCTTTACATCCAAATCACTTAAGATATGAATAAACAAAGTGTTTATTGCTTTCTATGATCAAAGGAATTTTTATTTTTACAAACCTTACATTTTTATAAAATGGGACAAACATTTTTAAACTTATACAAAATGTTTTTATATTTATATGAAATGTTTTAGTCAAAATAAATATTTTGAATTCAAATTTTTACCCAAAAATGGCAAGATTCTTCAGATAAACCTTCCCCACAAAAGGACAAAAAATTCTGAAGAAAAATTTTTTAATAGGGCGACCCCCTTAATTTTGTTAGGCGGCCCCCTTAATTATTAAGGGGACCGGCCACGCTCCCGAACAGTAAATTTTTCCTTACAAATACTGGCTCAAATCTGACATTTTTCCTCACCTTTTGCACTATAAACTCTCTGATATAAATCTTCTAAACCATTCTCTTAAACCCTTTGATCATATAATCATAAGCTTTTGTTTCCAAGTGATTCAAGCTTCAACCTTTCAAGTGCAAGAGAAGAATACTTCAATTCTTCAAGAGAAGAAGTATTACAACTTGTTGTGACCTCCACATCCAAGTTGTTAGAGCATCATCCATTATATCTATTTCTTTGTGTAACTAGTTGTGAATATTTAATAGAAGATAGATTAGCAAGGTGTGTAGATAGAGAGATTGTGTAGTAGATAGTTCTGAAGTAGAGAAGTTGGGAAGTAGATAGTTGTGAAGAAGATTATTGTGAAGTAGATAGTTGTGAAGATAGATAGGTGTGAAGAAGTAGTGTTGTGATTAAGTAGTGACTAGGTGTGAAGAAGTTGTGTAGAAGGTGTGAATAAGTTGTGACGAAGTTGAGGTGTGTATATTGGTGTGTAAGGTTTTCTCCGCCATAAGGGAGCTTGTTGACATAGTGAAGAAAACTCTCGAGTAGGTGACTCGGGGAGTGGAGTAGGGCAAGGAAGGTGTCCTTGTAGCCGAACCACTATAAATGCTTTGTCTCGCGGTTTGATCTTTCCATCTCTTACTTATTATCTTGCTTATATCGTTATTACTTTCGTAGACGTAGACGTATATATATAGTTGCTCATATAGTGCTAGTGTTGATTTCACTTAAAGATCAAACAAAAGTTTCATTCACAAAACAAAGTCTTTACAATCAAACTAAAAAGATAACATACATATCATTGATCATTTCGATCAAGTATAGTTTTCATACAACATATAATTAAGGATTACATAATAAACGTTTACTTACTTATCTCTCGTATATAGCTATAATTGTTTATATTATACATGTGTTGATTTCACATACTTAGCTTACATTATTATTATTGTTCATACTTAGATATAGTTGTTCATATTGTTCAAGATTTGAGTTCACATAAGATCGAATCAAAGTTTTAAAAGTAAACAAGGTTTTAAAACTAAACTAAGTTTTCATAATAAAATAAAAAAGACGTAAAACTATTCACCCCCCCCCCCCCTTCTAGTTTTCCACAATTGGTATCAGGAGCCACGTCAAACAAGATTTTTAAAATATATTGTATTTTAAAACTTGTAACAATCTACGGAATCTGAAAAATATTTAGAAGGGCAATCTATGCAAAGACCACCATTATTTGAAAGTGATGGTTTTCTTTATTGGAAAAATAGATTCGAAACTTATGTGAAATCAAAAGATCTTGATCTTTGGCATGTTATTACCTTTGGTGATTTTCCCCCTATTCAATATAATTTTGAAACTAAAAAGGATGAAATTATATCTTTTGAAAAACAAAATAATGATTTGAAAAAGAAACTACCAAAAAATAATGAGGCTAAAATGATTATTTATAATGCGTTACCACGCAAAGAATATGAAAGAATTTTTATGTGTAAAACTGCAAAAGAAATTTGGGTTTCTCTACTAATCACTCACCAAGGTAAAAGTCATGTTAAAGATAACAAAATAGATCTTCTTGTTCAACAATATGAACAATTTACGATTCGGGAGGAGGAATCAATAGATAATGCTTTTGCTAGATTTAACACTATTATCACAAGTTTAAAAGCACTTGATGAGAATTTTTCTAGTAAGAATTTTGTTAGGAAATTTCTTAGGGCTCTTCATCCAAAATGGCGAGCTAAAGTCACGGCTATTGAAGAATCAAAGAATTTATCAAGTCTACAACTTGACGAATTGATCTGCAACTTAAAGGTCTACAAAGAAATAATAAAGAAAGACTTCGAGATGGTCAAAGGAAAAAGGGAGCAAAGCAAATCAATTGCGTTGAAAGCTAAAAAGGACTCTAGTGATGAAGAATGCTCAACCGCCAAAAGTGACGATGAAGAGTATGCTATGGCCGTACGAGACTTCAAGAAATTCTTCAAAAGACAAGGAAGATACGTTAGTGTAACCTCCCGTAATTTTCCCATACGATTAGTAAATATCAATATTTGAATAAAAGGATATTACGTGAATTAAATACCATTTTTACGGGGAACAATTTTTTTTTTTTATTATGCATGACAAATTATGTGAACCACTACGACATTTATGAATGACCATTTACCTAGGAACGATGCTTACACACTACCTCGATAATCAATAAATATCGCGAATATATATTTAAGACATTTATAATTAAAATTATACATTTCGTTTAATTACCATACACAATTTATATAATTCCCGAGCCTACGAAAATTCCCCAGATTGCTCACTAATATTTTTGGACCCCGACGCGATACCCGAAACAAGCTACGTGGGCCCACAGCACCCTATGGACCACTTAAAATCCAACACAAACCAAACGGGCCACTTATTATTCTTTCTTTTTCATTTGGGCCTGATCCACGCCAAGCAAGACCAGTAGCCCACCAGGCAACAAAGCCCAGTGAGGGGTGTTTGTTTTAGTTTTATTTTTTTTTGTTTTCTCTTCTTACTAGTCGAGACCAAGCCAACAAATGGCCCCATTTTCTCTCGATTTCGATACGCAACCCTTACATGTTTTTGCACAACTCGATTCAACTCATTGCAAAGAATGGGGGAGGACAAATTTCGAGACCCATCTCACTCATTTGTTACCTCAAATTTGTCACAAGCAAACCATGAAACTCACCCTTTGGAAATTTCACCCAACGTGTCAGAAACATTCTTACGAGCCACCCAAGCTTCCCAATCACTACAAATCATCCATATACGTCTTTTAACTTGTCAGGAATGTTCAAAGGTATTCTTACACATTCATTTCCTTGTGAAGTCTCGATTGGTTGATTTTGGAGGCAACGTGCAAAGCACACAAGCTCACACACCATCTCTTATGATCACAAAGCTTCAAGTAGCTTATATAAATGACCTCTAGTATCCTCAGTTGATCAGACACACACAAACGAACCAAATAGCTAAAATACAAGTCGAAGCATACTAGAAACGGGACAGAAAGTTGGCAAGAAGTTCGAGGGGTTAGAAACAAGTTCAAGGATCGTATTTGCTCATCCTACATCATTACTTGGCCACAAGTCGATCCACAACCTCCATTTGCACTTATTCGAACCATATTTTACGTATACTCCACCATTTGAGGTGAGGTAAAACCCTCGTATCACCTTTCTATTTTTAGCTATTTATTAACATGATTTTTGCACAAACACTTACTAAATCTACCACGCAATTGGTAAACACGACACATACATTTTATACCACGTATCATATCTTAGCTAGGTCCTTAACGAGATCCTATAATCTATTTGAACTCATAATTAATGTATTAGTATGAAAATCACACGTTCTGATGTTAGTTTGGACTTATACGAATTTTGTCTAAAAAGACTTAGAATATTTTTGAGTAAACTATTTTTAGAATTGATTTTGGTAATATACTTGGCCTCGTTAATTTCAAATTTTGACACATAACATATCAATTTTAAAACATGAACTCATTCTAGACATTGCTAGAAAACAGGACACGTAAATTATTCAATCTAATAAGCTCATATGAGTCGTTTTCAAAAGCCAAAGTAATCGAGCTTTTGACAGGATTTTCAGAAGAGAATAAGTTAACTTTGGGCCTTAAAAGCCCAATAAGCTGTTTTTAAGCTTATTCAATAAGCTGATCATACAAACTCTTTTGAAATGTTTTTATAACATAAAAATGTGGACTAAGGTAAGCCCAATGTTCCCCCAAACCTTTTGGATCGTAAAATGTTAATGGGCCTTTAAAAGTATACTTGTTAAGCCCAATTAATGAAAATAAGTGATTTTAAGTTAATAAGCTGGTCCAATAAGCTATTAGGAATGTTTTGAGCTTATTTAGAAAATAAAAATGTTAAACTTTTAATTTGGTGAACTTTGGACTAAATTTACAAAATTTTATAAATAAGGGACTAAAAGAGAAAATTTTGGAAACTTAAGGTCAAAATTGTAAATTCTGAATTTATGGGTTATAAACTGTAATTATTAAAACTTAGAAGTAATAAATGTAAATATCGATACTTTTGAACCAGAAATGTAAGTATATATATATAACTTTGGACTAACGGTGAAAAGTTTATATCTTAAGGTTAAAATTGTAACTTTTGTGAAACTTAAGGGGATTTTCGGTAATATTATTTTATATAAATTATAATAATGTTGAAAATATATATGTACATACAATTGACTAAAAACTTAATAAATTCAATATATATATATATATATATATATATATATATATATATATATATATATATATATATATATATATATATATATATATATATATATATATATATATATATATATATATATATATTCGCGTAACTATAATTAATTTTTAACGATATAACGATACAATATTCTTTTCTTTTAAACTAACATCGTAACACATCGTCTACACACTTCGACTTATTCTTGATGAGTTTCCATCATCGATCATCGATCATTGTACTCACAAGTTATATGTATATACAACGTTGTTCTTAAACTTAAAGCATTTAAACGAACACGAGTTTTAATCACAACTGAATGACTAATATTCGCGATAAAAACTAGACTTAGACTATCAACTAAAACATACCATATCTTTTAGGTTGTGTGTGAAGCTGTTGCCTTGCATCATTGAGATTACGATACTACCACTACTACTGTACTACTAAGGTGAGTTCATGGACCCACTTTCTACTGTTTTAACTATTTTTACAATCCCGTTGGGGGGGATGCATGCTACTGTTTTTATACTCGAACACAATGTTTTAAACTATAAACTGGTTCGCATGTTTTATTGTCACTAAGTAACTGTTTGCCATGTTTGAAGTCCCTATATCATGAACCATTAATCACTTGTAGGGTGAGCCGAATATTGTGAATAGTACTATTGGAATTAACAATCCCGTTCCTATTGACCCAGATAGGGGAAATCGAATGCACTATATTTGGAACACTGGGTAAATTGGCAAGTTTACCTACTAGGGAAACACTAAAACGATTTAGCCAATTTCTATTGGTATGATGGGGTTTACGCTTTGGTTATCATGAGCTTAGTGAAATAAGTAAATAAATCCTGATTTCGTTTTTCAACAATGAGTGTATAACAACGTAACTTGCACTATGATTATTGTGTTCAACAACGTAAACTAAACCTATGGATTTCACTCAACCTTTGTGTTGACTGTTTTAAGCATGTTTTATCTCAGGTAACTAAACAAGAAGGAACTTGAAGGCACGGAGTGGGCTTGTAACCCGGCATGCGCTAAAATAAATGTTTTGATACATTTGAAATAAACTTGTTGTTTAAACTATGAAACATCTTGATGTCTCGAATATTTGGTATTTTGAATAAATTAAACTTTAAAGCGTCACTTTTGTGTCGTTTTCTATAATAGTGACAAAGATCCTCGACGTAACACCCAAAAAATCTTCCGCTGTCATTTTTAAGTCTTCCGCTGACGTGATTATTTTGGGGGTGTTACAGATTGGCATCAGAGCTACAGTTATAGAGAACCAAGTGTTTTGAACATTGGACTATAACTACACTTTTAAAATGGACCACTTTTACAAAATACCACCTTATGCCCTCCGTGCCTACACGTTCCAACATCTGGTAGAGACGTTAATTTTTTACATGATTTCTTATATATGTTAACATGTTATGATTATGCTAATGACTTATATTTACTAATCGGGATTATTACAAGTACCATGTCTTCATTTTCCCACCCTATTGTCTTGTCATCGGATTCAGAGGCTTCTCCTCCGACATCACCTGATCCAATTCACCGAAATAGACAAATTCGATAACTTCAGCCGTATGAAGCAAAATTCTGTTATATCACCATCATCTCCTGTCATACCACCACCTTAATCAACTATGCCACCACCACCTACTATCTTCTACCAATAGATCCATGAACTTCTTACTAGAGTAGTACTATAGGCAATTTTGAATGCACATCTTTTGTTCGACGAATTTGATCGGCATTTCGTGCCATATAAGCATATCTTCACTAAAAGTCATTAGGGCTGCTTTTACCCATGCCATGAATGAGAGCGAGTCCAATCCATCTTCCTTCCCTGAATAGGCTGTGTCCCCTACACTCGTTTCGTCCTCCGTTACTGCGCAAAGATTTTGATTCCCCGTTTAGTAAATCGTGAAGACACATACCTTATGTTTAGACATATTAGTTCCAGTAAAAAGCCAAATAGAGAGTTTTGCTTGTGCCTGCTTTAGTAAGAGTAAGAGAAAAGCTTGAAAAGCATACTCGCTTTAACAACAGAAAAAGGTTCCTTCAGCGGTTCAACTTTACATCTACATAGGAGTTATTTACATAGAAAAACCCCAAATAGTTCTCTTAGTATCGAAGCCTTATTTTGACAACTTGTCAAGGAACATGAATAAACTGAAAGACTTTAGACCTTCCACCATAACAAAAGCTGAAGTTCAACAACCTTCTCTACGTCTATCTCTTTTATCCGAAACCCTCACTGTTAAATATCTGTTACAGACAAAATCTTTGTCTAAACGGGTTGGTTACCCCACAGATTTTCACGGAACAATAGAATAATTATTTTCCAAAACACGATAGAATAACAATCTTCATTCAAAATGAAATTGTTTCTTAAGTCAGGACGACGTCGCCAAATAGAGCTACTCAGCGATTATGACTGTGAGATCCGCTATCACCCAAGAAAAGCAAATGTAGTAGCAGATACGTTAAGCTAGAAAGAACGATTAAAACCACTCAGGATTAGATCATTAGGAATTACTATTTATCCACCCCTTCATCACACTGTACCCTTGTTGGCAGACAGACTTGTCCGAAATGAGGATCGAATCAATGCTATTACCGACACCCTTAAAGATGAGATTGAGAACTTCGTAATTGGCCAGTTAGCTATGAAGGTTGTATTTGAACAGATGGATACTCAGTTTTGGGAAACAATGGAGTTTATAGGAGCATTGTGTGGAGCAAATACTTCAATGGAGATAATGGTAGGAGCCATGGATCGTGAACTTGATAGAATCAGCACTCAGAATATGCATCTTAGGCATGCATTGCAGAAATCCCAAGATGGGAAAAAGGTGAGAGATCAAGCTATTGAGGCCATGTCCGCTGCAATCCGAGAACTTCAACACCGTATGGACAAGGCACCAGGAAAACCATGAATCTGAGACTTGTCAGCTTAGCAAACCAATGTTCTATTAATAAGGAATCTTGTCATGTTTTGTAAACATTCAAGCAAGTATTAATAAATGTTGTAATGACATTGGTTTATGTTTGTCCTTCCGACATGCTGTGACACATCTTAACTTAAATTTCTCATTGACTAAGTTATTATGACTATAACCTATTCTTGGTTGTATTAGTAGTATTCTAACTTAACATGGTCATTATGAAATTCTAAACATACGTTTTTCTTCCGTTAATGATAGCAACATGGCTAGAACTAGAAGAACAACCACAACCGCTACGCCAACAAATCCCAAAGCTATGACCCCAGCAGCTATACAACAAGCAATTGCGGATGGTGTCAATGACGTTTTAGCTGAACAAGCCCGCCATGGAGGTGATGGCACACAAATGGCTGGTAACGCGGCACCCGTACCTCGCTACTGCACTTATAAGGACTTTATAGCATGCCAACCAACATACTTCAAAGGTACTGAAGGAGCCCGAATTAGCCCAATGGTTTGAACGATGTAAAACGGTCTTCCAAAGAAGTGGATGCTCTGAAAACAACAAAGTTAGCTTCGCAATGGGAACTCTAATGCAATATGCCCTATCTTGGTGGAATGCTACTGTTCAGACTTTAGGAGCAACGGCAGCATATCAACTCTCGTGGACTGAATTCAAGACCAAGATATTAAAGAAGTATTGTCCTCGTTCGGAATTGAGGAAGCTTGAAGACGAGTTTCATATGTTGGTAGTAAAGGGAATCGATCTGAGAACTTACAACCGAAGGTTTCAGGAACTTAAGGTACTATGCCCATCGATGGTACCTGACCTTGAGAAAACCTCGGAGAAGTACGTCGAAGGACTCCCTAGGAGCATTGAAGGGGATGTCACCTCATCAAACCCACCAACCCTGGAAGCAGCAATGGAACTTGCTCAAAGGCTATTGGACCGAGAGGTCAAATGCAATGAGCTCAAAAGGAAACTCGACGATAAAAGAACCACCCATCACCACGACAACAACCATCATGGCAACACCAGCAATCGCCGCAACAACAACAATAATCCTCGCAACAACAACAACAACGGAAAATGGGAAAATAACCAGGGAGGTTATAATAACAACCAAAACATAATGCTAATCGCCATCAACAACAGAATAGGAAACAAGGGGCTGCAATAGGATATGTGGCAACACAAGCACAAGGCAAAGGTTATGCGGGGACCCAACCACTATGTAATCGATGTAAGCATCATCACTCGGGTCCTTGCCCTGCTAAGTGCTACAACTGTAAAAAGCCGGGACACCTTGCCAGGGACTGTAAAGGCCAAACTATGATTACATGTTTTGGATGTGGGGAGCAAGGACACTACAGAAACCAATGTCCCCAAAACCAAGGTCAACAAATCGAAGTCGCTCGTGGGAGAGCGTATATGCTAGAAGCTGGAGAAGCTCACCAGGGTCTCAACAACGCAGCAGACTGATGAAGTTTAACCGTCTAAATTCCTTAAGCACTTTGTTGTACTAAGTGATGTCACCTTTAAGTATTCGTCTTTTTCACGACTTATGTCTACTTTCTGTTCAATAAGCGACTCGCTATAATATTTCCTCATCTATTGTACTATCCAGTTCTTCCTGAATTCCATATTATCCACTCCTTCTACTCTAGCTATCATTTCATTTGTGGCATGGCCAAAATCCATTTCAACACCAAACCGACGAACTATTTTAGTGTTAACCAAATTAGGGCAATCATCCAACCTTCGATTTTGATAATCAACTGTTTATTTATAACTACTATGGACTCACAAACTCTTTGATTTTGGGAAATCAACCGTTTAACTTGTAAACTCTATGAAACCAACAACTAGACCGGACATCAAACGAGTCGATTAGTCCAAGCATTGCATTATTACTCGTAAATTATACATAGCCTGATCACCTATGTCTAATTTAGGAAGAATCATGCAATGAAGGGAACAATGGTCTCTGAGGTGTAAGTAAGTTATACTTGAGATATAGGATTTCTAAGGAACGCGAGGATCAGATTCGAACCAAGTACCCACATCTTTTTCCCTAGACACCCTTGGCAACTATCTTAGACTAGAATTCCGGGACGGAATTCCCTGTAAGGAGTAGGTAATTTAACCTCCTGTAATTTTCCCATACGATTAGTAAATATCAATATTTGAATAAAAGGATATTACGTGAATTAAATACCATTTTTACGGGGAACAATTTTTTTTATTTATTATGCATGACATATTATGTGAACCACTACGATATTTATGATTGACCATTTACCTAGGAACGATGCTTACACACAACCTCGATAATCTATAAATATCGCGAATATATATTTAAAACATTTATAATTAAAATTATATGTTTCCTTTAATCACCGTACACAATTTATATAATTCCCGAGCCTACGAAAATCCCGAGATTGCTCTCTAATATTTTTGGACCCCGACGCGATGCCCGAAACAAGCTAGATGGGCCCACAGCACCCTATAGGCCACTTAAAATCCAACACAAACCAAACGGACCACTTATTATTCTTTCTTTTTCGTTTGGGCCTAATCCACGCCAAGTAAACCCAGCAGCCCACCAGGCAACAAAGCCCAGCGAGGGGTGTTTGTCTTAGTTTTATTTTTTTTGTTTTCTCTTCTTACTAGTCGTGACCAAGCCAACAAATGGCCCCATTTTCTCTCGATTTTGATACGTAACCCTTACATGTCTTTGCACAACTCGATTCAACTCGTTGCAAAGAATGGGGGAGGACAAATTTCGAGACCCATCTCACTCATTTGTTACCTCAAATCTGTCACAAGCAAACCATGAAACTCACCCTTTGGAAATTTCACCCAACGTGTCAGAAACATTCTTACGAGCCACCCAAGCTTCCCAATCACTACAAATCATCCATACATGTCTTTTAACTTGTCAGGAATGTTTAGAGGTATTCTTACACATTCATTTCCTTGTGAAGTCTTGATTGGTTAATTTTGGAGGCAACATGCAAAGCACACAAGCTCAAACACCATCTCTTATGATCACAAAGCTTCGAGTAGCTTATATAAATGACCTCTAGTATCCTCAGTTGATCACACACACACAAAGGAACCAAATAGCTAAAATACAAGTCGAAGCATACTAGAAACGGGACAGAAAGTTGGCAAGAAGTTCGAGAGGTTAGAAACTAGTTCAAGGATCGTCTTTGCTCATCCTACATCATTACTTGGCCACAAGTTGATCCACAACCTCCATTTGCACTTATTCGAACAATATTTTACGTATACTCCACCATTTGAGGTGAGGTAAAACTCTTGTATCACCTTTCTATTTTTAGCTATTTGTTAACATGATTTTTGCACAAACACTTACTAAATATATCACGTAATTGGTAAACACGACACATGCATTTTATACCACGTATCATATCTCAGCTAGGTCCTCAACGAGATCCTATAATCTATTTGAACTCATAATTAACGTATAAGTATGAAAATCACACGTTCCTATGTTAGTTTGGACTTATACGAATTTTGTCTAAAAAGACTTAGAATATTTTTGAGTAAACTGTTTTCAGAATTGATTTTGGTCATATACTTGGCCTCGTTAATTTCAAATTTTGACACATAACATATCAATTTTAAAACATGAACTCATTCTAGACATAGCTATCAAACATGACATGTAAGTTATTCAATCTAATAAGCTCATATGAGTCGTTTTCAAAAGCTAAAGTAATCGAACTTTTGACAGGATTTTCAGAAGAGAATAAGTTAACTTTGGGCCTTAAAAGCCTAATAAGCTGTTTTTAAGCTTATTCAATAAGCTGATCATACAAACTCTTTTGAAATGTTTTTATAGCATAAAAATGTGGATGAAGGTAAGCCCAATGTTCCCCCAAACCTTTTGGATCGTAAAATGTTAATGGGCCGTTAAAAGTATACTTGTTAAGCCCAATTAATGAAAATAAGTGATTTTAAGTTAATAAGCTGGTCCAATAAGCTATTAGGAATGTGTTAGCTTTGCTTTTTTATAAAGATAACGTCACACATGTGAAATGGACTAGATTAGATACTACAGGGACTACTATTGTCAAGTAGGCAAAGTAATGTTGTAATGAGCCTATAAATACCCCTCATGACTCTCCATGAGGGGTGTGGGAAAGTGTGTGTATTGTTTCATTTATTCTTTGTTAATATAAACCCTTTTCTCCACCTTTCTCTCTCTACTTTCTCTCTCTAAAACAATGATGTATTTTGATCAACCGCGACCTCCCGAACATGTTTCTTGGTCATAACAAGTGGTATCAGAGCTAACCGGGGGCGAATCGTGGTGTTTTTGGGTGAAAAAATTGTGTTTTTGGGTGAATATCTCGGATCTGGTACTGCTCATCGACTTTTTGTCGAGTTTGAAAAAAAATTTCGAGTTAGAAAAATTTTATCGAGTTTGGCTGACAATTATCGAGTTTGGATCTGTTTTTTTCGAGTTTGGGAAATTAGTTACCGAGTTTGGAAAATTCTTATCGAGTTTGAGTGGTATACCGAGTTTGGATGCTTATCGAGTTAGATATCTTATCGAGTTAGGGTAAGCCTTACCGAGTTTGAGTACTGTTTATCGAGTTTGAGTACTGTTTATCGAGTTTGGATGCTTATCGAGTTTGGGAAATTGTTTTTTTTGGCGAGTTAGCCTTGATCCCTTATCGTTCATCGAGTAAGGTTTTTCATGTTTGCTACTTAGGTGAAACTCTGCCAAATTCTTCTGAGGTTACCGAGTTAGAGAATGGTTATCGAGTTAGAAGAAGCTATCGAGTTTGGGAAGTGGTTACCTAGTTAGGTACTTTACCAAGGTTACCGAGTTTGGGGCAGCTTTATCGAGTTAGAGGAGTTTATCGAGTTTTTTGGCAGGAAAATTTGAGTAAAATTTATTTTTGAGAGGAGACTAAACGTTCAATTTTTACGCGAGATTTTAATTTTGGTATAACGTTGAAAATTTTGGCCCGAAATTCAAATTTTTAGGCCAAAATTCAAATTTTTTCGGTGAAATTTTGCGTAAAAATTTTCAAAACTCAAATTTTTATAGTAACCTTAGAATTGCATTTCATAGTGATTTCCAAATTATGGGCGAGAAATTTTTCCAATTTTATTTTTGGAGGGAAACTATGAAATCACTACGAATCACCCGATATAGAATTTCAAGCTTCACCAAAACACACCACGGATTGCTTAAACGATCCTGATCAAGAATCACAATCAAATGACAACGGCTAGTATCAGATTTTTGTGACTACGGAGTTTTTGTACGATATTGCTTATCTGGGTTTAAAGTTCATTTCAAGGGCATGTGTACTTATTTATCTCAAAGTCTAGGGGTGGATGGATGCATGACTTTCGGAGATACTTGTTTGAGCAAACACTGGTAGAGATAGTGATTAAGACTTGGATTATCTAGTTATACCCGATGTAAGGAGTTACATTGTAGTACTCACGGGTCATAGCTGTCACTTTAAGGAGTTACGTTGTAGTACTCAGTGACGCACGTAGTTGTGGATAGTTCAAGAGGCGGAGATTTCATATACTGTTTACTCGTTTGAGTATATGGATCAACCTATGCTTAAAGGAGTTACGTTGTAGTGCTCAGTATAGGTTCTTAGTCACACCTTCGTACAAGATTAAGTCACATATCTATGAGATGTTTACTTCATTCTCAGATTGGTTATATTGGGTTCTCTCCATACAGTGGTCATTTACTAACTGGTTGGAATTTGAAGAGGTCGCTTAAAGGTTAAAGAGAAGAGAAGAGATTGTAGAATAAAGAGAGTCATATCCTATCAGCATATTCTCACAAATTATGCTTTCATGGTCTATCTACATTGCATCAGAAGTGTAAAGTACGGGTAATTTTGGCATGAACACACAATAGTATGATGATTTCGATACATCGCAACCATCAGGAGGGAGAAGAACATGCCAAAAGAAGTAGTGTTTCATCTCTAGTACGTTGGTTGATCGAGGGAATTGTGCTTACACTAGAACCGAAGAAGTACTAATGATGTGTACATCGGAACGTATTACCAACCTTCTGTGCAATACTATGTGAGTTATGCTATGATGCTCCAAGAATGACAACCATGGTGCAAACTCATTAGTATCTACCTTATCCGTTGCGAGATGAGAAGAGAGTTGTCAGTTCAGGAGGGAGCAGAAGTAAAAGAATAAAGGCTCACTAGTTAGGAGGGAGTAATAACCTAACTAAACCATTACAGTTCAAGTTCAGAGCTACAAAGACCTTTGCCGTCAGTGTCAAAGATCATACGCCGAGATCGTCGGAAGAGAGAACTTCAAGTCTGCCTCAGTATCTAGACTACAGAGACTCTGCGCTTCAACAATGACAACTTAGTTGTAATTTACATGTTTATGTGTTTATAGGTCTCATTGTATCCATTCATGTGTGACGATATCTTGGAGGGAGATTGTTAGCTTCGCTTTTTTATAAAGATAACGTCACACATGTGAAATGAACTAGATTAGATACTACATGGACTACTATTGTCAAGTAGGCAAAGTAATGTTGTAATGAGTCTATAAATACCCCTTATGACTCTCCATGAGGGGTGTGGGAAAGTGTATGTATTGTTTCATTTATTCTTTGTTAATATAAACCCTTTTCTCCACCTTTCTCTCTCTACTTTCTCTCTCTAAAACAATGATGTATTTTGATCAACCGCGACCTCCCGAACGTGTTTCTTGGTCATAACAGAATGTTTGGAGCTTATTTAGAAAATAAAAATGTTAAACTTTCAATTTGGTGAACTTTGGACTAAATTTACAAAATTTTATAAATAAGGGACTAAAAGTGTAAATTTTGGAAACTTAAGGTCAAAATTGTAAATTCTGAATTTATGGGGTTATAAACTGTAATTATTAAAACTTAGAAGTAATAAATTTAAGTATCAATACTTTTGAACCTGAAATGTAAGTATATATATAACTTTGGACTAACGGTGAAAAGTTTATATCTTAAGGTTAAAATTGTAACTTTTGTGAAACTTAAGGGGATTTTTTGTAATATTATTTTATCTAAATATAATAATGTCGAAAATATATATGTACATACAATTGACTAAAAACTTAATAAATTCAATTTATATATATATTTACGATATAAATATTCGCGTAACTATAATTAATTTTTAACGATATAACGATACAATATTCTTTTCTTTTAAACTAACATCATAACACATCGTCTACACACTTCGACTTATTCTTGATGATTTTCCATCATCGATCATCGATCATTGTACTCACAAGTTATATGTATATATAACTTTGTTCTTAAACTTAAAGCATTTAAACGAACACGAGTTTTAATCACAACTGAATGACTAATATTCGCGATATAAACTAGACTAGGACTATCAACTAAAACATACCATATCTTTTAGGTTGTGTGTGAAGCCGTTGCCTTGCATCATTGAGATTATGATACTACCACTACTACTGTATTACTAAGGTGAGTTCATGGCCCCACTTTCTACTGTTTTAACTGTTTTTACAATCCCGTTGGGGGGGATGCATGCTACTGCTTTTATACTCGAACACAATGTTTTAAACTATAAACTGGTTCGCATGTTTTATTGTCACTAAGTAACTGTTTGCCATGTTTGAAGTCCCTATATCATGAACCATTAATCACTTGTAGGGTGAGCGCGAATATTTTGAATTGTACTATTGGAATTAACAATCCCGTTCCTATTGACCCAGATAGGGGAAATCGAATGCACTATATTTGGAACACTGGGTAAATTGGCAAGTTTACCTACTAGGGCGACACTGAAACGATTTAGCCAATTTCTATTGGTACGATGAGGTTTACGCTTTGGTTATCATGAGCTTAGTGAAATAAATAAATAAATCCTGATTTCGTTTTTCAACAATGAGTGTATAACAACGTTACTCGCACTATGATTATTGTGTTCAACAACGTAAACTAAACCTATGGATTTCACTCAACCTTTGTGTTGACTGTTTTAAGCATGTTTTATCTTAGGTAACTAAACAAGAAGGAACTTGAAGGCACGGAGTGGGCTTGTAACCCGGCACGGGCTAAAATAAATGTTTTGATACATTTCAAATAAACTTGTTGTTTAAACTATGAAACATCTTGATGTCTCGAATATTTGGTATTTTGAATAAATTAAACTTTAAAGCGTCACTTTTGTGTCGTTTTCTATAATTGTGACAAAGATCCTCGACGTAACACCCAAAAGGTCTTCCGCTGTCATTTTTAAGTCTTCCGCTGACGTGATTATTTTGGGGGTGTTAACGTTAGGCAACCGTATAATGAAAGGAAGTGTTTTAAATGTGGCAATCCAAATCATCTCATCGAAAAGTGTCCAATGATGTCAAGAGATCAAAATCAAAAGGCGTTTATTGGGGGTGCTTGGAGTGATAGCGATGAGGACATGAAAGAAACCACAAATGAAGAAAAGTGTCTTATGGCTAAGACATCAAGCGAGGTACGATCCGAAACCGAACACTTTAGTGACGAAAATTTATCACTAGATGAAAAAGACCTAGATAGTGAATATAATAAGTTATGCAAATTAGGTCAAAAGGATATAGCTAAAAATAAGTCACTAAAACATATTAATAATCTATTAGAAAATGAAGTACTCAAATTAAAAATTAAACTACAGAGTTTTGAAAAAGGAAAAGAAGTTTTTATAAAATGTAAAACATACTTAGAGGTTAAAAATGAAAATGAAAAACTTAAAGATGAAATTTTCAAACTTGACAAGTTTAAAAATAGTAGTAACCCACTTAAGAAAATAATAAGTGTTCAAGAAACTTCGGGAGATAAAACCGGTCTAGGATTAACTTCAACTAATGTTTCAACTAGTGAAAATAAAAGTATAAAGTTTGAATGTGAATCTAGTAAACAAAAATCATTAGAATCAAATCCTAAGTATATACTTACAAAAGATAGAAAAATACCCATTGCGAATGATGAAAAAGTAAAAAAAAATTATAAACCATCCTTAAAGACCGAAGTAGGATCCTCTAAACCTAAATTAAGATCTAAAACTCCACCACCAAGAAAACCAAATATTCCTCATACTCGATCTAAAACACCTCAACCTAGAAGAAACAAAAATAGACAAAATTACAATAACACTAGAAATCAAATGTGGAATTATCAACCAAGTTACAATCCTTGGAAAATATTACCACCATACATTCATCCTAGCCAAATGTTAAATATGTTTGGACCAAACAACTTTGGACCAATGAGACAATGGGGACCAAGTGGCTAAGCTGTCAATCTTGGAAGAAGTTGGAATATCATCTACAAATGACTTCTATAAGTCAACATGGTCACTTGAAGTGCTTGAAGATATTCCATTGAAGACTAAAAGGTACGCGTTTCTTTTAAGATCATCGCTATAATTTGCATGCTTAGATAAACGATTAGTTAGATTAATGCTTAGCTATACATATATATGTACATAATAGCTTATATTCTTATAACCTAGAAACATCATTGGTTGACTTTCCTAGGAATAAGTTAAAATTGTTCATTGCCGAACAAAATAGAAAATGGAAATCTTTTATATCCACTATTAACAAACTCATGGTGATGAAGTAAAATGAGTTAAGTGGATCAATCGTTAATATAGAAGTAGGATTAGATCCCTCGCGTAAGAAAACTATGGATGAAACAAGCTCTCGTATACTATGGCATTAAGTTAGATAAGCGTGTGAAAACTAAGGAACTATAGATGTTAGGTTATATCCCTTTCAACACTCTCGTATCTAACATATAAATTATAATCATCACTTCCTTTAGGATCATAGGATATGTAGAAACGATAACATGAGATAATTATAGGCTTAACCAATCCTCTTGAGCATGAGATCTTTAATAAACATCTTTTAAAATATATGAGTAATGATATTTGTTGTCAAAAATCTAATATCTCTAAAAATATGCAAAAACCTCACATTTTGGAAAATAGTTTGTCAAATAACTATCCCACTTTTAAATAGCATGTTTTTCATTATCAATATCCACAATTTTGTTTTGTTCAATACTAAAGATTGGGAAAATATTCTTTACCGTTCATCTAAGTGAAAACCTACTTTCAAATAACTCTCACATCTAAGTGAAAACCTACTTTCAAACATTGTTGAATAATGCTAAAAACGTCTCTTTTAAATCATGCATGGTGATCTCGTATTTGTCATCTATATTTATATAAATGACACTTATAAGTGAACTAAATCAAATCAAGAGGACCATGGTTTGTCTTTTAAGACTTTGTTTGTAACAAGCCTAGAAATCCATGCTATCATAACTACCCACTTATTGCAAATTGATACACATTAGGATCAATCCTCTTAGTAATGTAGTTATGAAATACTTGATGTTGCTTATTGTTTCCTAGCACTTATATTTTACTTTCTTGATGAGTATGTTTACATGCTAGATGATATTGCTTGTTTACTTAATCTATTTGGTTAACATGCTTTGGCTACATAATTGCCTACAAATTAGTATATGCTTAATTGCCTCAAAGAGTTGGACTTGTTTGAAACCAAAAACACAACCTTTCTGTAATTCACTACCAAAACCCCTTTTCTGGCAATCTGGGAATCACCAGATGGGCGGCCCCCTTAAATCATAAGGTGGCCCCCTTAATTATTAAGGGGACCGGCCATCTGATGGTCGAAGGTGTTGTTTCCTTTTTCTACTTTTTAGCCCATTTCATCCTAGACTTCCCAAAATTCACAAACCTATTCTATCCTAAACATTCCATCAAAGTTTATCCATCCTTGATCCTACATTATAAACACTCTCATTCCTCTCAATCTCTGCTCATCTCATCATTTCCTCTCCCATTAAACCAAAACCACCAAGAAACCCATTTGCAGAAGAAAGCCTAGCTTCCATTAAAATCCCGTCAAACCAAATGATGTTGTCAAACATCCAACACCAAATTCCTCCTATGTCTTCAACATTACATACCTAACACCTCACTATCCTTCCCACCAACATTACATATCAACAACCTTTACTCACTCATATCCTTCTACATTAAACTCAAACCTCAAAACCTTTACACACTCAAACCTCATAACCTTTACTCACCTCAACCTCAAATTTCGTCTCCTAATGCACCTAATGCATCATCTATAACACCCTCCTACCAAGAAATCTCTTCCATGAACATCGCTCTTTCACTCTCACCAATCACATCACTTGATACTCATTTCCCATCTTCACCAATAACTCCACCTAGTCATCCTGACAAAAAGATTCAACCATATAACCATTCCCTACACTCTACAAAGTGTGTCATCACCACTACAACTTAGCTCATGAAGGTCAAACCATATTTCATGATACATAAACCTCATGTTCACTCAAATGAACCCGTTCACAAACCTCATCATAATAACCAAACATTCATCCTTGTTCCCAAAAATACATCTTCATCTCACCCACATAAGCCATATGAAGAGCATGTTCAATCTCAAAACAACAATCCCAATATCATTCCTAACACCTCACATTTTGTTCAACCTCATTACTAACACTTTACATGTTGCTCATTCAACAAAAACACCATCCACTCATGAAGCATCTCTTCCACCCATATCATGTTTTCATGATTATCCAAGCTCAAACATGTCTCCACCACCAAGAGTATCACCACCACATCCTACAACTTCACATGCCATTCCTATGTTGCATGTTCAAACCCTAACCCAAGACAACTATCATGCTTCACCACCATCACCTTCCTTCGAACACTTGAAGTTCGTTGAGGAGCTACAAGAAGCCCATGAGCTTAATGCTCTTTTAGCCTTACATTTTGCTCAACACAATTTGGATCCACCTTCATCTAGCTCACCCTTATCACCACACAACATAAATCAACTTGAGAAGCATGTCAACAATTGTCCTTGTTGCATCTTTCTCCAATAACAAACCATTTCATTGAATGAACATTTCACTTGGATTGATTATCTTCTCACTAGATCTCATCCAAAACCCTCGCTTGAACAACATCCAAACTCTCTATCAACCTCTTCCGCTCCTAACTCTACACCTCTAAACTCTCTACCACCAAACTCTTCAACACTCATGCACCCAAACATACACCTCCATTAATCCAACAATCTTACCCTAAATTAACCATTTTCATTCCAAACACTCTATCATCAACCATCTAAGCATAATATATGCTTATGATTTTCACTTTCAAATCAGTATCAACCAACGTTTTGTTACAAGCAAGTCTGATGGCTCTCTTTGGCAAATTAGGATCTTTAACATAATCACTTTGAATTAATTGTTATGTATCCTTAAATATTTTTTTGCTATGATTTTTATTTGTATATTGCATATTTTTCTATGTATGCTTGTGCTTCTAATATTTTTGCAGCCAAGATTACCATTGCTCGATTCCTTGGTGCCCTCGAACGAGGGGGAGTACACATCAAGGGGGAGCTTTCATCCCGTCTAACTTCATTTATGAAGCTAGTCGGCATAACCTTTTTGATTCTACAAAAAGGGGAGAAGTGAATATAAACTCACTAAATACATGTCTAAAAATTAATTTTTAGACTTGATGAGTTTAGGTTTTGTAATCATCAAAAAGGGGGAGATTGTTGATATAAATAATGCCTAAAAACATTATTAACATTTATCGATATCTCTATGTTTTGGTAATCACAAAACGTAAACCCATTGAGCTAAAAAATTATGACGTAAACAAGTATTTAGTGATAAATATTCTCTTTACATCCAAATCACTTAAGGTATGAATAAACAAAGTGTTTATTGCTTTCTATGATCAAAGGAATTTTTATTTTTACAAACCTTACATTTTTTATAAAATGAGACAAACATTTTTAAACTTATACAAAATGTTTTTATATTTATAAGAAATGTTTTATTCAAAAAAAATATTTTGAATTTAAATTTCTACCCAAAAATGGAAAGATTCTTCAGATAAACCTTCCCCACAAAAGGACAAAAAAATTCTGAAGAAATTTTTTTTTAATAGGGCGGCCCCCTTAATTTTATTAGGCGGCCTCCTTAATTATTAAGGGGACCGGCCCCTAATTAGAGGACCGGCCACGCTCCCAAATAGTAAATTTTTCCTTATAAATACTGGCTCAAATCTGGCATTTTTCCTCACTTTTTGCACTATAAACTCTCTGATATAAATCTTCTAAACCATTCTCTTAAACCCTTTGATCATATAATCATAAGCTTTTGTTTTCAAGTGATTAAAGCTTCAACCTTTCAAGTGCAAGAGAAGAATACTTCAATCCTTCAAGAAAAGAAGTATTACAACTTGTTGTGACCTCCACATCCAAGTTGTTAGAGCATCATCCATTATATCTATTTCTTTGTGTAACTAGTTGTGAATATTTGATAAAAGACAGATTAGCAAGGTGTGTAGATAGAGAGATTGTGTAGTAGATAGTTGTGAAGTAGAGAAGTTGGGAAGTAGATAGTTGTGAAGAAGATTGTTGTGAAGTAGATAGTGTTGAAGATAGATAGGTGTGAAGAAGTAGTGTTGTGATTAAGTAGTGACTAGGTGTGAAGAAGTTGTGTAGAAGGTGTGAATAAGTTGTGACGAAGTTGTGGTGTGTATATTGGTGTGTAACGTTTTCTCCGCCATAAGGGAGCTTGTTGACGTAGTGAAGAAAACTCTCGAGTAGGTGACTCGGGGAGTGGAGTAGGGCAAGGAAGGTGTCCTTGTAGCCGAACCACTATAAATGCTTTGTCTCGCGTTTTGATCTTTCCATCTCTTACTTATTATCTTGCTTATATCGTTATTACTTTCGTAGACGTAGACGTATATATATAGTTGCTCATATAGTGCTAGTGTTGATTTCACTTAAAGATCAAACAAAAGTTTCATTCACAAAACAAAGTCTTTACAATCAAACTAAAACGATAACATACATATCATTGATCATTTCGATCAAGTATAGTTTTCATACAACATATAATTAAGGATTACATAATAAACGTTTACTTGCTTATCTCTCGTATATAGCTATAATTGTTTATATTATACATGTGTTGATTTCACATACTTAGCTTACATTATTATTATTGTTCATACTTAAATATGGTTGTTCATATTGTTCAAGATTTGAGTTCACATAAGATCGAATCAAAGTTTTAAAAGTAAACAAGGTTTTAAAACTAAACTAAGTTTTCATAATAAAATTAAAAAGACATAAAACTATTCAACCCCCCCCCCCCCTTCTAGTTTTCCACACGTACGAATTTAAAAGTGAATTTTGATGAAAAAGGATCCTAAAAATGTAAAATCTATTTCTAAATATCTTAATCAACTAAAAATAATTTTGAGAAAAAGAAATTTTTTTTTTTTTGACTTTTTATTTATTTTCTATGAATTATTTTCTATTTTTGAAATATTAAAAAGAATTAAAAGTACAAAAAATGTAAAATTAATTTGGAAAAATACAAAATAAGTTCTGAAAAATCTAAAATGACTAAAAAGAATTTTCTAAAATATTTTTGGAATTTTTCAAGCTTTTTCTGATTTTTTATTGATTTTTATTTATGTAAAAAGTATTAAAAATGATTAAAACCTAAAATAAAATAAGAAAAATAGCAAATGAACACAGAAAAATATGAAATTTTTTGAAAAATTCTAAAATATTAATTGAAACCTAAGAAAAATAGAAAAATCGAAAAATAAGCTAGCAAAAGTGCTTATGTGCTCAAAACAGCTTATTACAAGTGCTTATTGATAAGCACTTGTAACCAAATTTTATGAAACTGACACAGAAGGTGAATTATACTCAAATAAGTTCAAATAAACTGATATCAGACCAAAAGTTACACAGAATCACAACTAATGATCAATAAGCAGTTTCAATAAGCCAAGAATTAAGCAGATTAGTACTAGAATAGGCCAGATGGTCAGGATCAGTGTAAAACACTTATACAAACTCAAATCAACTCAAATGATGCAAATATACCAGAATACAAGTCAAATAGCACAATTGCAGGCCTATACTCAAATCAGCAAATTAGTTCTAGACTACTAACTTGCAGATACTAATAAGCAGATCTAAAAAGCTCAAAATTAGAAAATTAGTGGGACAAAAGCTGAACTACACAACTGATTATCTCAAAAACCTAAAAGCCCTATCAAATATCACTAATTGCTCCTTTAATTGAACTTAGATCAGCAGCTTGTTGAGTACTTGCTGTTGAGACAGTTGACTATTGAATTGCTAAACTAATTTGACCAAAACCAAATTCTATCAATCTAATATTATCATTTATGTTGTAATAAGATATAGTAACGCTGAATTAAGCTTTCCTACACTATTCAACACCTATCACTACAATAAATCTTACTAACTATACTATAACAACCAGTGAACTTAAGTTTAATCCTAAATTTGACTATTTACTAACTAACCTACTGATTTGATGTTATTTCTAGTCTACTTAATACTACTGCAACATTACTCAATCACCAACTCAAACTATAACACCTTCAATCTCAGCAATCAATTATCAACCAAACACTCCTTAATAATCTGTGAAGTACTATTTATGAAGCAATATGATTATCTAAGCCACAATTCAACCAAACTATATCACATATGGATCCAATTCACTGAATTAAGCTCAAATCAACAGTCAATAACACCATGTAACCATAAATCACAGGTATGCTTAAAAACTCAGATTTGAACTTTAAACTTGAAATGAATGAAACTAGTTACACTAATGCTAAAACTGATCACATAAGCTCACATATGTATATAATCAACTATTATGACAGTAAAATTCAAAATATAACTATTCTACACTATCAATCTAATAAGCTGCAATATAGAACTAAACAAAGGAAATTTGATCTTACAATTTTGTCCTCAGCTAAACAGAGGACTCATTTGGAACATGCCTATCTTTAGATAGGCCAAACACATCCATGTCTCTGTTTGTACTATCAGTATACCCCATGGGTCACCACATTCACCATATGTTGACTTTTGTTGACTTGATAATGAACATGAAACTTGGAACTGATTAGGCTGATTCAATCACTCACAGTAGCTATTAAGCTAATATGAGCTCTATTACTCTACAATAAGCTTGATTGCCAGCTGGATTTAAGAAAATGAAAACTTATTTTTATATTTTTGATATTTTTTATTTTTATTTTTATTTTTGTTTTCTTTTTGTTTTAATTAAACTGAATAAAGTATTAAAAAGTAAATGTGAAAGACTAATATTGAGCTTAATAAAACCTGAATAAAATAGTAAAGCTTATAAGAAATTTAGATAACTAAACAGAATTGAAACTAACAAAGATTTTGAAATGTAAAAGCCACACTAAATTGAATTTTATTAAAGCTATTAGAAGTTTACAATACTGAAAATGAGATTACAATAAAAGAAATACACTAAGTAGAAATTTTGGCATTATAACTCTACATTAAAACTACACATACAAATGAGCTAAATATGGTCTCTATATATAGGCTGAGAAGAGAGTGAGGGGTGAGGATGTCCATGCTGGAAATCCATGTGCCAGTGTGCTTTCTCTGAGCTCATTGCAGCCCTCAGATCATCATTTTGCTTCTTTGATCAAATTAGAACCCTTGGACCACTTTTGATGAGGTGTTTAAGCCAATGAGAAGCTGCCAAGTGTACCCATACGTGCACATTCTCTACCATGTGCTGACACCTTCTAGAATGAAAATCCAAGGCAAAGGAATGATGTGTTGCATCCAATGGTCAGCTGCCACATGTCCATACTATCCAATCATTTGGTATTCATCTCACTAACATGTTCTGAACACGTGAGGTAGCTTCTAGAAGGGTAAATGATTAAGTAATTAATGGTTAATTGATTAATTAGAGGTTAATTTTGGATCGGTTAAAACTAGGGTTCGTGGAGGAAATGGGTATTTCTGGGAAAGGGTAAATTGGGGGGCGGGTAAACATGTAATATTATTGTTTTGATAAGTTTAACCCTGGGATGTGGGTTTGACCGAAAGTGGGCTCAAGGGAACTTTGGGCTTTGGTTGGTTTTGGGTTTGTAAATTGGACTTGGATTTTTAGTAATTAAACTTTGGACCTAGGCTTAGCTTTTACACTTGTAATTTCAGATTTAATAAACAAGGACCAATTGTGTACAAACTAAAATTTGGAGGACTGAAACTGCCATTTCTCAATTTTTGTAATCCAAGGGTGATTTATGACAAATCTGAATATTTGGAGTACTTGAGTTGTCATTTTTTCAAATTTTCTTCAAAAGGACCAATAATGACAATTGCTGAAACTTCAGGGACTGAAAGTGAACATTTCTTCAAAATTCATCCAAGGACTATTCTTGACACTTTAAGCATTTGCAAGGACTTTCATTAACTTTCTAAGCTTTACTTTGACTTTGTGGATCTGAGCTTTGACTTTTTGACTTCATTCCACTCTCGTGCTCGTTTTGGCCGGTTTTTCTTTGATTTTGTCCTTTTATGAAATATCCGTACCAGCACATTCACAATCATAAAAACACACTTTCTTTGGCAATTTAAGTTAGTTTTTGGATTATTTAGTCATAATTTGGACAAGAAAAGGTGAGTGAATAAGCACTCACCAGGGGCTGCAGACCCGACCATGAGGGGACGGGAAGGATAACTTGCCAAAGTTAATCCTTCATTGGGTTCAAATATAGTACTTATTGATACCATCCAGAAAGATGTAGTATCAATGGGAGTTGACAAACTCGAATAGATCTATCAGCTATATTCGCGTTCGCGTGGGTAAAATATCCCAAACGATTAGATTCATGAATTTTAGTTATGTAGTGGTGGCAGATAGTTTACTCGTGCAACGACTAAAGAAAAAGACTTGTATTCGGTTTTAAGTGAAGTAGCATGTATCCCTCTCACAGGGTTTGTAAAGCATTTAGAGTAAAAGTTTAAAAAGATGTGAGGCTACGAAAACTCACAGAAAAAGAGTATGAGGCTATGAACTCACCTGGGCTTAGGGAAATCTAATTGATGCAAAAAGTGACTCGGGAACTAGACTGCCTTACTCACGTATCCTGGTGGTTTGGTTGGTGTGGATGTACGTCAAGCTTTATTTATCTTGTTTAAGTTTCTTAAGTAATCATTCTTAGGTTTCTTAATATTTTAGATATAACATAACACCGTTTGGGCCATCACAATCCAAAAGTATATGACTCCTCACATGAAGCTCCCTACTATTGTATTATGTTATCAACATAATACCGTTTTGGCCATCATAATTTAGAAGTTAATACTCCTCGCATGAAGCTCCCTACTATTGAGCTATGTTGTTATTAAGTTTAGTTATAACATAACACCGTTCGGGCCATCATAATCCAGAAGTACATGCAATAATCGTTTGAGGAGCTAGGGCACTTTAATTCGTAAACCCAGCAAACTCGTCAAAACAAAATATCCACATGGTACTCCTCACATGAAGCTCCCTAGTATTGTGTTATGCTTCTAACTTTATTTAAGTTTTATATTTAGATGATATTTTCACTTTATACCCTTATAGTTTTATATATTTACAAAATCTACCCTAAACTTAGAATACTTATATTATTATACTTATAACTATCTGTATTTGACACAATTAGTCCCTAAACTTCTATATTTTGAGAAAATAAAAGAAATAACCCTTGGACTTATAATTTTTCAATATTTACCATTTATGCCCTTAACTTTATAGCTTTTGCAAAACTAGTCCTTTTAAGTTTATAACTATTTAACTTTTTATCCTAGGGTTTTATAACTTTGCAAAAAGGGTCCTTATACTTATAACTTCTAAGAAATGTCAAAAATAGCCCCTACACTCAATATTTTCATAAATTTACCATATATACCCCTATGCATGGAAAACTTTGCAAAACTAGTCCTAATTTCAAGTAAACTATATTTTTATGTAACAACTAACATTGGCTTATCTAAGTTACCTAATTCAGATTATAGCTTATGTAAAGGGCTTATAGCATGTTAAAGGCAATTTGACTCTATTTAGGGTTTTAAAAAGAAAACTAGTAAATGAAATGGTTCAAGGCTTAGTCAAAGGTTCCTAGGGGATTTAAGGCATCCTAATACTATCCTAAGACTAAACTAAAGCTAAAGAAAGCAAGTATAAAAGCTTACATGACTAAGGAGGGTTTAACTAGGGTTAACTAGGGTTTAGGGTTTTCTCGATGGCAACACAACTCAACAAGGCCTCAAGGCTCACCCCACTCGACTCCTAGGACTTCTAAGGATCCTATACTACTACTAACTATAGAATATTTGAGGTGGAAAGAAAGAATAGGATGGTTTGAAATGAGGAGAGGGGTCACGGTATTTATAGGGCTCGCAAGCCATGGTGGCCAAGTTTCGGGTGTTGTGGTGTCACGAGGGGGGGGGAGGTGACTCATGTAAGCTACTAGTGACTAATGCAAGCTATATGATGACTATGGAAGCTAGGAGGGGGTGTAGGGTGGTGTGGAGGGTTTTTGGCTGTGGGTTGGTTTTGGGGTGACAAGTAGGTGACGAGGTGGTGGTGTGGCGGTTTGGTGGCCAAAAGGTGGTGAGGGAGGTGCTTGTAAGCTTTTTGTAAGCTGCTTATAAGCTGCTTGGGTGGTTTAGGGTGGTTTAGCGGCGGTTTAGGTTAAGATGGTGACAAGTAGGTGATGCACCTACTTATGTGGGTGCTTGTAAGGTGCTAGGGTGCTAGCTTAGTTAGGGAGAGGTTCTAGGGTTCTAGGTTGAGGTGTTTGAGGTGCTTACGTTTAGGTTTTACTAGTTTTGGTTAAGTTTAGACCTAGTTTTTTCTAGTGAGAGTTTAAGGTTTATACTTATGATTTTGTGCCTAGGTTAGGTTCCTAAGATTGTTTAGTGACTAATCCAAAGTCCTAATGGGCTTTTACTAAGTGGTGGCAGCTTATGTGGAAGATTTGGGAAGGTTTGACCTAGTTTCGGGACCTAAATGATCTAGTTTTACTTAGTGAGAGATTAGGGTTTATCCTAGGGTTTAGTGCCTAGGTTAAGGTCCTATGAGTGCCTAATAACTAATCCTAGGTCTTAAGAAGCTTATACTAAGTGGTGGTGGCTTATGGTGAAGTGTTGGGATAGTTTAGACCTAATTCCAGGAAGTTATAACCTAGTTATGGTTTTGTACCTAAACTCTAATGGGTTGTACTAGTGCCTAATGGTCCTAATTTATCCTAATGTTCCTAAGGTAACTCATACTTAAGCCTTGGACACTTTCAAACTAGTTTAGTTAAGCATATAGGGTTTAGTAAGCACATAGACCTAATTAGGGCTTAATTAGGATTCATTAGGGTTTTGTGATATGTTTAGTGTGTTATATTAGTAGATTACTTATTATGGTGTTGTTGTGATCTTATGCTTGACATACCAGGGGTTTATAGGATGTGAGTGTTGAGTTATTTAGCTTGTGTGGGTACGTGAGTAGGTCTAGAGAGTCATGCAAGTAATGAATGTACATAAAAAGCAAAAAATTTACCTGTGAAATACCTACTATAGGTATTTGTAATGGGAATGATAGTGATGAGATTTTATGGGTTGTTACACGGCACCACTAAATTTGGTGGTACCGTAGATCCGTCATCTGCTAGAGTCAAAACAGGGTCAATCTTAAAAAATCCTCTTAGTCCCAAACTAAGTCACATAATTGTTAAAAATGTTGAAATACATGTGGCTAGTTAAAAGAAGTGAAAAGGTTCTACAAACCTGTGTCATCTCCCAAACTTGGTCATACACTCCTCCTCCCCCTAAAAGAACCAATACTCCCAAACCTCGAGATAGAACTCCTCTACCAAGGGGCCACTTTAATAGACAAAGTTATCCAAGTCACTATCCCGTCACTTGGAACAACTTTGGACAACAAAGTTATCTACCATGGGAAATTTTTCCTCCATTTCAACATCCACGCCAAATGCATAAAATGCATGAGATGTTTCACACTAACAACCTTGGACCCATGAGATATTGGGGACCAAATGTTTGAGTCTTATCTTACTTGACAGTTATGGTTGAGAATCTACTTGATCCGACTAAGGATCTATTCAATTGAAGCACAAAGAATGACGGATAATTCAAGCTATATCTCATCTCTCTGAGCATAACAATGAGGATAACATCATAGGCTAAGGTAAGTTTTCTCAAAACCCCCTCTCTACGTGACTAGTTGTGAATGTAGTTTTCTTGAGATCTTTTCTATGCTAGTAATAGTATATAGGACATGAAAAGTTTTTGTCTAAATGATTTCAATCAACAAGGAGACATATGTCGTAAAATCTCCAAGACTTGTTGATTTCTAATACTATATCATGTTTCAAACATGAGTAAACCATGAGAATGGTGAATGACATACTTTTCATGAAGAAATAAAATTCACATTACCTCATAGTTCAAAATATACGTGGATAACACTATATTAAACTTGTCTCATCCTGAAATATACGATGATCACCTTAAGATCATGCGTGACGAGATTGAGGAGAACATGATGAGTGAATCAATATTATTTCTTTGATCTTTTTATTATAGTAAGTGCTAATTGTATTTCCTCGTGTGCGTGTACACTAACATATAAAAATATATATACTTATATATATATATATATATATATATATATATATATATATAAGTAAAGCCTACCTAAAATTCTTTACGAACAAACATTATCTGTGGAGTTGGAGCTCACTGAAGATGTTGATAGTGAGAATGTGGATAATATTTAGATACTAGGATATGATAGGTTAATCTATCACTCGGCAAGTAGGCCCGAAGTCATGATTAATGTCCGCCTTTAGGCTCATTCGTAAGAAGATCTCAAAACTTCTTACATTAAAAATGATTGAATACATCATCCGATGTATTCAAGGCATTATACATTTGGGAAGTGCGCAATTCCAAGGAGTTTAGTGTAAGAAATAATTGTCTAAACACTAACTCTGATAGTATGGGAGATTATGTGGATTGATAATGTACAAGTTATGTTTGTACCTTCATAGGTTGTTTCTAAACTTCTTGAATCATCAAGAAACAAACAACTTTTACTATCTCCACAACCGAAGCCGACTACACAAGCGCTGGAAAGGCATGAAATTTAGCACTATAGATGAGACAAGCTCTAATCTCTCAATGATACTTCCATGACGACATTCCCATGACGAGCTACAAGAAGAAGAGATTGAATTGACAATATACCCCATGATTAGCTCATGCATCAAACACTTCATGATACGTCATCATCTATGTCAATATGATGTTCAATGAGGAAACATCTCTTTTGACATGGAATACTCATTGAACAACTTCATTGACATTCCATTCCTAACCCACTCATGACTATTTAGATATTTCATTGGAAATATTTAGGTCATCTTATCCTTATTCGTTTTCTTTATTCAAATCATTTTATCTCATTCCCGAAAACCTCCTATGACTATTTAAATATTTCACTGGAAATATTAAAAGTCAACTCATCTCGTATATTCTCGTTGTGCTTTCCCGAGAATCACTCATGACTGTCAATTATTTTACTGGAAATATTGAAGTCATTCTGCGTATCTTTCCAACAGCTATTTACTCGTCTCCTTATATATCTCGGTATCATTATTCTTTGTTTAGTCTAGTTCCTATCATCACAAGAATTTATTATGCATAAATTCTCTTCTCGTGTCAAAAGGTCTTGCTAAATAAGTAATATTTTTTTGTTTAAAACCAAAACTGGAAAGAAAACTGCCTCAGCAGTGCACGGCACCACTAACATTAGTGGTACCGTGGTATCATGTATCTGAGACAGCATGTTTTCTTCTTTCCTTCCCTCACTATTCACATTCAAAACTCAAACAAAAACCCCTCTTGCTAGCCTAATCCTCAACCCAAAACTTAATTACACACTTGATAATCAAGATCAAGGCATTGAAATTACAGATTTTCAACCACTACATCATTCTTATCACAAACTTGTAAGTCAATTGAACCTAATTTCTTTTACTTTAACTCTAGGGTTTGTTCATAATCATAAAATCCGAATTGGGGCTTTTCAAAATTGATTGAATTTTTATAAAATTAGGACTAGGATTAGACAATGTAGAACAAATATGATTCCCTAAACGTAGGATTTGTATTAACCCAATTACATCATTCGTTCTAGGTCCAAATTTTATTATCAAAATTAGAATTAGCTTATGTGTCTTTAGTGGAATCATGACTATGATACTTAAAAGAAGATTATAAGTGATTAGCACTTAAGTTTTCCAACTTTAAATATATTTTGGCGCCAAGTTGACGCATTTGCCAAATACCCCAATTCCATTATTTTTCGAAAAAGATCACACAACTAGGTTCATGAAATAACTTTTCTTGCATTATTGATACAAACTAAAAACGTTTTCGTATGCATACTTGATCTCACAAATATGGGTCTAAATACATAACTAAATATGTATTATTCGACATATTTGATTGAGCAAAAGCAAAGTCAGGAGCATTTGGGTAGTTTCATCAGTATTATAGTAAAGTCAAAATTACTACACCTCCACATGGTTAAGGCACACACACTAGAAACATATTTTCTAAATAACTAGTTCATATCTTTAACCTTTGTTTTCATAATAGGTAACAAGATGTACCACATGTTTATACGATCATGAGCTAACTGATGAATACATTCCCATACCATCACTCGAACCAAACACTCCTTCTTCCCACATCAAAAGCTTTCATAGCCTTGATTCTAGGTTCTTTCATGAGGGTCGTATTGTTGAGACCTCATTCCTTGATCATGATTACATCACATCCATGTTTCGAATTATTGAATTCGACTGCCTATTTCACATCAATGAGTCAATTTGTCCTCGCTTTGTTCTTGAGTTCTATCGACAAGTTAAACTCATATATAATGAGAATCAAACTTTGTCTCTTCAATTCTTAATTCAAACAAAATGATTACTCTCACTCTAGATCAATTTGCTCAAATTCTTGGTCTTCCTAATCATGGGCAATGTTCCTATACTGAGGGTATGTCTCTTAAATCACTCACAAGTCATCGAGAAGAGTATGTTCCTTATCACACCTTCATACCCACAACAAATGAGATCATGAAACACATTCGTCTCCCACAAAAATTTCATGGTACTCTTCTCGATAATGGTCATGTAGAATTTCATGAGTCTCACCTCTATGACTTAGACCCACTCAAGATTTGTGTTGATGAAGTTCATCCACATCTCCGAAGATGGGTAGAAGTGCTTCGTGAGAATATCTTATGTCTTCCACACAACCATGAGTATCTTTCGGCACATTGTGCTCACATGTTGTATTGTCTCGTCACCGAGCAACCATACGATCTAGCTTACTTTATAGCAAAAAGAATTGTGAATGTCAAGGCTCGCCTAGATAAGGTGATTCCCTATGGCATGTTGTTGACTCGTTTGTTGTAACACCCTCATTTTTCACTGATCGCAGCGGATAAAGTGTTTGGGGTATTACTCATGGAAACAAAGACAAGATAATAGAAAATGACTCAAAAAGAGACGTTTTTGAAAAAGGTGTTATCATTCATTTATTCATCAGAGTTTTTACAATAAAAGATGTACTTTTACCAAAAGAGAGGTCCCTAAGATATGTTTTACGACACAAAACTGATGAATGATAAATATTTTGGACGTCCTCATGTCCAGTGGTTCTCCGTGCCAGGGTTCCTATAGTGCCTAATTACCTAAGATAACATGCTTAAAAGTCAACACGTATGTTGAGTGAGAGTCATAGATTTAAAAAGTTAAAGTATAAATACAAGTTCCACAGGGTTCAGCTTAAACCCTATGTGTGGAAAAGTGTTAGTGTTAGAAGGTATATTGCACTAAGCTCATGAACCACACGTTAACGATCCGGGTCATGGGGTCTGCAGACTAAACCATGAGGGGATGGGAAGGATAACTTGCCAAAGTTAAACCTTCAGTGGGTTCAAATATAGTACTTATTGGTACCACCTAGTGGAGTGTTAATACCAACGAAAGTTGTCAAACTCCAATAGATCTATTAGCTATATTCGCGTTCGCATGGGTAAAATATCCCAAATGATTAGATTCATGAATTTTGGTTATGTAATGATGGCTGTTAGTTTACTCGTGCAATAACCAGAGAAAAGACTTGTATTTAGTTTTAAAGCATGCATCCCCCTCACAGGGTTTGTAAAACATTTAGAAAGCATTTAAAAGGGTGTGATGCTATGAAAACTCACCTGAGTCTCTAGCTAATTTAAAGTAGAGGATTAGACAACTCACTCATGTATCCTGGGGTAGTGCGGGTGTACGTATGTCAAGTCTTAGTCTAGGTTTTCTTAACTAATTATTATTTAGGTTTTTATATATAACATAACACCATTCGGGCCATTGTAATTCAGAAGTATATGACTCCTCACATGAAGCTCCCTACTATTGTATTATGTGATCAGCATAATACCGTTCGGGCCATTGTAATTCAGAAGCATATAACTTTCTAACTAATGTACATTTAGTCCATATACTATTATATTTTAAAGAAATGATATATATAGTTCCTAAATTATACTAGTTTTTAGTATTTGCTCTATTTACCCTTATATTTATAATATTTGCAAGTTTAGTCCTTTCAGTTTTATATTTGTTTTAATAGTTTATTTTAAGGTTTAATATATTGCAAATCTAGTCCTTACACTATTATCTTATAGGAAATGTCAAAAATAGTCCCTAGACTTTATAGTGTCAGGAATTTACAATATATACCCCTATGCATGTAATATTTTGCAAAATTAGTCCTAAATGTGTATAATTCTAATTCTAGCATGGAAATCTAGTTTCTAAGCTTATATCTAACTCATATAAGTTTAAATAAGCCACATATTGCAAATTATATGAAGTAGATAAGCTATGTAACACATAAGCATGCAATTCGACTTATAACTAGGGCTACAAAAGAAAACATGCATGCAATCAAGTTCTAGGTCCTAGCTAAGGGTTCTAAGGCATCTAAAGTCTATCTAAGTCTTATTATAAGTATACTAGATGTAAAGTAAAGGTTACCTAGGTCCGGGGAGGGCTTACGAGGGTTTCTAGGGCTCGCTCGACTTCAAACGACAACACAACTCGTCCAAGGCTTTGTTACCCATTTCCTACTACTTCGAGGGGTTTCTTACTACAGAAATGTGAGGTAGAGAGAAGAGGGAGAGGTGTGAAGAAGAAATGAGATGAGGAGGGGGTATTTATAGCTTGCTTCAAGGTGGTTTGGGTAAAAATGGGGTGAAGGTGTCACGGAGGGGGAGGGGGAAGTAAACAAAGATAGGGGATGGTGTGGCAGGTCTAGAGGGTGATGAAGATGGACTATTGTGGTAGCTGTGGGGCGGGGTAGGACAGTTGTGGTGGTAGAAGGCCGAGAGAGGCGGTTAAGAAGAAAGGGGTAATAAGGAGGTGATGCACCTCCTAGCTTGGATGCTTGGAGGTGCTAGGGTGCTATATTAATCATATAGAGGTGCTAGGATGGTTGTTTGTTCATTTTAAAGTGCTGAAGTAACATGGTTTAGGTGTTTAAGTCTAATTTTAGTCTAGTTTTGTTTAATAAGTGTTTAAGGTTTTATCTATATTTTAGTATCTTATGTAAGGTCCTAATGATGCTTAGTAACTATTAGTAGCTTATACTAAGTGATGGTAGCTTATGGTAAAGTTTTAACCTAGTTTAGACCTAGTTTTGGGAAGTTATGACCTAATTAGGGTTTTGGGCTTATATGACTTGTACCTAAGTTCTAGGGGTTGTACAATGTCCTAAGGGTTCTAATATATCCTAAGGTAACTATTATAACTTATATCTAAGTCCTAGGCACTTTTCATGTAAGTTCATATAAGCATTTAGGGTTTTAAAACTAATCGGAAACACATTGGTGCACTTAGAGTTTTCTAGCAAGTATGGGGTATTATAGTACTAGTTTTCTTAGTGAAAATATGTGTATTACCTTGACTTGACATACCGGGATGTTTACCTTAAGTAAACATAGTAGTGGTTGGCATAGATGGATACGTGAGCTTGTCTGAAGGTTAGTTAGGTTATAATAATATATTAAAGCAAAAATTTAGCTCGGGAAAATCCTATAGGCATTTCTAATCCTAGTGTGCTTCAAATAAGGGCCTAAGTTAAGTTAATAAGGCATTTCTAATCCTAGTGTGCTTCTAATAAGGGTCTAAGTTAAGTTAATAAGGCATTTCTAATCCTAGTTTGCTAGTGAGGGCCTAAGTTAAGTTAATAAGGCATTCCTAACCTAAGGGGAAGTTAGAGGGTTGTAACAGTCTCCCATCCTGAAAGAAAATCTAATCCCGAGATTTAACTATGGTTAGTATGTGATGGTGAGAACAGATGGGGATATTTAGCACGGATTTGATCCTCTCGTTCCAAAGTATACTCTGGTCCTCTTTGGGAGTCCCAGCGTACTTTAACGATAGGTGATGAGGCAAAAAATGAACCATTTATAAGGGGTCATTTAAGCCTGAATTTGAATTTATTTGATCAAATATTGCCCTAAATCGTTCCTTTTGTCATTTTAGGTACTTTTGGAGTGAAATCTAGAAAAGGAAGCATTTTGGACGTTTTTGGAGCATAAAAGTGATGAAAACGGCGAAGTCTTAATTTTCCTTGATGTGAACAGTACCTGATGGCGTCACAAGCTTCTACATGACGGCGTCAAGAGTAATACAAGAGGTGGAAGTGGATGATACACGTGACGATCCAGAGAGTTTTGTACTAAGGAGATCACGGCGTCACCCAAGGCCCTCATGGTCCATATATTAGTGACGGCCCAGAAGAAAATTACACACGACAGCGTTAAAAGTGGATCTAGGCAATCCGATTTCATTATGGGCGGTGAGTTGACGGCGTCACATGTTTACACATGACGCCGTCACCCTATATTATCTATATATATTTTCCGAATTTCATTCATTAGTGTGCAACTTTGAGGGAAAAACCCTAGGACGAATTTTTCCAGCTTTTTCAAGGGTTTCAACCCCTTGAACTTTTCATGTCAATTTGAGATAAGTACTCTTTCAATTCAATCAATATGTCTATGTGTTGCTTCAATATATCTTACACTTGTCTTCAATTTAACATGCTCGGCTAGATCTCTCTTGTGTTTGCTTAGATGTAGTGAAACCTAGATGTTAATTATGGGTAGATTGTTTGTTTATAGTTGTTACGGATGATTGTATTCGATGTTAGGCTTAAGAAAACTGGCAGACTTCCATTGGTAACATGCTTGAACGTCTTAAGAAACATGATCGGAGGTGTACAATGATTTTTGGTTGTATTTAATGCGTAGGAGAATTCTAATGATCCCATGTTAGGAGCTTCTAACGGCTCGACATAAGAGTGAAGTAGGATCCTATAGAGTTAGGGAATATTGTACACGGCCCTACGACTAGTATTAAGGAATACGACCAGTCATCCATGCAATTGTAACAAGCTATCAACCTGTAAAAGATATCTAGGGAGTAATGAAACCTAAGTAAACACAACTTTCCCTATCATTGTTTGCACCACATTAGTAATTAGATTTATTTTCATTTCTGTTATTTTATTTTGATTGCATCTTTAGTTATTGGGTTAGTTGACTAACAACTAATTCCGCCCACTCTTCCAAGAACCAAGATTTTAATTGCTTTTATAAAATATAAAAATACAAATAATAATCATCCCTCACCTCTAGACTTAATTTAGGAGACTTTCTAATCCTAGCGACACTATTCCTGAGTTGAACGATCAATCCCCCGGTACTTGTCACTATATTATACTACGACAATCAGGTACACTGCCTGGTGGGGGTTGTAAGCTTCTCGAGATCCCTCGAGAGGTAAAGCCTGGTGCGATTCCCATGTATCAAGTTTTTGGCACCGCAGCCCGGGGAAATAGTTATTGTCTAGGTCCGGATTTCTTTTTATTAGGTCTACTTGCTAAATTCCTTTCTAGCAAGATTTAATTTTTATTTTTAGGTTTTCTTTAGTCTATTTTATTTCTTTGTTTCCTTTGTTCGTAAACTATCTCGATGGATAACAATAGCATTGATCGTTTGATTCATGTTATTCGTGTTTTTCGTCGTAGGATTTTCCAAATGCCCGCCCCAATCCCTTGAGTGGAAAATGAAAACCCACCTAACCTCTCACCTAACCATCACTTTGACAATAATTCTAAAATGGAGGAGTCTGACCATGATAATGACCATAGGGCTAGTTCTTTTTACTATTCGGACTCCGATGAGGACCTAGATGATGCTGACGTAATTAATGAGGATAAGATGGAAGATGAATTGGACCCTCTTAGGTATGTCGACCCTAGAACAAGGATTGAGAATGATAGCTCATTTAATATGCAATTTCCTTGTAAGATTGGATTTAGGAGCTTTGATGCCTACCTTAACTCATCTCTACCAATGAACATAATCTCGCGTAGTGAATACAATAAAATTATGGTAGATGAGTAAGAATACAAAGGAGATAATATTATTGCTAGGGCAATGGCATTGCATGTGTTTGTTGGAAGCTTTGTTTATCTTGTTGAGTTCATGGTTATGGAGAATCTAGGAGAATTTATCGATAGTAAGTTAACCCAAGTTGTGTTTGGGAAACCCTTCAAGAGGTTAACCAACCTTGATGAAAAACTTATGGAAGGGTTAATTACATTCTCGGATGGGGATGAAGATTTTGTCTACCAAATGCCCCGTGCACACCCTAGGTTCAAGGATTTTCCATGGAGAAATGTAGTAGGTATCCGCCCCTAGAAATGCTAAGTGAGAATGATAAAAGAAAAGGGCTTAAATATCCTCATGAAAAAAATAAAAGGTATTATCGCGGATGTTTAGAGTTAAGTGATGACTATAAGAAAGATGAGGCGACTATTAGATGGCTCACCCTAGGGTATGTAAGCATAAGCGACACACGATAGCCCATGACCTTGAGTCTAGCTACAAGACTCATAAAATAAAGAAAAGCGCTTCTTGGGAGGCAACCCATGTTTTGTGTGATTTTTATTTGTTTGATTGTTATTTGTTTCCGTATGCATGCTTTATTTTTATTGTTGGTAGATCATGTTTCGAAACTAAAATTGTGAAAATGCTTTATTTTGTTGTTTAACTTCGTCTTAACTTCATATAAAGGTATTTTGCAAAAGATAAGTGTAAGGGGAAACCCCAAATTTGTTTTTAAGAACGAAATTGATCATGATTCTCCATAATATTAAATGGACATGTGTATTAGTATTTGTTAGAGTCAAATGCTTGTATCGAGTCATAATGATGTTTTTTCGGATTTTCCAGGAAGTAGGAGATAAGTTTTTCCAGAAATTTTCCAGAAACTTAACGTAAAAATTTCTGCAGGTCACTTCTGACGGCGTCAGGAGTTAACTCCTGACGGTGTCAAGTATAAAATTCTGGAGATTTTGCGAGTTTTGTTTTTCTAACGGAGTCTTAAAGATTTTGTTAATTCATAGTTTTATAAACTCCAGGAAATCTGAAAACATTCAATCCACAAGCATTATATCTTACATTGTTTTCTAGGACTAGTTAGTATATATAGATTGCCGCCGATTTTACGCGAGGTTGCCTTGTTTGTTTTCTCAGGTTTAACAGGTTATATATGACAAGAAGATGATCTATTTTTCTGGAAGGGAAGCTTTGAATGTTCATTTTCTTGGAGGAAGATCTAACCTTGTTACCACACTATCCACACCGAACGAATCAGGGGAGTATTTGCTTTCATTCTTTTACCTATTTTACTTTTACATACTTTAATTGAACATTGGGGACAATGTTCATCCTAAGTGTAAGGGGAGGGTAAATGATGATACCTTATAGGATACAATTGCACTTGAGTTTGTTTGTTCGATGGTAGGTGTGTAATAAAACTAAGAGAAATACTTGTTAGTGTAATTTTAGCACCAAATTTAAAATTTTTTACAACATTTAGGAGTGAAACTTTAGTCTTAGCAAGCGTCTCATGGATAGGAGTTGTATGACTAGCACAAAACCGTACCATTCAGAAAAAATTTCCACCCAAATATGTGAGGTTCACCTTTAGATTTGATAGGAAAAGCATTCATTATTAGTGCTTATGAGTGTACCGGTAGCATTTAGATTCTAGAACTTGCGTTAGTGATGCATCCCGAGACCGCTAGTGAGACTACATTCGTGTAGTAGGATTTACTACATGATAAGAGGCATTAGGATCACCCTTGTGTTAAACCCGTATCATAATTACTTGACCATTTAAATCATATTACTTGGCTAGTAAAGTCAATTAATTTTTCTCACACCTTAGCGTTGTACTCATTTTTAGTACACGAAACCCCTAGTACACCCCTCCGAGCCTATCTTTTCATTTCTACCTTTAAGCATCTTACTTAAAGGAAGAATTTGTTACAACCCACTTAAATGTACACCCAAATCGCCTTAGCCTTCCGTGTATGCACTCATCTTTAGTGCTTTATTGTTATTTGTTTAAACCCTTAGTTAATTATCTAATTGATTACATGGTTGCTAAGTTGAGTCATATCTAGTACATATTGTTTTGGGATGATTGGAACTTATGGGTAAAGTACTTGTGTTATGGAGTAATGGGGAAGAACATCTTATATTACCCCCATATGTGTGTTAATCTTAAAAGTACTCCAAGTGTTTTGATTATCTTGATTCGAGTCATTAGACTAGTTTATTGTAAAGTATGTAAAAATTCAAGTGTAAGGGGAATGTACATTCCCTATGATGTATTATTTTGGATGGTAGGGTAAGAGTGTATGCAAAAAAAAAACGGACTATTATCCCGTTTCATTCTATGTTTATTTTGTGTTTTTTTTTTTTTTTTTTTTTTTTTTGATTTATTAGCTTAAGTCGAGTCTAGTCTTGGCTTAGCAATGCCATATTGTACATGTAATTAACCAATATGATTAACTCGCCACCATTAAATATTGCCTATATCCAACAAAACTGTGTATTCCATATCCCTACACCTAACGTTATAACCCTTTAAAAGACCTTTCTGATAGTTTATCCTAGGTGCTTACGCCAAGTGGTGGAGGTTTGATCCTTTCTCAAGCCTATGGTAATCTATTTTGTTATGACAGGTAGTGAGAGAAGTTTTCCATTTCCATATTTTGATATATACTTTATTACACCCAAGAGATGTGAGTATCTAAACACTATTTGTGAGGTGCTAGTGTATGACCTCCGTGATTGTCTTTGGTCTTTAGTGGAACGATTATTTGTTGTAATTACTTTCATATTAGTGTTAAATGACCCCTAACTTGTATATTGATTAGAATAAAAGCGCATTTGCTTGAGGACAAGCAAATCTCAAGTGTAAGGGTATTTGATGAGACGAAAAATGAACCGTTTTTAAGGGGTCATTTAAGCCCGAATTTGAATTTATTTGATCAAGTATTGCCCTAAATCGTTCCTTTTGTCATTTTAGGTACTTTTGGAGTGAAATCTGGAAAAAGGAAGCATTTTGGACGTTTTTGGAGCATAAAAGTGAAGAAAACGGCAAAGTCTTAATTTTCCTTGCTGTGAACAGTACATGACGGCGTCACAATCTTCTACATGACGGCGTCAAGAGTAATACAAGAGGTGGAAGTGGATGATACACGTGACTATCCAGAGAGTTTTGTACTAAGGGGATGACGACGTCACCCAAGGCCTTCATGGTCCATATATTAGTGAGGGCCCAGAAGAAAATTACACATGACGGCGTCAAAAGTGGATCTAGGCAATCCGATTTCATTATGGGCGGCGAGTTGACGGCATCACATGTTTACACATGACGCCGTCACCCTGTATTATCTATATATAGTTTTCCAAATTTCATTCATTAGTGTTTAACTTTGATGGAAAAACCCTAGGACGAATTTTTCCAGCTTTTTCAAGGTTTCAACCCTTTGAACTTTTCATGTCAATTTGAGATAAGTACTCTTTCAATTCAATCAATATGTCTATGTGTTGCTTGAATATATCTTACACTTGTCTTAAATTTAACATGCTCGGCTAGATCTCTCTTGTGTTTGCTTAGATGTCGTGAAACCTAAATGTTAATTATGGGTAGATTGTTTGTTTATAGTTGTTACGGATGATTGTATTCGATGTTAGGCTTAAGAAAATCGGTAGACTTCCATTGGAAACATGCTTGAACGTATTAAGAAACATGATCGGAGGTGTACTATGATTTTTTGTTGTATTTAATGCGTAGGAGAATTCTAATGATCCCATGTTAGGAGCTTCTAACAGCTCGACATACGAGTGAAGTAGGATCCTATAGAGTTAGGGAATATTGTACACGGCCCTACGACTAGTATTAAGGAATACGACCCGTCATCCATGCAATTGTAACAAGCTATCAACCTATAAAAGATATCTAGGGAGTAATGAAACCTAAGTAAACACAACTTTCCCTGTCATTGTTTACACCACATTAGTAATTAGATTTATTTTCATTTCTATTATTTTATTTTGATTGCATCTTTAGTTATTGGGTTAGTTGACTAGCGACTAATTCCGTCCACTCTTCCAAGAACCGAGATTTTAATTGCTTTTATAAAATATAAAAATACAAAAAATAATCATCCCTCACCTCTAGACTTAATTTAGGAGACTTTCTAATCCTAGCGACACTATTCCTGAGTTGAACGATCAATCCCTCGGTACTTGTCACTATACTATACTACAACGATCAGGTCCACTGCCTGGTGGGGTTGTAAGTTTCTCGAGATCCCTCGAGAGGTAAAGCCTGGTGCGATTCCCACGTATCAATAGGAATCCGGTGATGTTTTAGATTTTTGACCTCTCGGTCCATAATTTTGATTGGTTCTTCAGTGAAATTGAGCTTATCATCCAATTGAAGCTCGTTAATAGGAACAAGTGACTCGTCCGATAAACACTTCTTAAGATTTGATACGTGAAATGTGTCGTGTATATTACTTAGTTCATCCGGTAATTCAAGTCGGTATGCCACTGGACCAATTCGTTCTAAAACCTTAAAAGGTCCAATGTATCTTGGACTAAGCTTTCCTTGCTTTCTGAAACGAAAGACACCTTTCCTAGGTGAAACTTTCAACATAACCCTATCTCCAACTTGAAATTCTAAAGGCTTACGTCTTATATCGGCATAACTCTTTTGCTGATCTCTTGCAGCTTGTAAGCGTTTTAGGATTTGAACTATTTTATCATTTGTCTCATGGATTATCTCCGAACCCGTGAGTTGTACTTCTCCAACTTCAGCCAAGCAGACCGAAGATCTACACTTTCTCCCATAAAGTGCCTCAAACGGTGCTGCTTTAATACTAGCATGATAAATATTGTTATATGAGAATTCTACCAATGGTAAGTGTTTCTCCCATCCTTTTCCAAAATCTATCACACACGCTCGAAGCATATCCTCGAGTGTTTGGATAGTTCTTTCACTTTGACCATCGGTTTGCAGATGATATGCCGTACTCATGTCTATCTGAGTACCTAAGGCCTTTTGCATAGTGTAACAATTCGCATTTTCAGGATAATTACTATTCTCGGAAAATTTCACTATTCACTTTTACTATTCATTTTTCCTGAAAATTTTCCCGAAATTTGATTTTTATTTCTTGGGCTCAAGTGATAAATCATTTCCATGGCAAATTAAAAGTTTGACATTCATAAGCTCATTTTCGTGAAAGTTATTAAGGAATTACACGGGATTACACGTTTTAGGGTAAAACGTCATTCAGAAATTCTACGCACAACGAAATTCGGTCGCGTTAATTTTCCCCGTATCAGAAAAATGTTTTACACACTCATGATTTATTTGAGAATAAATCATGACTGAGAAAAACATGACCAAGATAAGCCTCGGCCGTGAAAAACTGGAATTTTCAGTTTTTAAGCGTTTTTACTCAGCCGTAACCTTAGCCTATACCTGCACCGCATTTCTAATACGATTTGAGTTTTCAACTTATTAGAAAAAGTCAACATATTTTTCCCTCCACCTTTGACCAAAAATCATTCCTTGATTTTATAAGTCATTCCTTGATTTTTAGGCTTACGGTTTGATGTCTAAAAGACATTTAATACCAACCGACACTGGACTGAGCCCAGTCTAGATATTATAAGTCATTTTAAATCATTTATATCCTATTAGAAAAGTAACATTTTACTTTTCTCAATTTTACGCAATATTCGTACATTTTACGTATTACGCGTTTTAGACCCGTGTTTCCAGTTTTTAGCAGGGTTTTACACCCAAATGGAACCTACCACTCATTTTATATTTTATTATGGAGTATTTTGACATGTTTAACCATTCTTCCAAGTTTCATATTTTTACGATACCCGGTTTTACGTTTCGTGGCTTAACCATTTACGGTTAGCATTTTACGGAGCCAAAACTAACTCAATAACTTGGATAATATCATCAAAAGTCCACCCTTGCTCCCCAAGGTTGGCAAACCGACTTAGGGGGGGGATTCAGCCCCTAGGTGGCTTAATCCCATGCTTTAAGCCTTAAGATGTGAACATGTGTTCAACTTGGTGAGCAAGTGTTGACTAGTCAAGGTTCTAACCTCCTCAAGACCTTATTTAAGTCATTCTCTTCCCCTCCTTGGCCATTCCAACGACCCACACACATAAAAACACACCATCATCTCATCCTTAGCTCATTTACTTCAAGTTCCATCCAAGAAATCAAGTGCAATATCCATACATAAACCCTAGTTTAGTTTTGATTCATCAAAACTACTTCAAATCCTTAGAAACTTTGGTGATTTCTCTTAAGTTTGAATCCACTCAAGTCACCTCAATTTTCATCATCTCTCTTTCAAGATTACAAGAGTAGAAAGATTGCATGAAGTGAAGTGGGTTGAAGCAAGTCTATCAAAGTCCTATCCTTACATGTTAACTTCCTTTCATCTTTGAAAGCCAAAAGTTGTAAGCCAAACCCTAACATGATTCTTGTTAAATAATCATATCCATGTTATTTACATATTATTTGTGCTATATTATGTCTTGTATTCATGTCCATGATGTATAAAAGTGAGTAAAACAAGTTATTGTACATGATTGATAAGACAAGTTACTATAACAAGCAAACTAGTGACTTTCTTGGTAAGACCTGATCAAAATGGTAAAAATATGATATTGGATCATTACATATTACAGTAGAGGACTTAACAAGGAAACCATAGCAATTTGAACCACCCAAAACGAGTATACGAGTCAAAAGTTACGCCCATTTGAAGTTACCAAAATTTCCGGCAAAACTGCCTAAATAGCATTCTGATCAAATTTTGATTTTGAAAGTCCCACTTCTGGTCTGATTCATCAAAAAGTTAAAACACGAAAGTTGTCCGGAACGACGTTTTCGTTTAGGAAAAAAGAAGCTCGAGCCCTGAAAACGCTTTTTGAGTGATAAATTCTTCAAAATCTTAACAGCCCATTTTTATACCAAAGTCATTACATATAAGTTATGGTTTATGAAGACCAAAGGAGTCTTATGACCTAGAATCAAGACCACAACCATGGCTAGAGCCAAGGTTGAGTCTCAAGACCATGGAACAATGACCAAAGGTCATGGCTAGGCCATGACGAAATGACCATACAAGCTTACCAAGGCAAATACATGAACTAGAGAAGTTGGCGATAACTTGAACATACAATTTGGATCTACTTCATCTAAAGGAACCATGAGATATTACAAAGAGAAAATGGTCATACAAGACTTATGAAACTACCCCTAATAACAATCTTCATGTACAAATAAACTTTCCTAAGTTTATTCAAATATCGGACATGTAACCTTTCGGATCAAAACTTATATCTATATATTTCATCAACTACTACAATAGTAGGGAGCCTCATGTGAGGAGTTCATTATGTAAGCCGTCGAGTTGAGTTGTGGATTTACGAGTTAAAGTGTCCTGGCTCCTCGAACGCTTACTAACATGACTTCTGAATTATGTCGGCCCGAACGGTAGTAAACGATATACAAAACATACATGTTTCATGAATCTTTTCTTTCAAAGACTTACACTATACATCATACCACATCATGGAATAAATGCAAGATATATATATAGGCACTACTTCATATTCTTTACTCAAATCCTAAGTCGCAACATTCTATTATAGGTTGCTCGTAGAAACCTTCACGATTCAACCGTTACATTCATTACTTGCTATCTTACTTAAGGTGAGTTCATAGCCCCACTTTACATTATTACAATGTTTTACAAACCCTTGGGGGGAATACATGCTATTTTTAACCGAGCACAATGTTTTTAAATTGTATGCTTGCCTGATTGTTTTATTATCACTAAGTACCAGCCTTGCTAAACCGAGATCCCTTATTATGAACCATTTAATCACTAGCAATAGTGAGCGCAAATATTGTGAATAGGCCTATTGGGATTGACGAATCCCATTTGTATTGACTAAGTTCAAACAAATGCACTAATATTTGAGATTTAGGTATGTTAGCAAAGTACCTACCGGGATAAATCTGCCGATCGATATTGGTACACGTTAACATTTTGGTGTCATAAGCTTAGTGTATAATACATTTTATGGGCGTATAATACATTTTATGGGCGTATAATAACGTAGCCTGCCTGTTTTATTTTCCAAACATTGGTGTGAGTCCATAGCTCACACTACCAACATATTGTGTTCAAACATTAAACAAACTCTATGAATATCACTCAACCTTTGTGTTGACCTCTCAAGCATGTATTTCAGGTTCATGACGATCAAGGATGGCACGGAATGGCACGGATACTCAAGAGGGCTATAAATTTTATTATCATTCAAAAACCCATTTAATATAAATTGTAAACATGGAACCAATTGGGACCTCATTTTGTAATCTCTGATATTTATATAATTTGAATGATAAATCTTTTAAAACGACTCAATTGGAGTTCGTTTTCTATCATTGTGACTATTGTGCCGTCGAGTAACACCCAGTTTGAATTCCGCTGCAACCATGAATTGGGGGTGTTACACATAGATTGCCAAAATCTCGATGTGAAACGAGAATCACGATCCGATATAATAGATATTGGCACTCCATGTCGCGAAACTATTTCCTTGAGGTACAACCTAGCAAGGGTTTCCATATCATCTGTTTCTCATATAGCAAGGATGTTCTAGGTAGTTTGGTGATAAAATCCATCGTAATTCTTTCCCACTTCCAAATGGGAATCTCAGGCTATTCCAACAGTGTTCTGAAATGCTCAAGGCGCACTAAGGCGCAAAGGGGGGCAAAAAGCCTCGAGTCGAGGCGCATTCCAAGGCGCGGGATTTATGAATGCGAGGCGCACTAAAAACATTAAGTTTTTTATAACATATATGACCATTTTTTCGGAAAAAAAAATTCGAAAAAAATATTCTAAAAAAAGATTTCGAAAAAAAAATTGAAAAAAAAAATCGAAAAGAAAATTTTCGAAAAAAAAATTGAATAAAAAAATTCGAAAAATTCTTTCGAAAAAAAATTTTCGAAATTTTTTTGAAAATTTTCGAAATTTTTTTTTTAATTTTTCAAAATTTTTTAAGAAATTTTCAAAAAGTTGATTAACTAATATTAGCTATTAGATTAAAGTTAAAGGAGGATAAAATGAGTGTCTAGGATTGCTTCTCGCGTTCTCACAAAATTTAGGCTTCTCATTTGAACGCTTCACTATATATATATATATATATATATATATATATATATATATATATATATATATATATATATATATATATATATATATATATATATATATATATATATATATCAAGCACCAAAATTGCAAGCTTATCTTATAATTCACCATCATACTCTATTTTTTCTTCTCTCACCATGGCTTCCACTCAAACTCCACCAACTCCCAACTCAAAGAGACCTAGTATCATCAACAATCCACCACATAACAATGATGAAGAAATCATCACACCCTTTTCCCGACTAAATCCTCATTCCCACATTTGGCAACAATCTACCAAATTCATCATCACCATACTCATCACATCTATAATCATCATCACTATGATAATTATGATTCATGCGACAATCTAGTCAACTTCATCAAATTGATATACATAGCGCTAGTTATCTATGTTATCATCTTTTGGTAATTCCTCCTCCAACCAATAGCCTAAGCAACTAAGCTTTTAAGTTTAGGCATCATCAATAAAAACCTTAGGAACCCTTTTGAGCATCAAGAAGCAAATCTTAGGACCTCAATGTCACTTGAGAATGTCACATGTTTCTTGTTATTTTCTACTAATCTAGCTATTGTAATCATACTTTATGTATGACCTTTTATTAATGAATGCATGGGCTCGTTTTATCTTTTACTTGTGGTTGGACTATTTTCATTTGTGTTTGGTTGGATATTTGTCTTAAACGCTACATGTTAGACATTGTATTTGTGTCATCTAACCTTGTTTTGTAGCATCAACCATTCATCGATTCCTTGTTATGCTCCAAATTAGGGGGAGTATACATCAAGGGGGAGCCTTAGTAGTCTTTTTGCTTCGACAAAAAGGGGGAGAAATGGGATATAAACTCACACTAAAAACTTGTTGAAACTAGTTTTTTACATAAAATGAGTTTATGTTTTGTCATCATCAAAAAGGGGGAGATTATTGATGCAAATAATGTCTAAAAACGTTATTCTCATCTTACGATATCTCTATGTTTTGATGATAACAAAACGTAAAAACATCTTGTGACAAAATTAACATAAACAAGTTTTTAGTCAAAATATCTGATTTCTATGTCAATCACTCTAGGTATGAACAAACAAATTTACAACTTGACAAATGATCAAAGAAGTGAATTTGTGTTTTAAACTTCACATTTTTAGCTTGACAAAACTTTCTTTTCAAAAATACATTTCACAAAGTATTTTTGAATTATAAAGAAGTGTTTTATTTAGGAAAATTAATTCAAAAATATTCCTCAACAGCTAGTTTCTTACCTAAACCAGCTCCAAACTCCGCCAAATAAAATTTCACCACTAAAGACAAAAAATGGAGCGTTTTTGTCTGGCACTTAGTGGTACCGTGTGACATTTAGTGGTGTCGTCCCTTTATAACGGCCAGATTTTCAGATTCTATAAATACCACTTCAATTCCCAGATTTTGGCATCCTTTCACACACATAACTTACTGGTTTCCATCCTCCTTTTTCTTTTACACTTCTTAGATCATTAGTTAGTTTTATTTTGTTTAAAGAGTGATTCTTTCATCCAACCAAGAATCATTTACATACCTCTTCTAGTCAAGAGAAGAACACAAAGTATCAAGAAGATACAATGTGTTGGTGTCATAGAGTGGTGCACTTGCATTACTAGTTGTCTACTTGATTGTATCTTGATATACATCAAGTGTATTAGTGTTTCCTAGTTATTGTGTTGATCATTGTAATCTTGTTGAGATCTTGGTGATCTCTTGAGTGTTGAGTGATAGAGTATTGATCAAGTGGATCAAGGGTAGATTGTGAGGATTGTGTGGATCTTGTGAAGATCGTGTAGATTGTGTGAGGATCTTGTTGATCGTGTTGATTGTGTGAGGATCGTGTAGATTGTGTGAGGATCTTGTTGATCATGTGATAAGATAGGATCATGTGGATCGTGGTAGATTGGTACTAGCTAAGATTAGTACTCGACATCTAACTTAGTGTCAGAAAATAACGTAAGCGACGTTGTACGGTTTTCTCCGCTTGAAGGGAGTCTTGTTCTGTTAGAAATAGAAGTGACGATCATTATTGTATCAACGAGTCTTGTAATAATGTTGTAATAGTCTTGTAGTTTAGTTAAGGGTAAACGGGCTTGGTTTAATCAAACATTGTATTTGTTTATGTCTAGTCCATTACAAAAGCCCAAGCCCGCCCATCTCTTTATCCTAACTATATAAACCTCCAAATGCTACCATTCGGAGGTGGTGCTTCTATGTTATTTTCTCTCATTGTATTCTCCTCTCCTAATCTAATATATCTCACTTTCTCTCTCTAGAAGTTGCAATCTTTCTTATCTATTCATCTCTCTATTAATCTATCTTATAATCTTTATATTATGTGTGAAATGATATAAGTTTTGGGATCCTACAAGTGGTATCAAGAGCCATAAGATGATTTAGAAGTGTTGTGTTGTTCAAAGTTTGTGTCTTTTAAGTTTTTTTGATACTTTAAATCTCAGTTTTGCTTTTAAAGTTCTTATTACGAGCTTATTTTAGAGTATTAATAACAGATTATTTTGTCAAAAAAAGAAGTTATTTTCGTGCCTATTTATTTCTTATTTCCGTTTTATTCTCTGCTTTTCGGGTCCAAACTGCATCTGTTTTTGTTTTGTCCAAACAAGCTTTTCGGTTAATAAAGTTTGATAATTTTATAGCTCTTTCTTTTTTGTTCAAAACAACTTATTTCGAGTCTAAATTACTGCTTACTTTTTCTTATTTCAAGTTTTAAGGACCAAAAAGTCCAGATCCACGTCTTTTTTTTTTCTTTCATTAACACTACTTTTAAAAGTCCAATCAGTCCTATATTTTACATTTGTCCAAAACAGTTTTTTTAAGCTTTTCATTCTGTTTCTAGTGGTCAAACAAGCTGTCGGAAAAGAGCCTTGTCGGAACAGTGGTCGGAAAGGACATCGGAATATTGGTCAAAAAGTCAAACACTCTGTTTCCGCAAGTCTTATGCAAAAAACTCTCTTCTTACGCAAAACAGTGTTTTTTACGCATAAGATTCAAGAAAAACCCTTATGTTACGCATAAGCAGCAAAGGTTACGCATAACTCTTCATCCTACGCATATCTTCTAGCTTGGAAAGTTAGTAAGATTATTTACACAAAAGCTCTACGCATAAGCACCAAGCTTACGCATAAGCCTAAAGTTTACGCGTAACAACTCTGTTTACGCATAAGTCTACTGATTACGCGTATCTCCAGTTTACGCTTAAGTCACGTTTACGCAAAAGACATATGTTCTACGCATAAAAAAAAAGAGAAAGAAAAAGACCAGATTCAAGAATTGAACCAACACCCACCCATCCTTGTCTCGTCTCAATCACTAATCCTAAAACCCATCATCCATCTCAGTTTCATAACAGAATCAAAACAAGAAACGAAAAAAAGTAGTCTTTGATCTCAGTTTATCTCTAGTATAATCAACGATTGGTTCAAATAATTAAACCACAAGAGATTACACATCATAGATTGATCTTTAGAAGATTAACTTCTTTTTTAATAAACGAAAACTATTAAAGAAAAGACAAAACTTCAAAGTTTCATCTCTTCTTTTGTTTTGATTCAGAAATAACAAGCACAAAAAGTACACCTACCCGTAACCTTTTGAACACGATCTTGAAGCCGTGTCTACCTCTTTATACTCATGATCAAAAGTACAAGAAAAGGGATTTAATTGTTTGTGTGTTTGGGTGTTTCGAGTGGATTAAGGAAAGAAAGAAACTACTATTGGTGTGCTTTGATTATGTAGAAAGGTGAATTTTTTCTTAGTAACTCGTTTGGAGCAGTAAGAAATAATACCGGTTCTACCTTTTGGAGGAAAAAGAAAGTGTGACAGCGTATTTTCTGATTAGTGTGTGAGTGTTATTAGGGTTGTGTTGGTACCTTGTGGCATTTAAATAGCGTAATATTTGTGTACGTTTTCTTCTTTTTTGTTTGATCCGGTTATTCTTTTTTTTTACGTGGACGGAAAAAGAGTGTAGTAGTTTGGGCCGTGAGCTATTACTTGCAAATAGGACGATTGGTGTTAGCTTTGTGGACTGGACTTGGATCGCTTGGGCTGTTAAAGTGTTAAAAAGGGTGTAGTATTATTGGACGAGAATTGGTACAAACAACAAAGGACGGTTTTTGTTTAATTGTTGGATATAATTTTTAAGACTGCGATTTTGATTGAGCTTCAATTATCTGAGATTAATTTTAATTTTGGATTAAATTTCTGGGTTTATTGGATATAACTATCGTGCTAGTTATTGAAAAACTCATTTCGAAGACAAAAATCACTTCTTTATCGTCTACAAGATCCGTATTCATTTCACACGTTCAAAATGTCTTTTCTCACAAATTTCTTTTCATCGATTGATATGGATCCTCTTGTTCAATTTTTTGCTCCATATCCTAAGACTGAGAAGTCGGTGACTGAGACTGAGGAAATATTGACTGAGACTGAGAAGTCGTTGATTGACAATGAACACGACGTTGATGAAAATGAGCTACCAGATTACGTAAAATATCTTGACCTGAGATTTCCATTCACACTCGTTGAGCACATGAAACGACCACCTTTGATTGTAAAGGCACAGAGTGTTGAAGAATCATGTGAACATAAGTCAGAAGAACCTGAAAATGAAGAACCTTCATATGACTCCGACACACCAAAAGAGAAGTTGACTATGCAAGAAACACAAGCTGAGACTGTTGAACCTAGTTACGATCTCTTTGCACCAACTGATACGGAACTTCCAAAATCAACCTTTTCCCCATATTCTGAGAATGTGAAGCAGACACAGTTGGAAGAGAAACTTGCCTACAAGGCTAGGTTTGATGAAGCAATGTTGAGACAAAAGCAGCAAGCACTTGAGGTTCTAGCTGAAATGTTTCCAACTGACTTTACTCGGAATCAACGTACACTGGCAAATGAACATGTTATTGGGCATCAACATAGATATGCTACGAGTACACAGACGGGGATTCTGATAAGGGAATATGTTGGAGATCCGATGGGTCAGTTTGTGAGTCAGAATGTGGTTAATCAAAATGGGAATGATTGCTTTATGACTTCGATTCAGAAACCTACATCTGAAATTCACAACAGTGATATTGGTAGAAATTACAATGTCAATGCAATGACAAAGGTTGAAAAGATCCAGTTCTTGTTGATGCTAGCCAATAAAGAAAAATCGGGAATACCGTTGACAGCTGAGGAAAATGAGTTTAGAGCTACAACAAGAATTAATGACAATTCAGCAGATCTTAATGAAACCTACAACTTTATGGCAAATCAGCAGGCAACAACATCAAGCAGTGATTTTGATCTTCCTCCTACTTATGATTCAGATCCATTCCATGAGGTACCAAATTATGGTAATGATACTAATCCGTTTGCTCATGAGAAGCTACATTATGTGCCACCTGAACCTAATTATGATACATATGTGGGGGAACAAGTTAATAGCAATGTTAACTATGAAACTCCATACATGGATCCTAATGGAGTTCAAGTTGCACAAAATGGTGCTAATGATGAGGAAACACGTGCTTTGTTTGAATCATTATTGAATAATTGTCGTATTCAAATTGAGAATGTGAAAAAGGTCAATCGCGATGTTAAGGCAGCGAATGTTAAATTGACCGCTAAGCTTGAGAGGTACAAGGAAAACGTTAAAGCTTTTGAGTTTCATAACAAAAGATTGTCTGAATTAGAAACTGGTTATCAAAATTCCGTTTCAAGGGAAAAACAATTGCAACTCAAGTTTGATACACTTGATGTTAATTCTTTCAAGAAGATAAAATCTTTAAACGCGGAAATTTCTGATTTACAAAACCAACTTTCTAAACAAAAAACAGCTTATACCAATCTTGAAAAAGAAAGGGATGAGTTGAAAAAGGACTTTGCAAAGAAAGAAGACAAACTTTTAGAAGAAATCGTAGAGTCAGAACACATGATTGCACATTTAGAAGAATTAGTGGTTAAAAAGGGTCAGTCAAGTCAAACAATGAATATGATTGCTAATCAAACTAATCCGATTTACCACACAAAACATAAAATGGCTCTAGGGAACACAACTCCTTGTAATTTCAAGAAAGCTCAGAAAGAACAGAATGTTTTGTATAATGGTAATGTGATATACACCAAACATGATCCTCCCGTCGTTCGGGATTCTGTGCAAACGATGGAACTTGTCGAAGAGAGCATTACTAAAATGAAACAAAAGGATTTGAAACCCATTGATTACAACAAATTGAACAAACTTTCGGGAATTACTTTTGTTTCACAAACAGAACCATCTGTGTTTTCCATAAAACGACCATTCGCAAAATTCTTTTCTAAAAAGACAGTCGTTTCCAAATCTCTTTCAAAAATGGAACAAATGTCTTCTAACAACACTTTTAATACAAGTGAGGCTAGAGACATTCTCGATGATGTTAAAAAGAGAATTAAAGAACTTCAAAATATTGTTGAATCTAAAACTACTATCAGTATTAACAACTGGCATTCTAGTTTTCATATCGAACAGAAAAAGGTGTTTGAAAACGAAATTACTATCCCACTGAATAACATCAGTGCGAGGGTAATCCATTTTGAAAACGCTTTCTTAAAAGAAACGGCCGACTTTGTCAAGGACCACAAATCCCTGGTAAACGAAGCTAATGAAACTCGTGAAAACATGAATGTTTTGGAAAGGCTAAATGATTCTCTCTTCGAAGCCGTCATGACTACTGATATAATGTCTATCATTTTACAAACATATTCGGTTGAGGACGATGAAAGACTGAGAGCTGAGACATCTGAAATTGTTTCAAAATATGAAAATGCTCTTGTAAAACTTGAAAAAGAAAACATGTCATTTTTCAAACAACTTGATCAAAAATCAGAGGGATGCAAGTATGACAAATTGTCGTATGAGCATGCCTACAAGGACATGAAAAAGCAAAATGATTTTTTGAGAGCTCAGCTTGAAAGTATAAAAGGGAAGGGTGTGGATATTCAGTTTGCTAAACCATCGACTTCGGAGACACCAAATGTTTCAAAAACGGTTGAAAAACCAAAAATGTCAACTTCCCGGTTTGCTCCAAAAGTCGATGCGAAAAAGGATTTGTCAAAACCAGTCACTCCACAACCCTTGCCCAAGCAAAAGGAAATTGAAAAGATTGTTGATAAACAAAAATTGGTTGTTGAAAGAAACACAAATGTGAGTGCACCTGGCACTTCTAGGAATAGTACACCAAACGTGACTACAAAAACTGTTAAAGAGTCTCTTGGTTCTAATGACATGGTCTACAATCACCATCTAGAAGAAGCTAGGAAAAAGGCACAACTTCGAAAAGATGGAATTTTAGGCGCAAAACCTAGTGTGATGAATTCTACAAGATTCCAAAGCACTGCTAGTAGTAGTAAACCATTACCTAGGAACAATCTACAAAATACTAGGGAGTGGCTTGCATCTAAGAGTAGTTGCGCAAAAGAGAATGCTAGGCACGTAAATCAAAACACCATGAATTCAAAGTCTTCTTCGAATAAAAATCAATCGCCAAATGATTGTAGTGACAACGTTAAGGTTGCAGTTTTAAACAAAAATGTTGAATTTGTTTGTCCTAAATGTCAAAAATGTGTTTTTTCAGCTAATCATGATGCATGTGTTGCACAATATATCAAGAAAGAAAATGCACGTGCTAAGGTACAATCCACTAAGAAACCGAATAGAAACACACCCGTTGATGAGAAGCAAAAGGCTAAGAAACCTAATAGGTGGATCTCTACAGGACGTAGTTTTTCTCAAAATGAGACTTCCGCTGCATCTGAAAAGAAAACAACTCCTAGATCTTGCCTTAGGTGGACTCCCACGGGAAAAGTTTTTAACACAGTTGGTCTTAGATGGATTCCCACAGGGAAGATTTTCGATGCTTACACCAAGACAAATAATAATGAAAATCATCAGGATAAGGAAGTAGAAATCACTACAACCGTTGATAGTGAACACCCTCAATGTGAGGAAACATGTACTTCTAACACTGTTATTTGTGAGAATTCTTCTTCTGTGGATGCAGGTACTTGTGAAAGTGTTGAGGGTTCATACACCCATTGTGGTAAAGAAGAACTTTACGCCAACATCGCATGTGGAAATCCTTTTCTAATTCCACTCGTAACTCCACTTTTACTTGTCAAACCTTAATTTTTCTTTCTTTCATCAAATCTTTTCTTTGTAAATACTTTTTTGAAAAAACAAAATACAAAATTTGAAAAACCAACAAAAACAAAATACAAAAATATAAACTCTTAAAAAAAATTCAAAAACAATATAAAACCAAAAATCCAAAAATATTCTTCACACGACATGTCTCTTGTATAATCGATATTCTGTACGTTTCTAGAAATGTCATTCAACAATGATACGGATATGTACAGATGCTTGAGCGAGAGTTCTCGAAAATGTTTTCTAAAACATGTCGTTTCTCAAAAGTTTCTTCACAATGGCTTTCGTATACTTCAGTACGAAACCCGGACTTAAATAATGACTTCTTAGTATTTCAGCTAAGAACTCGTTCTTCATAGAATGGAAAGTGCTTAACCAAAACAAGGTTTTAAATATCTTTCGAGCACTTATCCAAAAAACAAAAATTCTCTTTCATCATGAGCACCACATTTTCAAGATTTTTCAAATAGACTTTCGAAATCCATCAAAATCGGTGCTCATCATCAAAATGACTTGTGTACACCTTACAGTGCACAACTCAAGTTTTCAAAGAAAGGAAAGTGCTACGCAAAAATGATTTTCATCAACAAAGTGCACTTATCCTAAAATTGGACACTGTTGTACAACTCAGTGCGACATTCCTAGTCAAACAAAGAGAAGTCTTTGTTTTTCAAAAAACTTTGATGCAAAATTCAACAAATCTGAAACTTCTTTCTCTTTCAGAATTTTGCTTCAAGAAGACTCCTTCCCTCTAAACTTTAAAAAGTTTAACATTTCTCAAAAACATATGCGAGTTTTGAGGGGGAGTATTTAATAAAAACAAAAATGTTCCGATTTCATGCAAAAAAATCTGTCTTTCTCTCCAAAAGCTTTTTCTTAATCCGTTGATATCAAAAATATCACGACATGCTATTTTTGAGGGGGAGAAGACGTGATTAAAATGTGATCAAAATGTGTAAAGATTGTGATTGAATCTCAAAAGAGCTCGACTCAGATATAACCAATGAATTGACGAAGCTTTAAATGCCAGTAATCGAAAAGACTTGTCCTGGACGGGTAATAATTTCAAGCTAGTCTAACTAGTGATGTAAGCGTGTCTCGAATAGGACTTGTCTGAGTAGAATGTACCATATCGAGAGACTTTCTTTGGACTTGACCAGGACGGGTAATAATTTCAAGCTAGTCTAACTAGTGATGTAAGCGTGTCTCGAATCGGTCATGTTCACTGAAAGTGGATCAATTCAAAAAGTGCAAACTCCTTTCGCATGTGCAAATTTCTTAAAAATCCATGAGCACATGTGAAGGGGGAGTCCTTTAAAATAAAATCAAAACTCTCAAAGTGTTAACAAAATATGTTTCATTATCATAAACACTTTGAGAAGATTTTCAAATGAATGGTTTTATGGCAACAATAGGATAGTCATGAAGATATAAGGTGACTAAGGTTAGGAATAACCGTCCTATGATCCGCTAGAGCCGGAGGGATCTACCCAAGGACAATTCCAATAGTCAGAATTAGAAGTCTTTAGGTATGATTGAAAAAAAGGAGAAAATGAGAAAGGAGAAAGAAGGGGTTGAAGAATTAAAAGGAAAAGTTATGAAAAGGGTGAAAAGAAATAGCCCTCCATATGTTCAACCTTAGGGCAGACACCGGGTTCAATTCATATGCTACTGGTTGTTACTAAGTTGACACCGGTATTGAAGATAAAGACGTCATGGACCCAGTGACGCACTGCACTAAACCTTCTTAACCACTCAAGTTCTCTTAAAAGAGCTTGTTTCATTCTCACGGGGAACCAGTGTAATCTATCAATCTGTCTCTTAGAGATGATTTGATATTGAAACAGGAGACCTCTCCCTAATCTCCGCATAGGAAACCAAATGTGCACTTATTGAGTCTAGAGCCCCGAGATTCATCAAAAGATCTCATAGGAACACATGATATTTATCAAATGTACACTGGTTGTTCATCATTAAGGACGCCAGATGTAAACTTAAGAGTCCTACGCAGATCTTAGCAATCTGCCAAGAACGTTTATGAGAGGATTTACTTATGTATTTCTCAATGATTGAACGGAAACTCCTGCCAGGGTCAACATCAAACAGCCTTGACAGCAGGTCACTTCGGTAATTCTTTATGGGTTACGCTTAGTGTTCGCGGTGGTTTCAAACGGTCTATAGTCGTGGAGTGATCTCCAGCGACTCACCCAGTCATTGAGCTACTTAGTAGGTCTCGTAAGCTCTCTCGAGAGTATCTGACATGGGAACGGCCTTGGTAAGGGTTAGAAGGAGATTGTTAGAAATAGAAGTGATGATCATTATTGTATCAACGAGTCTTGTAATAATGTTGTAATAGTCTTGTAGTTTAGTTAAGGGTAAACGGGCTTGGTTTAATCTAACATTGTATTAGTTTATGTCTAGTCCATTACAAAAGCCCAAGCCCGGCCCATCTCTTTATCCTAACTATATAAACCTCCAAATGCTACCATTTGGAGGTGGTGCTTCTATGTTATTTTCTCTCATTGTATTCTCCTCTCCTAATCTAATATATCTCACTTTCTCTCTCTAGAAGTTGCCATCTTTCTTATCTATTCATCTCTCTATTAATCTATCTTATAATCTTTATATTATGTGTGAAATGATATAAGTTTTGGGATCCTACAAGCCCCTTAGGGGGAGATTGTTAGAAATAGAAGTGACGATCATTATTGTATCAACGAGTCTTGTAATAATGTTGTAATAGTCTTGTAGTTTAGTTAAGGGTAAACGGGCTTGGTTTAATCTAACATTGTAATAGTTTATGTCTAGTCCATTACAAAAGCCCAAGCCCGGCCCATCTCTTTATCCTAACTATATAAACCTCCAAATGCTACCATTTGGAGGTGGTGCTTCTATGTTATTTTCTCTCATTGTATTCTCCTCTCGTAATCTAATATATCTCACTTTCTCTCTCTAGAAGTTGCCATCTTTCTTATCTATTCATCTCTCTATTAATCTATTTTATAATCTTTATATTATGTGTGAAATGATATAAGCTTTGGGATCCTACATGTTCTTACAACTCTCGAGTGTGGTACTCGAAGAGTGGAGTAGGGCGAAGAAGAGCTTCGTGACTGAACCACTATAAATCTCGTTTTCTTGGTTTGATCTTTCCGTCTCTTCTCTTTACTTACTTATTCCATATTAGTATTAGTATAGTGTTGTGTTCATATTGGTGTTGGTTAACTTTACATACAATTGAATCTACGTTTTTCAAAGAGGAATTTTTTTATAACAAAAGAAAATAATTCGGTAAACTATTCAACCCCCCTTCTAGTTTCCCACAGACATCAACGCTTTCCCACAAGTTTTTGAAAAGTTTGTAGGTATGAAGTTTGCTTTTAAAGTTGAAATTTCTCATTATAATATAGAGACGGATAGGCACGTGTACAATGTTCTTAAAATGACGAATGATCATCAAGTTGTACCAGAACTACATAAAAGTAATAAGGCAACTTTTAGCAATTGTTGAGATACATTGAAATATCATTGCATAATATTCTAATTATTACAATGTTATATATGCTTTTAGGATGCTTAGATTAAAGAAGTCATGCGCATGACAAGGATAGATGATTGAGGATCTATTGTTTTGGGACAATGTTTATGTTTTATTTTAAAGAAAATTATATTTGAATTTATTATTGCACAATATAAATGTGGATGCTCATATTATAACCTATAATATTTTATCTACCCTTGCAAATGCTTTATCATGATTAGTCACCCAAGCAATAATGACTGTCAGGTCATTACGGCTGACAACCATATCAAATCAAAATAGTAGCCACCTACAAAACGTGTAGACTAAAACAAACTATGTCATTATTAGATTCCTGCAATATTTGGGATAAATATAAGGGAGGTGATTCGCACACCAAAGTTTTGATTATTTTACCACATTTTATGTATTAAAGGATTGTACTCTATATAGAGCGATTAAATGGATATTTTTTATTAAAATAACCAAAAACAATGTCATGTAGCTTGATTGTTTGGGAATTTTCTTGTGATGTTTAGACGTAAACAAAGTTTCCGATAACATTATGCATGCTATACAAATCTTTAAAAAAATATTTGTTTTCAGTGATATATTATACTCTGTGTATGAATGTCACGTTTTTGGGTTTCTTTGAATAATCGATCAGTAAAGTAACTTAGTTGAGCGAAAATGGACTCTCAGCAAAGTATTTAGTGCAATTATAATTAGAAGAATGCAAAAAATGAAAGGTTTGAGAGTTGAGGTATACAGATAGCCACGATCACAATTATTTATATGTTCCCTATTAAGCATGCTATGTTTCTATTACTATACAAATCATTACGTTTCTGATTCAATAGAAATTACAATTATAATAAAAATATTATGTTTCTAACTTGTGTCCCAAACTGTTAGCCACATTGTCAATGGCTTTTTTATATTAAAATTTTTTGTTCTGACATTGCTATATAAATAAATATATTTCTGATAAATTAGATATAAAGTTTCTGATAAATATGTTATGAGTTTCAGATAGATTAAACGTAACCTTTCTGATGAACATGTGTTTCGAATACATATATTTTCTAATAAACTTGCGATTTTGATAAGCACATAACGTTTCTGATAAGATTAGAAACTCATCAAATCCGATTCCTAACCTCTTTCACAACATCATCTTCATAACCTATAATTAAATCCAGTATATCTTCTACACAACCACAATCATTTTAAAATCTACAACTTTAAAATATCATCAACTTTCACAATTACCTTATTCTTACAAATGATTCTACAACAAACCAAAGCCCCTTTTCTAAACAGTGGGTTCTGTCATGCACTTGAGCCTCTTAATAAAAGCAATCTTTTCACGCATGCCAGCCTCTCTAGATGTAGGATCATTTTTTGGGATATTGAGTTTGACCCTTTGGCTTCTACAATAAAACAGAAGAAAGGGAAAAATCAAAAAAGATTGATTCTTTGTTGTAAATGTCTTCAACAGATTTCTTGAGGAATGGGAACTGCACAACCCAGCGAACAACCCTCAATTAAAAATATCAGAAAGGATTAGAGACGAAATATCTGTGGGAGCAGACAAATTCGAAAATCAAAATGGCCAACTCAATATTGGGTAATTGACTAATTCAAAAGCAGAGTTAACACCATTTTTGTACAATGATCTCATTATCTATTTTTCTAATAACCATATGTGTGTGTGTTGGGATCAAAGTTTATAATCCCAACACGTAAATGGAACGACATTTACGGGATTACATTAGTTATCTCATTTAGCCAAAACACAAGGACTTGAATCATAATATTGTAATAGTTAGTTTGTGTTAGGCTATATAAGCCCTCCTAGACTTCACTAGGAGGGTGAGACTCATTTGTGTATTTTACTCTTTCATTATCAATAAACACAAAGTTTTTCCCTTCTCTCTCTACTCTCTCTCTCTAACCATGGAAGCTTTAATCTTTCATCATCCACGACCTCCCGAATCACAATAATCAATCAAAACCATGATCCTACAAGTGGCATCAGAGCCGTGGTTATTAGTTTTGGTTGATTTTGTGTTTTTTATCTTGTCCAAATCGTATTTTTTTGGGGTTCGTACAACTGTTTCTTGAAACTGTTTACCATAATTTTTAATCCAAGCAAATTTATTTTATTCTACTTTTTGGTAACAGTTTCGTTATATTGATTTAATAGTGGTCAAACTTTGCTGGCTTGCATATCTGGTGGACTGGTAATATTGGTCAGTAAAAGCAACAAGAAAAGGACGGTCGGAATCTTGTTGGAATTTCTCACCGGAACATGGTCAACGGGTCAAAACCCTCATCCTATGCGAAACTTCATTTTTCTACGCATAACTTGGACAAGTTATGCGTAAGGTTCAACTTAGGCAAGAAACCCTAGTCTTACGCGTAATACTTACGCAAAAGACACGGGCTACGCATAAGTTACGCTTACGCGTATGGCACGTTTACGCAAAAGATAATCTATGCGTAAGATTTCCAACAGGTCTACGCGTAAGGTTAAGCGTAGACCTGCCAAATGAAAAATGTTTTGCGTAAAGTGTTCAAAATGATAAAACAGAATTGAAGATGAAGCAGAATATTGACCATAACCAATATACCATTGGCTCTCATTGACTTCAGTCTTACGAAACATCATCAGTCCAATACTAAACAACCCATATCTATTCCTAATCTGTAACACAACCTAATCCCTCACCGTTCACTCCCAACTTACAATCATTATCTCAATCAAAACAAGACTCGTGCATAAGAGTTAAAACAACAAAATGATCTCAGAAATCTTGTCATGTGTTACAAAAGATTTGTAAACCTCAAAGATTGAACCACACAAAAGATTTTTCATCACCGATCTAATTTTTGAAGACTATGCTTCAATTTATATCCGAAAAAATTGAAGAACGAGTATAACAATTATTGTTATTCCCGTGTTTTCCTTTCGGTTGTCATAAAACAAGTAACTAAAGAACTTAAACCTACCCGAGACCCCAGTTATGAGATCTTGAAGAACGCGACCCTTTTTGAAGAAAACATTCGAGCAGAAACAAATTTGAATAGGGTTTATGAGGGTCGAAAATTATATTTGAGGTTGATGTTTAATTGATAGTGCTCGATTTATGATGTAGATGATGATGAGATTTAATTTTGGTGATGATTATTGAGATGAAATAGTTGGGAGAGTTTAAGGTGAGAATAAGATGTAGGCGGATAAAATGTGAAGTGAGAATAGGTTTAGGGTAAAACGTGATTTTTTTATGGTTTATTACTGAAATAGATTCGGATCATCTGTTGAATTTGAATCGGGTATTTGGTGTAATGGATTGGGTTATGATTTGTATTGTTTGGGCCGAGTATTCCAAATAGTTTGATGGGCTTAGCTGTGATCCGGATTTGGATAGTGCTTTGCACTTGGGACATAATCTAATGATCCAATCCGTTGAAATGATTTGTTTTCTTGAGGTTATATTGAGCTGAATTTTATTATGGGTTAATAATTGTTATGGTCAATGGTTATATTTGGGCTTTTAATTGACAAAATGACTTATTTCACCGGGATACATTTTTGACAAGATCGGGAAACCATTATTAAATTCATTAAACCGTCAAAAGGCTAGAATTGAGCATTTAACCGCAAGATGTGACTACGGGGTTAATTCTTTATTATTTATTTGAGGTTGGAGTGGGATATCACGGTCACGTGTACTTAGTATCTGAAGATATCGGGTTGGTTGGATGCATGATTCTTCGAGATCCTTGTTCGAGCTTTTATCCGTACAAATGACCAAGACTTGAGTTGTCTAGTTATACCTTATGTAAGGAGTTACGTTGTTGTGCTCACAGAGTATAACTATCACTTTAAAGGAGTTACGTTGTAGTGCTCAAGTGTCACCAAAAGATGTGGATAATTCAAGAGACGTTCGTATACATTTAAGGAAAGTTGGATGGGTATATGATTTCCTACGATTATTGAAATTCTCAGTATTGGTTCTTAGTCAGACAATAGTGCAAGCTTAAGTCACAAGTTTGGGTAATTTTACTTCAGTCTCAAGTTCGTCATATCGGGTTTTCTCCATCAGTAGTCACTACAAAAAGCCGTCAGAATAATAATGGGGTCGGTAATGAGTTAGTTGAGAGGAGTATAAAAGAGTAGAGATGTTTATCAGCAGTTGATTCTCACGGGCTATTTATGATACTTCACACATAATCGGTTAGTTAAAATATGGGGTTACGCTGCCTCCGTTTCCATCGTCAACATAGTGTGTATGCTTCCGATTCCGCGAAGACATCGTGGGGGAAGAGAGAGTGGGTGTTCTTTTGCTTCTTCGACTTTTCTTGACTTCTTTGCGAAAACACTCATTTTCCACGAGGATCTGCATTTAGGGGGAAGAAATGTGCACATCAAGGACGCATAATAGACTCACATGATCGAGCTTACAATTTTATTACTACCAGAGAGACGTCCGCAGAGATGATCAGCGGTTCAGTTTTGTGATTTCGGTGTAATCATTTCAACTCTCGCGGGTTGCGAAGTGCGAAGTAGCCTGCATATGTGAGAAGATCTTGCTGATTTCTTGCATGTTACCCCCGAACGGACTTCCGCATAGAGCATAACTGTGATTAAGTGACTAGTCAGATTTGCTTAGTGTGGTTTACAGTGTCATCTACAAATTCCGCTGCGTACTGAAAACTTCCAAAGTTAGAAGACATGTGGACTACATCAAAGTTTCGAATCTGCTGAAGACGGTTGTCAGTTTGGGGGGAAGCTGATTCAGAAACTTCGCCAAAAAGAAGTGTACGAAGAAGCCGCTAAAGACATGCAGCATGAATTGGGGGGAAGTTAATCCATTTCATGCATATTACATCATTTGCCTACAAGTGAAGATAAAGTTTTTCAAGCCGAGGTACAAGATGAAGACAAAGAGCGTCAACTGTCACCATCCTCAGCAATTTGAAGAGCTTATGAAGACCTTTCTTTATTCTTATTTGTCCTTGTAGGAAATGTTGTAAGTAATCCTTTATGTCGCCCCATTGGGGGAAGATTGTTGGGATCAATCCCAACACGTAAATGGAACGACATTTACGGGATTACATTAGTTATCTCATTTAGCCAAAACACAAGGACTTGAATCGTAATATTGTAATAGTTAGTTTGTGTTAGGCTATATAAGCCCTCCTAGACTTCACTAGGAAGGTGAGACTCATTTGTGTATTTTACTCTTTCATTATCAATAAACACAAAGTTTTTCCCTTCTCTCTCTACTCTCTCTCTCTCTCAAACCATGGAAGCTTTAATCTTTCATCATCCACGACCTCCCGAATCACAATAATCAATCAAAACCATGATCCTATAGTGTGTGTTTTCTGATTTGAATTATATTTAAAATTAGATGATAAAACCTATTTCAAGTTAACTTATTTGGCTACTTAATAGAACATCATCATTATGAAGGCCCAAGTGATGATCCTACAACCCATAAAGACCCATTACGAGCCTGATTTTACAATAGTGTTTTTGTAAATTAGAAACACCGACTTTACAAGCAACACACTAATAAAAAACATTTTAGTTACCCCGATATAGTTGTTGTGATTGCACAGTAAATGAGGTAAAGATCATATTATTTTTAATATATAATACGATGGGCCGAGGCCCAATGTTACATGAGATAGTTATCTTAACAATATCTTTTCTATATTTAAATTTAAATTATGTCTATATAAACACAAACAGTTATCGACCATAATTCATTATTAGGTATTGCGCTTTAAAGTGTAACAGGTTTACTCAATATAATTTTTAACAATATATTGTTATGATTGTAACAACCCACAAAACCTCATTACTATCATTCCCATTACAAATACCTATAGTAGGTATTTCACAGGTAAATTTTTGCTTTTTATGTGCATTTATTACTTGCATGACTCACTAGACCTGCTCACGTATCTACACAAGCCAAATAACTCAACACTCACATCCTATAAACCCCTGGTATGTCAAGCATAAGATCACCACAACACCATAATAAGTAATCAACCAATATAAAACACTAAATATATCACAAAACCTTAATAAACCTTAACTAAACCCTAATTAGGTCTATGTGTTTATTTGAACCTATATGCTTAAATTAACTAGTATGAAAGTGTCCAAGGCTTAAGTATGAGTTACCTTAGGAATATTAGGATACCTTAGGACCATTAGGCATTATTACAACCCTTTAGACCTTAGGTACAAGTCCCTTAAGCACAAAAACCATAACTAAGTCATAACTTCCTAGAATTAGGTCTAGACTATCCCAAAACTTCCCCATAGGTCACTACAACTTAGTATAAGCCTCTTAGGACTTATGATTAGTTATTAGACACTCATAGGACACTAATCTAGGCACAAAACCCTAGGATAAACCCTAATCTCCCACTAAACACAAATAGGTCATTTAGGTCACAAAACTAGGTCAAACCTTCCCAAATCTTTCCCATAAGTTACCATCACTTAGCATAAACCCTTTAGGACTTAGGATTAGTCACTAAACACTCTTAGGAACCTAACCTAGGCACTAAACCTTAGAAAAAACCTTAAACTCTCACTAAGTAAAACTAGGTCAAAACTTAACCAGTAAAACCTAAACATATGCACCTCAAACACCTTAACCAAGCACCATAACACCTCTCCCTAGTTAACCTAGCACCCTAACACCTTACAAGCACCCACACAAGTAGGTGCATCACCTACTTGTCTAAACCACCACTAATCACCACTAAACCACCACTAATCCACCACTAAACCACCACTAATCCACCATTAATCACCCTAAACCACCACTAACCTCCCAAGCAGCTTACAAGCACCTCCAAGCTAGCACACAAGTAGGTGATGCACTTACTTGTCACCTACTTGTGCCGCGGCTTCACCACCACCACAAACACCCTATAACCACCTCATAGCCCCTCCTAGTCACCACCATAGCTCGTCCTCATCACCACTAGCTTAGCTTACTCAGCCCTCCCCCTCCTCGACACCACACCATCTCTTTTGACACCTAAACCCCCCCCCCCTTCGACCCTATAAATACCCGCAACCCTCTCCTCATTTCAAACCATCCCATTCTTTCTTTCCACCTCAAAATTTCTGTAGTTAGTGGTAGTATACGAGCTATAGTGAGCCTAGGAGTCGAGCAAAATGAGACTTGAGGCCTTGTCGAGTCCCATTTCCATCGCTAAAAACCCTAAACCTAGTTAACCCTCGTTAAACCCTAAACTAACCAAGTAAGCTTTACATTTAGTTCTCTTATCTTTAGTATAGTCTTAGGATAGTATTAGGATGCCTTAGATCCCTTAGGAACCCTTGCATGAGCCTTGAACCATTTCATTTACTAGTTTACATTTTAAAACCCTAAAATAAGTTTAATACATGTTTGCATGCTATACACCCTTTATATGACCTATAATCTGAATTAGATAACTTAGATAGGCTAATATTAGTTAAATATAAGCTAGAAAACTTAGTTGTTACATAAAAATATAAGTTACATGCATTTAGGACTAGTTTTGCAAAACTTTACATGCATAAGGGTATATATCATAAATTCCTGAAATTATAAAGTCTAGGGACTGTTTTTGACATTTCCTAGAAGTTATAAGTATAAGGACTAGTTTTGCAAAGTATTAAAACCTTATGATAGATATTAAAATAAGTTATAAACTAAAAATGACTAGTTATGCAAATATTATAAAGTTAAAGGTCTAAATGGTAAATATAGAAAACTTAGGAGTCTAAGGGTTAGTTATGTCATTTTCTAAAACTATAGAAGTCTAGGGACTAGTTGTGTCAAGTATAGATAGTTATAAGTATAAATAATATAAGTAATATAAGTTTAGGGTAGAAAACGTAAATATATAAATTATAAGGGTAAAAAGTAAAAATATCATATAAATATAAAACCTAAATGAAGTTAGAAGCATAATGCAATGGTAGGGAGCTTCATGCGAGGAGTGCTATGTGGATATTTCATTTTGACGAGTTTGTTGGGTTTACGAATTAAAGTGCCCTGACTCCTCGAACGATTATTGCATATACTTCTGAGATATGATGGCCCGAACGGTGTTGTGGTTATAACTTAACTTAATAACAATATAGCTCAATAGTAGGTTGCTTCATGTGAGGAGTATTAACTTCTGAATTATGAAGGCCCGAACGGTATTATGTTGATAACATAATACAATAGTAGGGAGCTTCATGTGAGGAGTCATATACTTCTGGATTATGATGGCCTGAACGGTGTTATATTATATCTAAAACATTAACGAACCTAAGAACAATAACTTAAGAAACTTAAACAAAGATAACTAAAGCTTGTCATACATCCAAACCTACAACACACTAGGATACGTGAGTAAGACAGTCTAGTTCTTGAATCATTATTTGCATCACTTAGATTACCCTAAGCCCAGGTGAGTTCATAGCCTCATACTCTTTTAAAATGCTTTCACTCTAAATGCTTTATAAACTCTGTGAGGAGGATACATGCTACTTGCTTTATTTAAAACCGAATACAAGTCTTTTTCTTTGGTTGTTGCACGAGTAAACTAACTGCCACTACTACATAACCAAAATTCATGAATCTAATCATTTGGTATATTTTACCCACGCGAACACGAATATAGTTGATAGATCTATTGGAGTTTGACAACTCCCGTTGGTATTAACACCTTACTGGGTGGTACTAATAAGTACTATATTTGAACCCACTGAAGGTTTAACTTTGGCAAGTTATCCTTCCCATCCCCTCATGGTTGGGTCTGCAGCCCCCATGACCCGGATTGTTAACGTGTGGTTCATGAGCTTAGCCATTCATGATAATTGTGTATGCATCACAATTATCACACACCTTACATTTTTCCTAGATGGGTGTATTCTAGGTATACAAAAGTTTGAATCTGATAAGGGAGATGGTGCAGATAAAAAGGATATTTGTCGTTTTGTTGATGTATCGATTGTTGATGCGGAGAAAAAAGATGGTGCAGACAAAAAGGATATTGGTCGTTTTTCTGATGTATCGATTGTTGATGCGGAGAAAAAAGAAACGAAAAAACGAAAACATCCATACGAAAGCATATTTACTTAGAAGTATATTGGAGGAATGTTTTTGTTGTCCTGTTTGTTCGGGAACTTGCAAATGTCCACCTGAAAATTGTAAATGCTCTTATTGTTCACCTCTCACACCATAATTATGTTGAATTTTGGAATATATGTATGTTTATGGTCATTATTTTGAATTGTTTATGTATTTTTATCAAAAAATACTTTTTGTTTCTGTTTGATCTATTGTTTTGGGGCAATGTTTTATATTAACTATATTATGTTTTATTTTAAGGAGAATTATCTTTGAATTTATTATTTTACAATATTTGCCTTTGTATTTTTATGAGTGACTTATATAATTTATAATAAGAATAAAAGACATTTTATTTAATAATATAATTTAGTTTATAATATTGTTTGGGCATTCCTATCCTATTTCATAACAATATTAAAATGAAATTGTATAATTTTTAACCTAAATCAATCTAACAAAAAGTAAACCCAAACACGGGGTTCTAAAACTAGTATATACATATATAAACTGATTTATTGATAGTAATACGATAAGATTTATTTAAAAAAAAATGAATCGGTTTAATATATCTTAAGTTATAATGCATTTACAATTCTAATCCAGTTTGATTTTTAGCAGCTATATTCTACTGAAAAATATAACTCATCTAAAAAGAGATCAAGATGATTATAAATATGCAAGCACAACAAACACCAATAATAGAGACAATTAAACACGAAATCATGCGATCACCCCCCATATTTGACACAAAGAAAATAAAATGAATACATTATCTGGACCCCTGCCAATTCAGGTAGGAAGAATACAGATCGCTAAAAAAGTTTGCAGGCTCGTTATAATGTTTGAACATGTTTACATTCCTTACCTTCCATAGGGATCACTACCGATTTTTAATGCCTCCTTGACCGATTTAATGCCATCCGATTTAACCCCCACTACGACCTAATTTTGACCCATAAAGACCTTAACATAAGAACATAAGCTCTCTTTTCTTAAAGTGCACTAGTTTAGATAATTATAGGTACGGAATCTACTAATAAATGAGCACTAATAATACAAAAACATGTATCCAAAAGTGTATATATACAATATGTGTTATCATATAAGTGTAGCATTTCTTCCTACATCCTACACACTAATGGATGCTCAAGCTCATCTCCTATTAAGACCTACCTTAGTTGCACCAGTTTACTCACTCCACAAAAAGTCATTACCCGTAGGTGTCATCAAATCACCGTCACTCGCTAACACCAGACGCAACAAATTATTTGCCTCCCACCCCACTTCCACTGCCCCAAAAAGAGAAAAAGATGCAAATAAGAGAGTCGTTATTACGGGTATGGGTGTTGTTTCTGTGTTTGGAAATGAGGTTGACACATTTTACGAAAGACTCTTAGCTGGAGAGAGTGGGATCAGTTTAATAGATCGATTTGACCCTTCTGGACTCACTACACGATTTGCTGGTCAGATTCGTGGGTTCGAATCAAAAGGATATATTAATGGGAAAAGTGATAGGAGACTTGATGATTCTCAACGGTATTGCATTGTTGCAGGGAAAAGAGCTCTTGAAAATGCTGCACTTGGTGAACAAGAACGATCCAAGGTTTAAACTAGTTCCTGTTTATAATGCCTCCAGATATTAGATTCAATAGGTTATATTAATCTTTTATGATTTTCAGATTAATAAGGAGCGTGCTGGTGTTCTTGTTGGTTCCGGAATTGGAGGTGGTAACGTATTCTATGATGGTGTAGAGTCTTTAATCAAAGCAGGTCCTAGAAAAATCTCACCATTTTTTTCACCTTTAATGTTGACAAATATGGGATCTGCCTTACTTGCTATGGATCTTGGCTTTTTGGGACCAAACTATTCCATTTCTGCTGCTTGTGCAACATCCAACTATTGCTTCTGTGCTGCTGCAAATTATATCCGCGAAGGGAAGGCTGATTTGATGATCACAGGTGGAGTTGAAGCTTCCGTTGCTCCAGCTGGAATTGCAGGTTTTTCTGCTTGTAGAGCATTGTCTCAAAGGAACGATGCTCCGAAGACTGCCTCCAGACCATGGGATAAAGATAGAGATGGCTTTGTTATGGGCGAAGGTTCTGGTGTTTTGGTAAGTTTATCACTCTATGTTTTTTCAGCTGATCTTATATATAATGCCCCCACATATGTGTTGTGGTGTGTGATCTTTCATCAAATTTAACGCAGGTGATGGAGAGTTTAGAACATGCAATGAAAAGGGATGCACCAATACTTGCTGAATACTTAGGAGGTGCAATAAGTTGTGATGCATATCATATTACTACTCCACGCTCCGATGGTCTTAGTGTTACATCTTGCATTCGAAACTGCCTTAAGGATGCTCGTGTGTCAGTAGAAGAGGTACTTCACATTTCCTTTTTTTTTTTTTTTTATCATTTATTCTCCATTAATCAAATTATACTTACAAAAAATCATACATTACCAAATTCATGTAAATCTTGTTGCTAGGTTAATTATATCAATGCACACGCAACTTCTACCCAAGTCGGAGATGTTGCTGAGGTGAATGCTCTCAAGAAGGTATTCACGAAGACAAAAGGGATCAAAATAAACGCCACCAAGGTGAACTCAACTGTTAGGGATAATGATTTAAATACTCCACAAACACTCAATATTCACTTATCTTACCTTCTTTGTTTCAGAGTATGATCGGGCATTGTATGGGTGCAGCTGGAGGTATGGAAGCAATTGCTACTGTAAAAGCGATTCAAACAGGATGGCTGCACCCCACAATTAATCAGTTTGTATGTGACACCTAAATTGCTTTTGTTTTCCATTTCATCATTCAACTTCTTTCCGTCACGCATTTCTTGTGCAACTGTAGGACCCAGAACCTGTTGTAGATTTCGACACTGTTGCAAATAGAAAGCAACAACATAGGATCAATGTTGGTGAGTTTGTTACCTGTTCTCCAACCTTCAGTACAGTTGATATTTCACTTGCTCTAACTTTTCTTCTCTGCAGCAATTTCAAATTCAATTGGTTTTGGTGGCCACAATTCGGTTGTAGCATTCTCATCGTTCAAACCTTGATATGCATGAACGCACTTCAGACCAAGAGAATTGATATGATATGCCATGTAACAAACTTAAGATCGTGAAATTTCTTATTAAATTCATTACGTAAAATTTCATTCTAGGTCGCATGATCTACAATTCTCTCCGATGATGATCATCTCTTGTAAAAAAACAATAGTAGTTTTATACCAAGTAATGATGGATGTAGGTTATATATTCTACATTTCTCTGATAATAATCACCTCCTGCGAAACAACAATAGCAATTTCATGTTAAGTATGCTATGAAAACTAAGGGAACTAATATCATACTAATCGCTTTTAACATTATCATGTGGCATACATTTCACACATGCATATAAATTACCACCTCCATTCATTACATCTCTCATTAAATTATATTTTGATGATTTATAATTTGGATAACTATGATGGTAAAATTGACTTTTTATCATAATTTCTATATTATTTGATTGTGGACTCTCTTTTTGAGACGGAGGGAATGGGATTTATTTGAGCCATAAACTCTAATATAACACACCTGATATCACAGGCCGGTCAAAGACGCACTGGTGTTATTTTTGTCACAAACGAAGTTTAGGCATCATGTCAAAAACAAATCGAGTTGAAATGAATATAGATATCATATTTGTTGTCATAGATCCAAATAGCCAATTTTAGCTATTCATTTTTCATCTAAATTAATAAAACACTATTTTTCAACAAAAAAAAAATGCAAACAGTAAGTCTTCAAGCTACAAAAAATACACCTTCGCGACGAGAATTTAATTATCTATCTATAAATATGCACTTTTTTATACTTTCGACAATTTTTTTTTTTTTTCAAAATTTCCGCCTAGTATATCACATGTGATTTGTAAAAGTCAAATCACAAAATGTGATTTTTTACAAATCACGTGTGATTTTTCTGGGCGAAAATTTTGAAGAAAAAAAAAGTTAGTCGAAAGTATATAGAAATTATCTACAGAAAGACAATTTAATTCTCGTCACGATGTATGATTTTTTTGGCGTAACATAAATGAGTGACCGGGATTGGTTCATTTCTCACGAATATAAGGTCTTTGAACTTTTGCCATGCTAGATATATATATACATATCTGATAGTCTAGCGAGTTATGTCGTTGAATTATTTTTATTTTATTTTGGAGATCTAATTAATTTTACAATGCAATCATTTAGGACTCTTCATTAATTATTGAGTCGAGTTATTCTATAAACCAAACATTCCTCACATACCAAGGGACTCATTCTCACCATCCATCTAAAAAAAAAAAATCAATGGTTGAGATTAAAAGCATTTTATTATTTCACCCATTTTTTATAATTTAAATATCTCTTAACCCGTTAATCGTTAAGCGAAAATAATTACACATTCGCGACGGGCATTTAATTATCTTTCTATAGACGGGCACTTTGATATACTTTCGAAAAAAAAATCGTTCTTTTCACGTTTTTTTTCGTGGCCGGAAAAAAAATCATATATGATATTGCATATCATATATGATATGTAATATCATATATGATATTACATATAATATCATATATGATATTATATGTAATATCATATATGATATTGCATATCATATATGATATGCAATATCATATATGATTTTACATATAATATCATATATGATATTACATATCATATATGATATTACATATCATATATGATATTATATGTAATATCATATATGATTTTTTTGGCCACGAAAAAAAAAACGTGAAAAAACGAAAAAAAAAAATTCGAAAATATATCAATTAGCCTATCTATAGAAAGATAATTAAATGCTCGTCGTAACGGTATATTTTTTTTCGCTTAACGAGTAACGGTTTGAAAGATATTAATATTTGAAAAAAAATGATGAAAGTGGGTTTTTTAAATTGTTGGGATTAATCTCATCCATTAGATCAAATAAAGATGGAGGGTGGAGATTAGTCCCTTGGTATGTAAAAAAAATTTGGTCCTCAAATGATCTTTACTCTTAATTATTATTGTATTTATTAACTAGTTATAATACTTGTGCACGCACAGGGTTTTTAAAATTTCGTTTTGATTATGTATTATTATCGATTAAGAAATGAATCATTTAACATGTTTTAAATAGTTTTACTTAGTAGACTAAAAATAAAAAATCATATCTATATATGTTATAATCTACCTATTATTTTAGGAGAATGATTTTGGATTAAAAATTATATTTTATTATTCAAGCAAAATCACATGATGATACTTGACTTGAATGAGATGTTAGTGATATATGCTTTTAGTTTTGCAAACCCGTGCTATCAATTTACGATGTGTTTTGTAATTCTGGTATTTCTTTTACTTATATTTTCGTTAATATATGTAGCATATTTAGATAGCTTTGAAGATTGATTCATTTCTTTGATTATAAATAACTATCATACCATGTTTACTAATGTACTTTTTTGTTTGAAAATTTGTATTTTCATAAGTTTGTGCTATTTACTTCTCATGTTTGATCATAAAATTACCAAATTAACATAGATGCTTACACTATAGTTTCTTTATTACATAAAGAGAAACAAAAAGAAATGTAATTGGTAGAACTCAAATTTAATCTTACGATTATTTATAATGTATAAGAATAATTTTTCTCTAAACCCGAACTATATAAGGAAATTATTATTACTTGTATAAGTAAATTATAAATGCATAAAAAATGATAGAGTACATCCGCAAGTCTTTTAGAATTGTTTGAATCCTTACCGGCCTTTCACTTTAATGCAACTTTCTTCACAATTGGCCTAAATCATTAAGGTAAAACACACTCATATTTTAGATCATTGGTTGACACCCATAGTGTTATCAATGATGGCAAACACCTGCTAAGTTTTATTAATTCATATCATAAAATTCCCCATATAGGCACTAAAACACATCTTTGGTACATTAACCTTTCATAACAATCATGTGTTGATACTTAATCCTCCTCTAAAAAGCGCACACAATAAATTGCATTACACTTTAGTGTGTGCGATAAGATCATAAAACTGCAAAAACCACTAACATGTTGCATTATAGTGAGCATAACAACAAAGTTAGTCATAACATCAAATCAGAAATCTTCAGATTAAAACTAATGGGGTATTTGGTTATGCTTATTAAAGGTGCTTATTGGCTTATTCAATTACCATAACACAATAAGTTTATGATAAAACTATAAGCTTTTTTGAGAAGCTTAGTAAAAAACCCCTAAACTCCCAACTAATTCTATCATAACTTAGTGTGTTTATAGTAAAACACAAATATTAAGTGTAGAAATTTTCAATAAAACACAAAAAAAAAAAAAAAAAAAAAAAAAAAAAAAAAAAAAAAAAAAAAATTACTAAAAGTTGGTATGTATAACAAAAAAGTTAAACCATAAAAAAATTTACTAAAAACTATCAGCTAGATAAGGCATAAGCCAAAGTGATGTTGAGGTCTCTTTCGAATTCTATTCAGAAGCAAAAAGGGGTTTACACATCAATCATAAGTATAGAATAATGGTTGTATCTCACATCCGTGATTACCAAGTCAATAACATTATCGCAATATAGTAACGTAATAACCTAATTAAAAACTATATATTCTTGCTGAATAATTCTCATATACATACTTTCAATTCCTTTACAACAACCAACTATTATTATTTATTTATTTATTTATTTTTATTTTATTTTTTTGAAACATCAAGTCAATGAATCATGTTGTACAAAATGTGCGAGTTTAGTGGTACATAATGAGCGTTGATAAAGTTAAAATATGTTCCGTAAAGTTTTTAAAATATTTTTATGGATATCCATATATAAATTTTAAATAACAATTTCACGAGTCCTTGTTATAAGTAGAATCACGTATATTTATTTTATATCACAGTAACTCATGTTTACCATTTGATATTTATATTCCCGTTACTAATAATTTAACCGTATTTCAAACCCGTGTACGCATAAATTAAACTTTTAAATAGTAACATGAGTCCTTATTTTAAAAAAATATTCTAATGGAAGAAAGTTTAAAACTAATATTAGTTTAAAAAATATTTAACGTATATTAATACTAATTCACATATTTACCAAATTTATTTTAATAGATGAAAGTCAAAAAAACTAATACTATTACTCATGTAATTTTAAACAACGTTAACATTATAAAGTATACGGGGTATGAAGTGTAAGTGGTTATTTGTTTATTATCTAAAGTTATTAAAAAACATGGAGACTTATAATTTTACACTTAACCACTAAGGTTTTATTAATTATCTCCTCTTTTCTTAAGTTTTTATTTTTACAAATTTGACACCTATATTTTTATGTGTTTTTTTTATCAATCAAATTCTTCTCCAAATTTATTAAAGTTTGACCAAAATCAATTCAATTTTGACTTTTTATTGGCCAATCCTATTGCTTGATTTTGCTTATGTGTCAAAATCGAGCTCTCCTATTGGTCCAATTGTTTTTTCAATGAGAAGGGTTTCGCAAAAACACTCCAAAATGATGTAATTCTTGTATTATATAAAAGATGGCTTATTTAAGTTTGTCCACATAATCATGCCAATGAATTAAGACGCCAACCTACAAAAACGTACTTATATTGACCTTGATGTAAAATATTAAATGTAATTAGCCAATCATGTTAAGCCAACTAATTTCATGCCTAATGATGCCTAATTCCATATTTTTAGTCGCAATGTGATGCCTAACCATGCCTAAAGAAAAGGGAGGAGGGTTGTGGGTTACAAGAAAAAAAACAACTAAACTTCGTTTTGTAATATTCCTTGTTAAGTTATGAAATAGGGAATTTTGTGTTTTGCAAAATATTTTGTTGGAAAACGTTGATTTGAACGCGATTTTTGTTTTCCTTATTTTTCACAAATATTTTGTAGAAAATAAGAGTGTTTCCCCCAACTAAACGCACCCTAATTATCTCCCTAATAATCTATACACTAACCTTCTATTTTTACGCCAGACATAATATTTGGAAAAAGAAATACAATAAGATTTGTTCTATATATAGACTTTATAACTGAGCGGTCATTTTGGGGCCTTAACTGGTGATCAGGGTTGTTTCCCTCTCGACAATAAAGCTTATTCCCCTCGTCTCACTGGCGAACCTTGACCCTGTTATTTTGAGGTCATATCGAGTATTCAGAGTTTGCCTCACCGCTCTCGCATCCCGCACAGACATAGTGCTTTACCCCTAGTTGTCCAGTCAACTTCTGCGCCTCAACGCACTTCATGGAGAACTAGCTAGCTCTAGGTTCGAGTGGCATTTCACCCCTAACTACAAATTATTCGCTGATTCTTCAACATCAGTCGGTTCGGACCTCCACTTAGTTTCACCCAAGCTTCATCCTAGTCATGGATAGATCACCTAGGTTCATGCATATTTATGTAACTATTTATATATGTGTTTGGGTACTTTGAGTTAGTTAATGGAAACTCAAGCCCATCTGCTATAGAACAACCTTCGGTGTCACTATTCAAGTCACTCCAAGATATCACTTTTCTGCTCCGCCACCAAAATTCATCACGCACTATCACCAAAGGATGCCGGATACTTGCTACTCACCTTTGTGCCATTGCCAAAAAAAAAATAAATAAAAATAAAATAAAAAATCGTTATTATTGGCATGGGTTTGGTTTTTGTGTTTGGAAATGACATCAATGTGTTTGAAAGACTGTTAGCTAGAGAGATCGGAATTAGTTTAATAGATGGCTTTGATATTTCATAACTCACCACCAAATTTGGTGGTTAGATTCGAGGGTTCAAATCAGATAGGTATATTGATGGAAAAAATGATATGAGATGATTGTCAATGTTATTGCATTATTGTAGGGAAAAGAGCTCTTGAAGATGATGCACTTGATGTAAATCAACTCTCCAAGGTTTGTAATTCATTCTTGTTTACTTGATCTAAGCCTGCACGTATTGGACTCAATGGCTTTTTCCCTCACGATGTGTTGTTCCTTTTTAGTAGACTAGGCGAGTACCCGTGCATAGCAACGGAGGTTCCTAGCGGCAGAAATTAACGATATGCGGTATTGTTATAAGTGTTTCATGTAACATTCAAAATTGAACGTGAAAGTATCCAAATATAATTGCAAACGGTTGTAACATGCGATAATTCAACTCAAGAATATGTAAAAATTAGTGAAAGCGAAAATAAAATATTACATCAATTATAAGATAATAAATAACGTGCACGTTACTCGTTGCATAAAACTTCTTGGTATACGACATTTGAGGTGTAGACTCTTCTTTGACCCGCCTGATGAGCGGGCGAGCTTCATGTGTTATCTTAACCATGGCATAATCGCAAATGTATATAACAATGGAAAACTCCTATGTGATAATGATTATAAATAAGAGAAAACAGCTTCAATATTGAAGGAATATTCTTGTGTAAGAACGTAGGTGGTATTTGTTAGCATCGGGTTTAAAATGAATCAAAATTTAGATGTGATTTGATTTGCTTCATATAATATGATATTTTAAAGCCCGTGGAGTTGTGTATCATATATTACTATCATTGATTTTGTACCATATATTACTATCATACCGAGTTTTGTGTCTTACATAAAGCTTAAGTTTATTAATTCAGTTGGTGTGGTTATGAGCTAAAAGCTTAATACACTTATTTTACTGAGAATAGCTGAAATGGCTTTTGTTTTCACCGTCCAAAAGCTTAGTACTTATGTGGTGTATTTCAATTTTAATAAAAATGAGATGAAAGAATACCTTAAAACTTAATGTATGTGAACATATATTATAAACATTAAAGTTGGTGTTAGTTTTTAGTTGAAATGGAAGGACATGGTGTTCATGAGAAAAACAATCATCTACATAAGACACCTTCAGGTCTTACATATCATGAAAATTAGTCACCTCCTCTTGAAAAGGTCTTATTTTTGTTTAAATTTATAAATTTGGTCATGCGTAATATCCATGGACAACACAGCTTAGGCAAAGGAAACAAACTAAGATTACATAAAAATGGATTTTTTTGCTTAGCACCCAAGTAAAGGACATATACCCTTCAATAAAAAGGACTTTAAGCTCGTGCGGACTTTAAGGATGAGGTGTTCTTGAGCTAGATTGTGAGGCAGCATTACGTCGGTATTTATGTCTGTTCATATGAAAATGTTATGCATGAAAACAGTTACCAAGTTTGGTAAGCTATAAAGTATAGAAAGACAAGTCAGGAGTGGTGATTGCACCTTGGAAAGCAAGACCCTTCATGCATGTCCAGAAGTTGTTGTATTCATCGTAGATCGATAATGCGGCCACAATATAACAAAGCCTGAAATAGAAAGATGACTCCTGTTACTCACACACAAAGTTAGGAACTAACCCAAAATGTACAAATTGTACTTATAAGGTCTCACTTGTTGACTTTGAGATTCATAATTAAGATGGGTTTTACTACATTTCCAAGACCTAATATTTCAGGTTGGGTTTGTGATGTGGCCGGCTTAAAGTGGTTATCAAACATTCACGAAAACTAAAAAATAAATGTTCATATTGAAGAAAAAAGACTCTCACTTGACTTAAAAAGTTAAAATTTTGAAGTCAAACCTGTTACTTTTGATAATTAAAGCTCATACATGTTTTACTAAACATTAAGGACAAACTTTTTGAAGACGTATCACTTTATCAAAAACTTATAAGCTCCACTCTAAAATGCAACTATAAGAGATATAATTCAACGTAAATATTGACCTGATAGGCAACAGCAGCTGCATAAAAACTAAGAAAAATTCTAGCCAACATGGACCCCAACAACGCTCCAACAACAGCAAAAGGCCATAATAAGATTGCGAGACTTGCAAATGGGACACATATACTCTCAAAAAAAGGGCCTTCTCAACCTATACAATCATGAAATAGACGGTGCCATCCTTTTAGCTACATGTATGGGCTTTCCATGACAACAAGAACTGTGGTTACCAGAAAATCAACCACGAAACCTAGCAAACCCACAAAAGTGGCCACAGGAACAAAACTACCCTGCATAATAACACAAAAATGAGCTATACAACATGAAATCAAGCCTAAGTGACCCGTGTTTTCAGATTTAGGAAGGAAATGTATCTAACTTTTTCTCAATTCAACCTCCTGGAGGGTCTTGTTTCCGGAGATCAACGAGCATTGAGAAGTATGAATACAGATATACATCTGTAAAGTTAAACCCCACTTGATTGTATCCCAGTTTCTATCCCAATAACCAAATTTCATAAGCTTTTAATCTAAAATTAACTGAACAAAACAGAGAAAAAACACAGCTGGAAACATTCTTAGATGTGGAAATTTCAATCCATTAAAGGGTGAAACGGGTCGGTTTGGGTTGTATTGTCTCTTTTAAAGGTCAAAAAGATCAAAAGGTTGAAAGTCGCCCAAAGTGTCTAAAATTCATCAAACCTACTAAACCATTTTATTTCGAAATTCTGGATTGTAATTATCATCATATAGATCTTTGGAAAATGATCCCTGCTACTACGAAATGCCCCGGTTTGACCCATTTTGCCACTTCTACAGTTTTGTCTAATATACTTACAATCATAAGAGATAAAGTTGTATGTCTTAAACAGTAAGTTGGGATATACCTCTATAGTTTTCTAATATACTTACAATCATAAAGAGATAAAGATGTATATCTTAAACTATAAGTTGGGATCTTTATCTAACAGAACAAAAACTATTTATAGATCAACCCAACCCAGACCATTATAACTTGTACTATAAATGGGTTGTTTTTCCCACTACCCAACCTACCGCCCTGATCATTTTGCTATATTTGAGATGGTGCTAAAAGTTTCATAGGTGATCTAGATGTTTTATTAGTCTAGCTTCCAAATGCGCCTATTGTATATTTATGTTTGGTTGGTTCAAATTCTCATTGCATCAACTAAATAATGATAACAATCATCTATCTCTATCTCTCCAAGTCAAAGTGTGCATGAAAATCCAACATAAATGAAGATTAGTACCTGACAAGGAGAAAAGTAGACATGGTAGTTACAGATGAACCAAGGACATGTAAAGCATCACACCCTTTAACAGCTTCCATTGCCACATTAGCTCCATTCTTTGGTACATTGTCACAAAAAAATACAACCTTCAATAAAAAAAACACATGAGCACCATTAGATACAACAATAAGTTAATCTAACTATCTTATAATGCATAAAGGACTACTATAATTAGAATACTTAAAATTAAGCCTTACAAGTTTAGAAGCTTAAAGTACAAGTGATTCAAACACAGTTACACAATTAATACCATAAATGAAATATAATTAGACATTTACAAGTTTAGAAGCTTAAAGTACACACCACTTTGTTTTTGCCATTAAAGTTTAAAATTAATGACTTAAAATTGATCATTATGTATATTAAATACAATTAATTAAATAGTCAATAAATACAATTAATACACTTATTAAAACAACCCTTACATAAGAAATACAAATTATCAAGCATATTGTACAACCAACTTAAACATAATTGTTGCATTAAATGTCACTAATACAAATAATAAAGCATATTATACAAATTTTTAAGCCAAACGGGCAATGGGCCAAATGGGCTTGAGCCCGAACGGGCACGGGTCAAACGGGCTCGAGCCCGAACGGACACGAGCTAAACAAAATTTTTGATATCCGTAAATTTATTGTCAAAAAGAACATAATAAACTAAAATATGTTCACATATTGTACAAACCAAGCAAACTATTAAACAAAAATATAAAATAAATAATAAATAAAATAATACAAATAAAGCAAAATTTCATCAAACTTTTGCCATAAAAACTAATCAATAAAGCTATTGCCAAAAAACGTACAAATAAAATAAATTATTAATCGAAAAAATTAAATTACAGGGTGCCCGCAGCTGCATCGCGCGGGGACCCTGCTAGTACATTTAAAATCATTAGCTATCTATGACCAAATAGCTACCTGATAATAGACCAATTCTAGGACAAAAACAAGTTTAGTACCAAAAAAATACATGGCATTTATACTTTAACTAGAAAATACATTCAAGATTGAAAAACTATTTCTAGAAACAAATGGATGGGTGTCGGCTTTAGACCTGAATGAGGAACACTAATTACTTTTCATACCCTAGACTAAAGACCAATTAAAATATTTAGATAGAAGAACCACAAAATGAAAAAAAGTGTATTATTTAAAGAATATAGTGTTATACAAATTGGACCAAAAAATGTTTGTAGTTCAAGCATACCTATACTAAAGCCTATCCGTGTTGACCAGTTATCTAACCTGGTCGACAGAAGCAGTGCAGCTGATCAAATTGGTACGACAAAGGTGATTACTTATACTGGTGCTAAACCCAGATTCAGAATCAACCGTGGAAATGGTCATTAACAAATGAATCATAATGACCCCATACCAAAGACCGTTTGCGTGTTGTCCTAGTTATTTGATTTCTCTTCTTTATTGCTTTCCAAGTCCACCACATTCTCTACATTCACATGTTCTTCATGTTCTTGATACATCTAAGAAGAAATACGAAAACAATTAGCTTATTAAAGAATGAAACAAACCCATAGGGACATAGGAAACAGTTAATGAGAACAAACAACTTTTAATCGACTAAAAAAAGGAACATTAAACATTAACCAGGTAAGGAATGAGATTCAACAAGAATATATATCTACTACATACATACAAGCTACTAAAACTTACTACAACACTTCATAAGCATATTTTTAATTAGTACTTTATCTACTGCAAACATTATACATTGAAGGTGTTTCAAATAAAGCCATGTTTTAGCTAGTTTTTTTTAAGGCATTGCGTTAGTGTAAATTCCATGTATATAAATATCATTATCAGATATGGATATATGCCACTACTGATAATTTCATATAGTTTATTAGCAAAGAATAACACAGATAAACAACATACGCAACAACGTAAAGACACGCTTCTTCCAGGGTAGATTATAAAAAGGATGCATACAACTATAAAATGAATAATAAGGCATATCTCTTCTCTGAATAACATATAGATGATGAATGGATATTCCATAAAAATACAAATTACCATTCAAGTTTAAACAAAATCATTAATAACATAAGTAAAGTTAAGTACTCTACTTTCAAGAACAAACTTCATAAGCTATTAACAAGCGGCAGAATAAAAAACCTTTGACTAAAAGAGCATAATTACATAAATAAAATAGATAATGAGTACATAGTATAGATAATACACATATGATTTGACAAACTAATTTTGAAACTAATTACAAATTGAAATAAGGTATAGGTGCATTAGTTTAAACTAAGAATAGTAGCATACCATAACCATATTGAAGAGTTCAGATCGGAAAAACCACATTTGAGATCAAAACAAGAACAGAAAAACCCAAAACCCACTTGTAATCGAACTTTTTTTACTGATAGTGGTGTTGTGATTTGTGAATACGAAGATGCCATTTTATAGGTGGAGAAATCTTGATGATACGGTGCGTGATTTTAGTGCATGATTTTGCTGGTCACATAAGGAACTTTCAACCAAAAACCCAGCCTCGACTACCTGAAAATACCTAAACCATCAAAAGATGGTGGCAATTTCGGAAGATGGTGGCTGAAATAAGGTTATGATGGCAGCGGCAGCTGCTGTAGGTTTAGTGAGAGAGATGTGGTGTGTTTTAGGTTAGAGAATATGCGGTGTGTGTTTTTTTAGTGAGAGGTTTCGATTTACATTAATTGGTTGACAAGGGTAAAATGGGCATAGATTGAAATTTCAGTTTCCACATTTTCACATTTCCACTTGACCATTTTTCCATTATAAGTAGTTAAGATTACAAAGATATAACAAAGTTTACTAATCAAAATCATGTCTTAATAATGTACTCTAATACTTTATACAAGATATTTATACAACATATAAAGCATGAATGACTCTCTTTCTTAATTTTAAGATGTACAACCTTTAAAGCATAGGGTACAACACTTTAAAACACAAAAACACTCCTTATTTTAGTTTTAAATGAGAAATTAATGTGGTCCAGATTTTTAAATGAATGCAAATACTAAGAGCATGTGGTAAGGTAACGCAAGGTTAAAAGTTAACTCACTGCCATGTCAGCGCCATATCAGCTTTTACCCTTTAACCTTAACTCTTGACTTTCTACCCCGGTAACATAACTTACATTTAACTCACCTTAACTCACCTCCACCCCAATTATTTTCAATTTCAACCTCAGATTTTAACAAATACTTCATTTAAAACTAACAAAAACATTTATAAAACACAAATTACATTAACTAGTCATCTTAACCACAAATTACATTAACTACGATAATTAAACATAAAACATCTTAATTAAACTATCTTTGGATGGTTTATGTATTCATATTGTTTTGTATTCGATAATGAATTTTAAGTTATGATTTGATTTTTAAATCGTAGGGGGTGTTTTGTAATTTTTTCATTTTGGTATTCATAAAAGCAACTAATATGACAAGGGCCAAAACTGTAATGTTTTTTATATAATCGGCAGCTTAACGGTGCATGAAAGACTTAACATGGCACGTTAACGTGCATTTGACTTTCATACCCGGTAAGTTAACATGCTATCAAAATGAGGGTGCGTTAACATTTCACGCAGGTGAAATGTCACCTTACCGAAGACTCTAAAGCAAAAGGTACAATTTACCTTTGCCCAATTACATTTATAAATTAATTGGTCAATAAATACAATTAATACAGTTATTAAAATATCACTTACATAAGAAATACAAATTATCAAGCATATTATACAACAAACTTAAACACAATTCCTGCATTAAATGCTACTAATACAAATAATAAAGCACATTATACAAATATTCGAGCCCGAATAGGCAACGGACCAAAGGGACTCGAGCCCGAACAAGCAACGGACCAAAAGGGCTCGAGTCCGAACGGGCACGGACCAAAAACGAGCTAAACGGTCACGGGCCAAACGGACTCATGTTATACAAATTGCTTTAAAAAAGATGACGAAATAAATTCCTTAGTTAAGGAGTTGAAATACGTCACATGAAATTTTTGATATCCGTAAATTTAGTGTCAAAAAGAACATAATAAACTAAAATATGTGATTCACCGAAAATTTTTATTTCAGGGTACCCGCTGCCGCAATGCACGAGTACCCTGCTAGCATAAAGGTATAAGTAAACACAAAGATATTTTAACTTTTAAATTCTTATTAGAAGTTAATGCGTTGTTCCCTTTTAGTTGATTACAAAGATATAACAAATTTTACTAATCAACATCATGTCTTAATAATGTATCTATGGAAAACTAGAAGGGGGGTTGAATAGTTTACCGGTTTTAGTTTGATTATCTTTTGAACTTTACGTGCAATCAATGATTTAAGCTAATAGACAACATGTAATATGCAAAAATAAAGAAAGAAATGATCAAACCACAACACAGATGTTTATTGTGGTTCGGCTACAAGGACTCTATTTCCTTGCCCTACTCCACGCCCCGAGTATCCAACTCGAGAGTTTCTTTCACTAGTCAACAAGCTCCTTTCACCGGTGGAGAAAACCTTACACGTCGCTTACACAAGATTTCTGACACAAAGCTAGATGTTGAGTTCTTTTACAAGGGTACAACTACTCCCATCACACTATGTATTTTAAGGACTAAAATACTAATCGATCACTACTGAAAATACACAATCAAATGAAGTGTAAACTATAAGAAGTTTACATAATGCTAAGCTAACAAGTCTTGCAATGTTATGTTGAAACTTGTAACTTTGGTATGAACTTGTGAACTTCTTTGCTACAAAAGAACCTTACACAAATGAAATGTTAATGAGTTAGATGAATGAGATGTGTATGTATGTGTAAAATGTAATGGTAAGTGATAAAGGATTTCTTGAGAGTGGTTTGCTATTTATAGCCAACCAAGTCAGCATGCTGGCGGATCCAACGGATCCAAAACAAGGGATCCGCCCTTGTAACCCAAGGGATCTGCCAGGTCTGACAGACAAAGGCTCAAGAAATATTTCCATATCTAGCAATGTCACATCAAGATCCTTCAAGTCAACACAAGATATATTGAGTGAGAATCTTTCCAAATATGCATGAGATCTTTCCAAAAGTCAACTTGTAGATTTTGGAAATCTTTCCAAGAGTGTACATGATGTATGCCATGATGTCATGTAACATTTTCTATTATTAGAAATATGAAAATGTTATGTTTTATATGAAATGTAAATGTAGCAAATGTTTATATGAAATAAAATCTATTTATGCAAGACTTAAACTATAATCATGCTTTGTTAAAAATTAAAGTTTACACTTTCTCGTTAACAAAACTTAGTAACGATCGCAAAATATAAATACCATTTTTAGGCGATATTTGTATCAACAATCTCCCCTTTTTTGTTGAGGACAAAATATAAACTTTATTTTTTAAGCAAATCACTATTAGTAGTGTTAAGTCTTAAAAATATGTATTTAAACTTATTTTACTAGAATGATGAAAAACATTTGAAGTTTAAATATCTTTTCTCCCCCTTTTTGTCGAAACAAAAAGAAGAGTTGCGTAGCGAAATGATGCAAGGCAAATGCTCCCCCTTGGACAATACTCCCCCTTAATGGTGTGCCAAGTTAGAAAACATGAATTTTGAACCTACAAAAACGAGTTAGTCGTCGATAATGCCAAACAAGAAATCGGACAACCACAACAAGCTAATGAAAGTATAAGCATCCATAATCACAACACATATATGATCAACCAATAATGCACACAAGATAGTAGAATAGATATAATTTCAAGTAAAATTTGACTTTCTAAAAGTCAAAGACAAGAAATGGACAAGTTACCTTCCTACTTCTAAAAATAAAACAAAGTACAAAAAGGACAAATAAAATAAAATAAAATCCTACATCTATAAATAGAAATAACCCAACCAAGTCTTAATTGGGTCAAAGCCTCCAAATGCACGCTCTAGGAAAGGTTTGGATGAGAAAGAGCATCTAGGCGTTGTAGAATGTGTTGTAGAGCAAAGCGGGTTTCATCTTGAACTTGGTGAGCACCCATGGCGAGGATTGGGTAGGATTGGATCATTTGTTGATGGTTTTGGTGGTGGTGGAACATTGGCGGTTTGTTGAGATGAGGTGGGGTTGGCAATGGAGGAGAGCAAGGTGGTTTGGAACTTCATTGCTTGATGGAGATGACAGTCGATCATGTTTTTAAAAGCATACAAGTTATCGAGTCTATCATTGATCTCCTCATGGGTGTTTGGAGGGTTGACATTCCATAAGGAGTCATCTATGCCCTCATAGGAAGGAAAGAATGACTCAAAGTTTTGGGATTAGAATTGAGGTTGAGATTGTATTTGAGGTGCTTGGGATGATGGTGGATTAGGAGGTTCATAGTGGATTTCTCCATAGAGAGGGTCATGAATGTCCTTGAAGATGGGGTGAAATAACAATTGTTTTTGTTGGGATGGATGTTGTGGTGGTTTTGGTTCTTGTTGAAAAGGCTCATTTGGTTCAAAGAATGGCCTTGGTCATTGATTTGCTATTCGTTCTATTGATCCGAACGAAGGCAATGGTGGTGGATTTGATAATCTAGGTGGAAGATCATCTAGGTCTTGTAAGAAAGGATGTGGAGATGTTGGTGGAGTAGTAAAACGTTCCATTGGTTCAATTTTTGGTGATTTGGGTGGTGATGGAGATTTGGATGGTTGAGTTGGAGCTTTAGGTGGAGTTGGATTAGTAGGTGTTATTGTTGGTGGTGGAGTTGTGATCACATTGTGAAGCCTTGGTGATGGTGTAGGAGTTGCAAGGTTGAGGAAGTTTTCATCTTTGATGGGTGAACAGACGATAAGTGGTGATTAATCCGAATATGAGGAATTTAAGTTGATTGTAGAGTTGCAACAAAATGGTTTGACACTAATCCTAAAGGTTCTTCTAATTTGTCTTGATGATGATGGGGATGAATTAGTTGACTTTGTCATTATAAAAATGGTTGATTATAAGTGTAGAATCAGGGATTGTAATGGTGATGGTGTGATTTAGAAGTGTTCTAAGAGTGACTAGTTTTTAGAGTTGAAGAAGTGTTGAATGGAGTGTTTGGATTTGATGTTCTACCATAGAAATGTTGAGGTTTCTAATGATTTGAAGGTTCTCAAGTCATTGGAAGTCAATCCAATGGAAAATGGTGGAGTAAAAAGACCAAGATATGCAATAAATGCTATGTGGTCATGTCAAAAAATTTGAATCAGCTGATCTACGGATTCCAAGGATCCTTTTTGAGGGATCCTTGCTTTATATATGAGGTATCCTTGGGTTGTTATGCTTGAATTTGATTTTTAGCGGGAAAAGGTTTCCTATAGGTTCTAGTGATTAAAAGGATCCTAATGCACTGAACAAATAATAAGGAACATGTTTATACTTAAAAGGAGTGATTAGAAGTTGTTGTGGATGCTAAATCACGAAATGTTTAAAATTATCTACAGGTCCTGGCGGAACCCTGAGAATACACAGGCAGATCCCAAGTTTGGGATCCGTCTGGTCCGTTGGGCCAATTTCTAGGTTACCCAGAAATAACACTGGCGGAACCCTAAAATGGGATCCGCCCGCCAGGCCAAAAAAGTAGACAGTCCATTGTTTTGACTGTCGAGACGTTTTTCAAATTTTCCAAAAACTCCTAAAACATAAACTTACAACTATATCTGACTAGGAAATTATAAAAACGAACATAGAAACATGCTTACCGATAGATTTTGACCGGGGCTAGCGAATTTCACTATACTTAGTGAAATTTTCATAAACTTGAAAATTTGACAACATCCGGAATGTTGTCCACCTGTGTCATTGTTAGTTCATACATGTTTTAAACATAACATAGTATCCCTACACATACATAAACCCATGAAACATAGTATAATACAACCAAATTGTTCAAAAGGCACCTAGTGCCAAACACTCGCTTATGTCGGTCTCATTGGCGATTAACCTTCTTGATCTTCCTAAGAAACCTCCCTAGACACTTAAACATCCCCTTAGTTTGCTTGAACTCCTCCGACTCATTTGGAATGCTTGGGAGTTGCGATAGGTATTCTAGAGGAGGGAGCCTAGAGTTTGGCAAGGTTTTGTCTTCACTCATCAATGATGATGATGAGGAAGTAGGAGGATGAGGATGAGGACGCTTACCCTGTGTTTTGTAGACTCGCTTATCGCTAAGAGGAACAAAAGTATGTAGGATAGTGGAATAATCAAGATGAAGACCATTTGAAGTTGGAGGGATGGGAGCAAATTCCCGGAAGAGACGAGTCAAGAGCATTCCATAAGGCAAAGCGGTGGTGCCTTGAATTGGAATTTCGGCCATCCTTTTGGCTATGTAGTAAGCCAAGTTAAAAGGTTGTCGGGTTGACACGGAGTAGAGCATATAGCAAAGACACAAGTTGGTATGATCCCTATTCCCTATGGTGCTTATCATATTGGCTATAATCACTTCCTCCCACTTTTTGAATTGAGGCCTAAGCTCATTGAGTTCCATTCCATATGGGTCCTTATCAACCTCATTCCCCGACCTAGTTCTTCTAGTGTTGGTGACCCTATCAAAGAGATGATTACAAAGAACATCCTTGGATACAAGAGGAGTATCATAAGGATGAATGCGATCATGGAGCGAGTCAAGGGTTGAGAGTGAGTGTCTATCTGAATAGATACAAGTTCCATAGTTTGGAATGCCTAGAACTTGAGCAAAATCATTAAGAGAGATGTTGTATTGGTGACCATTAATCCTAAAAGACAACCCCATAAGACCCTCGGCATTGGTGTAGAGAGTGATGGAAGCATAGAACTCGAGAATAGACCTAGGAAAAATGGGTTTGTTCCTTCTAGAAAGGAAGGGTCGATGGTCCTACCCTCATAGACATAGTGTTCTCTAGTGCCTTAAAGACTTCAACTTGTTAAGGTGTAAGTCCTTTGGTTTTGTGATGTTTTGGTAGGTATTTAATGGTATCCTTGTGGTCATATTGAGTTACAGGAGGCATGATGATTCCTAAAAACACAAAGTATACGTTTTTAGAAAAAGTTAATGAAAATTTAAATATTTGAGTTCTAGTGTGTGCCTATATGCAAACAATGTGGATGTATGGTTATCTCGACTCATTTTAATGCTTAAAACGTTTTAATATGCAAATTTTGTATGTAAAACTAGAGATAACCCAAACTATCCTAATTCAATGTAGCGTCGGTTGAATGTACCCGAAAATACATATTAGTTATGTATTCCCTTTAGCATTCAAGAGACATTATGCAAGTGAGATTTTAAACATAACGTTTTTATTTTGTATAAACAATGTGAGACGAAAAAATATTTGTCCTACTTGTGAGAAGTTATTTTTTGCAAAATTTCAACATGGGGTGTTTGTTAAATGTGATAATATCATATAAGATGCAATTCCTAAGGAAAATATGATTAGTTTTGATAAAAGCCAATGCTCTTCATGATTTCTCAAGTTTGATGCATACCCTCAAGTTTTAAGTTAACGTGCATAAATAGAAATCCTAGACACAAATCAGAAGAGTAATTATAGTTAGTATACTTACAATGATGATTAAAGAGCACAATGGATGAGAGGAAGACAAAATTTTCATGGGTGGTGGAGCTGGGAGACGAATAGTAACTGATGTTGAATAATTGTGGAGTGATAAGGAGTGTTTGGTTTAGTATATTAAAAAAAATTGTATGCTCGGCGGACCCGACGGAACCCAAAAGAGGGATCCGCCCGCCTTGGCGCAGAGATCCGCCGTCTCCTGCAGAAAATTTTTGTTGGATTTTTTTTTTTGTGATTTTATTATACTATTCTAAACTATTCTATAGGTTTCATGAGTCCTGGTCCAAGTCTAAGAAGGTTAAATGGTTCTCATTTAAGAGGTTTTGTGAGAATATCGACAATGCTGTCTTTGGAGGATACTTCTCAATTGAGATGTTTCCTTTTTTAACGTTGTTGCGGAGGAAATGATGAAGGATTTCAATGTGTTTAGTATGAGCATGTTGAATAGGATCTTGCTAAGGTCGATGGCTCCTTTGTTGTCGCAAAAGATGGAGATGTTGTTAAGTTGAATTCCGTAATCCACAAGAGCTTGCTTCATCCAAAGAGCTTGTTGACATGCTTTTCTGGCCGATACATATTCGGCTTCGGTTGTTGAGATTGCGAGAGCCGTTTGTTTCTTGGAGTACCATGAGGTGAGACAATGTCCAACAAAAGTACAAATACCACTTGTGCTTTTTCTATCAACATAGTCACCGACACGATCCAAGTCGGCATACACTATGGTTTCTACTCCCGTTCCTTTGAGATACCATAAACCTAAATGTGTAGCGCCCATAATGTATCTACAGATTCGTTTACGGCTTCAAGATGAGTTGTTTTAGGATCTTCTTGAAAACGAGCACATAGACAAACACTAAACATAATGTCGGGTCTACTAGCCGTGAGATAGAGTAGCCTTGCAATCATACCTCTATATTTAGTGTTATCTGCGGATACGTTTTCCTCATCCTTGGTGATTTTAGTATCCGAGGACATAGGTGGTTTGATTGGTTTCGCGTCTCTAAGATTAAATTTCTTGAGCATGTCATTTATGTATTTGGATTGATTAAAGAATATTCCATCTTCTAATTGTTTGATTTGGAGTCCTAAGAAAAAGTTGAGTTCTCCCATCATACTCATTTCAAACTCATCATGCATGATTTTCGAGAAATCATCACATAATTCGTGACAAGTTGATCCGAATATGATATCATCAACATAGATTTGGACTATGATAATGTGTGAACCTTTCTTCTTAGTGAAGAGAGTATTATCAACGAGGCCCATGGTGTACTTATGGTCAACTAGGAAGGTCTTAAGTCGATCATACCATGCTTTTGGAGCTTTCCTAAGTCCGTATAAAGCCTTTTTAAGTTTATAAACATGATTAGGTTTTTCAAAGTCGGTGAATCCCGGTGGTTGAGCAACATAAACTTCTTCATTTATGAAACCGTTTAAAAATGCACTTTTGACATCCATTTGGAAGAGTTTGAAATCATGTGCGCATGGATACCAAGTAAGATCCTAATAGATTCGAGCCTAGCTACTGGAGCAAAAGTTTCATCATAGTCAATGCCTTCTTGTTGATTATAACCTTGAGCTACTAGTCTAGCTTTGTTTCTTGACACAATACCATTTTCATCAATTTTATTACGAAAGACCCATTTTGTTCCAATTATTGTTTGACTTTTTGGATGAGGAACTAATGTCCAAACATCATTTTAAACAAATTGGTTTAATTCTTCTTGCATGGCAATAACCCATGATTCATCTTTTATGGCTTCGTTTATATTTTTAGGTTCAATGGTTAACACAAAACAAAAGAAGTTACTTTCATTTTGGACTTTTGATCTTAGTGTTCTTTTATTAAGTTTTCCTATGACACTATCTAATGGATGACTTTTAGATTCTTTGACATTAACAATTTCTTTGTTTAATAGTTCATCTTCCTTGTCATTATCTATGTTTACTTGATTATCCACTACTTGACTTTCAACTAAGTCATCATCTACCAAAGTGATGTCTTAGAGGGAGGTGGACTTTTTTCGAATGTTACGTTCATAGATTCCTCGACTCTTAAGGTTTCTTTGTTCAAGACAATATAGGCTTTACTATTTTGTGAGTATCCAAGAAATGGGTCAAATTTGGTGAGATAATCCTTAGTGTTAAGAATGAAGCATTTACTCCCAAACACTCTAAAATACCCTAATGTAGGCTTTTTACCTTTATATAATTCATAAGGAGTCTTTTTTAGAAAAGGTCTAATTAGGACACGATTTAAAATGTAAGTTGACGTGTCAACGGCGTTACACCAAAACTTTTGTGGGATGTTTTGTTCATTAAGCATTGTTCTACTCATCTCTTGAAGAGTCCGGTTTTTACGTTCTACTACACCATTAGATTGAGGAGTACGTGGTGCCGAAAAGTTATGAGTTATACCATTTTTATCACAAAAGTTTCCAAATTGAAATTCATTGTCAAATTCACGACCGTGATCCATTCTAATAGACACAATGCAAGTTCCTACTTGATTTTGAATTTTCTTACTTAAAATTTCAAATTGGTCAAAAGCTTCATTTTTACTTTTGAAAAATTTTGTCCAAGTGAATCTTGAATAATCATCCACTACTACCAAAGTGTAGAAGTTCCCTCCATAACTTTGTATAGCGGATGGACCGAACAAATCCATATGCAATAGTTCTAGTAGACACCTAGATGTAGACACCATATTTTTATCCTTATGGCTACTATGAACTTGTTTACCTATTTTTCAAGCATCACAAAAGTGTTGGTCATATTTCAACTTGGGTAGGTTTCTAACTAAGTCTTTAGAAGAGAGATTTTGAATAAGTCTCATATTAGCGTGTCCTAAACGTCTATGCCATAAAGTTGAAGATTCACCTAATGAGGTGAGGCAAAGTTTGTCTCTAGATGTTTGATCTATCTTCATGACATATACGTTGTTCTTAAGGACACCTTTGGCTATGGTAATACCGTTTTTAAGTATTTTACTTCCATTTTCACTGAGGAGGACGTTATACTTTTTACGGCAAAGTTGACTAATACTAAGGAGATTAAAACCTAAGTTATAAACATGAGCTACATCATAAATAGAAAGAGAGTCATGAGAAATTGTACCTTTTTTGATGATCTTGCTTTTAACCTTGCTACCAAACGTAACACTCCCCGTCATATGCCTTGAGCAACCACTATCTTTGATCCATTCATCCGGTTCCAAACTAACTTTCAAGCATACCTATTTTAAGCAAAACATTCAAACATTTGGTCCCCAATATCTCATGGGTCCATTTTGGTTAAACATACCGTTGACTTGGTTCATGTATGGAAAAGGAAGATATGTGTTCCATGACATGTAGTTTGGTGTTTGATAATGTCTATGTATGTTTTAGTTCCAACCATGTTGATAGTTTGATTGCGTATTGTGGTTGCTCTTTGGAAAGGGGCGTTTGGGAATAGGAGTTTTAGGTCTGGGTTGAGTAGTTTTAGTTCTAAATTCATTTCTACCAAGTCATACTCCAATTTTAATAGCCGGTTTTAGTTTTGTTTCATTTACACTAGTATTTGACTTATTTGTGACTTTAACGAATTTAGTACGATCTGATGTGGAAACTAGTATTTCTGCAGCAGGTCTCACGGAACCATCAGGTTCAACGGACGGAACCATATTTTTGTTTCCGTCTGGTCCGTGAGCACCTGTAGCATTCTTGCTAGTTTCTTTTACGTTTTGTTTTGCTTGACTCTTTGACGTTTCTGACTTCACAAATCCTAGTCCCATTTTATCAAATGGCGACTTTTGAAATTTCAATATTTCATCCGCACAAGAAATGCTTTTATCAAATCTTTTAAACTTTGTGGTTTGTTTTATTAGATAATCTTGAGTAATTTTAAGCTTTTCAATTTCAAGTTTAAATTCTTGACATGATTTACACATTGTGTCAATATTTTTACTCCTTTCTAATCTCTTAGCTTTTTCTTTTAATTCATAAACTTCATTTTCCAAAAATTCCTTTTTGATTTTCAAAACCTTGTTTTTGTTTATGATTTTTCGGCTTAGTTCACAAAGTTTGTGTCACACCCCAAATTTAACTGACTTGCAGCGGAATGGAATACCTGAGGGTGTCTGTCATAGCATCACAGTTACAGTTACATTGAACGACCTAAAGTGTCGTTTGGAAAATACTTCGTTTGATCATTGAAATAATCCAGAGTTTACAAAATGAGGTCCCCAAAAGGTGTTGCATGTTTATGAAAACAAGTCCTACTAGATCAAACGTTTACGTAAGTGCATGAAACAATGGTGAGACGTGTCGACTCCGCGACTCCATAAAGGTCCAAATGCATGTCACATGAGCTACCTTAATAACCTGAAATACATTGCTAAAACGTCAACACGAATGTTGGTGAATTCCATAGGTTTATAAAATGTAACGATGTACGGCCACCACAAGTATAAGTGCAAGATAAAAATTAAGTAAAATAGTACAATAGACCTTAAGCTCATGACCCCGAAGCTATGACTGATGAAATTATATGCCCCTCCCGAATGTTTTACCAGAACACTCCCAAAATGTCAAAATGAAATGCATCCGCTTACTGTTGGTAATAACTACCACGGATGGAGGCGTCACCCTCGATAGATCTATCCACTCACTCTCGCTTAATCGGCAAATAAACGGTCCATGATAATAAATAGGGGACTTTAACAGGTTGGTAAGGCAACTTAAGCAATGTACATATGTTTCGGTACTTGGGCTCGTACTAAAATAATTGATGCAATGTATTCCCCCGTGGGATTTGAAATCAAAATATTGTATTGAAAACGGGGCTATGAAAACTCACTTAAACTGATGATACTGTGATGAAGTGAAATGAACAACAACAATGAACGGTTAGCTGCCTCAACCTAATATGAATGATGAACGATCTACTTTAGATCACAAAATGATGTTATGAATGTCCATGCACATGTTTCCTATACCACTCTACTCTTTGAAAAAATACTTGTTGTTATCAAAAATATACATTTTCCAAGACTTAGGAAAATAAGGCAACTAGAAAAATAAAACTAGTTGAAATGTATATATATCTATATATCGTATGTATCAATGTTTGTGTTGAAATCCTCGGTCTGAAATCCTTGATATAACGCCTTGTAGTGATAAAAATATACTTGTAATCACTAATACTTCATTAGTTATGAATTTGAGTACTTGGTATTATTTCTAGAAATCTAGAGTTACTACGTAGTTTTAGTATTATTTTTGGTCTAAAAGTTGTCAAAACAATATGAGTTTTGCCGATATTGAAACGTGAATATCTTTGTCGTTATAAGTCCGTTTTACTTGTTCTTTATATCCACGGTTACGTCTTAGTATGTAGTAATATATTTTGGAAAGCTTGGCTCCTCCAGGTTACATCTAAAGCCTCTTTTTGTCCGACGAAAAACGTCCAACAGCATGTATTTTCAGAAAATATACTTTTCGTCAATAAACTTGCAAAAATCATAACTTCTTTGTTATAAACTCTTTTTAATCCGTTCTTTCGCCTACGGATTCGTTTTTGAAAGTATTTTCTAAAAACTTTGCCAAAGTTTTCTTTATGTTTACTGATTTTCCTGGATTTACAAAAATGGGACAGAATGTTTATATACTTGTTACAAATCCATTTTTCATGTTCAAAACTAGTTTCTACTTCAACCAAATCTCTTGCAAACACCACAAAGCTATACTAATCCTACCATACACCTTCTTAGGGTGTCATGGGTTCCTAAGCACTAGTAATCATGTTAATTTAACAAAGGAACACCTAAATCAAAATCTAGGGTTTGTATGTTCAAAAAGTTAACAAAAATAATGTGGTATAGCTAACTTGTACATGAAATTAAGCATGAAAACCATAAGATACAAGTGTTAATTAGATGAAATCATGAAAATAAAGTTGATAACTCACTTTGAAATAATGGGTGATTAGATGATGAGAGACCTTGTGTTACTTGTGTTTTTGTTGTAAGATTCTTGATTAGGATGACAAATGGAACAACTTTGTAGCTTTAACTCTTGGAAAATAATCACTTGTTCTTGGATTTTTAAATGGGTCGTGGGTTTTGGATGGAGAAGAGATGAGATCTTGAGTTTTTGATTCTTAGAAATTATGTATGTTATGTGTTTGGTGTTTTTGGTAGATATTTAGTTAGGTTTTAATGTATTATAATGGTACATGAATACATAAGGTTAAAATAAATGTCATGTGGTCTAGGGGTGTTTGTATGGCCAGTCATGGGTGAGCAAGGGGTAGCCAAATCGGTTTTGATCACTTAGGAAATGTAGGGTAATATTAGTTGTAGTTTTTGTGTAAGTATTAGTTATAATCGGGTACTGGGTTTGCTAGAAATAAATATTAACGAAGTTAACCGGGACTTAATAAAGTCATAAAAATGTTAAAAATATGTTGGGTACAATTACTGAGTGTCCGGGTGATTATTGTTTAGTTTTCACGAAAACCGTCGTAATATTTACAAACTTACGTTATAAATAAAATAAATTTCCAAAATACTGGGTAAATGAATATAATAACTTTTATGATGAAATAATGGATATAAAAATATGTCGGAACCATTGTGGGAATATTTAGATATATTCGTCGTGTTCATTAACCGGGTGTTAACGTTTATTTATAAATAATTATAAGGAAAACGTTAAATGTATCAAATATATAAATTTGAAAATTCTAAGAGTGGTATAATATGAAAATGCTGTTATGATGATATGCAGACTGTCTCTAGTCCGTATGCAGTGTCCTTACTGATAATGAAATGAATTCGCACCTAAACCCATACGGTTACGGGAATTTTAATACCCGTAAACTAAATTTACGATGAAATGAGTAATGCAAGTGAATACTGAAAACTTTTCCGGCAATGAATAGTGTTCAATGAATAGTAAACTTTCTGAATGCTTCTCGGAATGTCAAACTGACACCAAATATGATGAATAGTAAAACGATGAATAGTGTTTGATGAATAATGTTTTTCCAAAGTTTGGGAAATGACCTGAAATGGTGAGTTGTGACAGTCTTCCCCTCTAAAAGGAACTTCGTCCCGAATTTTAGTTTATGTTGGTCTCTGAAGACGTATTGGTGAAAAGGTGATGATATTCGAGAATTCCAGCGAACTCTAACGATAGGAATTCGACTCTGCTTCAACTGTTCGACCTAACTATCCATGATTTCTACTTGTTCTCCTACAAGGTTTATGTTTGACTTTGGGTTGGATTCCTTTCCAAATGGGATTATGAGTGACTAATCTGAAAAGATGATAATACATGGTTGTGTAATCCTGTTGTTCTCTATCAAGGCTCAAGTCTGACGGCCACTAGGCCTACTCTGTCTGAAATATTACATGGTCCGGTGTATATCGGGTTTAACTTTCCAAGTTTTTTGAATGATATCATGCCTTTCCTAGGCAGAACTTTCAAAATAACTCTGCCTACCAACTTGAAGTTTTAATGGTTTACAACTTATTGAACTTGTAACTGATTCTTGACTTGTAGGAAATTTCTGGTTATTTCATGAATGCCTACTAGACTAGTATGTTGGGCTTTTCCAAATTTCGATCCGTCAATGGATATTGGCACCTCGACCATAGAGTGCCTCAAATGGTGTAGTCTCTATGCTCGCGCGATAACTATGATTGCAACTGAATTTGGTTTATGATAACTGGTTAGTCTAACCATTTCTAGGGTCAATCACTCATGCTCTGAGCATACTTTCCTATGTTTGAATTGTTCTCTCGCTTTGACCATCGGTCTGAGGATGATAGGTGATGTTCACATCTAAATGGGGTTCTGAAGGAAATCCTGAAATGATTACCTGAAGTCCAAGGTGAATCGGTATCCTTAACAGGAATAACTGAAATGGGTACAATAAACCTTTGTGACTAATTCCACAACGTTCGGTCCTTCGAACTTGGCGTTATCTGAAAGGGATAGAATATAGGTAACAATTTGATTCCTTGTGTTTTGTTCCAACGGATGATAAGACATATGTCCTTCTTTGTCTATTGGGTTTGGTCTTCACTACTGAAGTTCGTGATGTCCTTCCTAATTCCTTCATCACATATTCCGAATATTCTTTATTGTCAAGTCACAAATCCTAAATGCATAAGCGATGTTGTAGGGAAATTGGTTCTGAAAATTTGTCTCGCGATTGTGAGTTTTGGTTGAAATCTTTTTCTGAATAAACGAATTTAGAAAAATGGAGCAAATGATTTACTTAGTAATATTTTTCCTGCTGATTCAAAATTTCAGTAGTTATGAAATAGAAAAAAAAATGTTTTCAAACATGTTGTGATTAAGACTGCTTACCAAAGTTTGATGTCTATGTATATTTCTCATTGTACAATAGTGTTGCTAAAGATTGACCAAAAAGGATCATACTTGTTCAAAATAGGAATTTCAGAAATCATTTTTCCACATGGTAAGTGATTTATGTAAACGCATCAACTTTATTTAAAAGTGAAAACACTAACAAGGATAAAATGGTAGAATAGGAAATGTTCGCTTAAATGCATAGATGTCTAACATTTAGTTCCTGAGGTTGGATAATGCCTATTGGTGGTTATCAGGCATAACTACAAGCATAGGTATTTAGACTAACTTAAGTCCTGAAATAGTTTATCATTGTAATTGGCAAGGAGAACGTATCATTTGATGTTGTGTCAATGAATGTCTATTCTGTTTTCCCATGTAGATGAGGAGATATGTTCTGGTTTGATCCCTTTCTTGGTATGAAGGTGAGGTTATCGAAAATTTCTAGAGACATAATGCCTTAGGGGAATCTACATCGATATTCTTGATTCAAACAGTTGTCCTTTGTGAAAACTTACTGCAGGAAAGTTTATGTATGGATGAGGCCATGTTTAAATGAAATGCTCTACAGTCTCAATTAGAAGCTTGGTTTATTTCTATTGTGTTGTCCTGCGGACATTTATATTGAGTTCAATCCTGTAGCCCAGTCTAGCTAGTACTTTTAAATGATAGAATTTGACAACTAAGTCAGAGATGGTGATTCGGATGGTCTCGCAATATCTTAGAATTTGTTGTTGAGTTATGAATTCTCTCACTATATACTTCTAGTCCTGGTTAGTAGTTCTGTAATCCTTTCGTTGCTTTTATTGTATATAGGAATCCTGCATGTAATTGATATGGAAAGTCTCTCTTATGGAAGTCAATGGGAAAATCCAACTTAATGGCTAAGTGGGTGACAGGTGGGGTAAGTATCCAGGGATAGTTCGGCAAAAGGGATGTTTATGGAAGAGTTCCTTTGTTTACAAAACTTTTAAATGAATATTGTTATTACAATCCTTTGAAAAGGTAATTATTTCCTTCATGGCATAATCCTTCCTGAATTTTACATAGGTGATCAGGCTATGTACAATTGAGGACTAATGATGCGATGTTAGATTTTGTCAAAATATCATAACTTTTCTCAAAAGTTTTAGATGGTGTTCAACGCATTGTTATTAAAATGGTACCCTGATGTTTTCTATCAAATAACATGAAAATTGCCTCGCGTAATAATAGTAAATACTTGGTGTAATGACAGAAAATCAATTTATAGGATGGTAATAAAATAGCTTACTTCAGAAATTTTTTTGTAATACAATTTTCCCATATGATAGTAAAATAGCTTGAATGGTGTATTGGATACGTGGGTGAACCTTGTTGAATGGTAATAGTCTACTAATTCATCAAAAACGAAATCAGACTAATCCCTGATAAGACAATGCTAAAGTGTTGCGAAACGATTGAAGTCTAAGCAATTGGGATAGAAAATGGAGTAAACGAAGGTTATGATTATCACAGAGGTAACAAAGGATAGATATTACATTGGATAGAAAAGTGCGTAATACAACTAGGTTATGTCATCGTACCAACGGTAAGTACAAAAGGAAAGATACAACCATAAAGTGCTCGAACTACGGTTTATATATTGAAACAAGGCTCCTCCTGCTAAAGCATTGTTGTTATCCTTGATGTTGCTAATATCCTGACGGTTCTCTTTCAACAGCTCACGCTATTCCTCGAGCGATTCAGTCTTGCTTCCAAGTTCTTGATTTTCCTTGTTCCTTAGCTCCGGGCAGTCATTCTTGAAATGCCCTAAGTTTCCACATTTGAAGCAACTCCCTGGGGTCTTCTGATTTGTGAGTTTCCTACAATCCTTAGTCCGATGACCCTGCTTCTTGCACACTCCACACGGTTCACTGCAATGATCTCGGTGATGTTGATTACACAGGTTGCAGTAAGGTAACTTTCCAGTATACCTTCTCTTTGTGTGCGGTTTTGCAGCAAAGGCTCTATTCACTTCTTGTCCTTTGGGTGATTTTTGAGCAGCATTACAACCTAGATTGTTGTTCCACTTCCTTTTATTGTCACTATTGTTTCCTGATGTCTCGGCGTGAACTATGAGTTCCTTTGCTTCGATCGCCATTTTGATAGCTTCAGACATGGTATCGGGTTCCCATGCGATGACCAACATACGAATTTCATGGGAGAGTCCCCCGATGTACCTTTCAAGTTTCTTGCTTTCTGGTTCATCCATTGCAGAACCTAGTCGTGTTAATTCATAAAAATGAGTAGTGTACGCGTCAACATCATTTCCTACCATGGTAAAGTTTAGTGTTTCCTGTTCCTTTGCTCGTAATTCATTTCCTACACAAAATGTTATACTCATCATCCTTCTTAGTTTCTCCCAAGAGTGTGAGTAGGCAGCATCAACTCCCACCATCTTAATATGTTTGGTCCACCATTCCTGGGCTTGATCCTGAAAAGTGCATGTGGCGAACTTAACCTTGTCTTCCTTACGACAGTCGCCACATTGAAATATTGTTTCTATTTCTTCGAACTATTTGAGAAATTCCTTTGTGTCTCTAGTTCCGCTAAAGGAGGGAGGATTGCACCCCATAAATTCCACATGAGTAAGTTCCTTAGTGAGGGTGGTGGCTATGTTCTTGGCAATGACTTGTCCAACAGCAGCTTGCGTCATGCTTGGAGTGGTTTGCTTAAATCTCTCTTCATCAAATCATAAGAGACCATGAGATTATATAGTTAATCAAAGTCATCATATTCACAACACATGAATATAATACATGAAAATTTCGGTCTACGTGAACCGATATCACAAATAGCACAACCATTCCTTACATAGTAGAGTCACACTTGATATATTTGTTTGTACAACAATCAAAAGACAACAAGTTCTTTAGACTATGTCCCACACTTTCTGTGGCTAGGATAATAGTAAAAGCTAGTGAGGATATAAGTCTGGTCTAGAGACTTCCTGGTGTCCCTCTGTGTGAAATCAGGTTTGTGGCATCATAAGGTCGAGATAGTCCTGAAGTGGTGTCTGAAGTTGTGCATCGATCAAATCTTAGATAATGTAGGTTCTGAACCATTCCTGAAGAATCTGCGGATGTTCCTGTTGAGTCCGTGATATTGGTATTATCTACTAGATGTTATCTAGTTCATGGCAAGTGGGAATGGAAAAGAAAAATGACAATGGTGGTACTAGTGAATGGAATACTATCCTCTTTCACGCTAACTCGCGACATCTAAGAGGTAAAACTAAAGTACGCACTGTGGGATGACCAATAGTGTAATAAGTAACTGATGGTGGTGGTAGTACCTGAGTAGTGAGTGCTCTACTAGTGATGGAAAGAAACATACTATCTTCCTTGCAGTAAACATCCTAATAAGTCCATTAAGATTAAGTCTGAATACTCTACCAAAAGGCATTCTATGTATGGGCTGAATGATAGGAAAACCCTGTTCCTATGTCAAATCAATAGTGCTAATGGTGATGTAAGTGCAACTGGTGGTATAATGGTAGTGGAAGATGACAAGGCATCTTCAATGTCGGAATCTGATAAAAGGATGTCAGGGTGAGTATCTGAAGACATGTCACTTGTGAACCAGGTCAATAAAATGATATATATATATATATATATATATATATATATATATATATATATATATATATATATATATATATATATATATATATATATATATATACAAATATGAGTATAAATAACTCGCACAGGGTATGCATGAAACAACATGTATCATGATTATGCACTTATGATGAAATGATGAGATGCTATGATGATGCGGTTATAGTCTAGGGTCCAAGATACATCCTAGTTCGCTATAACCTTAGCTCTGATGCCAATCTGTCACACCCCCAATTTAACTGACTTGCAGCGGAATGGAATACCTGAGGGTGTCTGTCATAGCATCACAGTTACAGTTACATTGAACGACCTAAAATGTCGTTTGGAAAATACTTCGTTTGATCATTGAAATAATCCAGAGTTTACAATATGAGGTCCCCAAAAGGTGTTGCATGTTTATGAAAACAAGTCCTACTAGATCAAACGTTTACTTAAGTGCATGAAATAATGGTGAGACGCGTCGACTCCGCGACTCCATAAAGGTCCAAATGCATGTCACATGAGCTACCTTAATAACCTGAAATACATTGCTAAAACGTCAACACGAATGTTGGTGAATTCCATAGGTTTATAAAATGTAATGATGTACGGCCACCACAAGTATAAGTGCAAGATAAAAATCAAGTAAAATAGTACAATAGACCTTAAGCTCATGACCCCGAAGCTATGACTGATGAAATTATATGCCCCTCCCGAATGTTTTACCAGAACACTCCCAAAATGTCAAAATGAAATGCATCCGCTTACTGTTGGTAATAACTACCACGGATGGAGGCGTCACCCTCGATAGATCTATCCACTCACTCTCGCTTAATCGGCAAATTAACGGTCCATGATAATAAATAGGGGACTTTAACAGGTTGGTAAGGCAACTTAAGCAATGTACATATGTTTTGGTACTTGGGCTCGTACTAAAATAATTGATGCAATGTATTCCCCCGCGGGATTTGAAATCAAAATATTGTATTGAAAACGGGGCAATGAAAACTCACCTTAAACTGATGGTACTGTGATGAAGTGAAATGAACAACAACAATGAACGGTTAGCTGCCTCAACCTAATATGAATGATGAATGATCTACTTTAGATCACAAAATGATGTTATGAATATCCATGCACATGTTTCCTATACCACTCTACTCTTTGAAAAAATACTTGTTGTTATCAAAAATATACATTTTCCAAGACTTAGGAAAATAAGGCAACTAGAAAAATAAAACTAGTTGAAATGTATATATATCTATATATCGTATGTATCAATGTTTGTGTTGAAATCCTCGGTTTGAAATCCTTGATATAACGCCTTGTAGTGATAAAAATATACTTGTAATCACTAATACTTCATTAGTTATGAATTTGGGTACTTGGTATTATTTCTAGAAATCTAGAGTTACTACGTAGTTTTAGTATTATTCTTGGTCTAAAATCTGTCAAAACAATATGAGTTTTGCCGATATTGAAACGTGAATATCTTTGTCGTTATAAGTCCGTTTTACTTGTTCTTTATATCCACGGTTACGTCTTAGTATGTAGTAATATATTTTGGAAAGCTTTGCTCCTCCGGGTTACGTCTAAAGCCTCTTTTTGTCCGACGAAAAACGTCCAACAGCATGTATTTTCATAAAATATACTTTTCGTCAATAAACTTGCAAAAATCATAACTTCTTCGTTATAAACTCTTTTTAATCCGTTCTTTCGCCTACGGATTCGTTTTTGAAAGTATTTTCTAAAAACTTTGCCAAAGTTTTCTTTATGTTTACTGATTTTCCTGGATTTACAAAAATGGGACAGAATGTTTATATACTTGTTACAAATCCATTTTTCATGTTCAAAACTAGTTTCTACTTCAACCAAATCTCTTGCAAACACCACAAAGCTATACTAATCCTACCATACACCTTTTTAGGGTGTCATGGGTTCCTAAGCACTAGTAATCATGTTAATTTAACAAAGGAACACCTAAATCAAAATCTAGGGATTGTATGTTCAAAAAGTTAACAAAAATAATGTGGTATAGCTAACTTGTACATGAAATTAAGCATGAAAACCATAAGATACAAGTGTTAATTAGATGAAATCATGAAAATAAAGTTGATAACTCACTTTGAAATAATGGGTGATTAGATGATGAGAGACCTTGTGTTACTTGTGTTTTTGTTGTAAGATTCTTGATTAGGATGACAAATGGAACAACTTTGTAGCTTTAACTCTTGGAAAATAATCACTTGTTCTTGGATTTTTAAATGGGTCGTGGGTTTTGGATGGAGAAGAGATGAGATCTTGAGTTTTTGATTCTTAGAAATTATGTATGTTATGTGTTTGGTGTTTTTGGTAGATATTTAGTTAGGTTTTAATGTATTATAATAGTACATGAATACATAAGGTTAAAATAAATGTCATGTGGTCTAGGGGTGTTTGTATGGCCGGTCATGGGTGAGCAAGGGGTAGCTAAATCGGTTTTGATCACTTAGGAAATGTAGGGTAATATTAGTTGTAGTTTTTGTGTAAGTATTAGTTATAATCGAGTACCGGGTTTGCTAGAAATAAATATTAACGAAGTTAACCGGGACTTAATAAAGTCATAAAAATGTTAAAAATATGTTGGGTACAATTACTGAGTGTTCGGGTGATTATTGTTTAGTTTTCACGAAAACCGTCGTAATATTTATAAACTTACGTTATAAATAAAATAAATTTCCAAAATACTGGGTAAATGAATATAATAACTTTTATGATGAAATAATGGATATAAAAATATGTCGGGACCATTGTGGGAATATTTAGATATATTTGTCGTGTTCATTAACCGGGTGTTAACATTTATTTATAAATAATTATAAGGAAAACGTTAAATGTATCAAATATATAAATTTGAAAATCCTAAGAGTGGTATAACATGAAAATGTTGTTATGATGATATGCAGACACTCTCTCTAATCCGTATGCAGTGTCCTTACTGATAATAAAATGAATTTGCACCTAAACCCATACGGTTACGCGAATTTTAATACCCGTAAACTAAATTTACGATGAAATGAGTAATGCAAGTGAATAGTGAAAACTTTTCCGGCAATGAATAGTGTTCAATGAATAGTAAACTTTCTGAATGCTTCTCGGAATGTCAAACTGACACCAAATATGATGAATAGTAAACGATGAATAGTGTTTTGATGAATAGTGTTTTTCCAAAGTTTGGGAAATGACCTGAAATGGTGAGTTGTGACAGTTTGTTATATTCGATTTGCAATGTTTCATCATCAATGGAAGAACAAGATGAATCGGAGTGTACCTCATTTGAGTCTTGAGCCAAGAGAGCAATCTCGTCATTCTTTGGCTCCTCGTCATTACTTTCACTATCACTCCAAGCACCACTTACAAAAGCACTTTGAGGTTTACTTTTGGGTGGCTTTGAACATTCTCCTATGAGATGACTTGTGTCTCCGCATCTAAAACACTTTCTTTCACCTTTTCCTTTCTTATCATCTTTATCTTTTCTAAAAGCTTTCTTGTCATCTCTAGGTTGCATTACTAACTTCCCTCGTCCCCTAAAGAACTTCTTGAAGTCTCTAACGGCCATGGCATATTCTTCATAATCATTATCCGAACTAGATTCTTTATCATCACTTGATTGAACTCTAGCTTTCAAGGCAATGGACTTAACCCTTTATTTCTTGCCTTTAACTATTTCCGAATCTTTTTCCATAACCATTTCATGAACTTTGAGATTTCCAATTCACTCATCAAGTGACATGCTTGAAAGATCTTTAGATTCTTCAATTGCGGTCACTTTGGCTCACCACTTCAGATGGAATGCTCTAAGGAATTTCCTGACAAAATTCTTGCTACAAAAAGATTTATCAAGTGCTTTAAGTGAAGTAATAATAGTGTTAAACCTAGCAAATGCACAATCAATAATTTTATCTTCGGGAATAGAAAATTGTTCATATTGTTGAATAAGAAGATCAATTTTATTATCTTTTACTTGTGAATTTCCTTGATGAGTAACTATTAAAGATTGCCAAATTTCTTTAGCGGTTTTGCACATAAAAACTCTTTCATACTCTTTCTTTGGTAAACCATTGTAAAGCATCATTTTAGCTTCATTATTTTTGGCAATCAATTTCTTTTGATTTTCATTATGTTTAGTAATTGATCTATCCTCATCTTTACTATTTGTAATATCCTTAAAAGTGGCTATATAATCACTATCAATAATTATATACCATAGATCTATATATTTAGATTTCACGTAAGTTGCAAAACGATTTTTCCAATATATAAAACCGTTTGCCTTCAAAGAGTGGTGGTCTTTGCATAGATTGCCCTTCTTTGTAATTTTCAAAATCCATGTATCGTTTCAACTTTTAAAACACAATATATTTTAAAAGCTTGAGTAACGTAGCTCTTGATGCCAATTGTGGAAAACTAGAAGGGGGTTGAATAGTTTACGGGTTTTTAATTTGATTATCTTTTGAACTTTATGTGCAATCAAAGACCTAAGCTAATAAACAATATGTAATATGTAAGAATAAAGAAAGAAACAATCAAACCACAACACGGATGTTATCGTGGTTCGGCTACAAGGATTCTGTTCCTTTGCCCTACTCCACGCCCCGAGTATCCAACTCGAGAGTTTCTTTCACTAGTCAACAAGCTCCTTTCACCGACGGAGAAAACCTTACACGTCGCTTACACAAGATTTCCGACACAAAGCTAGATGTCGAGTTCTTTTACAAGGGTACAACTACTCCCATCACACTATGTATTTTAATGACAAAAATACTAATCGATCACTACTGAAAATACACAATCAAATAAAGTGTAAACTACAAGAAGTTTACACGATGCTAAGCTAACAAGTCTTGCAACGTTATGTTGAAACTTGTAACTTTTGTATGAACTTGTGAACTTCTTTGCTACAAAAGAACCTTACACAAATGAAATGTTAATGAGTTAGATGAATGAGATGTGTATGTATGTGTAAAATGTAATGGTAAGTGATAAAAGATTTCTTGAGAGTGGTTTGCTATTTATAGCCAACCAAGCCAGCAGGCTGGCGGATCCGACGGATCCAAAACAAGGGATCCGCCCTTGTAACCCCAAGGATCCGCCAGGTTTGACAGACAAAGGCTCAAGAAATCTTTCCATATCTAGCAATGTCACATCAAGATCCTTCAAGTCAACACAAGATATATTGAGCGAGAATCTTTCCAAATATGCATGAGATCTTTCCAAAAGTCGACTTGTAGATTTTGGAAATCTTTCCAAGATTGTACATGATGTATGCCATGATGTCATGTAACATTTTCTATTATTATAAATATGAAAATGTTATGTTTTATATGAAATGTAAATGTAGCAAATGTTTATATGAAATAAAATCTTGTTATGCAAGACTTAAACTATAATCATGCTTTGTTAAAAATTAAAGTTTACACTTTCTCGTTAACAAAACTTAGTAAAGATCGTAAAATATAAATACCGCTTTTAGGCGATATTTGTATTAACAGTAACTTTAATACTTAAAACAAGATATATAAAAGTATAAGTAAACATAAAGATATTTCAACGTTTAAATTCTTATTAGAAGTTTATCAACATCATGTCTTAATAATGGGTATTATTGTTTCATCTTCCGTAGTTTGGTTAATAAAGGATAAAAACTTATAAAAACGTACAAAACGTATAAAAACGCATAAAAACGTACAAAAACGTATATAAATGTACTTAAAAAAGTACAAAAACGTATAAAAACGTACAAAAACGGATAAAATGTAAGAAAAGTGATGAAAATGTATAAAACCGGATGAAAATGTAAGAAAACAAAAGAAACCGTATAAAAACGGATGAAAACATATAAATCGGTTAATATACTATAAATTCGAAAATATAATCTTAAATAAAATTTAATTTGGTATAACTACACCACAGCGTCCAGTGGGGGCGTTGAATTTTGGGCTACCAGACCCGAAATCTAGCATACTGTGCCCCCTTTTAATTCATTTCCAAAAACATTTTGCTCCGTTAGTCTTGAGGACTAACGATGCAAATGTTTTTTTTTGCGTTAAGAGATGACGAAAAAATAATTTGCGTTAGTAGTCCTCATTAACTGACTTTACTAACGGAGGGATGTAGATGGCTAACGTTACTAACTGAGGGATGTTTGTGTGCTGAGTTTGTTTTTTTTTTTGTAAAAAAAAAAATATAAGAAAAAAAAAATAAAAATAAAAAAAAAAAAAAAAAAACCTTTAATTTTTGATTTTTTTCACATCCGAAAATCAAACTCTATACCATCATTGGGCAAATTCGATTTCTTTTTTTTTTTTTCTTTTTTTTCCTTCCAATTTTATTGATATAAAGATACCAAATACTCCTATCCTGCTGTGTTCTTCTCTTTTGGAAAGAACCTAACTCATGCGTTAATATATCAAATTCTTCACTAGTTAGCTGATTGTGCATCCAATTTACCTGGACACATCAATGGCCACTTCATCTCCTTTACTCCTCCTAAAAACCTCTTTATTCACCAACACTTTCAAATTCACATCTACTAAACCCTTCTCTAATATCATCTTTTCACCCTCAAAAACACCACAATTTCACTCTAAATCAACCAAGGTTAGCCAATATCCCAATTGGGTTTTTGCTATTAATGTGTTTACTAAAAAACCCATTTTCAGAAATGGGTTAAAATAGTGTATTAAGATGATAATGTGTGTGTTTTTTGGTGTTTGTAGATGGAAATAAAAGCGGAAAATAAAGAGGGTGTTGATGGAAAGAAGAAGATATTTGTGTCTGGTGCAACTGGGAACACTGGCAAGAGAATTGTGGAGCAGTTATTGGCGAAAGGTTTCGCGGTTAAGGCTGGTGTTCGTGATGCTGAAAAGGCGAAAACAATGTTTGCTAATCAGAATCAAGATCTTCAAATTGTAAGTTTTTTTCATAGACACCATTTAGGTATCAATGTGGTTTGGTTTATGCACACTTTCGTGTAAACAGGACTCAGTATTAAGACCAAATTCCACTCAGAAAATAATTAGTACTTTGATTTAACATATTATAAGTTTTTAGAGACGGGTTCAAACCCGGCTATTTGAAATTGTAAGTCCAGAAATGGCCACGCAAATACCAATTTGGCCACGTACATCATAACGAAGAAATGCACAACTTCCCGAGGTTGGTAACCTTAACATGGATCATTTTCCCTTTTTATGTAGCTACCTCAGTGTTTTATGTTGGTCACTACACTTTGTTTTGTGCCAATTTATTAATGTGTAACATTCTGTATTTCTCATCTTACAATGAGTGATGTGGAACGTTTGAGAAAGTATTCTCTTAATCTATGACATAAACATGACGAGTATGGAAAGTATTACCAAAGTTGAATGTCTATATTGACATGGATCAAAGTATAAATGACCAGTGTGGAACCTTGAGATATTAGTTTGCTACTAATTGACTTCATCGTTTGAAAATCGGCTATCTTTTTTAAGTTCGTTACATAATTTTTCAATTATTTAGCAAGTTTTTAAATGTGCTGGAATTAGCATTAAAATAATCAAACTGATACTTGAGTAGCTTGAAGACTACTCGTATTTTTTGGACTTGGTGTAACATTGAAACTTAGGTCAATGATGCATACATCATCACTAATTATAAACATACATTTTTCTACTTATTAGGTGAATGCAGATGTGACCGAAGGTCCTGAAAAGTTGGCGAATGCCATTGGTGCTGATTCAGATGCTGTCATATGTGCTACTGGTTTTCAGTACTCACTGGACGTCTTGGCTCCATGGAAGGTCACTTACTCGTTAATCTTTTGTTGCTAATGGTTGTTGCCTTTCGTTGAAGGTAATAACGATGTAAATTTGGGTAATTTTGTGCTTCAGGTTGATTATTATGGAACTGTAAACCTAGTTGATGCATGTCGGAAAGTTGGTGTCAGTAGGTTTATTCTCGTGAGTTCTATATTGGTAAACGGTGCTGCAATGGGCCAATTGCTTAATCCTGCTTACATATTCCTCAATGCTTTTGGGCTTGTTTTGGTGGCAAAGCTTCAAGCCGAACAATACATACAGAAATCTGGCATCAATTTTACAATCATAAGGCCAGGAGGCTTAAAAAATGACCCACCAAGTGGAAACATTGTTATGGAACCCGAGGTATACATCTACTTAGTACTTTATGTACATTTAGTAATTTTTGGAGTAGAAAAACACTTTTGACTTTTTTGGTCAATTGGTCTGTTTTCAAATTCAAAATTGACAACTTGGTAATCCTTTGTTTCACAATATTAGATAGTGTGTCCATTTACTATCATATCTTATTGATTTTGTATCAAGTCGCATCTTAAATTTGGCTGTTTCACAACAAAGTCGTACTGCAGCAGAAATATTATTTTGCCTTTTCATTAATGCTCGATATTCTGTGTGTGTAGGATACTCTATCCGAAGGATCAATATCAAGAGACCAAGTAGCAGAAGTGGCTGTTGAGTCACTGCTCTGTCCACAGTCTTCTTATAAAGTTGTCGAGATAGTTGCACGAACAGAAGCTCCTAAAACGTCGTTTGAGGAACTATTTGGTTCCATCAAAGAACGGTAATTGTAATTTGTATGGCATCAGTAAGACAATAACCTACATTGCATTATCTTACTTGTATGTCAATATTCTATGCCGATGTATGTATCCACTTTCCGAATTATAAAGAAACTACAAACATGACAGAACAATGGATTCAACAATGATTCAAAAAAAATTGATACGCATATATGAAAATTCATACTTATATATAATAAATAGATAGGGAAGCTAGATTCAACAAACTCTCATCTGATACAAACACAACATCCTCATAGTGATGTCTATTTCACTCAACAAGACACTTTGTGTCTATCAAAGCTAATTAGTCAGATTACCCAAAGTTTGTCGGGTACACACGAAAAAGTCACATTGCATAAACCTTCTGGACTAGTTGGATCAGAAAGATGCACAGTTCTTGACAAACTAAAGATCAAGTAGCCTTTTCTTTAGGCACGTGTTTTGACGAAGACTTGAACCATGGAACCCAAACAGAGGTTCTTTTTTGGTACATCTTGTACGCTTCAGCCCTATACTCTGGTTTGAGCATCTTTCTTTCAACAAGTACTGTAACATATGCTAAGCACAATGTGTTTACGAGTGCACCCACAAAGACCCAAGTGCACCCCAAGTTCCAGGCAAATATGACTAGACCCCACCACCATAATTGCTCACCAAAGTAGTTTGGGTGTCTTGAATAGTACCATAAGCCTTCATCAAGATTAGGGACCAATGGCTTTCCAAGTTCTTTCAGTTTCTCATTTTTGCTCACAAATGTGTGAAGCTGTGTGTCTGCAAAATAGGCTATGACAATGCCGCTCAGGCACACGACTATGGCAACTAAGTCCCATATGTTCAACGGCTTGTTGACCGCGTGGACAATGTATATTGGTAGGCATACACCGATTAGAAATACCTGCATAGACACATAAAGATTATATATTTGTAGAATAAACATGTTTGGAAATGAAAAACATTTATTTTGAAATACTGAAAGTGTAGTGTTTTATATTCAAACAAAAGATTTTATATAATCTTTGAAGGATAATATATTTGAACAATATGAACCATAAAACTATCCAATAACCAAGACTAACAAATATCATTCTTGAAGAGATCTTAAAATCTATACAGATTACAAAACAAAATTCTAAAGTAACTTGTAAAATTATAACATAATGATTTAATAAGTATTCAAATATTGCTTTGCTTGAATGAAATGATCAACTATCAGCAATTGGCATTAGGAATTCATGTTACAAATTGTCTAATGAATATAAATATTTTACTACTATTATCAGTATCTTCCCATGTGGGTACCACAGAAGCATGGATTTATTATCTGTTTTCCAAAGATCAGGATCTGCTGAAACTGTTAGCTGTTGGTTGTTGCAAAGTTGCTTTCATTTTCATTCAATCTATTGCCATCCTATCTTATTAAATGGAAAAGCATTATACACCAAACCAAACAAATTAAAATACAATAATAGAAGGAAAGTTACTATACCTGTTGAATGAGATAAACAGCAAAGAAAGAAGCCCACCACCAGTTTTTACCATACTGTCGAGCCAAATCGGTGAACCTCCAGTCTTCTCTAGCACCCCATTGCCACTTTTCTCGGCGAAAATAGTTATGGGTCAATCTAATGGCCCAGACCCAAGTCAACACCACCACCACTCTAGACCGCCATAAGTCGAATTGCGAGCTAGGGTGTCTCTCAAAGTAATGCACTAGCAACACTGGAATCACAGTCCAGTAAACATCTATCATCTACAAAATCACAACAGCAAAAAAAAATGATCAAAATATTTAAAACATATGCTTCAAAATATTTCTAACTACTAGATTAAAAACGTGTTAGAAACAAAAGACATTTAAACATGTATTTTGACGTATGAATTAGGCGAGTCATCTAGCAACTAACCCAATTGCTAGATTGGATGAGGCTAATGATCCAGAAAAGGACATTGATATTGAAAAAGAAGAGGATGTTGGCTAAGAGGAGTGGGTGGTTATTGCACCATGACCATATTAGGTGGTTGTTATGGTGATTATAGTTGCTGAGGAAGAATTTGTAGAATAGTATTGAAGGAAGAGGAACCACAAACGCTATCAAAGCATTCTTCAAATTTCTTCCCATTTTTCTTGTCACAACTCACAATTGTTACTTTGGCCTAATGGCTAAGAGCTATTAAGTCTTAAAGTCTAATATATAATAGTGCCAAGATTTTGAGTTGATTATTAAAAGTAATTTGCACGGAGTACCAACTTTGTCAAACATTTTTACCTTGATCATTGAGTTTGGACTTTGGAAAACATTAGTGAAACTGGATTGTTACCGATAAATGAAATTGGGTTGTCACGTCAACAAACATTCCATAACATCACAATAACTAAAATATTCTCTCCAGCTATAAGAGCATGGGTACGGTGGCGCCGTGAGTGGTGCCGTCACCACCAGTCCAACAAAACCGACGGCGCACCATACCGGTGGTGGTGCCGTCGGTGCTCGCGCCGTACCCACGGCTCAGCACCATCGACATTTTTTTTTTCTTTCTTTTCTTTTCTTTTTGGCTGGAAATAGTGACATTTTTTGAAAATGGGAGCATGGTTTCCAAAAGGGAGTTAGTAGTTCTTTTATAAAGATTTCAAAAAAAATAATAATAAACTAAAAACTTAATAAAGCATTAATTTCATTAATCGTAGTTTATGTTTAAGTATCTTAATTAGTTTGTATTTTTTTTTATTGTAATATGTGTTTTTTTATTTGTAATGTTTGTTTTTAATATTAATGAAGTTTATTTAGTTTATATTGTATATATTTTAATTTAAGTAATGAAAAAAAAAAAAAAAAAAAAAAAAAAAAAAAAAAATTGGCCGACGGCACCAGAAATTCTGGTGCCAACGGATACCCCTGAAATGTGATGCCGTGGGATTTCTGGTGCCGTGGAGCTTTTTGCTGACGTGGTAGCAAAAAGTTCCCACGGCACCACATCCACGACTTGACTGTACCCAATGCTCTAACTATTATAGGGATAAGTGGGTCTCATAGCACACCACCAAAATACTTCACTCACTCGAAAAAAAGAAGAAAAAAAATTGCTGGTGAGATATGAATGGCATGCCAATGGCACAATTTCATGTGCGATTTTACATGTTATATGATGAAAAAAAATCTCAATAACATGCCACTGCCCTTGCACCGTGTTCTCTAACTCTGTAAGTAAAAAAAACTTTAGTCTTTTGACTTGATACAAGTTCACTAAAACAGAGTTTTGTCTCACAACAAACACTACGTACTTTTTTCGTCTCTAAATAAATGTTCACATTTCTATTTTTGGATGTTCCAAAATAAATGTACACTTTGTGTTTCTATCAATAAAAAATAATTTTAATTGGTAGGAATGTTATTTGATCGGTGGAGAATATTATTATCTTCACTATATATAAAAGAAAAATGGTCAAAAGTTGAAAAGTAAAATGTTGAAAATAGTCAAATATGATACACTTCTTAACTATCTATAAAAAAAATTAAGCTGGAAATGTTGAAAACTTAAATAATTAAAATGAAAATGTTGCCATATGCAAACCGTGTCCATGGATTATTTGCTTACCGTTGGGATCATACTTTTGTATTTTAGTCAAGTCTCGGTCATTACATTTTGTAATAGGTTGCTTAGTTATTTATTCTACTTAGTTTATGTTACAAGGCTTATGAATGTAAGACCTATGGGCCTTAAAGCCCACGTCCAAATGAAAGGAAGGAGGAAGGGAGTGTTGCCCTACTCCTCCTCCTATAAATACTAAGCTTATGTAACTCTTTTAATTGTTGGTTATTTGATTATCTTAAGGAAACTCTTGTTCTTTCACTTTTCATATTTCTCATAATCAACCATCTCTCATTCTCATCTTATTTCTTTCATTATCATACTTGTGTTTACATAAATGGTGACCTAACAAGTGGTATCATTCGCCTAATAGAGATTGAAGTGTACTTTCTTGTGTTAACGTGGGTTCTTGGTGCTTATTCTTCATCTTTTTGCATTTTTCTTTGTTTCTTTCACTCAAATCTTGAAGCTTGGACAAGTTTCAAGGTTGATATAGTGATTTGAAGCCTAGTTTTTGCATAAAGTTGTGATTTTTAAGGTTTTATAGCTTCTTTGATATTGGAAAACTAGTTTTTGGTAGCAAAATCTTCAATAGTTAGTGTTTTCTAAGTATTGGTGAAGTTATTTGATCAAAAGTACCTTATTTCTAAGCATTTTTTCTTCAAAAATTTGAGATTTTTCAAGTTTCTGACCTGTTTACGCGTAACTTAAGTGAATAGTACGATTCTAAAGCTGTCAACAGTACTTTTTGTCCTTTCTACGAGTAACTTTTGGCTAAAACCCTTTTCTTACGAGTAACTTAGGTCAAAACCCTGTTCTTACGAGTAACTTTGGTCTTCTACGCCTAAAACCTACGAGTAAGTTCAATTTCTACGCGTAAGTTGTGATTCCTACGCTCAAGATTCTACGAGTAAGTTGTGATTCCTACGCAGAAGTTGCCTCTACGCCTAAGCTTTACGCATAAGTCTATCTTACGCGTAAGTTTCATATATCTACGCCTAACTTCATCCAAGGTTTTATCCTCGTGCTACGGTGACTCAGTACTTCCCTAGCTTGGATAAGTTAGTGGAATACTTCGACTTTGGATATCTTTCAAGCTTGGATAAGTTTGAAAGATTTGTTTGGTTGTTTTAACCTTACGCATAAGTCTAAACTTACGCATAAGCCAAAGCTTACACGTAAAGAGAAAACTTACGCATAAACTTATTGCTTACGCCTAAACTACTCTTTACGCAAAACCTAAAGTTTACGCGTAAGATTATTGTGACGCGTAAGATTTCAACTTACCCCAGGGATTTTTGTACTTAACCAAAGGAACGTGCATTTCAATCTTCTACAAAGATCCATTTCTACACAAGTGTTCTATGATGTCTCAACCACCACATTACTACTTCTCAAATCCTCAGCAACAACATCAGCAGTATCAGCAACAACAATACCATCAGCAACAATCATATCAACAACCTTCACAATCACACTTTCAACAACAACCGTTTAATCCACAACAACAATATCTCATGATGCAACAACATCAAATCATTCCTCAACAACAACCATATCAAATGCCACAACAAAACACTCAGTTTTCCTCCAAACAACCTCACTGGTTTGACAGAATGTGTGAAGTTATTACAACTCAACAATCCCGACATGAGGCAGGATCACTTGAAACACCTCCAATGCTAACACCTAGGAACTATGTTCAATGGTCAAGTCGATTCTTACGATTTCTTGAACTAAAGAAACCTCATGGGAAATTCTTGAAGCAAGTGATACTTGAAGGACCATTTGAGTGGCCAACAAGATTTGAAATTGGTGATCCAAATGCTGATCCTCCACGTCCTCCTGGTGATAGACCTCTTCCAGAATCTTCACTAACAGAAGAACAGAAATTACATCGTGAAGCTGATGAGTATGCAATGGCTTATATACTTCAAGGTATACCTAATCCAATTTATCGAAGTGTCGACGCTTAGAAAACAGCCAAAGCTATGTGGGAACATGTTCATCTCCTTATGGAAGGTACTCAATTGAACAAAGATGATATGGAATCCAAACTCTACATGGAATACACAGACATCACAATTGAACCAGGAGAGTCACTTGAATCCTACTATCATCGTTTCACAAATGTGGTCAATGATTTGGAACGTCACAAAATCACAGTACCAAGGATAGCAGTGAACTCCAAATTCGTTGGTAGTCTTGGTCCTGATTGGCATAAATATGTGACATTTGTTCGTCAAACTAAAAATCTTCATGATGCTCCATATGGTTTGTTGTATGATTTTCTGAAACACCATGAACCTGAAGTTGAAAAAGATCGAGCTCTACGAGGAGGATACACACCAACACCAACACCAAATTCTTTGGCTCTCGTAGCTCAATCTCCCTATGCTCCACCACCAATGTCAAATCATGCATATGTTCAAGAGCAGAACTACTTCGGTTATCCACAGTCTTCTACCTCGAACCAAATGGTCCCTTATGATTCATCTCCACAGAATACTTCCACTCAACTTCTTCCAATGAACAACAATGATGCAGTGTATTATTCCAACTCCAATGAAGATGATGATGATGACTTTAATACTTTGAATCAGGGACTTGCTCTTATTGCTCGTGCTTTCAGCAAATTCTCTAACAAAACAAACAATCATCAACGTTCGTCTTCTAACACAAGGAATCAAGCTGTTGTCAATGATGGAAGAGTGGAAATTCAGAATCGTAATTATGGTAGATCTGGTTCAGGAAGTTCTTCAGGAAATTTTGGGAATGGTCAGAGGTTTAATAACAATGGGGGGTTCAGGAACAACTCAGGATCTTCTCAGCAAAGGTTTGAACCAGTTGCAACTAGGAACTCCAACTCAGGGAATGCAGTATGGTGCTATAATTGTAATGAACAAGGTCATATAGCGACAGCATGTCCCAAACCGAGAACTCGGGGTAGTAAGTTTCACAAGCAGGCATTACTCATGGCTCTTCAAGATGAAAAAGATGGACATTTCCCTGAACAAGATAACAACTTCATGGCAAATGTGAACAATGATGATGACATGGAAGATCTGGAAGCTAATGCAGTTGTGATGCTTATGGCCAACATGCAGGAACTTCAGTTTAATGATTCAGGTCCAGTGTATGACACTGACGGCTTGTCTCAGGTACATGACCAAAAAGCATGCCTAATACATGAAATAGCCTCACCCTCTGCTTCTGAATCAGATACGGCGCAAGTTGTTCCATCTAAATCATCTTCATCTTCTCAAACAGATGAACAAATAAGCACAGTTGTCATATTTGATGATGACACAGTTGTTTCATTTGATGATCCTATTGAGAATGATAAACATGATCATTTAGAACAACATGAACCATCATTTGATCCAGACCCTGACCTCATAATGTTATCTAAACAACTGGATGCTCAACAATTGCAAATCATAAAATGCAACGAGAAAAACAAAGTTTTAAAAGAGAAAAATGCGTCACTTGCAAGAGATATTGAGTGTTATAAAATTCAACTTTCAAATCAGGAAGACAAAATTAAACATGCAAAAAGTTTTGAAAAAGCTTTTCAAGATTCTTATAACAAAGAACAAGATCTTCAACACAAAATGCAAGATTTAATTGAGTCAAACGGAAAGTTGATTTCTAAACTTGAAAGTGAGAAGTGTGAATTGAAAATGCAAGTTGAACGTCTTCAAACAGTTCTTTCAAAAACAGAAACAGAATTGTCAAATTGCAAAAAGGATTTTTGTGAACATAAAATACGAAAAAGGAAGTACATAGATAACTTACTCGGTGAGATTGTTGATCTTGAAAAACAACTCAAAAAATTTTGTCACATTGTTTACAAACACGGGAACTCTGTCACAACAATTCAGAAATTTTCTTTAAAACTGAGACCCGATAAAGGATTTGCACTTTGCGATTTCAAATCAATGTTTCTTCACACATCATTCAAAGAAAATCCTAAGATTTACAGTATGGACCACATGTTTGATAATACGATTGTGCGTGCTGTTGTTTTTGATACTGAAGAAGAAGAAGAACTTGAGGACGAGAGTCGATCTAAAATGAGTTATGTTCAATATTGGACACCATATGATTATTCACAAGCTCCACACATTTCTAAATCTTTTGTTCCTCAAAAAGAATTACCTGAGAAATCATGGTATGTCACAGAGTCATATGTTTCATCCTCTAATGCGGCCCCTGTCCAAACTATAGCACAAATAAATGGTCCTTTACCATCATCTGGTGAACTTACACCTTTACCCAAAAATTGTCGTGTCTTAAATTATTTCAAAACTTTTATGGAAGACATTGAAATTTTGGAGGAAAAAATTGCACGCAATTCTGAAATAAAAGTTGAAACTTTTCAGTCCGCTTACAAGCGAGAAAAGAGAGATATTTTTCAAAAACAAATGTTGCCAATTGTCAAACACCTCCGTCTCTGTGCTACACGTTGGGATCAGGAACTTCAAAATGAGGTCAAAAATATGATAAACGTTTTCAACTCAACTGAAAATGAAATTTTGGCTCAAAAGCAAAGAAATCGAGTTTTAAAAAATGATGATGATCGACTCTTGGAACAAGTTCTCAATGCTGATATTTTGTCTGTTATCATGAATGATCTCTATAAATCTGGTACTTCTATGCTTGTGGATGATCTTTGTGTTGATAATAACTTGCTGAACGTGGAATTAGAGACACTTAAACATGAGAATGACAAGCTGAGAATAAAGAATGATGATGTGACAAAACAGTTTTCAAAAGAAATTTGTCAACTCAAACAAAGGCTTGAATGGTGTCAAGCTCAAAGTCTTAAAACGGAATTGAAACTTCAAAATCAAAATATTTCAAACTCTTGTCAGCTTTGCAAAAACAATGAGTCTTTCAAAAGTTTGTGTCTCAAATACGAGAAAGAAATTGCGGATTTAAAAATTGAGAATGACGCATATCAACAAAACCACGAAGATATCAAATATTGCAATGGTATACTTGAGTCAAATATTCAGGATAAGAATCACATCATCATTGATTTGAAAGAGAAAATTAAGATACTCCAAAAAGGAAAGTTTGTTGACACCACGGTGATAGCACCAGGAATGTATCAATTAGACAAAACTGATAAAGGAAATGTTGTTCAAAACACTAATGTTGATAACTCCACTTCTACAGGACTAGTCTCCACTAGTAGCGTTAGCAGACCCAAGCGAAAAAGTAAAAAGAAGAATAGGCTCTGGCAACGTAAAAGAGGATCACTAGAAGCTCAAGAAGTAGAAGATCAACTTAGGAATTTGAATAAAACTCATGTTGCATCAGATTTAGATTCTAATCTGGCAAATTGTAATCAAAATCTAAATGTAACGATAGATGAACCTTTGAATGTTTTGAATATTAATGCATCTTGTGTGTTTTGTCGTAAAAGTGTATCATCTGGTGATCATACAAAATGTATTGCTAATTCTCTTCTTAATCGTCATAAGAAACGTAGAACACGCATTCCTTTTAGGCCCACTACTGCCTCTAAGTCTATCCTAGGAAAGCCGCCTTCTACGATTTCTAATGAAGTTGAAGTTACCCCCATAAGTGCAGAGAACAAGTCTAGGAATCAGCCAAACACTAGTGAATTCACCATTAAGAAAGCTCGAACTAGTTGGAATTGGCAACGTTAGTTACAACACAAACCAGACTTTAAATGGATTCCTAAATTGTTGAATACATGTGCTTCTAACCAACAGGAACCCGCAGTTTCTTTGGGTTCCACCCTTACTTCTGTTTCATCCGTGTCTTCTTCTTGTGATGCAGGTGGTACAGATTGTTCTCTGGATTGTTGATAGCGGATGTACCCGACATATGACAGGCAATCTCAAACTGTTGCAAAACTTTGTCTCAAAGTTCATTCGTACTGTCAGATTCGGGAATGATCATTACGCTTTAATCATGGGATATGGTGACTATATCAGTGGGAACATTGAAATCAGTCGTGTTTATTATGTGGAAGGCCTTGGACACAACCTTTTCTCTGTTGGTCAGTTTTGTGATGGGGATCTAGAAGTCGCATTTCGTGAGAAAACCTGTTTTGTTCGTGACTTACAAGGAAACGATCTAATGTCTGGCTCACGTGGTTCTAACCTTTATACAATATCAATGTCAGATATGATTGCTACTTCTCCGATATGTCTTCTCTCCAAAGCAGAATCGACTAAATCTTGGTTATGGCACAAACGTCTTTCCCACTTGAATTTCAAAACTATGACTGACCTTGCTCGTTATAAACTTGTTGATGGATTTCCAAGATTCCGCTTTACCAAAGATCACTTATGTCCAGCCTGTGAACAAGGAAAAAGTACTCGTGCTCATTTTCTTAAAAAACCTGAGCATAGTACGAATCATGTGTTACAATTGCTTCATATGGATTTGTGTGGCCCGATGCGTGTTCAAAGTATCAACGTTAAACGCTATATTCTTGTAATTGTGGATGATTATTCCAGATGGACTTGGGTTTATTTTCTACGAAGTAAAGATCATGCTCCTTCAATGATCATCACCTTTCTCACTAAAATTCAAGTTCAGTTACGCAACACGGTATGAATAGTCAGAACTGACAATGGAACTGAATTTAAGAATCAGACACTTAGGTCATATTATGAGAAAGTGGGAATTGAACATCAAACATCTATTCCTAGAAGCCCAGAACAGAATGGAGTTGTTGAAAGACGCAACAGGACGTTAGCGGAAGCTGCTAGAACTATGTTGATTAATGCTCAATTACCAGATTACTTGTGGGCGGAAGCTGTTTCAACTGCATGTTATACCCAAAACCGTTGCATGATCACAAAACGCCATCGCAAAACACCTTATCAACTTGTTCACAAAAGGAAACCGAACATCGACTACTTTCATGTATTTGGAGCACTTTGTTATCTGAAAAATGATCGTGATGATTTAGGTAAACTTAAAGCAAAGGCTGACATCGGAGTGTTCGTTGGATACTGTGAAAATTCTAAAGGTTTTCGGATATGGAATCGTCGAACAAGAGAAATTCAAGAAACTATTCACGCTAATTTTGATGAACTCACACAAATGGCTTCTGAGCAACATAGCTTAGGACCCGAATTCAACCGTCTTAACTCTCCGGAATCTTCGGCTGAACCATTGCCACTCAACCGCAAAGAATTGGAAACTTTGTTTGCTCCACTGTTTGATGACACAATTGAATACCGTCCTACTGAGGTCTCACCTAATTCCGCTGCTCAACCTGAAAACATTCCAGTACCTGAATCACCTCAATAAACAACAACAAGTGTTGAGAGAGACGGTCCTCCAATTGCATCACCATCGACAGCAGAACAAACTGTTTCTAACTCCAACCATACAGCTGAAGATCCTACACCACAATCAGTTCCACAACCCGCAGAGCATGATCCTGATGCGTTCTTTAACCCGTTTGCACCGGCTCCTACCTTTCCTGATATTGTTGAGTCGTCAACACGCAATTTGGATCCTGCTAATATGCGAGATACTTATCAACTACACCCTTCAACACACAAATGGACTCGAGACCATCCACTAGTTCATATTATTGGCCATCCAGATGCACCTGTCATGACAAGACAACGACTTCACACTGATGGAGAAACTTGTATCTATGCACTCACAGTTTGTCACGAAGAACCTAAAAACATTAAAGAAGCAATGACTTATGACAACTGGATTGAATCTATGCAAGAGGAATTTCAGCAATTCATAAGATTAGAAGTCTGGGAATTAGTTGAAAGACCTGACGGAATCTTTGTCATCGGGTTAAAACGGATCTGGAAGAATAAGCTTGATGCTGAAGGAACTGTCATACGTAACAAATCACGCCTGGTAGCGAAAGAATACTCCCAACTAGAAGGACTTGATTTTGCTGAATCCTTTGCTCCAGTGGCTAGACATGAAGCTGTTCGGATCTTTTTGGCCTATGCTGCACACAGGAACATGGTTGTTTACCAAATGGATGTGAAAACCGCATTTCTTAATGGAGAACTCCATGAAGAAGTGTATGTGAGCCAACCAGACGGCTTCGTTGATCCTGAGCGTCCTAATCACGTTTACCGACTCAAAAAGGCTCTCTACGGACTTAAGCAAGCCCCACGTGCGTGGTATGACAAACTGTCCACTTTCTTGCTGGCCAATACATTTTCTAAAGGATCGGTGGATCCAACACTATTTACAAAAACCTACGGGGAGGACTTACTTGTTGTTCAAATATATGTCGATGACATTATTTTTGCCTCAACAAAAAAAAGTTACTCTAATGATTTTGCAAAATTAATGAAAGATAATTTTGAAATGTCCATGATGGGTGAACTTTCATTCTTTCTAGGACTACAAGTTCATCAATCACCCCGTGGAATTTTTATAAATCAGTCCAAATATGCTCTTGAAATATTTAAGAAACATGGAATGATGAGTTGTGATACTTATAATACACCAATGGGCTATACCACAAAACTAGATGCTGACTTACATGGGATTCCAGTTGACCCTACCAAATACCGAAGTATGATTGGGTCCCTCATGTATCTCACAGCTAGTAGACCTGATATAGTATTTGCTGTCTACATGTGCTCTCGCTATCAGTCTAAACCAACTGAAAAACACCTCAGTGAGGTCAAAAGAATCCTTCGATACATAAAGGGAACCATTAACTTGGGAATCTGGTATCCGAAGGATTCTAGCTTTGAACTAATCGCTTTTTCAGATGCTGACCATGCAGGATGTTTAGACACACGCAAAAGTACATCTGGTGGATTACAATTTCTCGGAGACAAACTTGTGTCATGGCAATCAAAGAAGCAGGACAGCACATCACTGTCGTCTACAGAATCTGAATATGTAGCCATGTCTGCTTGTTGTGCTTAAGTCATTTGGATGAGATCACAACTTAAGGATTATGGCTACCTATTCAACAAGATTCCTATCTACTGTGATTCCAAAAGTGCAATTGCTATCTCCTGCAACACAATACATCAAATCCAAACACATCGATCTCCGATATCACTTCATCAAAGAGCATGTGGAAAAGGGTACCGTTGAACTTTATTTTGTTGGGACTGAGTACCAATTGGCGGACTTACTTACCAAATCCTTAGCACCATCAAGGTTTGCTAGTCTAGTTCACCAAATTGGTATGCGATGTTTGACTCCAGAGGATCTAGAAAAGTTTTTAAAACACAATTGATCGTCAAACATCAAAACTATCTCTGTAAATACTTTTCACAAAAAAAAATGCAAGTATATACCTTTCTTTTCAACACTAATGTTTTCAAACGTCTTTAATTATTCAAAACAAGTGTTGAGGGGGAGGAAAACGATTTTAATAATTTTCAAAAATATATATATATATATATATATATATATATATATATATATATATATATATATATATATATATATATATATATATATATATATATATATATATTAACTTTTATACTTGCATTTTACCAAAAATATTTCGTTTTCTCTTAAAAGGATGCATAAAAAGTGTTTCAGGTTACTCTCTTTGACCTAAATAATAAATTTTTCAAGATTTCTTTGAGACTACGGTCTAAAGTCGAGGGGGAGTAAAATTCCATAAGTTGTTCTAGTCATAAGCTTGGTGTTATTAACGAAAGTTACTTGAGTTAATGTGTTTAGGCATTAGGTGTAAATGTTTCATGAGGTTAAGGGACCATACTTGTCAATCTTTCAAAATTGTTTTTAACCTTGGTCAAAAGATGTTTGACCTCACATTTACTTCACCTGCTAATACATTTACTCTTTCACCAACCAAAATCAACGATCCACAATCATTCATCAAATCCGGTTATCAATCTTCAAATCTGTAAGTGTCAAACGTTTTTGATCATGTTTATAAACAAGGGTTTTGAATTTCATAACAATCCAACGGCTTAATTTGTCATAATCAATTAATTAGATCTAGGGTTATGCGTAAATCATGAACCCAGAAATTTGAAGTGTTATAGTTAAAGTGATTGATGGGAAATGATCCTTAGTTGATAATAAACATGATTCTAACCTCCAATTGTACCCAGAAACACCAAATCGATTGATTTGATATTAGGGTTCATACGAGTCATTTAGGGATTCTTGATTTTGAACGTTTGGATTGAAATTGGTGATGGGGATAGTGTTATTGTATGCCTAGGATCATGCTACTATGGTTTAATTGTTTCAGAAACGCGTATTGATTCATGATTCATAATTTTAAGGGTTCGAACACAAGCAGCTTTGATCTTCTGTTTCTGTGGACAAATATTGTTATAATTTGGACCAAACGTTCCTTAGGATGTTAAGAACACTTGCCCTATGCCCATTCTTACCCAGATTCATGTTTGATTGGGATTTTGATTATGTGTTCATGCATGTTTACGCGTAACTCCATATTATGTCTCATTTATGCATAATGTTGTAAGTTTAAGTGTGTTGGTATGATTATTGATCAGTGGTTGTGATATTACACTTTCAGGAATCAAACAACTCAAAATTCTAAAGGTGAATTTCTGAAATGGACGTTTTTACGCACAAGTTGTTCATCCTACGCGTAAGATTGAATCTTACGCGTAAGATTCGACACGTGGACAAACATTGTCTTGGATAAGACATTGTTTACGCTTAAAAGGATTAACTTACGCATAAGTTGTTTCTTACGCTTAAGTTATGATCTTACGCGTAAAACAAAACCTACGCACAAGTTATAACTTACGCTTAAGGTTCAATCCTTTGCCTAAGCTCTAATCTTACGCATAAGATTAACTCCTACGCGTAAAATTAAGCCTACGCAATAGATGGACCTTACGCGTAACTTATAAAGTTATGCGTAAAATTTGCTCCTACGCCTAATATCATTTCTTACGTGTAATAAAAGTTATGCGTAGGATTTTCAAGTTACGCGTAAACTTGTCTAAATCATGAAATTTTTCTAAGTATTGTAAAATTTCCAAAGTGTAACCTCTTGTTATGATAAACTTATGTTGTAACTTAATTGTTAGAAGATTCTACCATGTGATAATAACTCAAGTTTGTCATATATAACAAAAGTTTTCACACACACAAACACCCACTGATCAATGTATAATATGCAAATCATGTAATCTTATGTATGAGCTAACACAGTAAACCATTGCCATGTTTGTATTTGTTTATGATCAATTCAGATGGCAGAACACAATGACGTTCCTTATGGACCAGAACCAGAACCAAAACTTTCATGGGAAGAGACCTTTCCAGCTGACTACACCAGGAAGATTGGCAAGAACAACCTTCGAATCAACTTCAACAAAATCACTTGCAACGAGTCCTCATGTATTGTTGCAGTAGATGCTCTCCTATATCACCCCAACAAGTTGTTATTCACCAAGTCAGCCTCCGTCTCCTGCTTCTACATCCACCAGTTTTGGCATACACTTCAGCTAGATCTTGGGGAAGCTTCCTTCACGTGTATGCTTCATAACCGTCAGGTCACTGTGGACATTGATTTGCTTAGGAATGTACTTGGGTTACCCGAACTTGGCCCAGAAGAAGAATATGATCAAGTACCTATAGAGGAAGAGCTAATAGAGTGGTTACGGGATATTGGCTATGACGAATCAGAAGAAGTTGTGACAAGACATTCTAGGGTCAACATTAGGTTTCTTCCACAACCATGGAGAACCCTATACATTCTGATTGCCATGTCCTTATCTGGCAGAGACACTGGCCATGAACACCCAAAGCTCCAACACCTCAAACTCTTCTGGGCAGTGGCAAATGTGAAGAAAGTAGATTATGCCAGCATCATTTGGGAAGACCTTGTGTGGCACATTCAACACAAGACCACCAACATTCCATTTGTCCGTTTCACAAAACTACTCATCGAAAGCTTTCTTCGTGAGTATGACGATATCCCACAGAGACTTGATGACAAAGATAAGAATACTTTCTGAAATGAAGATACTCTCAAGATCATCAAGAGACTCGACACCAGCACACGCAAGCAAGGAAAGAAATTTCCCGACTGTCTCTTGAATGACAAAGTGAAGCTTTGCCTGAATTTCAAGTACTACCTTCAAGCTCTTGAAGCAGACAAAGTGGGTTTCCTGGACGAAGTTGTTCTACCCTCGTGCATGCAAAAGAAGGGTAAGAAAGGCAGTAAGACTGGGAGCTCCGGCAGTTCTACTCAGTCTAAAAAGAAGAAGGGTACTCTCAAGAGAAGGACTCCTGCCAAGAAGCCCGCATCCATTCCTGAACCTGGGTGGTTTCCCTCACCACCTTCTCCTAAACCATCTGACTCAGAAACAGAATCCGACGAAGGTCCAGTGTATAGAGAAGCTTATGCTAACATTGACAAGGATGTGAATCTTGATGACATTGACGATAAGGATTTGACGTTCGAAGATTGGGAAAAGAACATTGACGAATTTGCTGATAATGCTGAATACCCAGCATATCTCAATCAAAGACCGTTCACTGAAGCTCAGACAATTTTTGAAGAAGAAAGGATTAGGAGAGAGAAGATGAAGGAACCGATGACAACTGAACAAGAGTCTGCTCATTCTAACATAGGCCTTTCAGTTGAAGAAGAAAATGAAAGAGCTCTCAATCTGGGTCTCCTCCACAGCAAAATAGATGCATTCAATGCTGATCTTCCTCCACCTCCAGTGTTCTCTCAAACTACCGAAGCTGGCGGATCAAGCAGCATTCCTGATTCTGCCACAGGGATCAACACTGACTTGGTCGCCTACGACAATCCTTCGGTATCTCCCACAGACTTTGAAATGACTAATGCTTCAGCAACGGGAGAAGAGGAAGAGGAAGATCCCATGGACACTGATGCTCCACAGTTGATGTCTATGAAAGAAATGGAGCTCAGAGAAAGGGCTCAAGAAGAAGAATTAAGGAAAAAGCAAGAAGCTGGGGAGGCTAGACTTGAAGAACTTGCACAAGCCAGACTGGAAGAGGCTATACGAATGGAAGAAAGCAGAAAGGCTGAAGAAGCAGCTAAGCTGGCAGAAGATAAGTTAAAGAAAGAAGAAGAAGCCAAGCTAGCCGCATAACTAAAACTTAAAGCCGAGGCTGACAAACTTGCTGAAGAACAAAGATTGAAAGAGGAAGCAGCTAAAGCTACAAAAGTTGATCAACCCGAACAACAAAGAGGAGATAACAAAGACCTTACCACCAACCTTGAATCTTCACAGTCATCACCTCCTGCATCTGAATCAACACACGACAAATCAATAAAGAAACCAAGCACCAAAGCCTCTGCTGCATCAAAGTTGCTAAAGTCGGCATTCAGAAGAGTACATGAAAAGAAGAAAAGCAGACTGGAAGATCAGGTTGCAACACTAGCAACCCAAGTTGCTGAATTGACGAAGCTGAATTCGAACGTCCAAGAGCTGCAAGAAAAAGTTGATACTTTCTTAGCTAAAGACGTACAAGAGAACTTGGAAGCCACATTAGCAGCTCAAGCACATCAGTATATGGAACAACATTTAGTTGCTGAGTTGAAAGATCTGCTGGCACCCATGAGAGACGAACTCACCAAGTTCGCAGAGCAAGCTGTCAAGAAAGTAATCCGATCGACCACATTCACTCTTCGAGCTGACAAGTCTACTGTTCCACTACCAGGATTATCTTTGGACGAATTGGAAGCTCAGCTATTGGACAAACTAGCAAGCAAGTTCTCATTATCGCCAGAAGAAGCTAAAGTCCTGGAAGCGTTGAAAGCTAAAATGACAAAAGAGACTTGCAGCACAGAGGCGGACAAACTGAAACGTCCAAGAGATGATGAAGACAGGGATCCTAATTCTCAGGCAAAGAAACAGAAACAAGCCGAAGGACCCTCATCTCAATCTAAAACACCAGTCATCCCTCCAACAACAACAACGTCCTCACAACAACCGAAGGCATCTAGTTCCGCTCCCAAAGCACACGACCACTTTGAATACACAGGTGGTGACGAGATTCCTCAGCCCGATGAAGTTCCAGAACCGTCCTACAAGAAGAAGAAAGAAAGGAAACGCAAGCATCATCAACCCAAACCGGACACCTCATCAAAAGGCAAAGAACCAAAGAAACCAAAAACCGTCCTCAAATGGCTAGACCAAGATGAGACTGCCGAATACTCCTGGTTTGAGAAGATGATCAATTCGCAACTGCCACTGGAAGACAATCAAGAACCTCAAGATGGTCGAACAGTGGAATACGCTCAATTGATTCAGCATAAGTTTCAGATGAAAAAGATGAATAAGAAAGAGTTGTGAAGAATCAAGAATGATGCGTTCAATCTTCTGAAAGATCGGTCTGCTAACTCAATCGAACTTGAGTATCATCTGGAAAATATTGCTTGAGCTATGTCAAGCAATATTGACTGGATCAATCCTGAATCTTATGTCGATCCGGTCACAAGGAAAACCGCACCCTACATTACTGACTGGTCCAAACCACTACCGATGATTGGGAGGCCTAAGGAACCGAAGATCCCGTACATGTTCTTCTTCAACACAGACTTGGAATTTCTGAAACTTGGCAGCAAGATTGAGAAGAAGTACGTTACATCACTTGCCTTTCTCCCTGCAGCTCGATATCTCAACAATGCCATCGAAGAAGAAGCCTCAGCATTATTCATCGATAAAGTTGTTGACTATGACCGGAACGCACTCTACGGTATAAATCATTGGCCAGACAACCGGGCACAGTACTATCGAAGCAGCAGACTCAATTAGACAATGGGCGATGTAACAAGTGATCTGAAGATAGTCTCGATCCAGTTCATTTCGACTGTCACTCACTTCGGGTACCCCTTCCTCAGCAAAATCAGACTGAAAAGACTTGATGAAAAGGAGTACGATATTTCCGAGTCAGACTTTCCACGACTACTTCTCAACGACATTGAAGACATGTACCTGCTCAAAGTTCAAGGAAAGCTCTGCAACTTGCCCAAAGAGATGCAGCTTGCCTTTATCCAAGCTCTCCTAATCTTCATTAGGCAGATTGTCATCAGAGAAAGAGTTGAAGATCTTCAATTGGGAGTGGAAAGTTATCAGAAGAAGCTGAATCTCACCAAACCTAACATGTTCGACATCACCGACCTTCAACATCTACCTCAATACACCTTGATCAGGCATCCAGCATTTGGGTTCACCTACCGCAGTGTTAATAGTCGCAACTGCTTCATGGCCTACAATGAAATTCATAAGTTCTGTGATGAAACCTTGAAGTTCGTCAGAGATGGAATCAAAAGCAGAGTGGATGACATTGCTTTGGGTAAATCTAAAAGGTGGAATACCAATGAGGCCAGGGATGCTCGCAGATTCATCTTAAGGATTGAGAACCGATTGAGGCGCAGAGATCAGTTTCGGAGGTTGGAAAGTTATGTGGGAGGCCGACAAAAGTTTCCGGTGATAACGTTTCAGAGACCTGATTGGTAGAATATTGTAAGAGTTTGATTTGATTTGTCACTAATATACTTCATAATGGCTCACGCATTACAGTGCACAACCCGAACTTGTAAAGAAAGGACCCTGAGGTACGCTTCAGTGCCTCAATCCTAAATATAAGGAGCGAAGGCTTCTTACTTTTGAGTAGAATTAATCAAATGTTTATGAATTTTCATAATTCTGCTCAAAAGGACAAGTGTTTCACCTCAATAAGACCTAATCACTTGTTGAGGGGGAACACTTGTCAAAACTAAATACTTTGCTCAAAATCAAAAGTTCTTGGTGAATCTCCCCGTAAGACTCAAAAGGCATATTTCAATCTAAAAGATCGTCAAAAACATCATTTTATATGCTATTTTTGAGGGGGAGAAAATGAAAAGGTGATTAAAATATACGAAGTCAATGCTTAAAAGTTGTATCATGTGCGAGCTAGACTCAGCATTGACCCAGGAATTGACGAGACAATAAAAGTTAGTAATATCGAAAAGACTTATCCTCGACGGGTAATAACATCAAGTTAGTTACTAGGGCTAGTTGTCACCTAAAAACTGACAATGTATCTCTTTAACTAACCACGTAAGCGTGTCTCGAAAAGGATATGTCTTAGTAGAAATGTACCGTCTCGAGAAACTTTCTGTGGACTTGACCAGGCCGGGTAATAACTTCAAGCTAGTCTAACTAGTGATGTAAGCGTGTCTCGAATCGGTCTTGTTCACGGAAAGTGGATCAATTCAAAAGTGCTTGCTCCTCCCGCATGTGCAAATTTATTAAACACTTATGAGCACATGTGCAGGGGGAGCCCTTCAAAAGTATACACAAAACTCTCAAAGTGTTAACCAAAACATTTAATTATCACAAACACTTTGAGAGATTTTCAATCAAAGGTTTCTTGGCTACTGTCGGAGTTATAAGGTGATTAAGATAGGAATATCCGTCCTATGATCTGCCAGAGCCGGAGGGATCTACCCAAGGACATCTCCCATAGTTAGAATTAGAAGTCCTTAGGTATGATACGAAAAAAAAAGGAGAAAAGAATGAAAGGGAAAGAAGGAATTGAAGAATTAAAAAGAAAAGTAAAGAAAAGGGTGAAAAGAAATAGCCCTCCATTTGTTCAACCTTAGGGCAGACACCGGGTTCAATACGTATGCTACTGGATGTTGCAAAAGACAACACCGGTATTGAAGATTAAGTCGTCATGGACCCAGTGACGCAATGCACTAAACCTTCTCAACCACTCAAGTTCTCTTAAAAGGACTTGTTTCATTCCCACAGGAACCAGTGTAATCTATCGGCCTATCTCTTAGAGACGGTTGATATTGAAGCAGGAGACCCCTCCCTAGTCTCCGCATAGGAAATCTAGGTGTGCACTTATAGAGTCTAGAGCCTTGAGATACATCAAAGATCTCCTAGGAACACTTAGTATTTCTACAACTGGTGTTCTACATCAATGGACACCAGCTGTAAATTATCGAGTCCTTCGCAGATCTTAGCAATCTGCCGAGAACGTTTATGAGAGGATTACTTATGTAGTTCTCAATGATTGAACGGAAATCCTGCCAGGGTCTACATCAAACAGCCCTGACAGCAGGTCACTTCGGTAACCCCACAAGGGTTACGCTTAGTGTTTGCGGTGGTTCCATTACGGTCTACAGTCATGGAGTGATCCCCAGCGACTCACCCAGTCATTGAGCTACTTAGTAGGTCTCGTAAGCTCCTTCGGGAGTATCTGATATGGGAACGGCCTGGATAAGGATTAGAATGAGTCTTCACAATATGCTGTTCATGAGCTCTAATTCCTTATCTGTAAGTACCGGTTGTTTTATTGCTAACTGTTTACTTGCAGGTAACTCACTTCCATGATGGTAGATTCCAACATGCTCATACATACATCTTGAAGCAAATGATAGCTCCCCCAAAGATCTTAGCACCACAAAGGTCAAAGAAAGATTCTACGTCAATAAAGAAGAATCTACAAAGTATAAAGACAAAGATCTTAATGTATGAAAAGGAACTTCTTGTACGTGAAAATCTAAGTCCAAAGATGTATGAGTATGTTGGAATGGCGGACAACCACCACAGACGCAGGAGTGACGAATGGCAGACTACTTCGTGACACAATCACTACATCATCACCAAAGAACAAAGACAAAGAGCAAAGTACATTCATTATCATTCAACCATTTTGAAGACGTCTAGAGTTTTACATGTCACAAGTCAACGACAAAGATGAAGACGTCAAGCAACCGTGATGACCGACCCTTAGGGGGAGATTGTTGGGATCATACTTTTGTATTTTAGTCAAGTCTCGGTCATTACCTTTTGTAATAGGTTGCTTAGTTATTTATTCTACTTAGTTTATGTTACAAGGCTTATGAATGTAAGACCCATGGGCCTTAAAGCCCATGTCCAAATGAAAGGAGGGAGGAAGGGAGTGTTGCCCTACTCCTCCTCCTATAAATACTAAGCTTATGTAACTCTTTTAATTGTTGGTTATTTGATTATCTTAAGGAAACTCTTGTTCTTTCACTTTTCATATTTCTCATAATCAACCATCTCTCATTCTCATCTTATTTCTTTCATTATCATACTTGTGTTTACTTGTGTTTATATAAAAGAAAAATGGTCAAAAGTTGAAAAGTAAAATGTTGAAAATAGTCAAATATGAGACACTTCTTAACTATCTATAAAAAAAATTAAGCTGGAAATGTTGAAAACTTAAATAATTAAAATGGAAATGTTGCCATATGCAAACCGTGTCCATGGATTATTTGCTTACTATAATGTCATAACCAAGAAATATAAAAGTAACATACATGAATCATGAAAAATATATATGTACAAATACTCTAAGATTACATGACCACTAAGAAAAAATAATATAAAATGATATGAGAATATATAATATAAGAATATGACCATTAAGAGCTGTTATAATCATTTTTTTATTTTTATTTTTTTTATTATTATTATTATTTTTTTTTTTTGAACATAGTTATAATCAAATTAGAAACAATAGGTAACCACAGATTTCTTGCACATGCCTTAACATATGAAGAAAGATAATCTTGCACATAACTTTACACAAAAAGGAAGTACAAATATGATGCTTCAGGCAAGGCAATCCGTAGTAACCCGATAACCCAACCCGATAGAACCCGACAAACCAATTTCTTATCGAGTCGAGTTGCAAGCCATATTTCTAAAAGTCAAAACCCGATTCTACCCGACCCGATAACACCCCTAATTGTAGATGTAAATGTGTTAGGTATATCGAAAGTTTTTAAAATTATCGAGAATTGAGAACTGACAAATACTGTTGGTAAGATTTTTGACAAAAATATTAGATATAAAGTATGGGATGGATTATTGGTATCCCTCTAAAATACCAACAGATTTTATTTATTTATTTTTTATTTATTTTATTTTATTTTTTGCTAAATATTTTGTGTAACAAAAATATCACTATAACTATTTGCTGCTAGAAAGTTTTGTTGCTATGCACGAGTATTCGTCTAGTTAGTGAAATATCTTAAAATTTTTTCCATATAAAAGTCAACATTTAATTTGAGATGGAAGCATTATCACATTTGTACAAAGATTTAGAAACAATGCTATAAATAGTTAGATCAAATATCAATGATTCAGTCATACTCAACACTTCTTTGACTTAATAACATCTTGACTCACTTAATAACATATTGACTCGTTATATACTTTTTTTAATTTATTTAACAACGTGTTCTTAAGTATTAAAACAAAATAAGAAAGGGAAAACAAAAAGAAAGCAAATTAAGTGTTAGGTTAGTATTTTCTTGAGATCAAGGAAAAGAAAACGAAATTAATCATAACTCATATTCTTGAATTAGATAAAGAGGAAATAAATTGTTCGAATTACATGTATGTCATTTGGGAAAATAATTGAGAAACCTAATTATGTGTCTAAATTCATACCTAAATATGTGTGATATGATCCTAATGATTTGTGAAAAAATTAGTTCTTTAGCTGCAACCATCAAGATGATGTCACACAAGCTTAGACAGAAATTTAGGCAAATATTTTAGACATCTCAGTTATGCCTGTCATTTATTTATTCTTTTCAATTCTTTTAAAAAAGATATATTAGTTTTTACACAAAAACTACTAAAGTCCATTTTTTCTTTTTTCCTCAAAATCTCCTCTTATTCCTAAGGTTAACATTTTTTTTTTGCTTTTAATGTATGGCTAATGACACCGTAATATATCATACTTGTCACTTGTATCTTTAATATGTATCAAACAATTTTTTTGCTATTTTATATATTAAATTTGATTTTATTATATTTTTGATACTTTATGACCATTTTATCCCTCAATTTTTTGCTACTATGCGTATCATAATTGTAATAAAATACTCCGTACATAAAAAAAATACAATGGAATCAAGTTTAATACATAAAATAACAAAAGAAATTGTTTGATATATATAAAACGTGCAAGTGACAAGTATGATACATTACGATACGGTGCCTTTAGCCCTTTAATGTAAGTTCCATAGAATTCCTTGGGATCTCCCAAAGTGTCCACGCTCGAATCATATACACAATACCCACGCCATTGTTGATTGTCTCCTAATGATGTTTGGAATGTAATATGGTGTGCCCAAAAGGGTCATTATGGGCTTTGCTTTTGCTTATGTCCACGCATGACTTCACACGAATCGGATTGAAAATAGTTCAACAGAGAAGCGAAAAGAATTTTACTCAAATACAAAATATTGGTGATAGAGTAATGTATGATCGCATTTAGATTTTCTCCTAATTCATCTATGTCATCTACATAGACGGGGCCTTAGGGTCGTCCTCAAGTTTTCGAGAGCCCAAAGTGAAGATTTAAAACGAGGCTCTCAAAAATTAACCTTATATGAAATGGGGCGTTTTACATGATACAATGCAAACTAGCTATATAAAAAAAAAGTTGTGTTATAGTAATATGTTGTAAAAGTTTTGTTATTTTATTTACAATGAAAGTGAAATGAATTACATATATTATCAAGATTTATGTTCTACTTCACATCACGTACCTAACGCCCATGGGTTTTTCTTATTGAAAAAAAAAAAAAAAAAAAAAAAAAAGAAAAAAAAAAAAAAAATAAAAAAAAAAACGCATTTTGCTCAAAATAATAATATATAGTTACCGTGGGTTTACAAGTCACTCCCTTTAGCCTTTCATCATTTTGTTTTCAAGAAAGGCCCGAAATCAACGGATTGCCAGGTTGTTATATTTCTTTCGGCTGAACTTTCTTATCTATCTTTATATTACAAACAACCCTCAGAATTGGCTTTTAACCTTTAAGTCAAGTAGTCAACCAAGCCAAGGTCTCAATCGATTTTGGATCTTTTCAAATTGTACTCTCATTTTCAACTATTTTTGTCGAAAGTTTTCCAATAAAATTGCTTTTTGTCAACGAAGAAAAAGTATTTTCTCTATGATTTAATGAATCCAAAGGTCTTAAAGACTTTGTATTGGGATAAAGTGGTGTTTGTTTTGGAGAGGCTTTTAATCTAAATCTGAACCGCACATCTGAATGAGGCGTAAATGTCTGAATCTGACCGCATCTGAACGAAAAAAAAAAAAAAAAACTCGTGTTTGAACCGCACATTTACTTACTTGTACTTTTTTTTTTTTTGTTAGCAAGAGGCAATAAGAAGCATTCAGACACCCCTCTCAAGTCTAAACACGTCTAAAAAAAAAAAAAAAAAAAAAAAAAAAAAAAAAAAAAAAAAAAACGGTCTGCATGACCAAAATGTCTGACCGCGTCTAAACAGTTCAGATTAAAAGGCTATTCTCTTTATGAAAAACAAACATCACCTTAGTTTTAATTTATATGAGTATTAACACGTATATTATATTCACGAGTAATGTACCTATCGTCGTGTATTTTCACGATTTCATTTCCCTCTTTGACATCTACTTTTTGTTTTTTTTAACAGAATTTACTCCGGTTCTTGGTCTTGATACATTTGGGGACACCCGCTCTAACCTTGTAATTTAATTATAGAGGTATAGTGTGCGGGTGTAAACGAGTTCGTTTGAGCTGAGCTTTCATAAGCCTCGACATTTTAACGTCTAAGTTAGACAGTCTAAAGAGTCGAGCTCGAGCTTATATAGATTCGACTCGAATTATTATCGAGTTTTTCGAGATTTTAAGTGATATATATGTTCTTTTATTTATTATGTATATGTATATTTTAAGAGATTATTCGTAGATGCACGTCATGCGTAAATACTTATTTACGAGCGTATCAAGTCGAGATTGAGCTATTCAAGTATGATTCTATATTTCAAATTTAGTTGGTTTAAAAAACACATCATTGATCTCAAGCCAAAATCAAACTTTTTTGAGCAAAGCTTGAGCTTTCCTCATGAAGGCTCGTCGAGTTATCAAGCTGAACTCAAGCCAACTAATATTATCGAGTTGAGTTGAACCATATCAATTCGACACATTTACACCCGAATAATGATTTACTATACTCGATGGGTCATAGGTGGTATGTGGCTCGATCGGGTGAGGTTTCTCTGGTAGAAAAAAATCAACAATATATGCGACTATGATACTTAGTTATTCGTGTTTGGTGGGATTATTGCCACTTTTTCTGCCCGATGTTTCTGTTTTGCAATTTTACACTTTTAGCTGCAAGTTGTTTAAAGGGCCTTGCTGATGGCACCCTCCCATGCCCGAGAAAATTATAAAGGAATTATTAGTGATGCAAGATCTCCCATATAGTTTAAAAGATGATGGTGTTATTGCATCATGCATGCGAAAGAAAAGTTCATTCTATTACTGACATCTTACTAACAGTCGATAAACAAAAGCAACTTGTTTTACAATTTGTCTACTGATTATCGAAACTTCAGCTCATGTATGATATATGGATAGTTGGTAAATCTTTACAAGGATTGAGGAAACCATTAAAAAGTACACGAACATATTAAATGTGTTTTTACGTGGTGCAAAAATGGTTTCATATAAGAAGTTGCCCAAAGTGTATATAGAACGCCTTAACGCACATAGTGTAAGTGTTGATAATATTGTTCTTATTGATTGCCCATAACATACAATGATATCATACATATATAGCCTAAACAAGAGCTATATTAGGAAACTACTAATTACAAGCTAATCTTCTACTCACCAATGACAACTTGTGATCTTATCATCTTATCACAAATACACGTTAACATATAGAACGTAGTCTTTTTAGGTTCCGCCAGCAGCTGGTCCCAAAAGTGTTGTGTCACTATATATAAGAATAATTTTATCTCATGAAACAAATATCTCTCTAGGCTACAGCCGGTGTGCGGGTTGTGTAGAGTGTCAGATCGACTTTGAATGAAGTAGAGGCAAGTTGAGCAAGAGCTGATAGAACGCATCATCATTGATGCCTTTGTCTTGTCTATCAAAACTAACACCACCTTTGTTCTTCCCCCTCTTTTGTTTTTCACTTTCTCTTAACATCTCAATGAGCACAACTCCGGCCATGTAGAAATCGTCACCGTTGATCCTCACAAACATCACAATATTCGTGTTATGTTTGCATTATTTATTTATTTATTTTTTAACTATATTATCGTGATAAAACAGGTGCAAGAGGTGACATTTCTAAAATTAAAAACCAAAAAAACTCATCTAATGCATGTCCCCTTAATACTAGATACCTTAAAACACAACTTTACTCTGGTGAGTCTTTTAAGCATCAATTTGTGACTAACTGAGTGCTCGCTCATATCGATGGGTTTTATTATTTGTAGTGGGAATGATTTTGAATGGATTAGTCTTGAGGTCAAACTTTTGATCTATGGAATCATATCAATAAAACTGCTTCTCAAGATGATTCTCTAAGATAAAATTTTCATTGTGTGTCATTTCCAGGTTGAAAAAAATGTTGATGACAACAAGGATCCGTGTGCCATGATATTTTGAACAAATCGTCTGTATCATCCTTCACTGAACCCCATTCTCTCCTTTATTCAACATGAATCCATGATTTTCTTTGAAGAACAAAGTCTCTCTCCTCAAGGTTCAACCTATTCATATTGAGTATATATGCTTCACCTATCATATCCTCCACATAGCATACACACACTAGCCTCTTTTGGTTCGGCATGTAACCCTTGCCCAACCACATCCGTATTGGATCCCTTACGATTTGCCAAGCCTATTCATTGATCGGCAAGGATGGAACTTGCACGTTGTTTATTGAGGGGTCAACTTGAAAAATATTTATTTTAAGTGATTTTTGTATTAAAATGACTAAAACCATATATAAATGGGTATAAAATGTACAGAGTCAAAAATTTTGGGGGAGCCACAACCCCCTCAGTCCCTTATAAGTTTCTTCCTTGTTAATCGGAGCCCAATGCCCGCCACATGCAACCGTGACCTTGTCTATGTTCTACTCTCCACCTTGAACCTAGCTTATGATCTAAACCATCATCCTTTTCTCATAAACATTCAGTACAGTATTATAAAGCAATCCACTCAACTAGTACAATATTGTAAGCATTTAGTACAATATTACAAGTCACATGAACTCAACTAGTACATTAACAACGATGTCACTGCTCGCATGGGATTTTATATTAAGGGGGCGAATTTGACCTAATAATTATAGTGTAAAATGTCGCTCAGTGATTTAACTATGGTTCTTTCAAACCATGAATCAACCTAACACCGTTATGATTAATTAAGAATGAATTAAGAAAGCATAGTTTGACAAGTAAATTTATTTTTGTGTTGTATATGATTGTTTAAGCAATTCGGTTTTGAATTTTAATCTACGTATCTATATGGATTAAGGGGGCTGAGTGCTTAAAATATTAAGAAACTAGCTATTGGGTAACTAATGAATCAAATGGGCAACTTAAGGGGTAGCTCAACACCTACTAGTCACCCTACTAATTCTGCCATTTATTGCTCGCCACTTTAACATATACAACAACAAGAGTTATGATCAAATAAGAAGAAAAATTAAAATAAGAAAGGTAAGAAGAAACAACAATTACATATTTCAGATGCACCTACAAAAGTAAACTCCCCTTGAAAATCTCCCTCTTATTTGAAATGTATGCTAAAAATTCTTTTTATTTTTCTCATTTTAGTTTTTCTTCTCACCGATCCTTTCCCACAACAATAATAGTACATCAGCATATGTTAAGAAAAACGACTGATAATATAATTAGACAAATAATTGATATAAATAAATAAATAAATAAATAAAATAAAATAAAATAGTAGTAAAGGGTAAGATAGAGGATTGAAACATCCAAGATCCACCTTATACAGCAATCCACTCATCCATTGTTCCCTGAACCATTTCATTTCATATTTTGAAGAATTAAGAATCGAGTTATTTTAGAAACTAAACATAGGGATTTATCCCCACCATCTATCTAAAAAGAAATCATTGGTTGAGATTAAAAGCATTTTAATATTTCACACATTTTTAATAATTTAAGTATCTCTTAAACCGTTAATCGTTATACGAAAATAATTACACCATTGCGACGAGCATTTAATTATCTTTCTATAGACGGACACTTTGATATACTTTCGACAAAAAAAAATTATTTTTTCTCGTTTTTTTTTTCCTGGCCGAAAAAAATATCACATGTAATATATGTGTAATATCACATGTGATATTAGTGTAATATCACATGTGATATTTTCGGCCAGAAAAAAAAACGGAAAAAAAAAATTGTCAAAAATATATCAAAGTGCCTATAGATAATTAAATGCTCGTCGTAACTGTATATTTCTTTTTGCTTAACGATTAACGATTTGAAAGATATTAATATTTGAAGAAAAAAAAAAATATGAAAGTGGGTTTTTCAATTGTTGAATTAATCTCATCTATTAGATCAGATAAAGATGGAGGGTATAGATTATTCCCTTCGTATGTAAATAAAGTTTTTCTTCAAATGATCTTTTCTGAAGAATAAATTATATTTTGCTGAGATAATTTGTGAAAAGCTTAGATTGATAGAATATTATGAGTTAGTCTTAATGAGCAACCTATTAGGCTACAAACAATTTCTTCTTTCATTTTCATAATCTTTTTTTAAGTTATCTAATACGGAGCAGTTCAAATAATTCTATGTTACTCAATTTGTAGTGGACCTACAAATCAATTGTATAATTTAATGTCCTTTTCATTTTAATTTAATACTCCAACTTTTGTTTTGTTACTCAATTTGTGGTGATATATGCATGATATTCCAACTTTTGTTTTGTGGTGCAGATCGAATGGTCATCAACTACAATCATACTAACGAGTATCACGACAGGTACTATTCCAAGGACAAAAATGTAAATTCATAACTCTTCTATATCACTATCTTTATAGTAATTGGCTAAAAGATAGATGGAACACCAACCTTTCCTTTCATCAAAGGGTCCAATAATGACCCCTTCCTTCAACCTTTTTTTGATGGTATTACTAACTTGTGCATTGCATAGTAATGGATGTTATACCTCAATCATCAGCTTTGGTGACTCGTTAGCCGACACGGGTAACGCTAAACAGCTTGCCATATATGAAAATGTTGAGCTACATTCCATGTTCTTTCCTTATGGCGAAACATACTTCCATAATCCTACTGGTCGATGCTCAAATGGTCGTCTCATCATTGATTTCATTGGTATAGCATATATACTTAAATCTCTTTCTACATGATAACGTCGTCCAATGTGTTTGCATGTGTTACTTATATTTATTTACGTTGTTTTGCTGTGTGAAGCTGAGAGTCTTGGACTGCCATTTATACCACCTTATGTTGGTGGTGATGGGAATGCGGTCGATTTTGGACAAGGACTGAATTATGCTGTTGCCAGTGCAACAGCATTAGAAGCGTCGTTTCATGAAGCTAGAGGATATAGTGTTCCGACTAATGCATCTTTGCGAGTTCAGCTAGAGTGGTTCAAGCAATCGTTGCCTTCTATGTGCACCACATTATCAGGTAAACAACTATCTACCAAGACCCAAGTATAATATGTTAAACAAGTTGTTCGAATAATTATGAGTGACTGCCTGTCATGAATTCTAACACACACAAAATAAATTAATAATAATTAATCATGTCTCAAAGTCACCACACAGACCACTTTTAAGTGCCAAATTCATAAAACAGTTAGAGACGAACAGAAACTCTTATGAATTTTTACTATTTATCAAGGTCGCGTGTGTAATTTTTCTGAAAGCAATACTTAGAAATTTTTTATAAAACGAAAAAACAAAAGGAAGGAAAGAAAGAAAAAGGAAACTATTCTACTGAATATTTATCTTGATATGATTTTGATGGAATACACTTCATGCATTATTGAAGTTGTATAAAAAAAACTATCACAAAACATAATTTTAACGGATATCTTATCTCAAGTAAATACTACTGTATTTACTATGTTCATCACCAGAAACTACATTAAACAGATGTACACAGTAACTCCAAATTGTATACGATGATCAATTTGGCACGCCGATATTGCACATTGACTAAAGCAAAAACAAATGCAGAAATTTTGTTGCTATGAATATTTTTTAAGACACTAGTGAAGAAAAACTAAGTTTAACCAATTAGATTAATAAACCAAATGTTTTACAAACTCAAACTGTTCTCAAACAGGAGGTACACAACTTGATCTCAATCAAGAATATCAAACTAAAGGTACAAAGATGTGAAAATGATAATATTGTGGTGGTCCTCAAAAGAGAGAGGAGAGCGATATATATATGGCATCAGCAGAAAGGATATCCAAGAAGAGGACAAGAAAACGGCTCTATCACCAGAAGAACACAACAACCCATGCACCAGTGTGTGAGGGTGAGAAGCCCTAGATAAGCAACCATCTATCCATCTTAGCACAAAGCCCCCTTCAACTTTTCTTTATTAACTTTAGACCACCAAACTACCAAAGCAACAAACCTGAAATATAAACAATGCAACATTAGCCCCTCAACATTTATCCAGGCCAAAATATATTTCAACATCCCCCCTTAATTTTGGCCTGGAAAACATCAATCAAACCCAGTTTTGAAACCATTTTGAAATGTTGAGATTTATCAAGACCCTTTGTAAAGATATCTGCTGTTTGATCAGCAGTATGGATTTTGGCAGTTTCAATAACACCAGTTAAGATTTTTTCTCTAACAAAATGGAGATCAATCTCCAAATGCTTAGTCCTCTCATGGAAGACTGGGTTAGCAGCAATCTTAATTGCAGCTTGACTGTCACAGAAAACTTTTACTGGCATAAAATGTTCCCAGTTAAGATCCCTAAGAATCTTAAGGATCCAAACAATCTCAGAAGTCACAGAAGCTAAAGCTCTGTATTCAGCTTCTGCAGAAGACTTTGAGAGGGTGTTTTGTTTTTTGCTTTTCCACGAAATCATAGAACCATTGAGACTAACACAGAATCCAGTGACAGATTTTCTTGTAACCACACACTTAGCCCAATCTGCATCTACAAATGCATTCAAAGAATTCCCAGAATTCTTAGTTATATGCACACCCATACCTGGAGATCCTTTTAAATACCTCAACACCTTTAAAGCAATTTTTAAGTGAGACTTTAAAGGGGAATGCATAAATTGGCTCAGGCAGTGAACAGCATAGGATATATCAGGCCTAGTATGAGTTAGATAAATCAGTTTACCAATAAGTTTTTGATACTCAGTGATATTATCAAGTAATGGATCTATGTCAGTAGGTTCAGAAGTAATATACACACTTTGTTCAAGAGGAACAGCAGAAGGTTTGCAAGCCAGAAGACCAAATTCAGATAGTAAGTCAAGGCAGTATTTTCTTTGAAATAAACATACTCCATTTTTGGTTTCAATTACTTCAATGCCCAGAAAGTATTTAAGTTTGCCTAAGTCTTTTATCTGGAATTTGGTCTTAAGGTATTTTTTAACATCATTAATAGCATCAAGACTGTTTCCAGTGATGATGATATCATCAACATACACAAGCAAGGCAATAAACACACCATAATCATTTTTGGTAAACAGTGAATAATCACTTTTACTTTGCACAAAACCATTTTCAAGAAGAGTGCTAGAGAGTTTGGCATTCCACTGTCTAGGAGCCTGTTTTAAACCATACAAAGACTTTTTAAGTTTGCACACTCTCTTATCATTTTCATCAAAGTAACCTGGAGGAAGCTTCATGTAGACAGTTTCCTCAAGGTCACCATATAAAAAGGCATTGTTAACATCTAGTTGAAAAATGGGCCAAGATTGTTGAACAGCCAGGTTAACAACACATCTAATAGTAACAATTTTGACCACAGGGGAAAAAGTTTCATCAAAATCAACTCCTTCCTTTTGACTAAATCCCTGGACAACAAGTCTAGCCTTAAATCTATCAATTTCTCCACTAGACTTGAATTTAATCTTATAAACCCATTTAGATCCAATAGCCATTCTATCACAAGGCAATTCAACAATCTCAAAAGTATCATTTTCATATAAAGCATTCATTTCTGTATTCATTGCCTCTTTCCAATGCTGAGTTTTGCTGGCTTCCGAAAAACTTTTAGGTTCTGAAAGTTTGTTTAACTTGGTTGTAAAACAAAAGTTTTCAGAGTTAAGATTGGCATAGCTAACAAACTTTTCAAGACCATATCTAACTTTGGAATCAACCACAAATTCATTATACTTATTTGGAAAAACAGACGATCTTTCAGATCTTCTAACAGGTTGATTTTGCAAATTTGTTTGAGAGTCTGTGATTGGACTATTTTGAAATGTACCCTCAGAATGTGCATTTTCATTCTCAAGAGTAGCAGACACCTCATTTTCAAAGGCAGAACCATTGGAACCCTGAGGATGCCCCAACTCATCCTCAAAAGGATCAATTGTTGGACTGCCATTAAGAAAAGAATTCTTGCTAACACTAGGAGAATTTGCATGTTTGTTTCCATCATTAGATGGTTTGTCATTTTTATTTTTCTCATCATAGGGCATGTCAAGATCCTCATACACCACTTTATCAAAAAAGTTTGTATGATCCAGATCTTGACAAGTCTCAATCACAGAATTTATTTTAAAAGGGAACACATTTTCAAAGAAATCAACATCCCTTGAGTACAAAAATTGTTTTCTTTCAAGACTGAAAAGCTTATATCCCTTTTTAAAGGAAGCATAGCCAACTAGAACACATTTTTCAGATCTGCTACTGAACTTGTCATGATTGTTAAGCACAGTAGCAAAACATAGACAACCAAAAGCTCTCAAGTGATTTAAGGAGCATTTTCTGTTAAAAATCATGTTATAAGGAGAGTTCCCATTTAAAACTGAAGAAGGCAACCTGTTAATAAGGTAACAAGCAGTAAGAATACATTCAGACCATAAATTCAAAGGAATTCCCCCCTGAAACAGAAGGGATCTGGCAACATTAAGCAGATGCCTATGTTTCCTTTCCACAATCCCATTCTGTTGGGGAGTATAAGCACAAGAAGTCTGATGTATTATGCCATTAGTAATGCAAAACTCATTGAACTTATCATTCACAAATTCAGTACCATTATCACTTCTAAAAATTTTCACAGTCCTTTTAAATTGATTTTTGATCAAATTAAAAAAGGCATAAACACAATCAAGCACTTCAGTTTTAGCCTTAATCAAGTACACCCAAACAGCCCTGGTGTAATCATCAACAATGGTCAAAAAATACTTGTATCCTTCTTTACTAGTAACCCTATAGGGTCCCCACAGATCAAGATGGACAAGGTCAGCAAGCATAGAGGTTTTATGCTCACTCAAAGGAAAGGGCTCTCTGGTTTGTTTAGCCTTTTGACAAATTTCACAAACTTCCACATTATTTTTGTTATCAAACTTAAGATCTTTGTTTAAAACTTTTAAGACATGGTCAGAAGGGTGACCAAGCCTGCAATGCCACAAGTGTTTAGACAGACCAGAGAAAAAACAAGGTTGGTCTCTAGAAGGCAAATTACCTTCAGTTTTGTCAAAAAAGTATAATCCATCAGACTGTCTACCAGTCCCCAGAAGTTTCACATCCCTCAAACCCTGAGATAACACATAACATTTAGATTCATCAAAGGCCACAACAAATTTGCTGTCTCTAGCAATCTTATGAACAGACATGAGACTCACACAATATTCTGGAACAACAAGCACATCATATAGAGTTAAGTTGTTGGTTAGGACCATATTTCCAACCTTTGTAATTAAAGCCTCTGTTCCATTAGGATGAGAGACTTTAATTCCAAGTTTGGAAATATTGACAACATTAACCAAGAACTTATCAGTGTATGTTAAGTGTTGATTTGCCCCGGAATCAACAATAATACCAGCAGCAATGAGAGCATTTCTGGCCTTACTGTTGTTGCAAAAAAATCTTTGAAAATTTTGGTTAAAAAATTTGCTGTTGTTAAAAACTATACCTGCCATGTTGGCATGAACACCTTTGCCTTTTCCATCATCACTGACAGAGGTGTCTTTGATAAGAGACAAAAGTTTAGAAATCTGATCTTCTGAAAGATTTGAAAGAGAGCTGGATCCAACAGAGTTGTTGTTATTAATAAATCTTTTGTTAAAATTTTGAGTGCCCTGGTTAAATGAATTTCTCGTATTGTTGTTTCTTTTTTCTCAATTGGCAGGGTACCCAATAACCTTAAAGCATCTATCCACAGTATGCCCATTAAAGCCACAATGCTCACAGACAAGAGTAGAACTTCCAGCAGCTCTATTATTACTATTGTTATTGTTTCTGAAGGCATTATTGGGTCTGAAGGAGTTCCCAGAGGTTTGGGGCCTCTGAGGACTCCCTCTATTGGCCACATTGGAATGAAAAACAGAGGACTGAGATCTTTGAGAGACTCCAGTCCCTGATGAACCAGAAACAACAGCTCTGTGAGACTCCTCACTAGAGATAATGGCAAACGCCCCTTTAACATCAGGCAATGGGTCTCTAGACAAAATGTTGCTTCTAATTTGCATATAAGAGTCATCAAGACCCATCAAGAATTGCATTAACTTCATTAACTGATTGTGTTTCTTAAAATCATCAGCAGCATGACAAGTACATCTAGGCAATTTAATAAGAGCATCAAATTGTTTCCACAAAGTGCTTAACTTGTTGAAATATTCAGCAATAGATGTACCATTTTGAGACAAAGAGTTGATTTTATGGTGTAAATTAAAGGTAACAGACCCATCAACTCTATCAAATGTTTCTTTTAACTCAGTCCAGACATCAGAAGCCTTTTATGAAAAAATTTGTCCAAGAAACAGTTCCTCAGAGATGGAGTTTAAGATCCAACCCAGAACAATAGCATTTACCCTGTCCCATTGTCTCCCAAGAACTTCATCAGTATTAGACCTCCTACAAGAACCATCTATAAAACCAATTTTGTTTTTGCCTTCAAGAGCTAACAGCATAGCACAAGACCACACATTATAGTTTTCAGTTCCTTTTAATTTTATAGATATAACAGTTAATGTAGCAGAGTCATTAGGATGCAAGTGTAGAGGGTGACTGATATCAAGTTTGCTAATAAGAGTAACAGGCACAGCATCATCTTCCTCTGTATCAGAAGCATGAACAGAGGGAGGTGGAGTAGTATTATGCAAGGACATAATGAAACAAGTAAGTGCTGAACACAGCTAAACACATAAAGAGGAAGGGAAGAAAGAAGTTCCCAGGCTTCCTTGCCACTAAAGTGGTAGGTCAAGGGCTTTATCTACTAACAAAGATAAGACAAGCACAAGATCAAAACCAATACCACCAATCATAAATAATCACAACTTCAGCAACCCAGATCCTACTCCCCGTCAATCTAAAAGAAAAAAAAAAAAAAAAAAAAAAAAAAAAAAAAAAAAAAAGCAAGAAAAGTAAAGGTGAGAGAGGTGTTACAGTGTACGCAAGGCAGAGCAGCAGCGGAACCAAACCTACTACACCCTAGATTCACTTAGTCTAGGGATATAGCAGATGTATACAGTAAACCCAGATCCACCAACCAAGATCCACCAAACCCTAATTTTTGAGATTAGGGCAAAACACCAGAACCACTTGCAATAGAAGCAAAAATCACCAAAACACTCGATTAAGGTACTTAATCGATCTCAGGAACCTTTAAATCGTAAAAGCCCCAAATTTTCCAAACCCTAATTTTTCAAAAGGTTTTTTTTTGTTTTTTTCAAAGCAACCTGGCTCTGATACCATGAAGAAAAACTAAGTTTAACCAATTAGATTAATAAACCAAATGTTTTACAAACTCAAACTGTTCTCAAACAGGAGGTACACAACTTGATCTCAATCAAGAATATCAAACTAAAGGTACAAAGATGTGAAAATGATAATATTGTGGTGGTCCTCAAAAGAGAGAGGAGAGCGATATATATATGGCATCAGCATAAAGGATATCCAAGAAGAGGACAACAAAACGGCTCTATCACCAGAAGAACACAACAACCCATGCACCAGTGTGTGAGGGTGAGAAGCCCTAGATAAGCAACCATCTATCCATCTTAGCACAAAGCCCCCTTCAACTTTTCTTTATTAACTTTAGACCACCAAACTACCAAAGCAACAAACCTGAAATATAAACAATGCAACATTAGCCCCTCAACATTTATCCAGGCCAAAATATATTTCAACAACTAGTAATGATCATATTTTATAAATAACAATTCTTATGTTCAGGCATTGAAAATACAGTATGTATATTTTACTGGTAACAATTCTTTTATATCTTCAATAATTGAATGAAGACAATATAAATGGAGTTGGACCAAACATTATCCATTAGAAACATATTAAATTCAATGGCGTAACCCCTCCATTCCACTTCCACAAATAGCTAAAAGATTATCTATAGATGTTAGCTTATTTGATCTTAAATATCATTTTGTCAAAAAAAAAAAAAAAATGGAAAAGAAGAAGTTGAATTCATAACTCAAACGGTATGAAACTGATTCTAGGACTTAATATTAGCATACCAATATGGAAAGATAATCTAGCATTATGAAATTATCCTATCAGAAATCACACAATGTTGAGAACTTGAGACAAGATCATGATGCTTTGATGGAATCTAATGCTAAGAAATAAAGAAACGTCACTGAAAGAAGATGTGTACTCGTACAACGGATTACACTAACAAAAAGTTCTAAAATAAAATAAATTGTAATAAGTTGGTGGATGATGTGGCGCTGAAGCGGTTGTGAAATAGGTAACCACGACAGGATTTACCTAAAACTACAATAGTAATAAGAATAGTGATCTATGAGATTTTAAAAAAAAAATGCAACGATTAAATCTAACATTTCAGAAGAGCACGTATAATGACCCTCCGATGCAAAATCCCTGCTTCCTGTCATACAACTTTCGGTTATTTGCTGTTAAGAACAACTCACTTGCTTAAGTGACTTAACATAAGATATTATTCTAGCTGCGACGTACACTAACTGGGTCACGGTCCCATAAGATATTTTACTTACAGATCCACATCAAGTGTTAGAAAAAGCTTGATTCTGTCTTTTAACAACTCTTAAGTGACATCAACAAAAATCCATCTAAACCACAACCAGTAACTTATCATCAAATTCTGTCCTTTACACATTTTAAGCTGAGAAACTTGAGCAGCATTTGGTAATTGCAACCTACGAGCAACCATAAGTTCATATGAATATTTAATTATCATTCTGAAATAAAGTTTTCATCCATTACTTATTTAGTAAATGGCACTATAGAGGTTTAATGGGAAAGGTAAAACTCTATAGTGGGTACAAATGATATAAATGCAATTATATTAACATTTCATTATTATTGCTTCTAGATTGCAGACAGCTGATCGGAAGTTCTTTGATTCTTATGGGAGAGATTGGAGGCAATGATTACAATCATGCATTAGTTGCCGGAAAATCCATCGATGATATTCAACCTTATGTTCCACTTGTGATAGATACACTTGTTATGACTCTGAATGTAGGAGCCAATATCATTCCTTGATTATATAGTTTGTGGGCTAAACTTAATCAATTTTTTGGAAATGCATACAGGACCTCATTGAGCTAGGAGCACAAACTGTAATAATTCCTGGGAACCTACCAATCGGATGCTCAGCTGCGTTTTTGACAATCTACTATGGCTCCAGTGATGAAGAGTATGACAGCACGACGGGCTGCCTCATCCGGCTAAACAAGTTTGCAGAGTACCATAACGAACTCTTGCAGAGCGAATTAAATAGAATCCGAGAGCTTCATCCTAATGTCAATATAATCTATGGAGACTACTACAATGCTGCAATGCAGTTTTTTCGATCTCCAGATGATTTTGGTACACGAAAATTTCACTCATTAGACTTCTATACCAATGAAATTGTATTAAACTTAATTCTGGCGTGCTTGGTGATGCACTTGACTATACATGTTATGGCTAATGGGAGTGGATATTTGCAGGTTTTCCAAATGGAGCTTTAAAGGCGTGTTGTGGTGGTAAAGGACCATACAATTACAACCAATCAACAGAATGTGCATCTCCATTTTCGACGACATGTGCCCAACCAAATACTTATGCCAATTGGGATGGTTTACATTTGACAGAAGCAGCATACAGGGTCATCTACAAGAGTTTGTTTGAGGGTTCATACACCATACCCCAGTTTAATTCTTTGTGCACTATAAATTTAGGAAAAAGTGGATTGTCGAAATTTGAGTAAGGAGATACTATATATCACTTATCAACATTGACGCATCCTGCAAAGTGAACCACATTGTACCATTGATGTTTCTAAATGTATATATCAATTCTTATGTACTTACATATTTATTTCAGTATATGTTTACTATTGTATTTGAACACCGTTATGTGAATTTCATGTTCATCTGAAGATTTATCAATTTATTAAACTCCAAGAAATCTATATACTCCCTCAGTCACATTGTCCGCCTTTCTCTTCTAAAATGCACCAAAATTACTGCTCCCTCTAAATTAATTGTTTGAATTCCCTGTTTAGTCCCTATTTATATTACCATTCAAAAAATTTAAGACACCCTTTATTCATCAGTCAAGGGATCCGAGTGCCTTCACATACACTCGTTTGCAAAGAGATCTATTATGTGTGTGGGTGGTTGTGTGCGTGTGTATACTATACTCTATTTTCTTGTCTGATACAGCTTGCCAATCATTCTAAATTGTCAGCCAAGCAGACTTTTGTCGTTTTTGGTATTTCTTAGACTATCCTGGCAGTCTGCTAATGCAACTCAACCAAAATGGGCACTTGTTTAGGTTTAACCAGGTTGTGAGCATCTAGTGAGGAGGGCACACTGATTAGCAATTAATTATATAGAGACATACTAAATTTCTGTTTTATGTCTCCATGTCATGCTAAATTTTTTGTTTAAGGCCTGTCAAAGCAATGGTGGTCGTGGTTTCCTAATGCGTCATTAAACTAAAATGGATAACTGACCTGGAAAGTGAACTTTGGTATGTGTAGGATGGCGGATAAGACTGAAAACCAGAAAACTGCCTTTGAGACCCTCTGAGACGAGCTTAATAGTATAACATACAAAAAGAAGATAACCAAAACCGTTATGAAGGGATCCATTAGTTCCAATCAGTCGAATTTTCAAGTAACATTAACCAAAACAGATCAAACATGAACTAAAATATAAACAGTAATTAATCCGTCAAATGATACAAAATCACGTGTTCTGTCTTGTATTCTTGCACAAATAGTTTCAAACCACTGAAAGATGCCATTTCTAATATGTTTTCAGTTAGGGAAACGGATCCTTACATTTAGTGTTAAATCATGTATTATTCCCTTCTTCAGATTGAGCTTTCAATTTCTCTGGCTGAACAACTATCGGCTTTTGTTCGTCGTGGCTTTTTGTTGTCGGTTTTCTCGTGATGGGATTTGTACACATAGTAATGTTAAGCATCAATAGGTAAGATGATGGTGGTGATAGTTGTCGACAATGATTAGAGGTTTCCATCTGCCTCTAGTTTCATCTTCAGCCATATTACCGCTAGCTAATGTAAATTATAGGTCTGGGGTTTCAGAAATGGATCTATACACAAAGATTGAGAATTTTGAAGTTAGGGTTTCACCCAAAAACCCATTGTCCATAATCAATGGAATTTGTTAAAGTGATAGAAAGATCTTGCTATACATTCAAAATTGGTAAAAAGAAGCCGTCAGGTTTAGAATCTAACAAACAAATTGTTGGTACCAAACTATAACTAGAGCCAATCGGATAAGATGATCGAATAGTGAGAGCCTATGTAAAAATTGTTAATCTTTATATTTTGTTTTACTGTAGGTGTGTTCTACTTTTCTAAATCTGCAGCCAGCATTGGGGTTTCAGAAGATGAAGAATCCAGACCCTTGTTGGTCACCAATCACCATTAACTCCCACAACCATTTAATTACCTGTCGCTCTCAACACCACCATCTGCACGTAACGCCAACAAAGAAAAGGTAAGGTAACTAAAAATAAACTAATAGGAACATGAGTTGAGAAGAAAACTGAATGGTTCCAAAACCATGATAAATAGTTGTAGATGATATCAACAAAATAATGCGGGCAGTGGATGTAGGTGTTCATGGTCTGGTTCAAGTTTCAACTAGGCTGGTGAGTGGAACTTCGGTAGAATCAGTTACCTCAGGTTGATAGCCTAGATGGACAAAACATCCAGGTTGGTTTGGCCCTTTTTACTGTTAAGAGCGGACAAGTTGGTCAGGTACGATTCAGAGATTCACCTTGAAAAGCAAATCTCATCTAAAGGATTGGTAGGCAAGGATCCCCTAAATCTCGTCTAAAGGATTGGTAGGCAGGGATCCCCAAGGGAATGTGCACTCCCTATTAAAGACGTACAATAATGAAACTACAACATATGGAATAGAAGAATATATACAGGAGGGAGGAACTTTGATTAGAAAAAACTCCAGGTGATGTGCCTGGTTCCTTTGAACTAAAACTACTATTGGGCGGCACCGTAGTTCGAACCTTTGTATTAATTAAACAGACTCACTTGTTTGACACTATCATTTGGTATTCCTCAAGCTGTTTGGGTGGTGATAATTTATGCAACCAGACAAAAACAGCCGAGTTGTTTCAGTTTGTCTTTGGCCAAGCTATGAACACCGCTTGGGCAGAGGACATTGTTTTCTGTACGAGTTAATTCATTAACTATGTTGTGTGCCTTTATGATGTTATGCCAAGTTAATCTGACCTAAACTCAAAGCTTTGGTGGTGGTAACTTGCTAAAACCTCATTAAACTGGAGACTAATAGCTGACATAGAAAGTCGACTGTGGACATATGGAGGGTTGGCTGATCAGACTTAAAAAAAAAAAAAAAAAAAAAAAAAAAAAAAAAAGTTCCAGTCAGGAAATTTTCAATTGCCAATAACTAAAAGAGACAACTTTAATACACAAAACAGGGGCCATGCCTAAATATTCGGTGAAATGAAAACAAAACTGGGGCCATGCCTAATACTCTAAATATTTGGTGAAATGAACACAAAACAGGTGCCATGCCTAATATTCCATTATAACTACCAACTCGTATCACAAATTCACAACAATTAAAAGATGTCATTTCTAATATGCTTTGAGTTGGTCAAGGTAACAAATTCTTACATTTAATCTCAATCATGTAGTATTCCCGTCTTTAGACTGAGCTTTCAATTTTTCCAATTGTTTCCTCAGATACGCCTGTTTTAACTTTTCGCGTCGATTAGCCACCTGCTCTTGCCTGCGAACTTTCAGTTCAGACACCTTTTCCCCGAGCTTGATTCACTTCTTCATGAACTTCCCTGAACAAAAAACAAAATATCACATTACAATCAGGTCACCAACATCAAATAGTGTATCAGGCAATGATATTTGTTGGTAAAATGAAATCAAAAGCATATGGAGACAAGTAAAGAAAACAGATGCCTAAAAGTATTCCCGTAGATTGATACGTGCCAAGCCCCAACACAAAATTCATATTCGCTAACATGACACTTTATAGAAGGTAACGAACTTTGGTCTAATTTATAACTAGTTAAACAAACTATACTTGCACCCCACAAAAAAGCTTAAACTTAAGCAAATTCAAAAAGGTAATCTTCTATGTCAATGACTCCGTGTCTGGAAAAAGGTCAGCATGGTCAATGTTACTGGGTCAGATGCATTATATCAAATTTGTTTCAAAGTTGGCCGCAATTTATTAAAATCTTGAATCTGTCTTTGGGTACAAAACAAAAATCAGAACGAAGTTGGTTACCTTTTTTTCCCATCAGCCCATTAAACAAAGTCCAAACTAACTAAATAAGATACATAATGATACAAAATCTTCCAACAACAACATTTTCCCTGATCCCGTCTCTCCCTCTCGACCTTAACAGATATTTAAAATAAATATATAAAAATAAAAGATAATGTGTAGTTACCTTACAAAACGCTTATGCTCATCATTGTCTAATACACCAGCTGCCCTGCCAAGCCCTGTAGCTCTTGTATCAGGCAACACAAGGTCATCATCCCTATAAGACTCAAGTTCGGCCACTTCTATGGAATAGATACGAGGTTGCTGTGGTTCCTCTTTTTCAAGGCTCTTAGTGAAAAAATCCACACAATATTTCTCCTTTTCTTCCTCGTCAGATAGTTCTCCCCTTGCCAACTTTTCATACAACTCGGCTTTCTTCTCTAAGGCTGCATAACTGACTGACCCATCTTTGACTGCTTTCATCTCGAGCTTATCCCTGAAATTCAATCACAAATTATATTTATTAAAAACAGACTATCACTCTCCCTAAAGACAAGCTTAAAAAAAGGTGTTATAATTTTAATGACATTGATTCTGCAGTTCGATATAAAGGATGTGGAAATGTGACTGCAGGTTCTATTTGCTTGACGAATAATGATGATTGAACTCAGAAAATAGAAAAGACAAACATGAAGCACAAAAATGATGATACATCTTATTTAAGTTATGTTTATAAATGTGATGTCATTCTCATGCTGATGACGTTCCTAAAGTTGCGAAAGTCTGAAGATATTCAACGATTTGAGACAGATAATCATATCAGAAAGACTTTACTTGAAAAGCTGATACAAGTTCAATCATCAACAGAGTGAACCCGAAAAAGTTCTGCACAATAATGAAACGCTAAAAGCTCAATAGTTTTAGGACAGGTATCAATATTTTTAAAGACTAAAACTTTTTGCATTAAAAGGAATAATACGTTTGGCAAGACAAATCTCTGTCTAGAGCCATGTAATGAGTATATTGGGCTTACCCATGAAACCTATAAACAACAATCATAATTCAATTACAAAATCATTAGTAGTCCAACTCTGACCAGGGCGGAGCCAGAAAGTTATGGTCGACGGGGCAAACTTTGATAATTTTTAGAAACTACAGAAACAAACCGCTTCGTTAGGGGGGCAAATTACAAAAATAGACATATGTTTTAAAATTTTACACTGCAATTTTTTTCGCTAGGGGGGGACGTGCCCACCCTGCCCCCAGTAACAATCTACATTTACTTGGTTTACAAGATGAATAAAACATCAAACACGACGGCTAGTCACAGCAAACAATCTTCCATGGGATTAGGGAAAGTACGTTGCTACTAGATTAACTTAATCCTATTCAGAAAACATGTTTGAAAACATAAAACTTATGAAAACAAATATAAACACACTACGGGCGCGATAATCAGATAACCTACCCCCCCCCCCCCCCCCCCCCCCCCCCCCAAAACCCAATTTCTAATACAAGTAATAGAATAAAAGTTTTAGGACAGTTATCAATATTTTTTAAGACATCTCACCACACCCTCCACGCTGATAACGGTTCGTGGCAACTAGATTAACTTAAATTCAAAAAGCATGTTTGGAAACTGTCCTAAATAATTTTCCAAACTCACTAAGGGCGCGATAACCGAATAACATAAACACATTACAATAAAACAAAACAAGACTTTAAATTAAGGTTTCGTACTTGTTCGCACGAGCATCAACGCCGGAATTCTTGCTCGAAAAGGGGTCATGAGGCGAAATCTTCTTCTTAGCACGATGAACATCAAGATGATCAGCGGAAGAAGAAGAATTCTTATTGATTTTGGCATCTTCTTGAGACTTGTATAATTGAGCCTTGAGTTCGAGGATAGAAGAGGGGCCCACACCGGAGATAGCACGGTGTTTCTTGGGCATGATTGATGATTCTGTTAACCATCCTAATGATTCAACTCCAATAACTCTTTTCTTTTGAGTATCTTCATCCTTCTTGCTCATTTTGTTTGTGAATTGGATTTGTGATTTAGGGTTTTGAATTTAGAACTTTTTTCTAGTAGAACGCAATTGGATACCCGGGTGTAATCGTGAAACCCGCCCGGACCTCACCAAAACTAAATTTTCTCTTCTTTCTTTTCTTTTCGGGTTCATCTCAAAAACACATAATTTCAAAAATGCCCTTATTAATTTGCTTTTTTGACCATATTTTTTAAAAGTAGCCGAAATTAACCTTTGGGCACCCGGGCAACTCTAATGTAGCCAACCATGAAACGTCAAGTGTCCCAAGTTGCCCAAAAAATATACAAGTTGCCCAAAATTTCGGACACTTTGCGTCCCATGGTTGGCTACAGTAGAGTTGCCCAGTTGTCCAAAAGGTAATTTCGACAACTTCGAAAATAAGGTCAAAAAAGCAAATCACTTGAGCAATAAAAGGCATTTTTGGAATTTTTCCAATAAATTTTAACTTCTTTCGTATCCTTTCCATTCTCTCGTAATTAAATCTTGAGAACATAGTGTCGAACTTAGGTGTATTAGAAGCGAGCTTATTCGAGCTTGATGTTATGGTTATTTATCGAGCTTTAGGTTGAAACGTAAGCCTCGAGTCGAGTTTCAACCCAAATTTTAGCGATTAAGTTTGATAATACTCTGCTCAGTTACACCCCTACTAAAATTGAAGTTGTTTTAATTACATCATATTTAACCTTTTGATATTAATCTAAAAGACATAGGGAAAGTGTATTTCTATCTTCCATAACACGGCTTATTTCTAAATATTGATGTTCATAAATCTCACCTACTTTTGGCCATGAATGTATTATATGAAATTTTTTCGACTATTTAATGGCTTAAAAAATTAATGTATGACAAAATAAATAACTAATATTTATGTGTTTTAAAAAATGTGTAAAGGTTATAAGTATCTTGATATTAAGTTTGTTATAAGAGTTTGATAAAACTTATAAGAGTAAATTACACCATTCGTCCTTGTGGTTTGCGTTGATCGGCGCCGTTAGTCCCTTGACCAAAAAAATTGCATCGTCCAGCCTTAACGGGCAATCGTTATGCTTCGTTTGTCCGTCCATCCAGTGGGCCCCACTAACGCTGGTTAAGTGTTGTTTACATGAAGTCCCCATGAGGGTATTCCCGTCATTTCCCAACACCCCAACTACCTCTTCACCCACTTCATATCTCTGAATCTCATCCATCTTCTTCCACATATATCAGCTACTTCATCTTCTTCCTTAACTTCATCTCCTTCCTCTTAAGTCTTAACTTCATATTCAAACTATAGCCGCCCACCATCATTTTCTTCCACATATATCATCAAATTAAAATACCATGTTCAAAAACGGAAAAACCAATAACCCACCATCATAATCTACACAAACTCATAAACAAAAGCCACCATCATAATCGACCATCATTTCAAACTAACAACAACCCTTTTTTCCGGTAACCACAAAACCACTGTCACCCTCATTAGTTATTATCTTCCTCATTACAAAAAACCCATTAACTATGCCTCCAATCACCATTTTCTTCCACATATATCCGGCTACCTCCACCTTCATATCAAACAATCAATCATGCCATCCTATTTTATCACCACAACCATTTCCAAATTCACCGCACACCCCCAAAATCTACACATTCACCATCAAACTAAAATACCCGAATCAAAAGCCAATTGCCAACCACCGTAATTTACACATTTATATTCTCTCTAATCCATATTATATCTAACAAAAATCAAAGATATCCAAAACCATGGAAAAAAAATCTGTTTAGACTTCAGTACACATTCATCATCAAACCCATCTATTCAAAAAAATATTGTTCATGTTTTTGTTCAAGAACAGTATTTCCTTCCTACTAAAAAGCTTCACTTTAATAATCCAAAACAACATTTCTAATTCAAAACCACAATCGTCACCACATTTACACCCGTCACCTCCACCTACCCACGCAACCTCCACACACACCCGCCACCGATCCACCACCGTTGCTCCATATACTTGTGTCTATAGTTTTGGGGTTTTTGTATATATTGGTTTTAATTTTTTCGATTAAGATTTAAAAAAAAATGAGGCTTTTTTATATATTGGTTTAATTGGGTTTGATGGTAAGAAAGAGGGTGTTCTTTTATGGGTTTTGGTTTGATGCTGAATAAAATATTTATGAGGTTGAAGAAAGTTGGGGTGTTCTTGTATAAAGACGATGTTATACTAGTAAATGTTATCTTTAGAACTGTTTTTTCAGAGAGAGAATTAAAGATGGATGAGATTCAGAGATATGAAGTGGGTGAAGAGGTAGTTGGGGTATTGGGAAATGACGGGAATACCCTCATGGGGACTTCATGTAAACAACACTTAACCAGCGTTAGTGGGGCCCACTGGATGGAGGGACAAACGACGCATAACGTTTGCCCGTTAAGGCTGGACGGTGCAATTTTTTTGGTCAAGGGACTAACGGCGCCGGTCAACGCAAACCACAAGGACGAACGGTGTAATTTACTCAACTTATAATTGTAAATCTTTGTTACTAATACATGTTAAAGGTTCCGTAACATCAGCCTTGTTTCTGGATCTTCCACCGTGAACACAAAGTCACCATTTTGTATAGCCACTCACAAGTCGATATCCTTAGACTTAATATAAGTCTCGAACCGGATTTTCCAAAAACAAAAACCATCAAGTACTATCAAAGGTGGTTTTTGCACCCTCAACGTAGTTCTCTTGAGCCATGGATCTATACTTAAGTTTTTCAAAAATTACCATAGGAAAAGTATCCTGAGTATCCTGCTCTGATACCAATTGTGGAACCGTTGAGGGGGTGACTATGGACTTTTCGACTAACTTAAAGTTTAACAGCTTCTAGTCTCAAAGATCAAACAAGTGGTTATACATAACGACAATCACAACAAATCAGGAAAGACTTCAAACACGGGACATAATTATGAAATGGAATATTGACACTAATATGAAATGTTCTCTATGCAATATCTATAGTGATTCCCATGAACACTTGTTATTTAAGTGCGGGTATTCTACAAAGATTTGGTAGGAGTTATAAGAAGAATGAAACTTTTGGTAAAGGCATGTAATTGGAAAGAAATTGTTGTTTTTCCGTTCAAGCAATACAAGGATAGATCTGGTCATTAGTGACGGGAAGAATCATGATTTTTTGTGACTTTATATGTATCTTACTGTAACTTTAATGTATCTTACCTACAAAAACAAGTGGTTAAGTAACCGAATAATAGTTGTTTTCTCTTCTACTTTTCCATCGGCTACATGTTTCATTCATGTTTAGATCTTTTATTAGAACTTCATTTATGTTTTGTTTACTCCTAGTAGATAAAAAAAATGTCACTACTTTGTTTACAATTGGTGCGCTTCCTAGAAACAATTTACCTACCTTTTTCAAAGTCGCCAATTCATAAGCCAAGCCAAAGATGTCTCTATTAAGCTTTCTTCTTCCCGTCAAAATTTGGTCTCCGAACACATGCAATACTATTGTATACAAACGATCCACCACAACGCGCGGGTTGATATTGTCAGTATAAACCATTTAGTATATACGTTTTATGAAACTTTTTATAATTAAGGGGCGTTTATGCATTTGCTTGTAAATAGTAAATAATTAAGGGTTGAAATTTTGAATTTATAAATAGAATCACTAAAAATTTACATGTTTTTATAAACATTTTTGATAGTTAAAGGGGTATTTAGGAAATTTGTAATGTAATGTCCCTCGCTACGAGACTATTGCCAAAATAGTTTTTTTTTTCTTTTTTTTTAATGTCAAAACTGCTCTAATAGCGTATCAATGTTTGTAGCCCAAATCCACAAAATATACACATGAATCAAGCCTATTGCTAAAGCACATCAATAAACACTTGGTAGTGCCCTGGCTAGAAACTTAGGCCACACTTGGCTTGGTGAATCCCATCAGGTTATGCTGAATGCATAGGACCACTGCTCCCCAACTGTCATTAACAGTTTAGATGTACAATCTGACATAGGACCGTAAGGACGTATGATAAGCACAATTTTGTATGAGCCAATGAGGAGAGACCATACGTCCTCCTTGTCTACTCATCAGATGATCAAGATGTGGCCTCCCCACAGCAGTTGATCATCCCGAAAGGGTTTATCTCTAAACCCTACTTGACTCTCTATAAATAGAAGGTTCACACACTTGGGCAAATAATGCCTCACACACAATCTATACATAGTTTTTTTAAGTGTTATTCGAGCTTCTTGATCTTTATCAACTCATCAGGTCCTTATCATTCAACACGAGAAACCAAACAACACAACCATCCCAATCCACTCCTAATACCGATTTACATACCATACGTGAACAACTCTCTACTTACACAAATATAAAACATATGAAACTCTCTTGCATCTTTCTCTACGACTAATTATTCGTGAAATGCTCAATCATCACTATTTCTTGTTTTTACTCGTGTTTTCATGGCCAACCAAGTTTATTTGTGTGATTATCGATTGTTTGTGGTTTGAATTTATTGATGGTATGTTTTGGGATTTTAAATTTAAAAGTTTATTTTTTGTAGTCTTTACAACTGGTTTGGTTATGTTGGTTATATATTTGGGGTGTGATAGTCTTCAATATCTGACCAGACTGGACCAGACATGATTATTAGACCCGAACCCAAACTGTAGGGGGGGGGGGGGGGGATTGAAGCCAAATCAATACCCAGACCATTTGTATTGGGTTTCTTGAACCTAATACTTGCATACCTAGAAGAGTGATATATAAGCAGTATATTGACTAAAAGAACGGTAAAAGAAATCTACACAAGCACAAACCCAACTCAATCATTAACTCTTAACATGGATGCATAATTTATAATGCATGAGTTAAAAAATATATACAATACCAAAGACTTAAAGACTTGTTTGTTTTAAAATTTTATTAAGTTATATGTAATTATACTATTTAGATATATGATATTTGTTTGTAAATAAACAACTTTTGTTTGTTTTAAGGTAAGTTTTGTTTGTTTAGATATATGATATCGGTTTGTATCTAAATTTTGTTTGTTTAGATATATGCTCAATTGTCTCTGTTAGTATTCAAACATACAATAGCGTCAGTTAAGTTTACTTGCTGTTATGAAATCAACGAGTGTTGTATAAAACTCTATCATAAACTAGATTCAGGGACGTCTAAGATCATCTGAGATACACTTTACATCGCGGATGCGGTATCAACGAGTAAAGTACCCAAACTGAAAAACAACATTTGGGTCAATGAGATCTGACCAAGTCTCACTAACTAAATATACTCTCTTTGATTTAACATGAATTGCTGGGATGGAACTTCCTTCAAGCAAAAGGGTAAAAAAAAAAAAAAAAAAAAAAAAAAAAAACTTTATAGGGATGTCAACGAAAGTATAATAATAGTTGCAAAAAAGTAAACGGTTAAGTAAACTATTTATTAAAATACATTGGGGAGTGAAGCTATATGCAAAAGTATTATATGGAAGATGTACTATTCTACCAAATGTTTGACACCTAACCTGCTATAACATGTGACTTCACTTTATCCTCCTATATAAACGAATTTTAGCCAATAGAGAAGTTAGAGATTCTCTAACACAAAAATAATACAATATATATATTAGTGAAACTATCCTCCTCTCCTAAGGATCATAAGCTAAGTTAGCAAGTTTTAATTCATTTCAAGAAGAGTTTCATTTGTCATTCAATTGAGATAATGTTTCGCTCTTATCATTGTGATTCTTTGATTCATTCTAATAAGAATTATACACATTGAAAAGTAGGAATGTTGTTATTACTCGTCAAATGGCTCTTCTGTAAAATTTGTCTTTTAACTTCAAAAAGTATTCATCTTTTACCCAAATTTGGGTCCAATGTTAGTGACTTAATTGAAAAAGGTATACCCCGTAACTTTTTGTGCTAAGTCATGCTTTTGGATTAAGTTCGTGACAACCAAGTCTTTGTCAACTTACCACGTTAAGTGACTTTCCTGGGTAAGATAATTAAGTTAAAAACAAAAGGCACCTTAAACCTCTACTAGGGAGAAAAGACCTCATCAGGAATGCCGGCTTCCTTAATACTTCCCAAACCACTCCCTATAATATATCCTTAGATAGTTAATCCTGACCTTGATAGAACTCTTATTCAATTAAATTAAGACCCATCTTAATAATCTCAACACTTAATTGGATGATTTGGATTGTGTGACCCTATTTTATGATTGGGTCTTGAGTGGGTTGATATTGGGCAAAACTAGTATAACTTAAACTCGTATTTGGAATTTATGAGGCTATTTTGACTAGGCTGGATTGATAATTGGTAAGTACGCGAATGACTATAAAACTTCTCTATAAACAGACTTACACACAAAACTTCTCTATAAACAGACTTACACACAAGTTGTTAGATATATATTCAATTCAAAGTATTTTGAGAAACTGTAAGACCCTGGTTAGTGTTTGATTGTGTATATAGCCGGACGGTTGTATATTGCCCGGCCGAATTACAACCCTGATTTCATGGGCACGTGTTTGCTACGTGTCCCCTATAACTGACACCATAATATAGGGATAGCCCACTATGCCACTCCCTATATGTCAGGAATAGTTACCTACTCGTACTATGCACAGTGTCGAATAGTAAAAAGGTACAAGGTTAAGGTAGTATAAATACTTCTCATTTACTCATGTAATCCATTAGCATTTACTGCACATTTACATACATATCCTTTACAATTAAACCCATTACTTACTCTCACGCCGGAGCTTGGTCCTGGGATAACACCCGGGGCAAGGCTAACGCGTTTCCTGTTGTATCTTCAGGTCCGAAGAACTCAGAAGGGAGACCCTCAAGATTTCCTAAGAGGTAAAAAGAAAATACACAAACAAATTGGCACCATCCGTGGGACCCGAGTTCAATCTACCAGGGTTATAGAATGTCAGGCTCAGGCCCTGAAACTTCTGGAGGAAACGAAGATACTCCTTCGACGATGAGGGAGCAGATTGAGGGACACTTGTCCGCCCTCAAGGCTTTAGTAGAAGAACATAACCGGAGGGAGAAAGTTCAACCCATCCGATTGAACTTCAGCGGAGATGGACTTGAGAACGATGCGAGAGACGGAAGGATGACAGGGGGGATCGTGACAGGAATGAAAGTGTCCGACGAAGACTTGGGGAAGCCTTTCAAAGAAATATCTAACTCGCCCCTGTCCCGCAGACACCTCGAGTTCTCGGCTCCGGAACATAAAATGCCATCTCACATTAAGCTCTATGACGGTTCAACTGATCCGGAGGATCATCTCACCAGATTTTCCGGAGCCGCGATGCAAGGAGGGTGGCCCATGCCAGTAAGGTGTCGCATGTTCCAACAGACGTTAAACGGGAGTGCTCGAGGATGGTATGACAAGCTCCCCTCCGGAAGTATTGACGAATGGGCGGACCTCCGTCACCAATTCGCTACTCGCTTTGCCCTTCGTAAAAAATGCTTCAAAGACCCCACGGAAATAACCAAGATCGTCAGAAACGCGAATGAATCCCTTCCTGACTTCAAGGAAAGATGGACTACAGAGACAGGTTTCATACAGGGTGTGTCGGTGATCATGCGGTTATCCTCCTTCATGGATGCGTGTAAGACCCCAGAATTGGCTAAGCGCTTCTTTGACAAAGTGTCGAAGACAGTTGAAGAGATGATGAGCCGAGTAGATGATTTTGTTAGGTCAGAAAGGGCCTTTGCCAGTACCGAGTTACCCCAAGGGGAAAGAATAGAATCCTCAAGGAGGTCTCCCGTCGGTAACTTCTGACGGGACGATAGACAGTTCCGTGGGCCATATGGAGGAGACAGAAGACATCATGAAGGAAGAATTAACCCTCTCGGACGTGACTGGTATGCCCCATACAGGCCCAGGGACAAACCCCCACTACTTCCCCTCGGAATGATCACCCTGGACGACAGGATAACTATCCTCCTAGACTCACGCTGAACTCTCTCACCAAGCTCCCTAAAGTAATTTTGGCAACCGAGCATCAATTACAACTTCCACCCCAGACCCTTGAACTATCCACCTAAAAGGGAGAACCAAGATAAGTACTGTGACTACCACATGGGTAAGGGACACCACACTAATGATTATCACCAACTTCGGAAACAATTAGAGATAGCTCTTGAATCAGGGAAGCTTAACCATCTTGTCAAGGATGTCAGGCAGAAGGGAGGTGGATGAAGAAAAGAAGAACCGCCGAAAGGCAGGGTAATTAATATGATTCGCACGCATCCGAAAGAAAAGAAAAGGAAAAACAGAGAGCGATTGGAAGATTGGATGAATGTGCCAATCGTATTCCCGCCTATATCAGCGGATGATGTGTCGGAAGAACCTATCATCATAGAAGCAATGATAGAAGGATATCTGGTCTGGCGGGTTTTTGTCGACGAAAGGGCATCGGTGGAAATCATGTTCGAGCATTGTTTCAACAACTTACACTCCTCAATCAGGTCTAGATTGAGGCTGTGACATTTCTAAAAATTTCATATCAATTATTTTAATGGTTTATTATTTAAATAATCTATTTTAATTTATTTACTTAGTCGGAAGATATCCGCGTACGTTTAAATAAATTCTATCGCGACTATACTATGCTCAGTCTGAGTTTTCTATGCATCATTGTTGTATTTCAATCCTATTTTAAAGTCACAATCCATTTTATTTCATTTTTACGTCCACTTTTATTTTTATCGCGCGGTTTAATTTCGTGTTTCACGTTTTAACCTCAAATAAATCCTCCGATAATCTCATCACTCATCTATATTTCAAAAATTCATCATGAAAACAAGTTTTAATATTTTCACAAGTTTTACACTTTATTTGGTACAGTTAAATTTTATTTCTAGCAAACTCGGTACCCGGTACCCTCCTAAAACTAATAATATCTACCCTAAACTACCTAAATAATTCCTAAAGTCAAATAAATCTTACAACTCATACACACAACACCAAAACCCACGCCCCCCCCCCCCCCCCCCATTTCAATCTTCTTACATTGTTGAAAAATCTCCTATCTCCATTATTGATAGTACTTGTTGTCTAAGAATTATATTAGATCAAAACTAGTAGATAATTCATTTCATTCAAACTAGTTTTTTTTTTCTTTTCTTTCTCTTGGGGTGGACGGCAAAACACAACAAGGAGGAGGAGGGAATCAAGATTTATTCAAGTTTATTAAACCTAGTTTACTTCTTGTTCTAGTTTTGAAATAAAAACTAGGAAGTATTAGGAAACCTTGTTACCTTAAACCTCATCATTTCACTTGTAAGCTTCAAGTTATATTTTTCATCTTTTCATACTTCCATTTATTCACTATCTTGATGTATTTGAACATTATATAAGTTATAATGCTTAGTTAAGCTTGGTACTTAAGTTAGAAAACCTTAAAACCATAGAAAGGCTAAACTTGAAACTGTATTTTTTTAGATCCGTGTATAAAAGTATTAAACTGTTCTAATCAGTAGACAATGGACATAAACTAAAAATATGTAGTTGTAGCCCTATGTCTTGTGGTCATTTTGACGGGTATTTCGTCGAATAACTCCTTACGATGATTAAACTAAAATTATTTTGGTGAAACTAGTCACAATCTGAGTAACAGATTTGAAACGTGAAAAAGTCCTTTTTTTTTGTATATAACCCTCTGTTACTCAAAGAATAAAAGTTTTAGAGGACCTCTTAACTTAAACGTGTCCGAAAACGGGGAATAAATCGGGTTAGTAAAACTCTAGATATCGCATTTTTCGTGAGACCATTGAAAATTTGAAAGCTGAATGGATTGATTGTTTGGGTAAATGGACTGTTTTACTAAGGTTATGTAATTTTTGGCAAAGTGGGACCCACAAATCTCGTTAGTACAGAAGTAGACCTTTCCGGGGATATAAAGAACGAGACTTGAGGACTTACGGTTTGCAAATGACGATTTTCTAAACATAGGCAAGTTAATAAAAATTTCATCAGCACTAGTTATAAAAAGTATATAAGTGTTATACACTTTAAGGATTGGACCTTTTAAAACAATTTTGAACCACCTAGTATATTTTGAACCCTTAGGTCTAATGTGACCTTTTTGACCAAAAACTTGACCCATGGACTAATTTGAACCTTAGAGTTAATTTGAACCTTTACATCATAATTGAACTTAGGGTAAATGTAAGTTTCATACTTATATAAATGCAAGAGTATATTTTTGGATAATTTGTAGGTAATGTAACTAAAACCTTGTGATGTATCTAGGAGTATTGTACCAAACTTAAGTAAGATCATAATCTGTATAATCAAAAGTACATCGATATCTATTTTCATAAACTAAGACAACGTATATTAATTAGGTTCATCGTAGAGCTTTTGCGGCTATTCCTTCGTTTGCTTGTTCATTGCTACTTTCTTTGCTCTCGGTGAGTTCATAGCCTCGCCTTTACTTACTTAAAAGTTTTATAAACCTCGCGAGGGGGATACATGCTAGTTTTATAAACTGAATACAAGTAGTTTTTGGTATGCTGGACCCGATTACATGATTATAGTCACTTGAGTAATTCTTGCCAATTAAGTCCCCATCATGAACCGTTAATTATTTTTGTATAAACGCTAGTATTATGAATATGCATATTGGGCATTGACCAGCCTGGCCGAGTGAGTAGCGCTCACCTTTTAACGGTCACATAATATTGAGAGGTTGTGGTAAATGGCAAATATTACCCTGCCGGGGCAACTATTAAAACTAGGTTAAGGTTCGGTGTCATAAGCTCTATACTATAATCAGATAAACCGACATGTAATTGCAATACTTGTCGCCCGATAATTAATGCTTGTATTCAACTGCTTACTTATTAAACTCTATGGATTCACTCAACTTTATGTTGACTTTTTAGCATGTTTATCTCAGGTCCGTAAGTAACTTCTGCTTGGATGGGCGGCGCAAAGAATGGATATCTACTTGATGGCCCATGTTTAAATAAAAACTTTTCATTCGATAATGTTCAAAATTTTCAAACTTATGTAACTTTGTATTATGTAAAACCTTTTGGGACCTTTGTTGACTCTGATAATTATCGAATGTGAAGTATGAACTTTTATTAACAACGACATTGTTTTAAAGTTGTTTACTATATTTGTACTATGTGATTGATGTATAGCACCCCATGTCCCTTTCCGCTGCGATCCTAAATTGGGGGTGTTATAGAGGCCTACCCGCACAGATCTACTGGGATTCGCCGGAAGCGTGACAAGACCATTGGGTAAACTAGAGTTGGATGTGGAATTCGGAAACGGAGGATTGTCTAGGAAGACGACCATGAAGTTCACTATCATTCGTGCTCCTTCACCTTACAATGTGATCCTTGGACGGAGTGGTCTGAAAGCACTCAGGGCAATCCCCTCAACCATTCATTCAATGATGAAATTTCCGACACCAGGAGGAATTGCCACGCTAGTTACCCGGTTCTCTGCTGTGTCAGAATGCCGAAGGATAGAAGAGAGTCAGACTGAAGGTAAAGAAGAGGACGAAGCAGAAGAGCACAGACCGCGAGTCAACGAATCAGAAGAAGTAATGGTCAACCCGGCGTACCCAGACCAACTCGTCACCGTTGGGGGTGGCCTGACCAAGGGATGTAAGGCCCAGTTAAAGGCTTTGCTCGTGAGGAACTTAGACGTGTTCGCCTGGGAACCGTCCGACATGACAGGGGTACCCAGACGGATAATGGAACACCATTTGAACATTAACGCCTCAGTCGAACCAATATGCCAAAAGCGAAGGATATTTGCACCTGACAGAGGCCAGGCAGTGCTGAAGGAAGTGGAAGAATGGACTCGAGCTGGAATCATTAGGCCGGTGAAATATCTGACATGGATATCCAACCCTGTGCTGGTAAAGAAATGTGACGGCAGCTGGAGAATGTGCGTCGACTTCAAAAATGTCAACTCTGCATGCCCGAAGGATTACTATCCTCTTTCAGACATAGACTGGAAGATCGAGTCCGTCATGGGATACAAGTACAAGTGTTTCTTGGAAGCATATAAAGGCTATCACCAAGTGCAAATGGCCAAGGAAGATGAGGAAAAGACGGCCTTCTACACGGATCAGGGGACTTACTGCTAAACCAAAATGCCTTTCGGTCTTAAAAATGCCGGGGCTATATACCAAAGGCTGGTAGATGCAACTTTTCAGACACAATTGGGGTGAAATTTGGAGGCCTACGTCAATGATATGGTTATTAAGAGCAAAGAAGAAGGGGCAATGATAGAAGATATTGCCGAGACGTTCGACAACTTAAGAAAAATCAACATGAAGCTTAACCCGCGAAAATGCTCGCTCGGAATGGAGGAAGGCAAATTCTTGGGGTATTTAGTTACTTCTGAAGGGATACGAGCTAACCCCAAGAAGACAAGAGCAATACTAGACATGCAGTCACCCCGGACGCTAAAAGAAATGCAAAGCCTCAGCGGCAAGCTAGCAGCGTTAAATAGGTTTCTCTCTAGGTCGGCCGAACGGTCATTACCCTTCTTTGAGACTCTAAAAAACATTACCAAGGAGAATAAGGATGAATACAGATGGACGGAGGCAGCAGAAGGAGCCTTCCAAAAAATGAAAAAACTCATCGAAGATCTCCCGTCATTGACCACACTGACAGCCAAAGAGACTTTATACGTATATCTCGCGGTGGCTGATGAAGTTGTTAGCACCGTCCTTGTGATGGAGAGAAAGGGGAAACAGAGCCCAGTCCATTATGTTAGCAGGACCCTAAGTGAGGCGGAGAGGAATTATGCTCCCCTAGAAAAACTGGTTCTATCTTTGTTACATGCGTCAAGAAGACTACGAAGATATTTCGAAGCTCACCCTATTAAGGTCATCACCGATCAACCCATCAAGCAGATCCTCGACAAGGCACAGGCATCCGAAAAGCTCGCCAAATATTCCGTAGAATTGGGGGCATATAGCATAGAATACATTCCTCGGAGTGCAATCAAGGGGCAAGTTCTTGCCGATTTCTTGTCGGAAACACCCATCGGAAATAACTCTCCTTCTTACTTCCAACAACCCGCTAGGAAGTCGAGTAAAGACGAAACTGAGCAATGGACATTGTTCATGGACGGAGCATCCAACAAGAAGGGATCCGACGCCGGACTAGTACTCATCAGCCCCACAAAGACAGAGTACACATATGCTCTCCGTCTGAACTTCGAGGGCACTACCAAAAATGAAGCCGAGTACGAAGCACTACTAGCCGGCCTGAGGATAGTAGCAGACATGGGAGTGCGGAACATAAGAGTGTACGTTGATTCAAAGCTAGTAGCCAATCAGATAAACGGTGACTATGTAGCCACCAATGCCAACATGATCAAATACCTGGCCAAGACGAAGGAATTGACGACAGGTTTCAACAAATTCTCCATCAGTAATATTCCCCGATCATGAAATCAAAAAGCCGATGTGTTAAGCAAATTAGCAACCGTTGCATTTGACCATCTCACCAAGGAGGTTCTAGTAGAAGTGCTAACGAAGAGATCTATTGAGAAGAAAGAGGTAAATACAGTGGTGGAAGAAGAAGGGGATAATTGGATGACACCCATAATCAAATGCTTGAAAGAAGGCATCTGGCTGGAGGACAAAAACGAAGGGCGTACCTGAGTATGAAGATAAACCAGTATGTGATAGAAGAAGGGGTGTTGTTCAAAATATCTTATTTGGTACCCATGTTAAGGTGTGTGGGACCCTTGCAGGCCAACTATGTGATTAGAGAAATACACATGGGTGCGTGTGGAATGCATTCCGAACCTCGAATGGTCGTTGCAAAAGCTATGAGGCAAGGATACTACTGGCCAACTATGCACCGAGACGCTCGGAATGAGATCCGAAAGTGTGATTCTTGCCAAATCCACTCCAAGATTCCTAGGCTTCCGAAGACACCAATGACATCCATAATGTCGCCTTGGCCTTTCTACCAATAGGGAATGGACATTTTAGGCCCTCTACCTCCTTCGGCGGGAAGGGCGAAGTATGTGATAGTGGCCATAGACTACTTCACCAAATGGATTGAAGCCAAACCGCTGGTCCGCATTACGGGGAAAGAAGTCGAAAAGTTCACACGGGACAACATAGTGTGTAGATTCGGTCTCCCAAGGATAATAGTCACTGATAATGGAACACAATTCGTCAACAATCCGTTCAAAAAATGGTGTGAACAGCTAAACATACAACAAATCAACACAGCGGTAGCTTACCCCCAGGCGAACGGTTTGGTAGAAGCCACCAATAAGAGCCTAATGAACGGCATCAAAACCAGGCTAGGCAGAGAAAAAGCTGGATGGGTGGATGAATTACCCAACGTCCTATGGGCACACCTAACAACCCTCAAGATGAGTAACGGAGAGACACCGTTCAGCCTCACGTATGGTAGTGAAGCAGTCATACCGGCAGAAATAGGTATTCCCACTCACAGGACAATGATGGTAAGAGAAGGGATGAATGATGAAGAGATACGTTTGAATTTAGACCTGCTACAGGAAAGGAGAGAGGAAGCGGCTATCCGTGAAGCCAAATACAAGTCAAAATAGAGAAGTATTACAACCGAAAGGTTCGACTGGTAACTTTTTGACCCGGAGAGTTTGTATACCGAAGGAATGAAGCCAGCCGTGTTTAGGAACAGGGCAAACTAGGCCCGAAGTGGGAAGGTCCGTACCGCGTGACAGAAGCATACCAGAATGGATCCTATAAGTTATGTACGATGGATGACCAGGAGATTCCCCGGAAGTGGCATGCCATCAACCTCCGGAAGTGTTACTTATAGCTTGTATTCTGCTTAGAATTCTAAATGTAAGGCCCAGAGCCATAGTTCTACGTTTACAACTAATGAAATTATTAAGTATCCCACCTCGGACGGAGGGGGAGGATGATTTTCCACTATTCTATTGACACAAGGGACTCTACAGTAAGTCGGGCGGAGATTAGCTACCTCCGTCTGAGTACCGAAAATGAGGAACGAACAACATTATAAAACCTAACAGCGCAAAGTCGTCTAGGGGTAACATTATAAAACCTAACGGCGCAAAGACGCCCAGGGGTAACATTATAAAACCTAATGGCGCAAAGACGCCCAGGGGTAACATTATAAAACATAACGGCGCAAAGTCGCCTAGGGGTAACATTATAGAACCTAGCGGCGCAAAGTCGCCCAGGGATAACATTATAAAACCTAACGGTGCAAAGTCGCCTAGGGGTAACATTATAAAACCTAACGGTGCAAAGTCGCCTAGGGGTAACATTATAAGACTCGACAGCGTGAAGTCGATAAAGGCAACACTCATAACCCAACAGCACAAAGCCGGTGGAATTAGCATTATCTCATCTAACGGTGTCGAATTGCTAAAAATAAGATTAAGGAAAAAGTATCACCCCATGTTACAAAATAGCAAGTGCGATATATTCAAAAGGTGGAGCCCCACAAAGTGTACGAAATACATAAACAATTGTTCAAATATTACAAGCCATCATAGACAAATAAAGACAATTAAGAAGCCTGATGCTCCTGTTCCTGACCAGCCACTCCGGAACTTCCAACCCCAGGAGTGACCTCCTCGCCGGCCGGAAAGATGTTCATGATATCAGCAAGCGGAAGACGGTAAGAAGCAACGATTTTTTCGACAAAAGGAAACTGACGAAGAAACATGGCATCCTAAGCAGCTCGGAAGTTGAGGGCGGCCGGCATATCTAAACCCGTGGCAGAGTTCACAATTGCCTCTATCTGATCAGTCTTTCGACCAACCTTTACCCCTTCTAACCAGCCAGCATCTATGGCGGCATTGAAGACTTCACCCCATGCCATTTGATACTCTTCGCTTTCACGGAGTCTCTTAACGACCGTAGGGACAAGCTGCCGGACATAGTTAAACCTCACATTTTCAGCCTGGCTGGATTCAACGGTCAATTTCTCAACATTTTTAGCCAATTCAGCGGCTTTGGTCTCCGACGCTTCCAGTTCAACACCTTTCCTTGCCAATGCCTCTTCTAGATCCTTTATCCGTCCGGCTTGCTCTTCATTCTTACCAATCAAGACATCTCTCTCCTGCTCAACGGACCTTAACTAACCAGATAACTCTTCCTCTTGGGCAAAACAACCTTGATGCTGTTGATGAAGCTCTTGGTTAGACTTTGTCAAAGTCTCCACCGATCGAAGCTGCTCTGCAAGGCTGGACTCAAGCTCTTTCAGCCGATCAGCTGAACTCCCACACCCTTCATGAGTTTGATACAACTGAGCGTAATGATAACTTAAGTTTTCAAACCTTTGAATTACATCTGCCTGAGCCAAGGAGCCACGTGCCAATTCAAACCACGCACGCTGAGTAGCCTGATAATCTGTCAAGCACGATTGTTCCGCTCGAACAGAGGGAGGAGCAAGGTGCACCATAAGATCACGACATACTTCGGCATCATTCAAGTTGGCCCCAACAGTCAATTTCCATCCGGGAATGAAGGGCTCAGCAGAGTCACCTCGTTTTGAAAAAGACATGCTTTTCAAAAAACAAAAAATAAATAAATAAATAAAATAAAAAATAAAAAAAGAAGGGAGAGAAGGGAAAAACCCTAAGGAAATTAAATTTAGCTCCAAAAACGAAAACCCTACCTCCGGACCCCCTGTGGGTAAAAGCCTGACGGGTAGAACCACCGGAAGGAGACCCCTGGAAACCTACGGACAAACGGAGTTAGAAAATGATACAAAGTCCTTGAGGACCAACAACAAAGTCAAAGTAAAAGTACCTCCATGAGCAAGGTCTGCGATGTTGGGACGGTTCGAGCCTTCATTCACATCAGTCGCGAAAGCGTCAAGGCTCAAGCCATCGCCCTCATTCCCCCCACTACCATTTCCAACATTCTCGGAAACAACATTCTCCTCAAGGCCTACCCCATCGGTATTCTCAACATTCTCTTCAACGGGAACCTCCATGTTCTCAACATTGTTCCCAGCCTCCACATTTTCCACATTCTCAACATTTTCACCATCCTCAGCATTTTCAGAGTCCGGACGACTGATGTTTATAGGAGAAGGGGAACGAGTACGATCACCGTCGGAAGAAGAATCATCCTCCGACATTACGACACTTGAAATATTGGCCCTCTTGTGGGAGCGATGAGAAGGATCTCCAGCCGGATGTTTCTTGCTGCCAGCCCGGGGCGGGGCGACTTGCTTTTTTCTTTCTTTAGCAGCCCGAGAATCCAGCACTCTTTGGTCTGGTTTTTCAACGACCCTTTGTAGACCCGTCTTATTGGGGATCGGATCCTTAGGACCTAGAGGCTCCGTCACATGCAACTCGACATCACCCCCGTCAGCCAATGCAGGTCCCTTTCCAACACGAGAAAGAGAGGTGTTTGGAAACCTAAGAAAGCGAGACATCGGCACAACTGCACAAGAAAAGAGAAAGAGGAAACGTAAATGCGTAATATAACATAAGGACGTAAAGAAAAATATATACAATAAAACAAAGACTCAAGAGGGACAACAAGAGAGTTACCATTCCCCTCCCCATCCTTAAAAACCGGTCGATGACCAGGATACTTCCAGATCTTTGTCAAACCAGCCTCAAAGAGTAGCGCCAGATGAATCGCCTGGATATCTACGACCGTGGCTGTCAAGGCTTCCACATGCTCCGACTGATAACCACCGAACGGAGGCAGTTCGGAAACACTAGAGTCCGGATGCCTCCAGGGCATAGCATGAGGAATCGCTCGACGGTCGATGAGAAAGAATCTATCCTTCCAGTGCTTCATACTTGAGCACGTCTCATTAAAAATTCTTGCCGGTACGACGGGCGAAAGAGAACCAATGCCCTTGCTTTTGTAACGCATAAAAAAGCCGGAACAGAGTCAGATACGGAGCAAAATCCAAACTTCTACAATACACCTCGAACAATATAACCTTCGACAAACCAATCGGAACAAGCTGAGATAAGTGCACTCGGTAGTGACTTAGAACTTGAAGGAGGAAAGTAGAGAACGGAACCCTAATCCCGGAGAACTCCAGATATGCTTCATAAATACCGATTGCATTTCTCGGCAGACGATCCATAGTCATATTGGGCGAAGGCAACCGAGGATTCAACTCCGAAGGAATCCCATAGGTCTGAGCAGCATTCCTCACATCTTGCTCCGACATGACGGACGTGTATATATGCATATCGAATTTCGGCACAATATCAGCGGCACTAGACGCCGAGGCGACATTTTCTTGCGAATCCGAAGCCATAACTAATGGATGGAGGGGAAGGCAACTCTAACAATGAAGAAAGGAACAGGAGTCGGAAGAACGCACCTGATATGAAGAAGAAGGAACCAAACGCTGAAGAAAGAAGAGAAGTGAAAGTAAAAACTGTAAAAATGAAAGAGGTAAGCCTTATATAGGGAAATTGAAGGAACGGTGACACGTCGCCTCATGTCAGACTTACCCGTGGTTGCATCTGAGCCATCCACGAACACACCTCTGGACACGTGGCCCCATCTCACACATCACGGTAAAAACGCGTTTCTTCCCAGGCAATGGGCCTAGGCCCATGAGCATTCCGCGGCCCAACAATAACATAACTCAGCCCAAACCAAAAATAATAATAATAATACGAACGAGAAGGGAGCAAAAACGAGAGGATGTGATTTTCCGGAGAGACAAAATATCATGTTACAACTTCTCAAAGTTACAACATGATACAGGGGGGGGGGGGACATGATTGTGTATATAGCTGGACAGCTGTATATTGCCCGGACGAATTATGCCGGAAGGATTGACATCCGGACGGACTGGACAAACACGGAATACAACTCTGATTTCATGGGCACGTGTTTGCCACGTGTCCCCTATAACTGACACCATAATATAGGGATAGCCCACTACGCCACTCCCTATATGTCAGGAATAGTTACCTGCTCGTACTATGCACAATGCCGAATAGTAAAAAGGTACAAGGTTAAGGTATTATAAATACTTCTCATTTACTCATATAATCCATTAGCATTTACTGCACATTTACACACATATCCTTTACAATTAAACCCATTACTTACTCTCACACCGGAGCTTGGTCCTGGGATAACACCCGGGGCGAGGCTAACGCGTTTCCTGTTGTATCTTCAGGTCCAAAGAACTCAGAAGGGAGACCCTCAAGATTTCCTAAGAGGTAACAGGAAAATACACAAACAGTGTTTATTTTGAAGGTTTTGAATTAGAGAATGAGTTAATACCTTAAAATGAATGTTTGGTATGTATATTTAGGAACAAAATGAAAAGAATTCCTCAAAATGGATACCTAATAAACAGATGCTTTTAATACCCAGAATGGAACTCCATTCATGTTGTATGACTAAAGGCACATAACTATACTACTATAAGTAGATACTATTTTAAAGGACTCATTTGCAATTTCATTATTCCATAAAGGGCTGATACCTACAAACTATAGGGACAACTTCTAATATAGATTCCGTTAAGATACCCTAAAGTCAGTCAGTCAGTCAATCACTTTAACTCTCAAAAACCTACGCCACACACTTCAAAAACCTTAAAAACACATGGCATCACAAAATCATCACCAACATGATCATGACCATGATCACCATCATGAGCATGACCATGACCATGATCATCAACATGATAATGGGTAAGCATATATTTTTACATATATATGAATATATAGTTTGTAGCTTTATTTGATTATAATCTTGAGTAATATCTTGTTACTCAGTTTCTTAATGTTTATATTACAGTTTATTTATTTGTTATTAATATGGTATAGTAGGATATGATGATATTTGTTTAGAGTGTTTTATTTGTTTGTTTGAATGAAAGAATGAATAGGTGACTGTGCTAATAATACTTCAGAAATGATATCTTTTTGGGTTGTTTTGTTTGTAGGAAAGAAAAAATGAATGAGTGTGTCTAGTAATTATTTTTAAGCATGATATGCTTTTTGAATGATGAAATGAGTGAATGTGTATGCTGTATCTATTATTGGGAATAATATACTTGGGTGTTTTGTTTGTTTAAATGAGTAAATAAATTTGTAATACTAATAAAAATAATTATCATTAAGAATGAAACAGTGAAATGATTGGGTGTATATATCATTTTAAGAATGATGTGTATGAATGATGTGATATTGGTTGTTTTGTTTGTATGAATGAATGTATTTATTTATAGTATTAAAGAGAATCTATGTTTAGTTGTTTTGTTTTGTTTGTAAATGAATAAATGAATGAAATTATATGAAGAATGAATTTTTTTGGCGCCGTTTTATCTGTATGAATAAATGCGTGTTCATTATATCCAAATTGATATGTGTTTTGTATTTGTTGTGTTTATATGAATGAATGTAGGTCATCATTTGTGGGAAAAGATGGGAAGATATACCATAGTCATGATGGTTTAGCGCCACATTCACACGAACCCATCTACTCACCAGGTTTCTTCAACAGAAGAGCTCCTCCACTTGTTACAAGGGATTTTAATGAAAGAGCTTTCACTATCGGTATCGGTGGTCCTGTTGGTACCGGGTATATTGTAACTATAACTTTGGTCATGTTCATTTTTTGGTATACCACTTGGATCATGTTTTATTTTACCTTTATATCTTACGCATATAAAGTACAACTTAAGAAGGAAAAAAAAAAAAAAAAAAAATTGTTGATTGCCAAATTTGGCCTATGAGTAGTCCTTTGATCTCAGCCTTCAGGGTTACGGATATTCCTAAATCAGGACATACCTATGTTTAACGTTTGGTATGACCAAGTTTGTCAACAATCCAAAGTGTTTTCTCACTCACATTCTTAAACTGACAGTTTTTCTTATGTTAATGTCCATGTTATGTTTTTACAGAATGTTTACCTCAAAACAACTAGGTACATATGACATCAAAGATTTTCAAATTTTGTTCTCTCTCTCCCAAAATACAGGGAGACAAAATAATGAACATTTTGATTTTATTTTTGTTGTCTAATCTAGTGATTCAACTACTGCAATATGTATGTTTTCTTCAAGTAGTTTTTAGTATTATTAAGTAGTTTCTAATAATGTTTAAACCTAATAATACAGAAAAACGGCGTTAATGTTGGCACTCTGTAGATTTTTGCGTGACAAATACAGTCTTGCGGCGGTATGTATGATGACCACTGTTGCTTTGTATCTTACTTACATTTTCTAGTCCATATCAACAAATAAGACTATTATTTCTCCTAAACATGCACGATTCCTTATGGGGGTTTTGTACTATTAAGGTTACAAATGATATTTTCACAAAAGAGGATGGTGAATTTTTGGTGAAAAATGGAGCGCTTCCTGAGGAAAGGATTCGGGCTGTGGAGACAGGAGGGTGCCCACACGCTGCTATTAGGGAAGATATCAGCATTAATCTTGGCCCTCTTGAGGAGTTGTCCAACTTGTTCAAAGCTGATATACTTCTTTGTGAATCTGGTGGAGGTAACTGAAATCGACTCTTTGCAGCCTTAAGACCTGATTAGAGCTTTGTTTAGGAGGTGTTTAGATATGAGCTATAAAATTGGTTATATGGTTATTTCGATTAATATCACATAAATTTGTAATGTAACCAGTTCTTATTAACTCCTAGCAACAAAACTGATTATACTTGGTACTCTTTTATAATCCCATTCAAAAGAATTTCACCCATTTGGAATTATAGATGATTTATGTATTTAAGTAAAATAGTTTTTGTATAGTTGAAAGTTTATTAACCGTGTTATTTTGACGTCATATACATTAACAACATACTCGTATAAGAATGTACACATTGTTCAATTTATCTACTATTAGTACCTTAAAATATTCAGAATATGCTCAACACTTCTAGAATTAGTTATCGAGTAATCCAACTTCAAGTAGTAGAAACACATCCAAGCTAGCCCTACCTCTTGCAGTCAACATGACGTAACTAGCTTTACACACATCAAGCCGTCCCCTTAGAACAGAGAACTTCATTTCAATTCATAGAGCAAAATTCATTGTTAAGTTTTATTTAAAAAGATAATTTTTGTTTAATTCATTTGATTGCAGACAATTTGGCTGCCAACTTCAGCAGGGAACTAGCCGACTACATCATCTATATCATAGATGTTTCCGGTGGTGACAAAATTCCCCGTAAAGGAGGCCCTGGCATTACACAAGCTGACCTTCTTGTATGTGGTTTCCTTCATCGTCTCATTATGCATCTAAAGTATACATAATATTCGTTTTAGATTTCAAAATGGCTGAAAAATATAATGAAATAATTTTTCTGTACTTTCAGGTTATAAATAAGACTGATCTTGCAGAAGCAGTTGGGGCTGATTTGGCAGTCATGGAGCGTGATGCTCTTAAAATGCGGGACGGTGGACCATTTGTATTTGCTCAGGTATGTCTTTTGCAATTATTTTAATTTCAACTTTTATCTCATTTTTTGGTTACATCCAATTCGAATTATCTGTTTTTTAATTAAGCTTACATTCTAATAAAATTGGGTTGTTTGTGTTCCAATATGTATATGCAGGTAAAACACGGGGTTGGTGTGGAAGAAATAGTACACAATGTTTTGCAAGCATGGGAAACAACAACAGGGTCTAAACGCCGCTGATGTTTTTCAAACTTTCTTTTGGGTTAATTGGTGCTTGTTAAGTCAGTAGTGTATTTTAGTCACAGATTCGGCAGTGAGTATTATGGATCTTTGCATAAACCTTCAATAATTAACAAGCTCCAATAACTTGCTTTATAATGTGTACTTTGAATGAGATGGAACACTTGCATAGTTGCATGTGCTAGGCAAATAGAATAAAAAGTTGATATTGGCTTTTGAGCTACTGTATTTCGCCTTAACTACAAACTAATCATGTAAATAGTATCGGAAAATCAATGTGGTTTTCAGACCTATTGTGAACAAATACATAAAAGGGGAGTTTATACGGACCCTCCTATAGGGGGGTTTTCGTGGGGGCCCTGTCCATTGCTGGTTAGTAAGGTGCGCATCGCGGTTTGTACATTTTGACCAAAACTCTCTATTGTCACATCATGGGGAGGTCTTAATAACATAACCCATACAGAAATTGGAAATGCGAAAAAGGAGTAGCGGATTACTATTTTGTAACTTCTTCATAACATATGATCAGAAAGACATTTTCTTAGCTATCATATGTGCCTCTTAGCCGGCTTGATAACAATTCTCATTCAGAAAATCTTAAGAACATTGTACGACAAATCTCAGTTCTCGAAGTTATAATGTTGTTATACTATCCTTGTTTTACTGTGCCGATTTTGGACCCTTTTGCCCAGTTTGTATTTGATGCACTATAAATACTTACATACATGCAAAGTCTTTCAAAGGTTTTACCTCAGTTGGTTTTGTTCAACCACAAAGTTTGCCTTTCTGTTTAACTTTATTAGACCATCAGAAATATATAACTGTGTTTACAATTGAAAATACAAAAATACACTGGCCAACACTAATAGAACAATCAAGTCAAAACTGGTTTGTCTATTAATACCATCAGTTCAAAACTGAAAGGAAACGATAAGAATGACAATAAACGAAGACACAAAACACACTTTAAAAATGTACTTTTCAGAGTGTATAAGTCAAACTAAGATTATCTTTAACTCGACTTGATGAAATCTAACCAACAGGTTAAATAGTTGACAGGTGGCTAAGCTATTAAAGTTTCAAACTTTTTAGTGCCGATCCAAGCAGAGAAACTTTGTCAGATGAACTCTGCTTGTAATCTTTCTCCAATGCCGCAGCTGCCAATCTGGCTATCTCCTTGTCTTCGCTGTTCTTCCCTTTAGTCAGTTGTCCGATAGCAGAAGTGCACTGCACATGCAAACATAAAACCAATATAATTATATATCCCTTCTGTTAAGAAGCAAAAGAGGTGGTAATAACCAAAAAATAAATAAATAAATAAAGGCAAAATGTCAAAAAATATGAAAAGGAAGTAGGTCCAATGATTAAAAGGATAAATTTAACTTTTAAAATATACAATACTATTTTATAGTCATTCTTTAAATACATTATTGTAAAATATGAATTCCTTAATTATTTACAAATTTTGAAAGGAAAAAGAACTTTTAGCATGCAGCCCAACCGCTTTTGACCCAAAAACGTTACCCACTATGCCTGTGACCCGACCCGACCCAACCCAACCCAACCACCCACACATTGTGCAGTCTCTAGAAGTAATACAACGTAAAAAGGAAGCTCTGCACCACCATGCCAATATAAACACTGTTAGGGATAGAGATCTCACCAAGCAAATTCCGTATAGCGCTCTGGTGTTCTTCCCACCTGTCAATTCGATGGTTGAGGCGTAATACTTCTTAGCTGTCTGGAGGTTTTCCAGTCCACCGATTGTGTAAAGCACCTATTTCACGACATGACGATGAAAATATTTTAGATTAAGCGGGGGCATTTGAATTTGCATTTTGGAACTGATTATTGGGACTTAAGGCTGCAATAATCATCTTTTAATTGGAAATACATTTTGCTTATGATTATCCAGTTACTTAAGGGTCGTATACACAGTTTTGGATAATTAATTTTTTGCTAACAAAGCAACCTCAACAAAACTAATTACGCGAGTGTAAAATAAAGTAAGCAATTTACACCATCTTTTGACCTAATATGAGGGATTTTACCCATATTTCACAAATCTTGTCACAAAGTATCCCAGTATGGACATTTAATATTTCTAATATGAAGTTTGTCAGACTCAAGCATCTGAATACATTATTATTACAACTTCAAACAGTAGAAACGTATACAAATAACTAACTTCTACAGACCATTTTCTTAATCATTATCTTATTCTGATTTGATCTCGATAATCACTTTCAGAACAGACATTAAAACACCCCTAAAACTTAGTGATGTATTTAGGCTCGGATTTTCATAGTACATTTAAGATTTAACTTGCATGAAAAAAAAAAAGAAAAAAAAAAAAAAAAGCATAGGAACTAGGGACTCGGGTTTCACATGTGGTCTTATGTGCTGATGCATATTATGCTACAAGCACGACTTTTCATCCCTCCATTATAAATATCTGAAAGTTTTGATATCGAAAATTTGACTTCCTGTATCAATCCCGTTTCAAATAGTTGAATTCTTTAACTAGAGACTTCTAAAAGGTTACTAATCTAAGCTCTTAGGTATAAATGCGATCCAGACGACGATTCATGACATGAAATTATAAGGTATACTCACATCAGCATAAGCCAGATGATGCAAAGGAATCATTGGTTGAGACAAAATTAGCTCCTCATAGCAGAAAGCTGCTTGTTTATACCTGAAAACAAAAAGAGATGACAATTTCAGAACACAAGCAGAATGATCATTAGCGGTAACCAAATTATATCACATGGTCTAGCCAAGTAGGTATAACTTCTTTCAGCTTAAGGGGGTGTTCGTATGTGTCAATTTAAAGTTATATCGTGATAATGAATAATCAGGATCAAACAACCAATTATAACCAAATGGGACTCAAAAGATAGTGACATAGTGTTATAGTGGTTAGATAAGCTTAGGTGTGTTTGTTTCATTAAGATGTATTAGGTCTGAATCTGACTACCGCATCTTACTGGTAAGAGGTGGTTGTAAAGTCTGAATCTGAATATAATAATGTCGTTTGTTTTTGTATAATTGTCTGAATGATTTTTAAATGTCTTTTTTTTCTTAGTATATATATAAAATCATAGTAATACAATGAATAAGTAGCTTGTATACATATAAAACAAAACATTTTTATTATAAGTTTAACACAATAATATTAAACAAGTACCTGGTTCTTTAAGTCATATCATGTCAAAATATATGAACAAGCCCAAAAACTCTTTTTGCTAAATTTTTTTGGTCACTTGCCAAATATTTGGCCCAATTAACTATAAATATTTCTCACAACCCTATACATACACGTCTCTCTCTATGCAGCACTACCTTCCTTTTTTATCTCCCATTCTCACCTAACTTTAAACACAAATCTCACCCAATGTGATAGTTTCTTTCTCACATACATAGAATCCATATGTCATCGTCCTTTTATTCATTTTATAAATGTCAAACCCACAACTCAAAAACTTATCTTGTAGTAGTTTTTCTAATCAATGGGTTGAAGGGTTTTGTGGGTTTAAAGGCTTTGGAGGTGGTTTTGAAGATGGATAAGAGGCAGTAAGACATAATCTCCAACTCTTACTCAGTAAGATGTAGATGCGTCTGATCACGTCTGACTCACAAGAAAAAACAAACAAGTTTTATGTCTGACCGCGTCTGACGGGTAAGATGTCAGAGCGGTTCAGACTTTTTTTAGTAAAAACAAACACAGCCGAATTCCACTTTTTGAAGTTGTAACGAATTTATAAACAGATGTTTGAGTGTTTGACGAATAATGATTACTTAGACACTGCATAGAAGAACAATAAAATGACCAAAAGGGCATACTGTGAGAAAAGGATTAGACATTTAGTGAAATGTGAGTAAAAAGTCCCTCCGATTATAAGGGGTAACTGAGTAACTTTAGTTCATGCTTAGATGATCAAGTTTGCTGCCGCTAGTATGAACTGATTGTTTGAACTTTCAAAAATAAATAAGTTACAAACGGACATCCAGCCGCCTTCTAGTTATAATAAAACAAGAAATAAGGAAACAAGCATACAAGCGTGAAAAGTTAAGAACCACTCACATTTGCAATGAAACATATATATCAGCAAGCTCTCTCCAGGCATCATGATCTGCCATGAATCTGGGGAAAAAAGAGACATTAAGTGACCTTATCATAATTCATACTAGTAGTAGATAACAAGTTGAAAAATATAATGTTTGACATATTTTTCTTACATCTCAAGATACTTATTGAGCCAATCAATGGCTCCCAAAATATCTCCCCGGGCCTTGGCCATGGCTACCCTCCTCATACTGATAGCCTGTAAACATTATGAAAATGATAAAGGAAATTTCAGTCACACATAAAAATAGTTTGGGTATTTTATTTTTCTTATATTTATTTTAAAGTAAGTAATGCAGTTTGGTTATTAATGTATGAAACATAAGTATAAGAGCTAAAGAATCTCACCTGATCAAGTGGATTCTCCTCAAGAAGACTTGAATAAGCTTTTTCAGCCTCAGCCCAAGAGCCCTTCGCTTCAAGCAACATAGCTTCTAACCTACCTGTAATACATGACTATTAAAAGGGAGTTTGCATGTGCAATAGAAATGGTTATGTGCACTTTGAAACTGAGTATGTGATATTAAACAATAATCACATTATTAGTTTTTAAAAAACATGCTGACGCGACTTTGGACTTCGGGTATGCTTATTATAGCGCTTATAAAACTATTATGTTTCTATAATCGAATATTTGAGAGTTATAAAATTCTGATTATCTAAATAAACTTTTAATAAAATGACAAAAAGGGCATTATTACATTTTTTTAACCTTTTATATTATATAATATTAAATATTAATTTTCCATCAATTATAGTTTAAAAATATCTCCTAAACCTCCAATCAATTGAATATAAAAGGGGGAAAATGGCAAAAAAGAACGCCCTGAATCCAGACACGTGTTATTGAGGCCAGATTTCTATGGTGCTTCGTACATATGCAGTCAGAACGACATTGACTAGATACAAGATCGTCACAGTCAAAGTTGATTCATTTGAAGTTTCCAGATACTTATTTGATACACGAATATGTGTGTGCCCGTTTTTGGCACAAATTTATTATACTCACCAACTCGCTTGCTGTCTGGAAACTTCTTCTGTAAAACCTTTATGCAATCCTGCAAATGTTTATCTTATTTAATAAAAAGAAGCGATAGTCATCAAAAATACATTTTAACGATTCATCATGAAAGAAAGATAATGGATGAGGAAAAATCAACCTTTGCAACTTCCAGACTTTGGCAGTCCAGAGCAGCAATAGCAACCTGCTCATATAGAGTCCACTCTGCCAAACGTAAAAGGAAACGCATTAATCATAACCTATGTCTTCACCAAATGAAAAATCAGAACATTACCCTCTACAATTGGGTTACTGTGAAAGAAAGTGTTTTGAGACCTTCATTTGCCTCGACACTACAACTTTCAAGGAAGATGACAAAAAGTTCAAAAGACTATTGCCTTTCCATAAGATCTTTAAAAAGGGATTAGTCATATGTTTGACATTAATATCATTTTTCTAGTTTAATAACTTCATTTTACAGATTTACCGAAGTCAAGGCTGATCAACATAAAGCGAATTAAACGATACAAAACATTTCATTTTATAAATATCTAAGTCGAAGCACCTGTCATGGAGTAAATTTAAAAATCCATTTAGTGTAGGCATGTGTCAATTATTCCCCTGTTCATTTTTTTTTTGGCCGACTAATCCATAGGGTTTGAACCCACCGCCACAAAGACTCAAACCAGGTAAAGCCCTCCCTTTTCAGGAGGTTGGCGTGGCCACTTAAGATTGTTTCCACCTAGCAGGAATTGAACTTGACACCTCACCATTTTAGAGTGATAGTCACAAGCCCTTTCGCCACTATGCCACCCTTAAGTGGTTTATTCCCCTGTTCATTACCCATGCCTAGATTCAAAAGTAGCACATACATATGACTTTCGACTTACTACAAACAAATTGGATATATTTCCATCATAAGGTGGCTCTAGCTTAACTTTCAGTCTTGAGTGTACATATACCACTAACATAACCATCAAGCCTTTGGCCTAGCGGTATCCGAGTGTAATTTAGGTGCTCCTAAACATCTAGTTAAGGGTTCGAGGTCCTACAGGGACAAAATGGCGTAGATTAAAGATATACACAAACTATGCTATAAAGTCAATCTATCATCTGCAAACTTAAAATGTAACACATCTAATCAAAATACATCTCTCTAAATCAATGATCTGCAGAACCCACATCCAAACACCAACAATTCAACAAAATATTCAATACCCAGAAACCATTTAATAAAAAATTACCATCTGGGCCAAGATTGGAGCGTTTCTTGGGATCATTCAAGATAGTCAAACCATGTTTTAAGACCTTGTCAGAACGACGTAGTTTAAGCTTACGAACAAGAGAAAGATATTCCCAAGCTCCACCACCACCGTTTTCTACTTGGGTTTCTAGTTCTTGTAGCTTTGATTCCTCTGTTTTGGTCACCATTTTTGGAGAATTTTTTAAGATTTGGTGATGATGAATTTGGGTTTTTAAGATCGGGTGATGTGTGATGTTGTGAAGTGCCGGCTTTATGATCTTTTGGAGAGTGTGAATATAATAATGTGATGTTCATCTATTATTTTGAACCACCCCGTATCTACCTTGGTTTTGACGGTTCGGTTTTATTCGGTTCGGTTAATTTTAAAATTTTAACTTGAGTAAACTAGATCGTTCGTCTTGTTTGCGTTGACCGACGAGTTTCATCTTTTGACCAAAAAATGCACCGTTTGTCCTTAAATGTGAAATGTTATGTAGCGTTAGTCCTTCGCTTTAACGACCTTCACTAACCTTCGTTATGTGACAGCACGTGAGACCCAAGTGAGGGTATTTTAGTCATTTTTCCCTCTTTTCTTCATCATTCATATACTTTCATCTTAAGTTCTTAACCATAACTAACCACCACCAATCAAATATCATTCTCTTTTCTTTTTTTATCTTCATCTTCACCTTCGCCCATAAACCACCAATCCAAATACATTTTTTCTTATTATTCATCTCCACTCACCACAACCCCATACATCATAAAAATATAAATCCCAAAATAATTTTACAAACACCAACATCAAATTTCACACAAAACCAAAATCCAATAACTTAAATTTATTGAAACACAACCAAAAATAAATAAATAAATAAATAAAATCACTTGTATGTAATTTTCTGAATAAATAAAACCTACAGTAAGGATGAGCATGGGTACCGAAAAAACGGTGTGGTATCAGAACCGTACCGATTCTCTTTACCGGTACCAAAAAACTAGTTCCAAAAAAATTTGGTACCACTAAAAACGGTATGGTACCAAAACAGGAATTCCCAAGTTTGGTACCGAAATACAAAGAGGCTAAATCTTTTTTTACTGATTCGACTTAATAATCAATAAGCTACACACAAACTGTGCAAAGCCATCAAAACATACAAATTACTATGAAAAAAGTTAGTAATAGCTAAATAGCTAAGACCAAATAATGTCATCAAAACATACAAGTTATAATTAGTAATAACTAAGACCAGATAATTAATCATACCGTTGCGACTAGAATTAAATCATCTTTCTATAGACGGGCACTTCGATATACTTTCGATGGTGTATTTTTTTTTTAAATTGTCGTAAGTATATCGAAGTTGTCTATCCACTGAAAGATAAAAAATACTCGTCGTGATGGAGTATTTTTTTCCACTTTGATTTACCGTTTGTAAGATATTTTATTTTTTTAAAAGAGGTGGAAAGTTTTTTTTTTTTTTTTTTTTTTTTTTTTTTTTTTTTTTTATGAAAAATGAGGGGCTATTACTGGTTCATTAGATATTTAGATAATTTTGGTTCTACATTTATGTCAGCTCTGCCATGTTTTACATCTTTTCTTAAATAACATTAAAATATAAAAACTGTATTATATTTGCTAGGAATCATAATCTATTATATATCATACCATTTCATAACCAATTTAAAGCTGAAAATAAATCAGCTTTGATGTATAAAAATTGTGAGGCCCCCAATAAACGAAGACGTTATGCAGTTGAGCACGCTGCACTTGCACTTGCTCAAATCACGCCATATATCCACCACTAATGCAAATGTGAAGTGACTATAAACAATCCACGAGCCCGGGATACCCATAGATTTTTGTTGCATAGTGTTAATTTTGTTAAAAAACTTTGATTTTTCTTAAATGCACCGGGTCCCTAAAACTTATGTTTGTATTATTGTTTAGTTTATTCTAAGTGCACCTGGTTGTTTTGTGTCCTAGTTCTATCCCTGAATGGACCCTCAAACTGGTTGTAAACCCACCACCATCGGCATATACGAAACCTTCTTCGAAAATTCCGGCTCATACGAAACCTTTTTCGAAAATTCCGGTGCGTATACTTACACCGTTGATAAAAGTAGTCGCTACGCAAACGTTCTTCGGCAACCTCAAACTCACGGTAGATGTGTGTACGCGGGCTGCGTTGTCGAGCTGCTGCTGCTGCTACTTCTTGTTGTTCCAAATGTTGATGATATTCGAACGCGGCTACCACAAAATGTAACTTAACCGGAGAAGCTTATTCCAAAAAAGTAACGTACAATATCTTGAATTAACGACTTTAATTAATAAATGAAAACGCAAAGATCAAGAGTCACTAACCTTATGCACGAGCAAAAATTGGAGGACTAAAAAAATGCAGATTTCAGTTTATAAAGAAAATTTGTGTATATAATGGAAACAAAATATTCATAAATTAAATAAAGATATGAAATCTTTACTCCATATCTTTGTTTTTTTTAAATGTTTGGCACACTTCACACTTGCCATCCATAATAGTAAACGAGGAGAAATTGGATCGAGGACCAAGAAAATGCAGATTTCACAGTTTATAAAGAAATTCGTTCATATAAATGGAAACAAAATATTCATAAATAAATAAAGATATGAATTCTCTACTCCGTAATCCGTATCTTTGTTTTTTATGTTTGGCACACTTGCCATCCATAATAGTAAATGAGCAGAAATTGAAGGACAAAGAAAATGCAGGTTTCACAGTTTAGAGCACTCGGTAAGTTAACCGAGCACCCCGAGTTAAGATATAACGCGGCGTAAAAAAGTGGTGCGTTAGCTTACCGAGCCTCACATTAAGAAGGTGCGTTAATGCATCAAGTCAAGAGGTTAACGTGCGTTAAATTTGATCGCAGATAAAAAAAAAAAAAAAAAAAAAAAAAAAAAAAAAAAAAAAAAATCATTCCAGCCCCTATACTTTTATGTCCGTTTAGCAACGGCTAGTTTATTTTAAAAAAAATAATAATAAAAATAAAAAATTCCAACCCATTTTCTTACCGCTATAAATACCCATCTCACACACCTTTTATTTTCACACTTACATAACTCAAATTCAACCTATATACTTCCTCTCTATAAGAAAAAAAAATCAATAAAAACTTTCATATTCACAATGGATCCGAATGAAAATAATCAAGAAGAAAGGAGTTTCTCCGTTATAGATGATGAAATTGACATGAAGTTTACGATAGCCGCGTTCGAATATCATCAACATTTGGAACAACAAGAAGTAGCAGCAGCAGCAGCTCGACAACGCATCCCGCGTACACACATCCACCGTGAGTTTGAGGTTGCCGAAGAACATTTGCGTAGCGACTACTTTTATCAACGGTGTAAGTATACGCACCGGAATTTTCGAAGAAGGTTTCGTATGAGCCGGAAACTATTTCTAAAAATAGTTGAAGGTATTCCATCCTATTATTCCGATCCTCTTCCAGATCATTTTAAATTCATAAACAAAGGAGTCGATGCTACGGGTCGACAAAGTATTAGTACACTTATGAGGTGTACAGCTACCATACACCAATTGGCATACGACAACTCACATGATGCGTTTGATGAGTATTTGCAAATGGGTGAGCGTACTGCACGTGAATGTCTTGATAATTTTAACAAGGGCATTATGGACTTGTTTATACCAGAGTTTTTAAGAAAACCAACATGGTCCGACGTTCAAAAAATTTACGAAAAATATGAGTGTGAACATGGTCTTTTGGGCATGCTTGGTAGCATTGATTGCATGCATTGGGAGTGGAAAAATTATCCGGTTACATGGCAAGGGCAATATGGTAGCGGTTTTAAAAAATACCCAACCATAATGCTTGAAGATGTTGCTTCGCAAGATTTATGAATTTGGCATGCATTTTTTGGGATGGCAGGGGCGAATAACGATATTAATGTTTTAGATAACTCTCCGTTATTCGACGACATTCTTGCTAACGAAGCCCCAAGAGCACCTTATATGATAAATGGACATCGGTATGAACGGGGTTATTACTTAGCTGACGGAATTTACCCACGGTGGTCAACTTTCGTCAAACCCTTCTTGGCAACCACTGACGAAAAACATGCTTATTTTAAAAGGAAGTAAGAAAGTGCCTAAAAGGATGTCGAACGTGCTTTTGGGGTGCTTCAAGGACGTTGGGGTATACTACAACAACCGACACGTGCACTGGAAGTTGTCAAGTTACAAAGAATAATGTATACTTGCATAATTTTGCATAACATGATTTTAAAAGATCAAAAGTTTGCACTACGTGAGTATACGGAAATGTGGGTGGATTCGACACCATGTTTTAGCCGAGACAGGTGGGTCAACAGATGTGAAGCCCAACATCGCATAAATAGAGAAATACACGACCTAGATATGCATACTCAACTCCAACAAGACCTTATGGAGCATGTTTGGCAAAAACGTCTTCAACGTTAAGATGAAGAAGAAGATTCCGAGGACGATGATTAATTGTTTGTAATATTTATGTTTTTAAATTTCATATGTTTCGTAATGTAATATTTATGTTTTTAAACTTTTTTTTTCTTTTTTTTTTAATTCCGTATTGTAATATGTTTAAGAATTAATGTTATGGTTTTAAATAAATGAAGTATTTGTTAAAGTTTGGTGTTGAAAATGAAAATAATTGAGGTGAAGGTGAGTTATGGTACCATGGTGGAAAGTGGTGAGTTAAGGTTAAAAGGTTAAAGCTGATGCACTAGCGTGGCAGTGAGTTATAACTTAACTCGATGGCAACTTACCTTACGCTCTTATAAAGAAAATTTGTGTAAATAAACGGAAATAAAATATTCATAAATTAAATAAAGATATTAGAGCATCCAGTGTTTCAAGAATAGATCTAAAAAATCATGAATAGGTCCAAGATTTTGTGTACGATAGTGCGGAACCATTATATTTAGGTGGCATGAATGAAAAGGTCTAGAATTTTAAAGATGTCCAAGAAGTGTTTAGTACAATATCATTTATATTGGAACAATTTATAAATTTTATATCTAGATGGCATGAATAATACTCTCATCTGTCTACATCTTGTTATTCTTGTTCATTACTTTTCATAACAAAAGATTTTTTTTAAGTATTGAAAACGCCCAACGAATATACTTCTGGAAAAGTCATTCAGTCAGTAAATGGTGTCAGTTAATTCGACTGTCATACTCTCTAAGAGTCCTGACAATAGTGAATTTGCTACCAGAGGGACAACTCACCCTTACCCAAACTGTTTCCGCATGTCTACCTTTCTTTAGCATCACGATTAACCATATTCAAATTAGCTTTCCAATTATATGCCAATAAAATCTGCAATAAATCACAATATGATCAATGACATAGACGTTAGATTAATAGGTGTGGCCTTAAACGAATTAATAAACATACCTTTCAAAGCATCAACTTCTTCACCTGTAAAAAACAATTTGATTATTTTATTAAAAAAAATGCCAAACCATCATGATAATCTATTTACTATAATGAGGAAAAGTGGAAAACTCACCCGAGGTCCATTATACTCCTGAAGCATATCCTGCACATAAACATTCGTCAGAGACAAAAAAACACAAACCACAAAACCATCGCCCCAAATTAGATTAACAAACACAAATTATATCATTAACCAAGAATGAAAAACACAAATTAAGACCACCCCTAAAATAAAATATTCGTAGTTCATTACCAGTTTATGTCTTTACTCCTCATCAACTGGTCGTTGCTCCATCCTTGTTGCCACTCGTCACGGCGAGGCGCCGACTACTCCAAGAGTCCTAACATATTTACCTTAAACACCCTAAAAATATAAGAACATAAAAGGCCACAACTTAAATGAGTTTCTGAACTTTTGAGTGAGTGAAAACTTTCAGCATCTGCAAGTTTATCAAGAATAATACACGAAAATCATAAATAAATGTTCAAACCGATTGTCAAAAGCGAAAAGCAAAATCCTAAACCCAAAGGGTAAAAACGTAGAAGGCAGTAGTCAACCATGATGTTACACGCGTACAGGAAAAATGAATAAATGTGTTGTAAACCCAGGTCGATCTTAGTACGGGAAGAGGGGAGGTTTTGGTGAGAGGGAAAATTCTAGTGAGGAAAGAGGCGGTTAGTTGACAAACACGCGGTGAGTTGTACTTATCTACCCAAGTTAGCAAGCTATTGGGCCTTACACCCATCAAATCTTTGGGCTCTTTAGAATCCAATTATGGGCTAAATTTTTATTATTATTTCTAACGTGTTAGGATTTGATCCCTTGATAAATGTAGAGAGAATAAAACCATTGGGGGGGGGGGGGGGGGGGTTAATTATGTTACTAGTATATGTTAAAGGAAAACTTAAAAAGGATAATTGTTTAAATTGGTCACGTAAAAGTTGTGCTTGTATTATCATCAAACCAATATTTAAAAGAGATAATTGTTTGAATTTGTGACGGTTATAGTTGGTTATGATATTCATTCTCCTCTAGTATCTTTATAAGCATCACAACTACCCAATCATATATAAGAAAACAAACAATGGGTTAACCTTAATTGAGTTTACCAACAATCTTACCAAAGAAGCCACCCCAAACCCTCATTCAAAAGACCTCAAAGGCGGGACAGACACACAAACACAAAATGAAAGAATCCTCAACAACAAAACACACATGTTTAAAACTGGTTTTTATTTTGTGATATCGGTATCCACAGGTAACTGATTTTTCTTTTGGCAAGGAAACTACCATGTCAAGCTAACCGACGACACTTGCAATTTCAGTACCACTATTGGATTTCTTTGCTTTCTTTATGCCCATTTCTTGGATGTTGGGTGACTTCTATATTGCCTTTTTGCTTCATTGGGTGCTACATCAAAGCTGATTTTGGCGGTTTTAGTGGCGGTGCACATCTATTTTCCTTCATTCAACTTCTTATGGTGCTAATTCCGCATATCATGAATCATAAACTCGTTATATGTTCTTTGTCTAAATGCCACGTGTTTATGTTTATCTTGTCTATTCATGAGTTGCTCAAGTCTTGCCGGACCAACAAGATATGGAAGTATCAAACGATGTAAGTGAATGGCTTCAACACGCGACCTAGATTAATATGGCAAGTCTTAGATTTCGACAGTTTATAATCATGACGAATATTATTTATAGAGATAACATTTGTAAAATCATTTTTATCGTCATTACTTGTCTAGCAAATGTTTAAAATTCAAAATAAAGTTTTTTAAATATTACTAAGTTGTGTATGTTATATTAAATATAGTATATGCGTTCTAAATGTTACCAGATTTATAATGAATTCGTCTCATATTTAACAAAAGTTAGTGGATGATAAGTTAAAATATTTATTTTAAATATTTTAAGTTGGTGAATGATAAGTTATTAAATGTTTGTATTATTTATTTTTAAGTTATTCGATAGTGAATTTTTATTATTCGTTGAAAATTTTACGTTTGTTAATTATATTTTGATTTCGTCGTACTTATAACTTAAATGTGGGTTTTTATAAAATTTTGACGTAACTAGTTTGTCAATATGAGTTTTTCAAAAATATTATAAAGTTACAAAAATTCACCCTTGACTTATATAAAGTAACATTTTTACCCAAATTTTATACTCTTTACATTCCTAGTTCAAATTTATAAAATTATAGTTTTATTCACACTTTTTAAAAATGACAGTTTCTGCCCTGATTATTTAATTATTTTAGTTTCTAATCCAAAAATCACAGTTGGCAGTTTTAACCCGATACTTTACCAATAGAATTTTCACCCAAATTTCGTAAAATTTGCATTTTTAGTCCAAAACTCAACAACTTGTAAAATTTAGTTTTCTTCTCGCATAATCAGTTTTTAGTTGCCTATTTCGAGCTTATAACTGCTTTTTTTAGAATTGCTTATTCGAAAGGGCTTATGGGCCGAGGGTGGACTAACTTAAACCAAATGGACCCCAAGCTAAATGGGCTTCGGCCCAGACTTAAACAATTCCCTTATTAACTTGAGATGGGCTTGGGCCCAATTTGTAAACAACCCAGCGCACTCCTCTGAAATGTTTTGGAAATATTACTATGAGTTACATGTAAAAAAAAAGATTCGAACCTGAGTTTGTTTTGTATAGGTGTGCGACACACCCATTGAGCCAAGGGTTCTTTGGTTTTGTAGTTTATTGATTTAATATACTTAACGGGTTTTCGCTACTGCTTTATATTGGTTAAAATCTTACTCAATGTAATTGTGATCGTGTATATGCATGTGTGGGTTTTGCGTTGCTTCTCTTCTTACTCAAAATAGTTTGCATCTCGTTTGAACATAGAGTTACCAAGTTCAAGAGTTGGTTTAACGTGTACAAGGACGAAACCAAATAAGCTCAAATGAGTTTATTCGACTCTAACCTCCAAGTGTGACCAAACATGTAAACCGATTTTCGTGATGATGAAAAAAAAAATTAATTTACATTTTCAAATGGATATTTTTCACATCGCTATGAATTTTTTCGATATAGTTTAAAAAAAAAAAAAAAAAAAAAAAAAAATCGATTTTTCCTAAAGTCATCTTAAATGCACCCGGTCCATCGAAATGTGTTTTTGGTATTACTGTTCAAATTTTGTTGTGCACCCGATCATATTTGGTCCTGGCTCTGCCCTAACCACTACTTACAGAGTATTATTTTTGATTTAGAAATCATATTTAACGTAACTTATCTCACACAATCATAATATCATAATAGCATGTAACCTACGTTAATAGATATACAAAATTTTCTTTATTTGAGAATATCAAGTACCAAACAAGATGAGTTTTCTACAAACTAATTGCCTTTAAAATACTTATTTACCATTGTGTTGTTCGTTCAAACATATTGATTGATACATAGTATTTCATTATATATTTCCCCTCACTTTTAATTTAGTCTATTTCTTTTTAGCTGATGTTGATATGACGGAGCTATTGGAGAAAGCTTTGAGCCTGTTCACTGTATAATATAATATCTTTGGAGCTTTTTGAAATTCATTTGCTACGCATAAATATTATTAAAAATTGGTTGAACATAACTAGTTAGGGCCCGTTTGGTTTGTAGTTGGGTTTAGGATTAAGATTTGGATTTGGATTTGAATTTAGATGTGGATTTTGATTTGGATTTGAATTGTATTAAAAGTTGTTTGTTTTGTATGATAGAATATAAAATGGGGTTAAGATTTATATTTATTTTAATATTAAAAAAAGAAAAAAATAAATAATCAGACGAAGTTGACAGTACAAAATTTGTGGCTACAATCAAGTGAAAAAAAAAAAAAAAAAATGAATAGTATGGATTGTCAGAAAAGCCAGGTAACTACATGATTTGAGTATGCCTTTGAATAAGGGGATCAGTCCCATTTTTAAATCCTGTGTAATGCAACCAAACAACTTTGTTTACTTTGAGTACCAATCCCAAGGACAAAATCATCAACCAAACTGCACCTTAATATATTTAGGGTTTTTTTTCAAAGCGCTAATTGTATGATTATTAGCTTATTAAAAGTCTAATAATTTTTATTTTTTATTTTTTTTGTTTTATTATTACGTGGTATTTTTAATTTAGCTTATAAAGTATACAAGCACAATTGTATATGTGTATGAGCTAAAATAGAAACTTATAATACGCTGCAAATAAGCTTAAAAAAAACAACCATCACTAAATTTCGAATTAATCTTTTTATTAAAAAGAAACACCATGTGTGAATTATGATAGAGTCATAGATATATTAAGGATCATCTAAGTGAATTAACACATACAGTATTAAAATCGTACTTTTAGTAGACTTTTTAAATATGATTCACAATGCAACGATAGCAGCTAGCTCAAAGGAGTAAAGTTATCCAAGGTTATTTCTACAACTTGTGATTACTTTTTACGGAGTATCAGAAAGGATAAAAGAGTAGTTTGTGTTATAAAAATTGTAAGTAAAACTATATACTCCATAATAGTTAATATTTCTAGGTAAATAAGTTTTGTAAGGACAATCACTTGGTCAAAAACTCAAACAAGATGTCCCTATCACCTTTCTTATACCTCTTCTCTATCTTTTCCGACCCAACAAGAATCTTTTCTGACCCTTTGCTATCACGTTTCTTGTCTCCAAAGCAGCAATGCAGGTGTACTATGGTCTCCCAAAGCTTTTTATCTTTTGATTTTGTATCCTCATTTTTCATATCCTCTCGCTTATTACCTCACCGGAAATATCATTTCTCCACTGGAAAACAAACTTAAAGGTATGTATGTCGTTTTGTTGATTGGTATCGGTTACTTTATTTATGTTTTTATAGTTGTTTGTATGATATTTGTATTTACAAAATGTACACTAGTATTTTAATTTAATGATGTTTTTGCATAGCACTTTAAAAAGAAAAAAAAGAAAAAAACAAATCCTTTGTTAGTTTCTGGTTTTCTGTTTGTCAGTTTTCCACTATGGATATTTCTATTTGTGTAAGATGAAAAACAAGAAGTGTAAAAAAGCAATAAGGTGGTTTGTGTTTTGTGAAGGTGTTTATTTTAATACAATAGTTAACTAGCCTGATGATTATATATATATATATATATATATATATATATATATATATATATATATATATATATATATATATATATATATATATATATATATATATTTACTAATTTGATCTTCTTATGTTTATGTACATTATCATCATGTTTGTTAAGAGACTAAAAAGTGTCAAACAACTTCATTTTTTCCATTTAATGAAACGTTTTAAGGAATTTTAGATATATACTTATATTATCAGTAAATTTGATTTTTAAAAGAATGATGGACATAAAATTAAAATAGGTGAGGTTTGTTTAACCCAGTTTAACAAAAGTTGACCCATTTCAGGAGTTTAGTGTATAGGTTTATTTATCACCATTTTTTATTTCATTGTACATGGATGACATGGTTTCTCTATTATTTGGCTGTTTAGAATGAACGGCGGTGGAGACAATCGTGATGCAGTTGCAGTAGAGAAAGAAAAAGAAGAGATTAGGAAGAAGTTTTGGGTGTTCCTGATTGACAAAGGTGCTTCTTTTATGGTTACCCAAATTGTAGCTCTTACCGTGTATTCTATGTAGGGATGAGCACGGTACCAGTACCGGTAAGGTACCGTACCGAATTAGTGGTACCTTTTTTTTCCCAAGCATGAAAAGAGGTACCGGTACCGTATCATACGGGATTTCGGTACCGGTACTCGGCACCGGGAAATCGGTACCTATTCGGTACTTCCCGTTTTTTATTAAACGAAAAAAGAATCATGGTTCATGCTAGTAAAAATAGGAGAAAACATATCACCAAATTTATCGTAACTTACAAACGTTCCAAAACGTATAAAAATCCACCAAAAACATATGAAATCGTTCAAATAAACATACTATACAATTTTCAACGAAAGACAATTAATCGTTTAATCTTGTGTGACGCCCTTCCTTTTTTCTTTAGCGTTTTACTTGTTAATCCCATCTTCGATATCTACACATACGACAAAACAAACATAGTTAATAACAATTATTATAAAGGATCTATCTATTACATAAACCAGTATCCTAATATAAAAAACAATAATACTTTACAAGCTTTTGTGTCTGTTGTTTATATATTACTAGAAACAAATAAATAATGACGAAATGAAATCATAGATAACTTTTGGTGTGTAATTGGTAACAAAATGTTCTCCAGTAGGTCAGTACTCAGTAGCCATAAAAAGAAATTGACAAGTTATTACCTTGTGCAACATCATCATCATTTAATAGATCGTCTATGTCGTCTATTATAGTTTTTTTGGACTTTCTTACCCAATCTTGGGTACATTTTAGCAGCTAACATGTTTGGGATGTAAATCAATCTTAGCTACGAAAATAATTGTTTATTTGATGAAACCAATCTTAGCTGCTAACATGTTTTCTGCTACGTTATTTTGTTTATTCAATATGGGTACCACGTATATGGATGAAAATTTTTAATGTACGTACCTCTATTTTTAGTGATGATGATCGGAACGCAATATGGATGCAAATTTTTTTATTCTAATGATTGATAATATGTTAGGGTTTGGTTTTTGGGAGGGTTTACGAGGGAGCAATAGTTGTTAGGCAAGACTTGTCAACCCTTTTTTTCCCTAGATTAACTCTAAAAAAACCTTTTAAATTCCGGTACCAAACCGGGATTCCCGAATTAGTCCCGTACTGAATCCCGAATGGTACCAAATTTTTTTTGCCTTATTTCGTGGTACCGGTACCATACCGTATATCGGGAGTCGGTACCGTTTCGGTACGGTACTGGTACCGTTCCGGTTCTGTTCCGGGATTCGGTTCGAAATGCTCATCCCTAATTCTATGGATATGGATGGGCGAAAACTTATGAAGAACAGTCAGAAAACCATGACCGCCGTTGCTATCACGGCCAGTGTCAGGTTTTTCCTATACTTTACGGCTATGTTTTTTTGAGTGGGTTACAATGCTTTTTGTGTTTGTGCTGCTTTGGGTGTAGCTTCACAAGGTGTTCTCTTTACGTTTCTTGTAACTCTTGCTATATGGTCGAATGCTGAATTGCATTACTTCCCTGAAGCATCGGTCGGTGTTGCAATTCTTCTATATTTTGTGGCTCGTTGTAGGGACTCTGTTGCTATTTTCTTTGTCGAAAGTTGCACAATCGTTAAGGCGGCTTACATACGGTGTCAAGGATGTCCGGGTCGTTGTGTTCGCGCTATGATTGCCTATTTTGAGTTAGATAGTTCTAGTTGGTATGTAGGTTCCCTAATAGGTTCCTTCGAACAGTACATTCCAATACACGTTCACGACTTTGAAGAAACACAGTAGTTGGTGTTATTTGAGTTGGTAAATAATTTCCATGTTTTTTATTAAGTTACACTTGTACCTTGTTTAAGCTTGATTTTTTAACAGTGTTTGTAAGGACTTTTCGTCTTCTTGGGTTATCATAGTTATTATGTAATTTCACAATGTGTGTCTTCTTGAAGCTATTAAAGTAGGAGTGTTTAGTATTTAGTATTTTATTTTATGATAATTTTGCATGTGTTCAAAGTTTCTGGGTTGTTTCTAATGGTACTCAAAGCTTAAATTTCAAAGCTATTATGTGAGGTATCAAACCTTTAATTTAATAATAATAATAATAATAATAATAATAATAATAATAATAATAATAATACAAGTTACGCACGTACACGAATTCATAACATGACATGCAATTGACGAACACTATTTTTTCCCTAGAGAATTTTATAATGGGCAAGACAAGTAATGTTGCATGCTAGTAGTAACTTTTATATTGTTATATAATATTACCAAACCGAAGTGTTCCTCATTATTGCTGTCTCCGGCTCCCCGCAAGTGCCCTCGCATATAGTCCTTGGTTTGGATCTCAATATGTCGTTGGATTTGGTTGAAACTTTATTTTGAATATAGAATAGAAATACGAATGTATGATCTTAGGCATCTTTTGTTGTAGTGGCAAGTGTATTGACTATTATATGTCCAAACTAGATGCTAGGCGCGTCCGATGATTGGCGAGCATTATTTTTTATTTAATTAAAAGTTTCAAATACAGAAGTTAAGCTATATGTATTTTGACATACAATAAATATTCTATAATTACATATGGTAACATTTTTAATTAGGAAAGAACTAAACTTTAGTATATAAAAAGACCAACAATTATTCATGTATACATGAGCATTTTTGACTTACAGAATTTTAATATCTAATAATGGAGAATGTCGAGTTTTAACATCCATATATTCCAAATTGTCTATTGATAATGCCAAAGGAAATGTGCATGTTAAATTTTATTTGAATTAATAATCATTTTTTAAATTCAAATAATGACCCAAAAGTACGTAGCATGAGAAGGGAAAGGTTTATTTTGGCAACTTGTGAGCTGGTTTTTCGTAAACGTATTGCACTTGTATTAATTCCTTATTGAAAAAACAACCAATACAAAAAGAAAAAACACACATTCTCTCTCTATGGGAAGAGGAAAAGTCGGAAGAGGAAATGAAAGGGACAAATAGGAATGGCATGAGGTTATCCATAGACGAAGAAGAAAACATGAGAGCTGGAAGTCAGGTAAGGGTGAAACTGTGGTAACTAAATTCTTCATCTCAAATCTCCCCATAGGGTGTACTCCATGGGATGTTAAGTATGTCCTTGGGGGTTTTGGAGAGGTAGTTAGTGCTTGTATTGCCAGGAAAAATGATAAGTTTGGGTGTAGATTCGGTTTAATATCTTTCAAATCGGTGAGGGATGTGAGAGCTTTGGAACAAAGATTGAATGGGATAAAGATGGGGTCTAATAAACTACGGGTCAATATAGCAAAGTTTGCGGATGAGAATATGGGTCTGGAGTCTTTGACAGAGAAGAAGGATGAAGCTCAGTACGTGAATGAGGTCAAGCTTGGTCCCGGCTTATATGAGGAATCTGAGAATTTGAGGCGTAATTTCAGGGGGAAAACTCGTATAAAGATACTTTAGAAAACAAAGGCAGGATGGATAATAGGAATGTTGAGGGTGAGGGTTCGGTGTCCAAGTCTAAGGTGGTGGTGGTCCCGGAGGTAACTCAGGCTTTCAAGGACTTATACGGTAGGGCGTTGGTGGGTAGGGCTGTTAACTTAGAGACACTCATCAAGTTGGACAAACTGCTTGTTGAGGCTGGGATAGGGGACTTGGAGATTCATTATATAGGTGGCATTTCGGTTTTGCTCAAGTTTAAGGAGGAGGTGAAAGCTTCTAAACTCTTGTTGGATAACGCTACCTGGAGTAGGTGATTTTTGGTGTTGGATCCATAGGAAGGCCAGGTGATGTCTTTTGAGCGTATTGCTTGGGTAAAGATCTATGGGGTGCCTTTCAATCTGGCGAAGAATACTGTTTTTGATAATGTGGCGGCTTGCTTTGGAATGGTTGTGCATAAGGCGCAATTGTGCTCGGAAGATAGTGATCTCTCTTCGACATGTGTTGGGATACTTGTTGGTGACGGGGTGCGAATTTGTGATTCGGTTGTATTGAAGTGGAAAAAACGCCAGTTTAAGGTTTGGGTAGAGGAAGAAATTGGTATTTGGGAACCGGATTGTGTTGGAGTTGTGGAGGTGCCGTCGGCGTGTCCAAGTCCGATGAATACCTTCGACCAGGGCAGTGGTGAGGGTGATCAGGTGACCGGTGGTGGTATCTTCCCAATTAATGTGGAAGAGGAAGAGGTGAGCCTGCATGGGGAGGAGCATGCGCATGGTTTATGCAATAATTATGGGGGGAAGTCCGAGGTTGATGGTGTGGGGTCAAATACATTTCATTTTAAGTCTTCTAATTTAGGTGAGAAGGATAAAAATAATCATAAACGACGTTGGTACCGCTCTAAGCCCAAAGTGGTTGGTAAAAGTGTGAGCCCAAACAACAACGGGCCCAGGAAGAGGTCCAGAATTGATCCTGATGACCCATTTGACTTGGATCGCTTTATAGGTATTGTTAACAATGGGAATAACTTGGATAAGAACTCATCGGTTCACTGTGAGTCTGTGACTCAGGTTGTGAGCTCTTCTGGTTCGGAACTTGATCTGAACCAAGTGGCGAAGGAGGACGATGCGGTTGCGAATGTGATGAGGCGAAAAATGATCCGTTTTTAGGGGGTCATTTAAGCCCGAAATTAAATTTATTTGATCAAATATTGCCCTGTGATTTTAGGTACTTTTGGAGTGAATTATGGAAAAGGAAGCATTTTGGACGTTTTTGGAGCATAAAAGAAAAGAAAACGGCAAAGTCTTAATTTTCCTTGCTTGGAACAGTACCTGACGGCGTCACAAAGTTCTACATGACGGCGTCAAGAGTAAAACAAGAGGTGAAGTAGATAGAGTCCGTGACGATCCAAAGAGTTTTTACACTAGGGGCATGACGGCGTCACCATAGGCCGTCATGGTCCCATTACATGTGACGGCCCAGAGAAAATTTGCACTTGACGGCGTCAGATCTGGATCTAGGCAATCCGATATTACTATGGGCGGCGAGTTGACGGCGTCAGATATTTCTTCTTGACGCCGTCACAATGGAAAATCTATATATAGTTTTGTAATTTTCATTCATTAAGAGAGGACAATTGGAGGGATAACTTGGAGAAACCCTAGCACGATTTTTACTGTACTTTCAAGGGTTTTTACCCTTTGAAACCTTTCATGTTCAATTAAGATAAGTATCCTTTCAATTCATTCAATATGTCTATGTGTTGTTTGAATATATCTTACGCTTGTCTTGATTTTAACATGCTAGGCTAGATCTCTTGTGTGTTTGCTTAGATGTAGCGAAACCTAGATGTCGATTATGGGTTGATTGCTTGTTTATAGTTGTTACGGATGAATGATTTCGATGTTAGGCTTAAGAAAACTGGCAGACTTCCATAGGGTAACATGCTTGAACGTCTTAAGAAACATGAACCAATGCGTACTAGGTTTTTATGGTTGTATTTAATGCATGAGTGAATTCTAATGATCCCATGTTAGGAGCTTCTTGCAGGCTCGACATAGGAGTGAAGTAGGAGCTTATAGAGTTGGGGAAGTACGTACGCCACCCCACGAATGGTATTAAGGAATATAACCCGTCATCCACGCAATTGTAACAAACTATCAACCTGTAAAAGATATCTAGGGAGTAATAAAATCTAAGTAAACACAATTTTCCCATTTATTGTTCACACCACTAGTTTAATTAGCTTTATTTACATTTTTATTATTTTATTTTGATTGCATCTTTAGTTATTGGGTTAGTTGATTAGCAACTAATTTCGCCCACTCCTCCAAAACCCGAGATTTTAATTGCTTTTATAAAAATATAAAAATACAAAAACAATCATCCCTCACCTCTAGACTTAATTTTTAGGCATTCTAATCCTAGCGACACTATTCCTGAGTTGAACGATCAATCCCCCGGTACTTATCACTATACTATACTACAACGATCAGGTACACTGCCTGGTGGGGGTTGTAAGCTTCTCGAGATCCCTTGAGAGGTAAAGCCTGGTGCAATTCCCACGCATCAAGTTTTTGGTGCCGCAGCCCGAGGAATAGTTATTGTCTAGGTTAGGATTTCTTTTTATTAGGTCTACTTGCTAGATTCCTTTCTAGTAAGATTTTATTTTTATTTTTAGGTTCTCTTTAGTCTATCTATTTCTTCGTGTCTTTGTTCATAATCTTTACCATCCGACATTATGGAATGTGGTAACATCTTTGAACCCATCAACCCACCACAACAAAACCACCCACAAAACCCGCCACTAGCAAACCAACCTCTTAGGCCCCAAACCCTAGGAGAGTATTCCCGTCCTAGCCACCAAGGCTATCGAAACACTATTGAGCTCACCCAAGGAGCCAATGTGTTCCCCTTGCGATCCGACACCATCCGGTTGGTGCAAAGCGGATGTGCATTCCATGGACTTCGTTCCGAAGATCCTAACCAACATCTCAATGACTTCCTTAAAATCGTAGATTCTATAGACCTTGATGTTACAACTAGAGAGTCGACCCGATTACGCCTATTCCAATTCTCTCTACGTGATCAAGCTAGTCAATGGCTTGAACATTTACCCGCGGGATCCATCACCTCATGGGATGATCTCACCACTCGTTTCCTTGCTCAATTTTTCCCACCGGGGAGAACTACCAAGCTTAGAAATGATATTTTGATGTTCCAACAACGTCAAGTGAAACTCTATATGAAGCATGGACTCGTTTCTATGACCATATCGATCTCTCCTCAAGGCGGACCATTGACCAATCGGCCGGTGGTGTCACAACTCGTAAATTCTGGTCTTTTCCTGAACTTTCACATTTACTATTCATCGGTTACTATTTATCATTTTACTATTCATCATTTTTAGGTCAGTTTGATATTCTGAGAAGCATTTTAAAATTTTACTATTCATAAAACACTATTCACCTCCGGAAAAAATTTTGTCATTTATGCGTGAGTTGCGTCATTTCTGTACACGTACGATTATCTACCTAATAAACGTTATCTTATGAGCTATTATTTTAAATAATTGATCCGACAATCCCAACTATAGTCCTAACACATTTTTATACTCATAATAATAATATAAAAATTATATTATTAATTTACCCGGTGTTTTGAAATTAATTACTATATTTTACGGTCGGAAATTATCACTCCGTTGATTTGCAATATTTCAACACGATAATTATTTTAATACCCGATTCTCATCATAAATATAATCACGCATATTTTTCTTCTTTTTGGAACAATAGTTGCATTTTTTTTTATAGTGAACTAAAACATTTTTAATATTAAACCATACCTAGTTATGATGGAATTTTGGACAAATAGTCAAAAGGTGGCTTGACCCCTATTTTTGGGGTGTTGTTAACCCCACGGTAGTCTACTACCATAGCTGCAGGTTTTGTCCTTTTAGGTGGGGCCCACATGCAGGTTTTGTCCTTTTAGGTTTTTTTTTTTTTTTTTTTTTTTTTTTTTTGTCCAAGTCTTTTTTATGTAAGTTTTTTTTTTTTTTTTTTTTTTTGTCACAAACACAAACACAACTGCAAACACAAAACACAACACAACCAATTTTTTTTTTTATTTATTTATTTATTTATTTTTTTTTTGTCACAACTGCAAACACAAACACCACTGCAAACACAAACACAACTGCAAACACAAAACAACCAACTGCAGTATTGAGAAAAACAAAGGCTCGGATTTTTCCGTTATCGTCATCGCCAAGTCCTCTTTTTTTTGTCACAAACACAACTGCAAACACAAACACAGCTGCAAACAAGGCCCTTGTTGACCACACACTAGTCTATTTTTTAGCCAAATGTGGAATTTTTAGAAGGCTCGGATTTGAAGGTTGCGAAAGTGATAAAAATATCACTCCGCCATACCATTCGGTTTTAAAAACCATTCGTCATCGCCTCGGCTCAGATTGTAAACCAATCATCATTGCCTACACCCTACAAAATTTACAAGTTACACAGCCAAAGATTCTCAAGTTCTGAAAAGTTCACATGCCAAACTGCACAACTTCTCAAAAGTTCACATGCCCAAACAGCACAAGTTCTCAAAAGTCACATGCCCAAACAGCACAAGTTCTCAAAAGTCACATGCCCAAACAGCAGGATTCTCAAAAGGTACATCACAAGCCAAATAGTAAGGATTCCCAGGATTCAATCCTGGACTATAAACACAAGTGTGAATCACAAACAACTAAGCAACCACAAGTCTAAACAAGTTACTAACCACAAGTGTGAATCACAAACAACAACTAAGCAACCACAAGTATGAACAAGTTACTAACCACAAGTCTGAAAGAAGCAGTATCACAAGTGAAACACAAGAAGCAGTATCACAAGTGAAACACAAGAAGCAGTATCACAACAAGTCTGAACAAGTTACTAACCAGAAGCAACCACAAGTCTGAATCACAAACAAGTGAAAATGTGGAATTCACAATTTAACACACGGGAGGTAAGGCTCAGATTACATTAAATCCTTTTATCATATTGGCTGCAACATCAAAGGTTGCAAATATATTGCCTATCCATTTGGAAATGCCACGCCAAAATTAAGCTTTTATTTTTTTTAAATCATCATAGCCATTTAGGGAGGGTTTGTCTAAAAAATAGACTAGTGTGTGGTCAACAACACCATCACCATAAACATCAAACATCACAGAAACATAACTTTAATAAAAACGCGTATGTGTGAGACACTGTCTCACACCACACTCGGTATTATCACCTTGATGTCTCACACACAATTAAGTAAACATCACGTATCTAACAGAACCACCACCCCAGAACCACCACCCCAGCACCACATAAACATCACGGAACCAATCAAACAAAACCATCAGACATAAACATCACGGAACCAATTAACACACTTTATTATGAAGTAATCAAGTCAGATTCAAAAACCCCCAAACCAATTTTACGAAACCCTAATTAAAAAAATTAGGGTTTCATTAAAAAATCAAGATTTTGATAAATTAACGTACGAATCTTTCAATTAACACACTTTATTATGAAGTAATCAAGTCAGATTCAAAAACCCCCAAACCAATTTTACGAAACCCTAATTAAAAAAATTAGGGTTTCATTAAAAAATCAAGATTTTGATAAATTAACGTACGAATCTTTCAATTAACACACTTTATTATGAAGTAATCAAGTCAGATTCAAAAACCCCCAAACCAATTTTACGAAACCCTAATTAAAAAAATTAGGGTTTCATTAAACCATCACGTACATCACATAAACATCACATAAACATCACGTAGCTAACAAAACCATCAGAAAAACATCACATAAACCATCACGTACCTAACAAAACCATCAGAAAAACATCACATAAACCATCACAGATCACCAACATCACCACACACTCACAAACTCTCTCTCACAAATCACCAAGTGTGGTGTGAGACATCAAGATCTTGATTTTAGATCTAAAAAGAGAGCAGATAAGTTAGAGAGAGAGAGAGTTTTTTTTGAGTGTGTGGTGTGTGTGTTGTGTGTGAGACATCAAGGTGATAATACCGAGTGTGGTGTGAGACAGCTGTCTCACACATACGCGTTTTTATTAAATTTTTTTCTTTAAAAAAAAAAAAAAAAAAAAAAAAAAAGGTGTATTAAAAGTGTATTAAAAGTGTAAAAAAGTGTATTAAAAAGTTAGTTGTAAAAAGTTAGTTGTAAAAAAGTGTAAAAAATGTATTAAAAAGTTAGTTGTAAAAAAAATTGTGATAAAAAAAATATTTTGTCATTAAAAAAAACATTTTGTTATACAAAAAAATATTTTGTTATTAAAAAAATTAGTTGTAAAAAAATTGTGATAAAAAAAATATTTTGTCAAAAAAAAAACATTTTGTTATACAAAAAAGTTAGTTGTTAAAAAATTGTGTTATAAAAAATATTTTGTTATAAAAAAACCATTTTGTTATACAAAAAAATTAGTTGTAAAAAAATTGTGATAAAAAAAACATTTTGTTATAAAAAAACCATGTTGGATTTTGAAAGTGAAGGATGATAGTCATAATCATCCTATGTTAGAGTCGCTGCATGGTGTGCCATATGCAATGCGCTTAAATGATGATGAGTTCGAGTTGGTTAAAGAATTGACAGAGTATACCGTAAAGCCACGTAAAATACTCTCGACAATACAGGGTCGTAATCCGGATAACGTGTCTAGCACAAGAACTATATATAACACACAAGTTAAGATCCGGAAAGCCAAAATGGGTAATCTAACTCCAATTCAAGTCCTTTACTCACACCTGCAGCAATCAGGGTACAAGAGACTTTTAACAGGAGACTTTTAACAGGAGCAAAAACGAGAAAATAAATAAATGTGATATACCAATATTTTCATTGTTGTTGTATAACATTTCCAAACATGCTTTTACACTCATGCACACAGAACTCCTTCAAACGAATTTCGCCGCAGAAGATTGTAACCATCAGTTGCGAAAGATTTATGGGTTGCCGTGCTTTTGTCAAATGATGGGGTATCGAATTCATGGTAAGTATATTAAAGTCAATATTAATGAATGCTTTCACGGAATGCTTCCACGAAATGGTTTTACATAAGTCACTTTTGATAAATGCAGGTGTGCCAATTCCATTGGAAAGCATTGATATATTTTGGAGAACCCTGTCTGTACCGTGGCCCGTTGTCGGTAACCTTGTGCTTGATGATGATGATGATGATGATGATGATGATGATGATGATGATGATGATGATGATGATGATGATGAAAGAGAGTTTGAAAATGACGTTCGACAATTCAAGAGTGCTTTTGGCAAAGCGACGTCGTTTGTCAAGAAGAATATGTTGAACAAGTTAAGAGGGATATACCAACCTGAATCTGTGGACACACGTCAACCTGTTGTTCAGGAAAATACCCGTGGACGTCCGAGCGAAAAGAACAAAAAGTCCAAGGCTACAAAAGTTCCGGACTTAAATGAAGTACCGATCGTAGATCACCGAAGAAGTACGAACACAAGATCTACGAAAGTCCCGAAATTGCCGAAAGAGCCTCCAAGACACAGTTCGTACACGGGTACTAGTCCACGGCACAGATTATATGTTGGAGATACTGTGAGCAATGGTTTTATTCGGGAAATTCCACTGCTTTACCGTCCATACGTAATAAGTATACGTAATGTTGCGGGTGATGGGAATTGCGGGTTTCGGTGCGTTGCTCACTTTATTTTTCAAAACGAACATATGTGGGCCGAAGCCAGACATAGGTTGTTGCAAGAGTTAGATTACCATAGGAGTACTTACACAGATATGTGGGGGGGACAAGACTTTAACTTTCTTTGGAATACGATAAACTGGTTCAACGGAGGTGCACATCAAGGTAACTGGATGGTGATGCCAATGACGGGTCTAGTTATCGCTTCAATGCTAAATCGACCGATTGTATTTCTATCCATGCGTGGTTATAACACATGTTTTCCGCTTTTTTCCGGGCCAAACAACACACAAGGAATCGACCCCCTTGTGATTGCCCGTGTGGGGGAGGACGCATGTGCTCATTACATTATACCGACGCTAGACCCAACTTTTACACTTGCGCGTAACCACCCACAATGGAGGTTTTTCCGACAGCCAATTGCAGAACAATGGATAAGTTTATATCAACATCGACTATCGACATTGTAAATGATTATTGATTTATGTTGTAAATAACTGTTTGTATTATATAGTAATTGATTAAATATTTATTTATATTAGTAAATAACATTATTGATTGATTATGCAAATTCTTTGGTCAGATGAGCCAAAGAAATCCTTTCTGGTGCCGATGTAATAGAGGATTTATTGTACAACGGAAATCCTGGCAAGACGGTAGTCGTGGGCGACTGTTTTATGCATGTCCTCTTTCAGTGGTAAATAATCATACGTTTGCTTAGTTATGTAAATAATTTGTTTGTTAAAAATACATTTCTTATTATTTCCTTAACATGTAACAGCCAGGTACAAACGACTATGGGTGTCGATACTTCGCGTGGAAAGATGAATTTGAAGCAGAGCACTTTAGTCAAGCCTCTTCTTCAACGCATTGCTCAAACTGCGTTGCTACAAAAAATGAGATCAAGTTGTTGAAGCAAAGAATAAAGGCGCTGGAAATGGAGTTAGAAATGGCAAGGAATCCTGAGGATCACGCTTGTCAGTCAAGTGCCCGGCTCCATGATCTTTTAACCGAAATGAATAATCTTCATATGTCGTAGATATTGTTGTTTTTAAATAATATGTTAACGTTGACGTTTAATTTTATAATAATAGTTGTTGTTTTTAAATAATTTAAGTTTAGGTGTAAACACTGATCTTGTAGTAGTTTATAAATGCAAATGAGTCAACGTCATCTTTTTTTATAACGCCATATTTTTTTTATAACGTCATATTTTTTTATAACGTCATATAGGCAATTATTAATTAACTATACACAACACAAAAACATTACAAACATTAGTTTATAAATGCAAATAAGTCAACGTCATATTTTTTTATAACGTCATATTTTTTTATAACGTCATATAGGCAATTATTAATCTTTTTTTATAACGTCATATCGGCAACTATTAATTAAGTATACACAACATTACTAACATTACAAAAAAATAAACAAAACAAAAACATTACAAACTTAAAAAAAAAAAAAAAAAAAAAAAAAAAAAAAAAAAAAAAAAAAAAAGACAACTACAAGACAAAAGTACAAAAAAAAAACAAAAAAATAACAAAAAAAAACAAAAACAAGTACACCCTCCCACTAGGGGAGGGTTTGTCTAAAAAATAGACTAGTGTGTGGTCAACAAGGGCCCTATTTTTGTTCTCCCTCTTTTTCGGCTGACAACAAATACAAATGCCATCATACTTCTTTTTAATTTGACCATGACTTTTTAATATATAGAACAAAGAGTAGACAAAGTCATCATTGTTATATTTATTTTTCTTCTCATTGGCATGCGTCTGCTACAACACAAAGTGACACCCTCTTTTCTTTTAAAAATAAAATAAAATGTAGCTTACTCTATTTATTAGTTTATCATTTACACAATACTTTAGTTTTGCTATAAAAAGGGAAAGGCACTTGTGTAACACTTTCATTTTTCATTCTCAAAACAAATTAACCACACTTTCTCTTGGTCTTTTTCCTCTCTTGGGTCACGAGATCAGGAGAGTAAGCAAGAAACCACACAAAACTTTTTGGGTTATTAGTTAGTGAAAATATATTTGGGTTAAGAGTTGGAAAGTTCGGGTTGATTTAAGAAGAATAATTAGGTTGATCCCACCAAGATTATACATTTCTTTTAACAAGGCTTGGATTTAAGGTGAGTCATAGCCCATATTCTTTTAATTGTTTTGTTAACATTTTGGGGGAGAATACATGCTCGTTTTTACATAAATTACTACTTGACTCTTTGAACTCATTTGACCTTATAACTTGTTTTGAACTCTTGAACTCGACTTGAACTTTTGAACTTAATGTACCGTATGTACTATGACCTAAAGTCTCACCTTATTGGTGGAGCGTTCTTAACCCTAAAGTCTCACCTTATTGGTGGAGCGTGCTAAGTCTCCTTTGTTCGGAGCAACACTATAAAGTCTCTCCTGTTCAGAGCATCCTTAATAATTCTCGCCATGGTGGAGTGACTAATAATTCTTCACCAAGTCGGTGGAGTGACTAATAATTCTTTGCCTAGGTGGCGGAGTGACTTCAAGTCTCCCATGTTCGGAGCAACATTATAAAGTCTCCCTTGTTCGGAGCGGCCTTGTCTTATTTTATATGTGGTGCTTATATTGTGACTTATTATTGACCTCATGTGCTTGACTACCAGACATAAACTATTTTAGCAGTGGGTTGTAAACACACAGGTTACAAGTCTCTTATGGCGGGACTTGTAACTGAGTGGATTTACGATGCCTTTGCTGTGTGATCATTTTCTATATACTTTACTAGTTAAACAAACTCTATGAACTCACCAACCTCGTGTTGACACTTTAGCATGTATTTTCAGGTTTTAACCAATGGCACGCTACTGGAGGTTTTGGCAGGGCATGGCATGGTCATAGAAGACTCTGATTATTTATATGGGGACCGTTTTAAACTATTTTAAGGGCCTACTTCCGCACTACTTTTAACGATGTAAATTCAATATTTTTGGTTAAACGATTTTATTCTAAATGATTAAAGTGAAAACCATTTTTGAACTAGTGTTGTAATACCAATTGAGTTACACCCCAGCTACACGTATGCTTCCGCTGGACCCGATTTTGGGGGTGTGACAGGTGGTAAGCTACGTATTCTAAGTGCGGAAGAATCATGGGAACTCATAGAAGATCTTGCTCTCTATGACAATGAAAGTTGGAATGATCCCCGTGATTTGAACAAAATGGTCAAGGCAATATCTTTTCCTTCGAACAATTCTAGCACTCCCGACCGTAGGATCATCGAACTTGAGGACCAAGTCAAGTTTCTCTTGAAATCTTACGAAGCTCCTAATCCTTCAAGCCAAGGGAACAAAATCACTTCTTCATGCGAATTATGTAGTGGTCCCCATGACACTCGTGATTGCGTGGAACTCCCCGGAACAGCTTTTGCGGATTACGCATCTTCGCGTACCGACGAAGCGGGAGATAAGTGGTACACTTTCAAACCCGAGCCAAACCCTTACGGTGATTTCTACAACCCTTCTTGGAAAAGTCACCCGAACCTTAGGTGGAATCAAAACCAAAACAATTCTTCCAATCCGCCTAATCGTTACCAACCAAACGGTCCACCCTCCAACCGCACTTTCAATAACAATCCTTCTAATAACTATGGTAGTACCAACAATCTTGAAGGATTGATGTCCAAGTTTATGGCATCTCAAGAAGCTCGCATATCTAAGTTTGAAGCCGATTTCAAGCAAACGCAAAGCGAGATGACCACCAAAATTGACACATTGTTGAAAGTTCTCAATGACTGAGAAATGGGAGCACTCGCAAGCGACACGGTCAAGAACCCAAAACTAAACGTTAATTCCATATCATCGGTTTCGTCACCCACTTCTTGTCCGTAATACTACTCGGTTAAATCAATGAGCACATGTTTCAAGCAAAACCAAATTCTTCAAAAGGACCAATCGAATGAAACACCCAATATCAAACCGGTCAAAAGCATAGTTGAAACAACTCCTACACAAGACCTTGACGATGAATTCAAGGAGCTCCATCTTGAGCGGCCCGTCATTGATGTCTTAGCCCGTGCTCCCTACTATAGTGCCCTCCTAGAAAAATATGAGAAGTTTAAATTGGGTAAAAATGGGACCGCCTTCGTTCAAAACAAGTTGCCTAAGAAGCTTGATGATCCGGGTATATTTGTTTTGCCTAGTAAGATAGGAAAATCCGAAGCTTTCGATACACTAACCGATTTAGGATCAAGCCTCAACTTGATTCCCTTATCCATTTTCACCACTCTTAAGCTAGGAAAGTTAGAGGAGACGGAGGTACTAATTGGTCTAGTGGATGGGAGTATTGCCCACCTAGTTGGGATGATCAAGGATGTAGTTGTTCACGTAGGGAAGTTAACTATTTTAGCGGATTTTCACGTCCTAGATATGGTTAGTGATACTACATGCCCATTGTTAGTAGGAAGAGGATTTTTAGCAACCGCTAGCGCCATGATAGATTGTAAAAAGTCTAAGATAGCGGTAGGTGAGGGCGATACTTGGTCGGTATATGATGTTAAGAAACATAGCTACGATTGTGAGGACGAACCGACACCACATTGGGTAGAGATGAATAGGAAACCATCTAGATATGGACCTTGGATAGAAAGAAACTTTATAGGACCTCAACGCCCATTCTATCTAGAAAAAGATTTCATCGATAAAACACATTCGGTGGAACAACTCATAGCTAGAGATGAGGAGCTAGACCCTTTTGAGGACCCCCTAGTCTTTAGGAAAATGATTGAGTTCTTATGCATAATGCCTATTAACATAGAGATGAACAAGTGGAAAAGAGAGGGGGATAAGTGTAAATGGAGGTGGGACAAGCCACCTAAGGAAGGTGACGGATCATGGCATATGGAGATGATTTTGTATGATCCGGATGGAGAAAAGTTTGAAAGGTCATACCTTACTAAGAAAACCGATAGGAAGTTGAAACCCAAGTTTGATCCCAAAGATGTCCTCAATGAGGAACTCACCCATATAACGTAATAGCCCATGACCTTGAGTCTAGCTACAAGACTCGTAAATAAAAAAAAGCGCTTCTTGGGAGGCAACCCATGCTTTGTGTGATTTTTATTTGTTTGATTGTTATTTGTTTCCGTATGCATGCTTTATTTTTATTGTTGGTAGATCATGTTTCAAAAATAAAATGGTGAAAATACTTTATTTTGTCGTTTGACTTCGTCTTAACTTCATCCAAAAGTAATTCGCAAAAGATAAGTGTAAGGGGAAACCCCAAATATGTTTTTAAGAAACGAAATTGATCATGATTTCCCACAATATTAAATGGACATGTATATTCGTATTTGTTAGAGTTAAATGCTTGTATCGAGTTATAATGATGTTTTGCAGGATTTTCCAGGAAGTAGGACATAAGTTTTTCCAGAAATTTTTCGGAAACTTAACGTAAAGATTTCTGCAGATCACTTATGACAGCGTCAGGAATTAACTCCTGACGGCGTCATGTGTAAAATTTTGGAAATTTTGCGAGTTTTGTTTTTCTAACGGAGTCTTAAAGTTTTTGTTAAATCTTTAGTTTTATAAACTCCAGGAAATCTGCAAACATTCATTCCACAAGTATTATATCTTACATTGTTTTCTAGGATTTGTTAGAATATATAGATTGCCGCTGATTTTACGCGAGGTTGACTTGTTTGTTTTCTCAGGTTTAACAGGTTATGTATGACAAGAAGATGATTTATATTTCTGGAAGGGAAGCTTTGATTGTTCATTTTCTTGGAGGAAGATCTAACCTTGTTACCGCACTATCCACACCGAACGAATCAATGGAGTATTTGCTTTCATTCTTTTACCTATTTCACTTTTACATTATTTAATTGAACATTGGGGACAATGTTCATCCTAAGTGTAAGGGGAGGGTAAATGATGATACCTTATAGGATACACTTTCACTTGAGTTTGTTTGTTTGATGGTAGGTGTGTAATAAAACTATGAGAAATACTTGTTAGTATAATTTTAACGCCAAATTTAAAATTTTTTACAACATTTAGGAGTGAAACTTTAGCCTTAGCAAGCGTCTCATGGATAGGAGTAGTATGACTAGCACAAAACCGTGCCATTCAGAAAAATTTTCCACCCAAATATGTGAGGTTCGCCTTTAGATTTGATAGGAAAAGCATTTACTATTAGTGCTTATGAGTGTACCGGTAGCATTTAGATTCTAGAACTTGCGTTAGTGATGCATCCAGAGACCGCTAGTGAGACTACATTCGTGTAGTAGGATTTACTACATGATAAGAGGCATTAGGATCACCCTTGTGTTAAACCCGTATCATAATTACTTGACCATTTAAGTCATATTACTTGGCTAGTTAAGTCAATTAATTTTTCCTACACCTTAGCGTTGTACTCATTTTTAGTACATGAAACCCCTAGTACACCCCTCCGAGCCTATCTTTTCGTTTCTAACTTTAAGCATCTTACTTAAAGGAAGAATTTGTTACAACCCACTTAAATGTACAATCAAATCGCCTTCGTCTTCCGTGTATGCACTCATCTTTAGTGCATTATTGTTACATGTTAAACCCTTAGTTGATTATCTAATTGATTACATGGTTGCTAAGTCGAGTCATATTTTTGTACATATTGTTTTGGGACGATTGGGACTCATGGGTAAAGTACTTGTGTTATGGAGTAATGGGAAAGAACATCATATATTACCCCCATATGTGCATTAATCTTAAAAGTACTCCAAGTGTTTTGATTATCTTGATTCGAGTCATTAGATTAGTTTATAGTAAAGTATGTAAAAATTCAAATGTAAGGGGAATGTTTATTCCCTAAGATGTATTATTTTGGATGGTAGGGTAAGAGTGTATGCAAAAAAAAAAAAAAAAAAAAAAAAAAAAAAAAAAAAAAAAAAAAAAATCGAAAAAATTAAGAAAAAAAGAAGAAAAAATAATAATAAAAAAAAGAAAAAAAAAAACATACGGACTACCATCCCGTTTCATTCTATGTTTGTTTTAAGTTTTTGTTATTTTTCATTTATTAGCTTAAGTCGAGTCTAGTCTTGGCTTTGCAACGCCATATTGTACATGTAATTAACCAAGATGATTAACTCGCCACCAGTAAATATTGCCTTTATCCAACAAAACCGTGTATTCCATATCCCTACACCTAACGTTATAACCCTTTTTAAAGACCTCTTTGATAGTTTATCCTAGGTGCTTACGCCAAGTGGTGGAGGTTTGATCCTTTCCCAAGCCTATGGTAATCTATTTTTCTATGACAGATAGTGAGAGATGTTTTCCATTTCCATATTGTGATATATACTTTATTACACCCGAGAGATGTGAGTATCTAAACACTATTTGTGAGGTGCCAGTGTATGACCTACGTGCTTGTCCTTGGTCTTTAGTGGAACGATTATTTGTTGTAATTACTTTTATATTAGTGTTAAAGGACCCCTAACTTGTATTTTGATTAGAATAAAAGCGCATTTGCTTGAGGACAAGCAAATCTCAAGTGTAAGGGTGTATGATGAGGCGAAAAATGATCCGTTTTTAGGGGGTCATTTAAGCCCGGAATTGAATTTATTTGATCAAATATTGCCCTAAATCGTTCCTTTTGTGACTTTAGGTACTTTTGGAGTGAATTCTGGAAAAGGAAGCATTTTGGACGTTTTTGGAGCATAAAAGTGAAGAAAACAGCAAAGTCTTAATTTTCCTTGCTGGGAACAGTACCTGACGGCGTCACAAAGTTCTACATGACGGCGTCAAGAGTAAAACAAGAGGTGAAGTGGATAGAGTCCGTGACGATCCAGAGAGTTTTTACACTAGGGGCATGACGGCGTCACCATAGACCGTCATGGTCCCATTACATGTGACGGCCCAGAGAAAATTTGCACTTGACGGCGTCAGATCTGGATCTAGGCAATCCGATATTACTATGGGCGGCGAGTTGACGGCGTCAGATATTTCTTCTTGACGCCGTCACAATGGAAAATCTATATATAGTTTTGTAATTTTCATTCATTAAGAGAGGACAATTGGAGGGATAACTTGGAGAAACCCTAGCACGATTTTTACTGTACTTTCAAGGGTTTTTACCCTTTGAAACCTTTCATGTTCAATTAAGATAAGTATCCTTTCAATTCATTCAATATGTCTATGTGTTGTTTGAATATATCTTACGCTTGTCTTGATTTTAACATGCTAGGCTAGATCTCTTGTGTGTTTGCTTAGATGTAGTGAAACCTAGATGTTGATTATGGGTTGATTGCTTGTTTATAGTTGTTACGGATGAATGATTTCGATGTTAGGCTTAAGAAAACTGGCAGACTTCCATAGGGTAACATGCTTGAACGTCTTAAGAAACATGAACCAATGCGTACTAGGTTTTTATGGTTGTATTTAATGCATGAGCGAATTCTAATGATCTCATGTTAGGAGCTTCTTGCAGGCTCGACATAGGAGTGAAGTAGTAGCTTATAGAGTTGGGGAAGTACGTACGCCACCCCACAAATGGTATTAAGGAATATAACCCGTCATCCACGCAATTGTAACAAACTATCAACATGTAAAAGATATCTAGGGAGTAATGAAATCTAAGTAAACACAATTTTCCCATTTATTGTTCACACCACTAGTTTAATTAGCATTATTTACATTTTTGTTATTTTATTTTGATTGCATCTTTAGTTATTGGGTTAGTTGATTAGCAACTAATTCCGCCCACTCCTCTAAAACCTGAGATTTAAATTGCTTTTATAAAAATATAAAAATACAAAAAGAATCATCCCTCACATCTAGACTTAATTTTTAGGCTTTCTAATCCTAGCGACGTTATTCCTGAGTTGAACGATCAATCCCCCGGTACTTGTCACTATACTATACTACAACGATCAGGTACACTGCCTGGTGGGGGTTGTAAGCTTCTCGAGATCCCTTGAGAGGTAAAGCCTGGTGCAATTCCCACGCATCAGAATGAAGATATAAACGATGAGGTTAATTGTGCGGAGGAAGGGATGGCAGGTGATGAGGGTGTGATTAAGGAGGTTGAGGCAACGATCTCAGTGGGGTTAGCTGTTGGAGTGGACATCTCTAATAGTGGGTCTTTGGTTAAAAAGTCTATTGATGGGGAAGGTATTAATGTGGTTAAAGGATGAATATGTTATCTTTAAATGTTAGAGGCATTGGAGGGGATGAAAAGGTGCCTTGGGTTAGGGAGCTGAGATGCCTTTTGAGTGTTGATTTTTTGGCGATTCAGGAATCGAAGGCGGACGATCTTTCTAGGTTTGATTTTTCTAAGTTATGGGGTAATAGATCTTTCGGTGTGGATTTCGTGGGGTCTCTGGGTCAATCCGGGGGTTTGATTTGTATGTGGGATTCTAGCGTTTTTGATTTTAACTTGTCGGTCAAGAACAGGTACTTCCTTAGAATGTCTGGTGTGTTTAAAGGTAGTGGGGTGCGAATTAATATTATAAATGTGTATGTGCCGCAAGGGGTGGCGGCGAAAAATGATCTTTGGGGTTTGATTGAAGGGGAAATTAGGTCAGCTAGCGGGTTATGGGTCATTCTTGGTGACTTTAACGCGGTTCGATTTGCTGAAGAACGCAAAGGCTCGGTTTTTAAACATACGTGTGCTAGTAATTTCAATGGGTTTATTCATAGAACCGGGCTTATAGAGTATGGTTTGAAAGGTAGCCAGTTTACTTGTATTCGTGATAATGGCCGGAAGTTGAGCAAAATTGATAGAGTTTTGGTTTGCCCTGGTTTTTTCAACAAGTGGCCATTGGCTTGCCTAGAGTTCTCCCTTCTCGCTTTTCGGATCATTGCCCATTGTTTCTATCCTCTAAATCGAGTGGGTTTGGGGCCAGGCCATTTCGGGTGTTTAATTCATGGCTAGGGATGGACGGATATGAGGTTGTGGTTAAGGAGGCGCTTGCGTCATTTGAGTTCGAGGGTCCTCCAGATACTAAGTTGTCTAAAAAACTCGCTTTCCTTAGAGGTAGGATTAAAGCTTGGAAAGAGGAGATGGATGATAAGTTATCTTTGGAGGAAAATTCGGTGTTGGCTGAGATTGGCAATTTGGAAGAGGTTATGGGTGAAAGAGATTTGAAAGAGGAAGAAGAATGGATTTATGTGGAAAGCAAAAAGGTTTTAAAAGAGGCGGGTGTGAAAAAGGCGATGGATGTGAAACAAAGGTCGAGAATTAGGTGGGCTATTGATGGTGATGAGAACTCGTCTTTTTTTCATGGGGTGGTAAATGGCAGGAAAGCTTCTAATAATATCCCGGGTCTTTCGATTAATGGGGGATGGTGCTCGAAGCCCTCGTTGGTCAAGAAAGAGATATATAATTTCTTCAAAAGCAGATTTAATGAGGAAATTCCTAATAGACCTGCTGTTCGATGTGAGGGTCTGAAGCGTCTCTCTGAAGGTGATGCTAACATGTTGGTGGAACCTTTCTCGGACATTGAGATAAAGGAGGCGGTATTTAGTTGTGGAGATGACCGGGCTCCAGGTCCTGACGGGTTTAACATGAGATTTATAAAGCATTTTTGGAGCCTCTTTGAACAAGATTTCAAGGATATCTTTGGCTACTTCTTTGATGGTAGTAGGATTAATGTGAGAAGTGGATCGTCGTTTATTACTCTTATTCCGAAGGTTAAGGATCTGGTGGATCTTAATCATTACAGGCCGATTAATCTAGTGGGGGTTATTAGTAAGATCATTTCTAAAGTTTTGGCTAACAGGCTTAATTAAGATGGTGCTGGGGTCCGTTGTATCTGAATCGCAATCCGCTTTCTTGGGAGGTAATTTTATTCTTGATGGTCCGCTTATTGTGAACGAGGTGATTTCCTGGTGCAAAAATTCGAAGTTTAAAGCGTTTATGTTTAAGTTGGATTTTGAGAAAGCCTACGACAATGTTAATTGGGGACTTGTGACTGATATTATGAATCAAATGGGTTTTCCTTTGAAATGGTGCGCGTGCGTGTTTGGCGTGTTGGAATCTGCCCAGTCTTCTATTTTAGTTAATGGTGCTCCAACGTTTGAGTTCCAATGCAGTAAAGGGATGAGGCAAGGGGATCCTCTATCCCCGTTCTTATTTATCATTGTGATGGAGGCTTTGTCTTGTATGCTTTCTAAGGCAAACGAAGTCGGTTTATTCAATGGGATTGCTCTTCCGCATTGAGGCCCCTCTATATCTCATCTGTTTTATGCGGACGATGCGATCATTCTTGGGGAGTGGTCTCATGATAGTATTATGAATGTGGTGAGGGTGCTCAGATGCTTTCATATATGTTCTGGTCTTAGAATTAATATTTCTAAATCGAATATGTTCGGGATTGGGGTGAACTTGATAGAGGTGGAGGAGGAAGCTCGTTCGTTGGGATGTAAGGTGAGTATGGTCCCGTTTAAGTATTTGGGTTTGGTGGTGGGGGCGAACATGAATAAAATTTGCAATTGGAAACCAGTGTACGACGTTTTTGAAGCTCGATTATCCAAATGGAAGGCGTCTTGTCTCTCAATTGGAGGAAGACTTGTTCTGATTAAATCGGTGCTCGAAAGTCTTCCTTGCTATTATTTTTCCATAGGTTATTAATGACCTTGAAGGTATGATCAGAAGGTTCTTATGGGGGGATCTAGTGAAGTGTCTAAGATTCATTGGGTTGTTTGGGATCGGGTTGCTATTCCTAAGAAGATGGGGGGTCTCGGTATATGTAAGCTCAACATCAGTAATGCTGCTCTCCTTTCCAAATGGGGTTGGAGGTTCAAAGCGGAGAAGAGTTGTTTGTGGTCTAAAGTGATTGAGGCTTTGCACAATACTAGTAGATGTTGGGATTTCATTCCTTCGAATAAGGCCTTGGGGGGTGTCTGGAATAACATCGTGAAGGTTTTGTCTAGGACCGCCATCTCTAGTATGCCCCTAAGGAGGTACTTTAAAGGTGTAGTTAGGGATGGGGAGTGCATTGCTTTCTGGCTGGATCCTTGGGTTTGTAACGAGCCGTTGAAAGATCTGTGCCCGAATATGTTTAGGCTTGAGAAGGACAAGAAATGTAGGGTGAAGTGTCATGCGGGGCGGGGTGGGTTATGGAGGTGGTCTAGTGCGCCTGTGTCGGAGTATGAAATGGCGGAGTTGGACTTTTTGGACAGTGTCTTGGATTCGGTGGATCTGTATGGGAGGAGGGATAAGTGGCGTTGGCTTGGTGATAAATCGGGGGCCTTCAGTGTGAGCTCGGTTAGGCGTTTGATGTATAGCGAGTCGGACTTTAGCAATAATTATGTTCTTAAGTGGTGCAAATGGCTTCCGGCTAAGTGTAACATTTTTATTTGGCAAGCGGAGATGTCAAAGATTCCTACGTCGGATGCTCTTAGAAGAAGGAATGTGGTGGGTGTTGAGGGTATGTGTTCTATTCGTGGTGAAGAATTTGAGTCTGTTGAGCATTTGTTCACCTCCTGTTGGGTTGCCATGCTTGTGTGGAATCATATATGTAGTTGGATTCGTGTTCAACGCTTCTTTGCCTTCTCGTTCAGGGATTTGATTGAAGTGCATGAGCATGTTGGGTTGAAAGGTAAAGCGAAAAAGATTTTCCAAGGAATTATATTTCTTAGTTGTTGGGTTATTTGGAGAGCGAGGAACAAGCTGAAGTTTGAAGGCAAAAAAGTGAAGATTGAAGAGTTTATTAGTGATATCAAGTCCATTGGTTTCCTTTGGGTTAGATCTAGATCTAAGTTTTCTAATTTGTCTTGGATAGATTGGTGTAAATATGAGATAGTGTAGTCGGTGTCTGTTGTTTGCCGCCCCGTCTTCGGGTTGGTTGTTTGGTTTAATGAAATTCACCTTTCAAAAAAAATTCCTTATTGGCATTGGAATGGAAACTGCCCCAGCAATTACTATCTCGTTTGTCTCCAAAGACTTGATGTATCGAAAATATAAGCAATATTTGACTTCATGATGTATGAAATCTATTACTAATAAATTCAAATTGTATTTACCATATATATATGTTTACAAGACGAGTCATTTGTTTTTCTATATATATGTTAAGAATCATAAATCATATCCTAATGTTGAATTATTTATATGCGCCCTCAATTTAGAATACAAATTTGAAAAGTATTGGTTATGATATGCCCCCCCCCCCCCCCCCCCCCCCCAACAAACTCATGAGTGGATACGTCAATCTCTAACGTTGTAGTTAAGGGTGTTTACTTAGTCAAGATTTGATATTAAGAGGGCCGAACTATGTTATGCAATGGTAACGAAGAACATAGTATATATGTTAACAAAACATAGTTGTGTTATAAGCTATCATATATGTTATTAATAAAAACAAGTCAAAACATGTATGCCAAGCTTGCAGTAAACTAATAAAAATCTCATACATTTTGCATATCTACTTTAACAAGTCTGCTAACAAAAATAAAAGTATTTACCAAGTTTTGTTTTCACCTCTTCATAATTGAAAAAGCTTGTTCATTTGTTGTAACTGAATAGGAAGAGCTAGTAAAAATAGGATGAATCAACGTATGAGTAAAAGCTAAACCGTAGAATTTAGATTATTATTTTATGATTCGGTCTAAAACTTTTAGGAAAAAGAACAAAACTATACTAATAAAAATTATTGGCTCGTGACTTAGTTTTGCATCTTAAGATAAAAAGTAAACTATAGTAATACTGTATTGGTTCATTCTAACACTTATATTTAGCAATTAGTTTAATACATGGGTTTTACACATTAAACTCAAAACTATGTACGAAAAAACAATTTAAACGACCTATATCATAAGTGATACGTAAACAATGTTGTTTAGAGATACATCTTGAAATAAAATTTTACAAGACATACATACACTTTTGTAAAGGTTGGTTAATTTACTTTATTTTGATTTAACTAAAAAACAAAAGAATAATATGACTTGAATTGTACGTGTACACAATCAAACTAAGCTTATTTATTTTACTTTAAGCCCAATAAGATCGCCACTCTTACCTGGCTGCTCTTCATGCCTCTTGATGCCTACCCTCTGCACCCCCCCCCCCCCCCCCCCCCCCTCTCACATCTCCTCAGTTGCTCCTTGCTCGTCTGCACGACGAAGCAACCACCTGACAAATGTGTACCATTTTTTTTAGTGTAAAATAAAATATAGTTGTAAGCGGTGGGCCCCAAATGAGTAAGTTGAGGTTAGTTGTTTGTGAGGGGGTTAGTTGTGAAAAGTATTTAAGGTGATGTAGCATCCGTGAGCCCCAAATGAAGAAATGAAGCTCGTTGCCACACCTTTCCCTCTAACTATGGCCCATGACATGTTTATTTAATTCAATTTGTTATAACAAACTATAAAAGCCCTTAGTTATTTGCTGGATTTAATACTTGATTCAAAGTAGTCATGCTACTGGTGACCATGGTACGTGGCACCGCGTTTCAACTATTAATTGCTGCCATTCTGGTGGCCGGCTCATCATTCTTCTCCTTCAGTTCTTCATTAGGGTATAATTCGGACAACAAGGGAACTTAGCAGTTATACTCCCAAAATCCGTTGGACTAGTGGATTTAATTATGTCCCCGTAAGGCAAGTGATTTGCACACTTCTCTTTTTTATTTGCACACTCATTGTACAAGTAATTAAAGCAAGAAATAAATATAGTACAACTATTTGGTTCGGTAATTAGGGTGTTTCAATCAAAAATAAAAGTGTGCAAATCAATTCCCCTTAACTATAGTCAACCAAATTATATCAGACCATATTATGGAAAGTGTATAAATTTTGCATGCCAACATCTGTGTGGGCTTTGTAATTTTTCATTTGGCACATTTCCCCATAGACACAATTTCAAGAGCAGCTCATATTATCAAAAGTTGCAGTGGAAATTTATTAGTTCTTATTCTACTTTCGATATTTGAGAAAGACATATTATGTCTCTTTCATGAGCCGATATCGAAAAAAATCGTATTGATTAAGCTAATCTATCATAGTCATCTATTAAAACCATCAGGAGCTTTGCTCTAATCCCAGCTAGAGATCGGTGGACCCATAGATGAACCCAGAATTTTTGAAAAGGTGTTGCACAAATTCTTTTAATGATTATAAGTACTAAAATTGTCTTATAAAAAATTTATTAAGTAAAATTGGGGGTGGCACAAAAAATACATATTTTATCAAAAATTTACACTTCATGACCTAAAATCGGGTGTAGCCTGTGCCACACCCGGCTCCCATGTAGGTCCGTCCATGGATGGACCACTTCAATCTATTAGTCAAACTGTGACTCTTTGGCTTAGTATATAAGCTAAATCGGCACACCTTGATGAAAAGTTCAACAAATCAAACTGAAGTCATATAACATACGAGTATTTAATTACGAAATAAAATAGTCGTTGTTGCTTACTCTTGGTTAATACAAATGTGGTATATTACATATCCTTTTCTCATTCCTTATGCAACACATAACAATCTTGTTGTCTCGTTATGTCTCGCGTTCACGATTATGCCATATTTATTAACTTTTATGACACAAAAAAGGAGTTATTCATAGTTTCACCTCTGCTATCCAAAATGTACAAACATACACTATTACCAAAATAACACATTACTGCAAACATAGAGTGATCAGTGATGTACATATAACCTTACGTATTTACGTTGCTTGAAATAACTTCTTCAAGGCGTTATTTTTTGCAAAGTAATTTCCTAATGAATTGCTCTTTCTTGACGGCTGATCAGGTGGCGGTAGCACCTCCTTTTGATTGTCGACTTGATCAGAAGAGATTACTATTACGGGTTCATCACCTGATATTTCTCCTTGTTTCTGCATGTAACCCCATTTCTCTTGAAAAAGGTAGAAAAAAGCCATGAAGGAGACCTGAAATGTGAAAATAATACTCCAAACTCTAGCACTCATGGATGTTCTTTTGTGATATGCTCTTAGACCTGTGTAGGTGTTCAAAATACCAACTAATGAAGTTGTTGTGCCAAAAATCCAGTGAAAAACATACCAGAAGGTCCTTCCTTTAGTCCCCCTGCATTCAAAGCAAAGGCGTGTTGTTATTGTTTGGCATGGATTTTGGGCTGTAATTAATTAAGAATAAAAATGCTACCTCTTAGGTCTGCCAAACCCGATCAATGTTTGCACTAGGATGGCACCGTAAAGTGCCAGACCTATTCTCTGGTGAGTGTTGTTGAATGAGTTTTCAAAGCTGATTATAGAGAGGATTGCTCCAGCAAATGCAAGAAGCACTGCAAGTATCTTGTCACACACATTAAGAAGTGAGAAATAAATATTGACACACAACAAATATTAACTTGCACAATCTTCATCTCTTAGGAAAAAAAGTGTAAAGCTTCGCTAGCTTTTTTAAACATACGGTAAAAATGTTATGTGAATAAAAGTATAAAGTAACAAACATGTTCAAGCTATATTCCGAGAACTTATAGGCATCAAGATTTATAAATTTTTTATAAGACATAAGATTGTGACGGCAGTCGATTTCTTCACATAAGAGGTTGATATGATGAACTTAAACCTACATTTTGAAGTTTTTTTGGGAAAACACAAAAGTGTTTGTATGAGTTAATTAATTTGTTCTCATGAGACTTTTTCCACGCTTTTGATGGTGCTATGAAGTACTATCATTCTGGTGACTTTAAGTGTTTTCAAAGTATATATGGAGTTGTAGGTCAAGAGTTTACACAAGTCTTGAACTAAAATTAATGAAGTACTACCTTTAAATCATGATAAATCTTTTGCCACTATAATAAATCTAGTCCGAAAAAATTTGTGTAATCCTCAAAGATTTGAACTCAAATTTCGCAATATAGAAACCAACTCACAAAGTTTTGCAAAAGGGATGTTGCGGCAACAACTTTTTGCAAAAGGGATGTTGCGGCAACAACTTTTTGCAAAGAGTTAACTGATTAGAAACATTGTATTGCTTTACTTTAGAGTCCTAAAAAGATTGATGAATCTAGATTAAAGGTAATCTTGTTGATGTGGCTAGACCAACTATACTAATGGGGCTCATTCTTCATCATCACTTGTCTCTTTCTATGTTGATATCACATTTGTTTACTCTCTGACTGTTGTTTTTATAATAATCTAGTTATTTTAAATTTCTACCAATGCATGATTAAAGTGGAGCAATGATGGCATGACAAAAAAGATGAAAACTTTAAAATGATAAAGGCATGTGATTTTAAACAAGCATACAAAATTTATTTAAAGTGTAATGGGAAATTCTGATTTGAAATGGTTTAATGACAACAAAAAGAATATATGAACAAACAACAAATGAATCACCTGCAGAATAGCATGAATGTAAATAACAACTTTAAGCTTTCTAGGGCTGCATTCTTCTTTGTTAAACATTCTTATTATGAGTACTCCAAGAGGCATCAAAAATCCCATAGAAGCCCACAACAAAATCCCATGAATTTTTATTTCGTATATCAGTCGAGGACTCATCGGCTGCATATATATATGAATGATATATCACAAAACTGGCCAACAACAAAAAAGCAAAAATGAAATCGAAAAACATTGAGCAAATGAGAGATGTGATAGTCAGTACCTTGTGGTGAGGAGAGTCTTGTTTAAAGTACTTGTGAGGAATGGTGAGATGGTTTTCATTGGATGAACATATAACAAATGGTAGAAGATTAAGTGCAAGAAAACTTGCAGGCATAGTTGAAAGAAGCACTTTCTTATATCCATGCATTGTGGTTATACTAGCTCACCAACTGTTCAAGACTTCTTTATATGCCTGAGATTTGACAAGATCTTTCTCTCTTTCTCTCTCTCTCTCCCTCTCTTTCTAGATATGTGACTTTGTACCATAATTAACTAAATTGATGAGCTTAAGACTTTTGAATGAGGAAAAAGCAAAAGACGAAATATTATAATCATGTGAGCGTTGTCAAAAGGTTGATCATGTTTGCCAATAGTTTATTTAAACTAGTAATGTTTACCATAGGTAGTGACCCAGCGGTAAGAATATCAGTCTTCCAAAATGGAGGCCATGGGTTCGAATCCAACAAGAAGAAAATTAATCTCCTTGTGGTCACACGGGTTCACCTGCGCTGACTGCGAGCTATCCAAAAAGGTAGTTGCCCTAAGCTTAGTTGGCTAGTAATGTCGAGTCAAACAAAAAAAAATTAATAATGTTAGATTAACCCAAAATTGTGCCTTTAAATCAAAAGAATGAACACTAGCTAGGTTGATCATAAGAAACTAATGAGCTTCAAATAAGTTCAATTTGTAACAGCTTATATAGACTACAAGTAATTGTCGTGGCAAAAGCCTTTAGGTCGTTGTGCAACCTTTCAGACCTGCATTTATGTATAAATCTCTGGATTAAATTCTTCTTTCTAAAGTTACAGAAATTTCGTATTATATCATATTTCAATTACTAGAAATATGAAATAGAAAATTTTGGATCCCAATATCCTCTGCTATCTTAAGAAGTAAAAGTCGGATATTTTGATTATATATATTGGGTTTTGAATTGGTGGCAGATCTTGCTAAAAGCAAAATCCGCTATTAAACACACTTTCGGTACGTAAGACTTTAATCAACTATGTAATGTAAGACTGTAAGAGTATTAAACTTTTCTATGTACCGTACATTTATACATTAGTACTTGAAAAAGTTACTAAAGCCTGAAGAAATAACATATCCTATCTCTTAGTGGAACTTGTTAAACAATGATGAAAACACAAATATAGAAATAGACAGACATGGTATAGTGCAATTTTGAATATGGTTTAGTTAGGGCCATCTCTTTCTGACACTCACCAACCATCAACCCAACTTTGTCTATGCATTATGAACACCATTGAAAATACATATATCCTATCATGAATGATTTTGCTTTATCCCATATATACATATCATCAGTCAAATCCCTCATACATATAAAGCAAAGTTAAAGAGTTTGTTTAAGTGGATGGAGCTTTTACTTTGTGCATGTAAACGTGCCTAATATAAGACAAATTTGATTAGTAGCTTTTGATATGACAAAAATGGTGAATTGCATTGAATAAGCAATTGATCTTTTTGTTTGGAAACTACTATACAGTTCATTCTTTCAGATCAAGGAGTTTAGACGTAGCGTCACGTCCAAAAACATTTCGACATTGTCAAAGTTACAGACAAGTCAGTTTTTTGATTGGGTAACCGTATCAAATCTTATAATTAGATCCATAACTTTTTGATCTAAAATATTCAATAAAGCTTAAGTAGATCGAAAAAATATCTGCCTGGTTCTACTAAGAGTAACATAACACTACCCAATATTTATTCATCAATATGCAAGTTTAGTCCTATTAACTTTCTTTTTCTAGGTCCAAAATACAAATTTCTTACTGTTTGAATCATTAGCAAACTTAAGTAATTTGGTTAATTAATTTTTTTCTGAAAAAGGAGATTGATTGAGTGGAAGTGGTAGGGGAACTTAAGAAATCATGCATACAACTACTCAACAAAAAGATCAGCTTCAACAACTTTTGAGTTGCATTCATCATCACCTTTCACCTATATCACTTTTCATTATATCAAGCACGACAAACCTTACCGGTTGTTTGGTTTGTTAAGTAATCATCTTTGAGCAGCAATCACCTATTATCAAGAGATCTACAGCTCGGTTTTGTTGGAAATAATACTGACCATATCATGTAATTTGTTGATCGTATGTATTCTCAGCCCAATTCCATTTTGTTAGATATCATGTGCTTATCATCTAGTAATGGAATTTGTAAATCTTTTGTTATCTCAATTCTAATGTATTCGACGCAAGTATTCGGACTTAAGTTTCATACTTCTTGGAATGCAAGATATAAAGAAACAACCGTTGTCAAAATTTCGATGGTAAGATTTAAAACCAGAAAACTTCAAATGTCTTCTTATTGGAAAGATTGTTGCACCAGTATTATACTATAAAGCAGAGATGTTTTGGGTAAATGGTTTTAACCCAGTAAATATACTAATTGCAGTAACTCGCACTTGTTTCGCAAAATGAGTCAGACCTTGTACAAAAAAAATTCTTCACACTGAAACAGTTAAGAGTGTACTTTATTTTTTCGTTTGTTTGACGTGCTATTAAACAGGACTAGTTTGATAAATTGGCAGACGTGAATTTTATCTAGAATTTATTTACAAAAGAAAACTTGCAACAGGCGTCTTGCCAAATGATTTAACAAAATATAACATAGAATCACAAACTAGATAAACTGAGGCATAAGCCACATAGAAATTCAGTTGCTCACTTACTTTTGCAAACCAGGACATATATATGCACACCACGGTTGACGGCTACAAAAAAATGTGACAGAATGGTAAAAACAGTAAATATCATAACAGATTAGAATGATGCATGATCCTTGAAGTTTTAAACGCAAAAGCTCCATTCTACAATATCCAAAATCTTTAACACCCACAAATAACCGACCCTCAAAAAGAAGCAAATACGTCTTATAAAAGTTAAAGCTAGAAGTCTAGAACACAAAAGCTCCATTCTACAATATCCAAAATCTTTAACACCCACAAATAACCGACCCTCAAAAAGAAGCAAATACGTCTTATAAAAGTTAAAGCTAGAAGTCTAGAACACCTCTTACTTGAACAAACTGCAAAACCAATAACTCAAACAAACAAGTTGGGCCTTGAAGCCTTGTATGTGGTCTTAAGCTTCCTGGTTGGGGGTCTGACCTTCTTGAACACCAATGGGAACTTGATCTTGGAGTTGTGAAACTGCTTTGTGGACTCCCTCTTGCAAAGCTTGGCTGGAATGGTAGCTGTCTTAATGACCTGGATGCAAGGATGGCGCACCCTGTGACGAGATGCCATCTCAGTATACATCTGCTCAATAGAACCGTTGAGAGTTGTGTCCCTGTACTCCTTGTACATGTTGTGGTATCCTGTCCTTGACTGGTATCTTAGCCAAATGCCGTAGTTCTTAATGGTTGTTGGGTTTTTCTCAAAAATCTGTTCAAAGATAGCAGAAGAATCCATTAGGGTTAGAAAAGTCGCATTAATATGAATTATCATGCAACTCAAAATAATGTGTGCAATCAATCTGTTGGCTGCAAGAACAACCACCCGTTTCAAGTTAGACATTTAAGAAAATAACACCAAGTACCATCCACCTTCACATATTTAGAGAAGCTATACAACAAATATCATCAAGATAAATATAAAATCCCTAAAAGTGATGAATCGAAAAAGCAACAATTTAACCTTGGAAATTCAAATAAAATGTTAAACTTGGAACTCAGAATAAAAATATTCTATTAGCATTTAATTTAAAATTGAATAGTAAAACATAGGCTAAAACTTTACAAACTATGATATTAACATAAAAATTCTTTATTTCTAACTTGTTGGCTGTCATTCTGTCAAAATAGCCAGAAATTCATAAAGTTAACTTTAGTTTGAAGGTGTATTCTGGAACAAGGGAATGAAATCAAAGCAAAGCCTATTTAACTTTCTAGGTTTGAACATCAAATGCTGAAAGCACTCAAACAAGGGGAAATCACAAGAACGAAAATTTACACAATACATAGAACACAAACGTACAAAATCTGAATTAGAAAAATGTCCCAATCCCACAATAATCATGCCCTAAATCGAGCATTCTCAAGGATTTCCCCTATGGTCTTAAAAAACAGCAACTTTGACCAACATTTTCAAAATATTGGCCTCTTTTTGGATCACATATTTATTGGACAAGTTGAAAATTTGTGAGACCACTCAACCTCAGGGAGCAATGTTAGCGGATTTTATATTATTAGAATCAGTGAGTTTGAACATACAAGAAATTAATTCACAAAAGCATATCTTCCAAAATTGAGTTGGCGTAAGTTCAGAATCATAGAAATCATTAATAGGAAAATGATTTAAAAATATGAGCAGAACTAAAGCATTTAAATGCCAAGAACATGAACCAGATGATGTTTATTTGGTGGGTTTCGGAACGAGGAAATGGAATGACAACAAAGTAAGGTAGTTTAATTTTGGAGGTCAAGTGGATATCAAATGCTGAAATCACTCAAATTCACGGAGAGAACTAAGTTTGAAAACCATGCGCAGATCTTATCCCCAATTATTATAAAGAAAAATCATCAAAACAAACATTTACACAGAACTGCGCACAAATGTACAAAATCTAAATCAATCAGCAGAAGGTCCCCAAATCACACAAGAACTACACCAAGGACCCATGCCTTTTCACGAATTTCCTATTTAATACAACAGATTTGCGATTTTGACCAACATTTCTGGCGTCTTGGCATGTTTTTCACCAATTATTTACATCTACACGCACTATCGAAAGTCAAATACCGCAAACTTATTGGACAAGTAGAAATCCTGGGAGAAGGCTAGAATAATTGTATATTTGTTGGCATTAGAAGAGTTCTCTAAATTTTGCACATTAGTATGCCATCTTGTGTACATGTCCATTTTGGAATATTCCCTTATTATAAAAGTCATTCAAAAAACCAAGACCTTTTCTAATTAAGTCAGTGTATTATTTCCTGCACAAGTGTTTGTGTTGCTTAACTTTTGGCATAAATATTCAATTTGAATACTCACGTTTGAAAGCAAACATTGTTCCCATAAGTAACTAAATTCACACTTGCTTTCTAATATAGGACAAAGGACTTAATACGAAAGCAAACAATGTTCCAAGATACCATATCCGTAATTAGTATCAGCTTAAGACCAATACTTTAATTCAAGTAAATTCCTAGAAACACTTGTACTATTTACTCTAAGGGGTGCATTTTATACCATCTATATTCCACTTAGAAAATGTATACACCAAATTCAAGATAATAACCTTGAAAATGCAGTAGTTACCATTTACAGTACCTTTAAGTCACACCTATATGGCTGTATCATATGCAATAACATCAATCAAGAATCTAAGGGTGTCAATGAAACTTCAATATATGGACCTTATGCGCAAGTTATGAAACCCCCAATAAGTGTACCAATGGTTCAAATAAATAATAATTAAAAGTAAATCATAACACTATAATTGTTATAAAAATGCTACGAAAAAACTAACTTTTGATTTTTTTTAAAATAAAACAATCAAAATAGGAAAGACAGACTAAAATTGACTTCAAAATGGGAAACACAGCTGCGTTATATGTTATGTAAAGTTTGGCAATCAAAAATCAGCACAATTTCTAATTAGGTGGTCTTTGAGACAAGATGATGAAGTGACAACAAAGTAAGGTTGTTTAAGTTTGTAGGTTTAGAATCTTAGATATAATTTTCTTTAAAACTCTACCAAGATTTGGTTTCAAATTAATGAGAGAATCATAAATACGATCATTGAAACAAGAAATTGAACATAAAAAATGTACAAAATCTAAATAAAGTAAAATGTCCCAAAATCCCGCAAGAATTACTCCACGCATCCATGCATTCACACAGCTTTCCATTTAAGTCAAATATTTTTTAGATTTTGAGTTGTTTGGCGGATTTCTTTAAAATCTTTGCGCACAATCAAATATCAGTAAGCAAAAATTTATTGGACACAAAAACGCACGACTACAGGGAGCAATGTATGTGCATTTGGGGGCATTTTGGCAAATTCGGAAAAAAAAAAAAATGAACATAAATGTGCAATCTCTTGTTACTATGTCCATTTTGGAATATTCCCAAGTAGATGCAATGAGTTTAAGTTTAGAAAACAAATTTTCTTCCAAATTAAGCCGGTGTTATCATTCACAACACAAGTGTTTGTGTTGCTTAAGTTTTAGCATAAATATCCAAAAAAAAAACTTAACTAAAAACATGAAGGGTATGCATCACAACAAAAACATTTTTGTTGTGAATGGTACATACAGTTACATTTTTGGAAAAAAAAATTGTTTTCTATATTCATGCAAACTTAAATATACGACCTAAAAGATAAGATGACTACATGTAAATATTTTCTGTCGAAAGTACATGGTATTAAATGTTGTTTATCTTTTGTAGGTTTAGATATCAAATGCTGAAAGCACCCAGACTTAACAAGATAATCATCTTTCAAAACACTTGAAAAATATGATTCCAGATTATTAAAAAGTGAAAAATCACGAATATGAACATTTAGAAAGAGATTAAACATAAAAAAGTACAAAACCTAAATAAAGCAAAATGTCCCCAAATCCCGCAAGAATTACACCCTGTGCCCATGCATTCTCACAGATTTCCATTTAGTTCTAATAATTTTAAAGTTTTGACATGTTTCACGTATTCATTTAACATCTTTGCTCAAAATCAAATATCAAAATTTGTAAAAAAAACAAGTAAAAAATCGAGAAAATGCCCGGATTCAGGAAGTAATGTTGGCAGATTCTGGGGCATTTTACCATTTTCTCTAAACTTTGCTCATTTTGAAACTGTCATCGATATATTCGATAAGTTGGTATTCAAATACAACTTCATTTAAAAAACAGCTATTCTTATAAAATAAGTTATTACATCGATCACAATAATATAGTTATAAACGCTATTCCAAATGTTTTCTGGTTAACTAAATTAGTGCAGCACCGAAAAATAACGCATCCAATGAGCAATAAGTAACAATACATATCATATACCACTTAAACAAAATGATCATAATAACAAACATGTATCAATACATATACAGTGTAGTAGTGTACATTAAAATAAAGTGAACAACAATAATTGTTACCTCATTAATAGCAAGCATCTGACCATTACTTTTCTTAACCTTCTTAAGCTTCCTCAAAAAATACCTATTTATTTACAAACACACAAAAAATATATAAACACTAACAATAGATATTTAGTATGTTTTCGTGTGGTTGAAAAAAAAATTGTATACCAGAATTTGCTTTTAGCACGGACTTCATTAGTAGCCCAAAGCTTCATACGATAAATCTTGGGATGTTCATCTGTTTCTGTCGGTAATGCTCTTCCCACCACTTGAAACTGATGAAACTATTTCATACAATAAAACCATATAAAACATACATTTAGTTGTCTTTCATTTTGTAATAAAAAAATAAATGTTGTGATTTAGATTAGAGTGTTTACCTTGTAACTCATTTTGATGTTTTGTTGTTGCTGATTGTTGAGATTGAAGAGTGAATGTTGGGCGCAGACAATGGTGTTTTTAGGGTTTATGTTATGAGATTGAACTATTGAAGTGGGGGAAAACCTAGGCCCGTGTGTATATGGATTGGGCTTCCTGCGGTTAGTGGGATGGGCTAAATATGAGACGACCAAATCCAAATAATTAAGTAGGGTGTTCATGGTTCGGGTAATAAACCAAATAAACTGAAAACCGAACCAAAAAAAGAACGAACCGAACTGAACCGAACTTAAAATTCGGTTTTTGGTTTGGATATGGTTTTGGCCATCTGAACCGAAAACTGAATTTATATATATATTATATATAAAAGAGAGTGTCAAATTTCGTAGTGGTGGCAATTTCATCAGTTTACTGATTTAAGGCACGTATTAAGCAATATGCTACAGACGAGAATCAATATCCACACTATATACTAGACAATAATACATTTGTCTACATGACACAATAAAAGCCAAGTCATCTCTACATCACCAATATTAAATCCACGTCATCTCTACATAGGCAAAAGCAATATTTGAACTATCATCTTTTTTGTAACGGTGAAGTTGATGTATCCCATTTTCTAACTCAAACAGTCAATGTAATCCGTGGTTTTATCAAGGAATGCATTCTTGAATGATATTTGTAAGGTTGCTATGATGTACTAGACGAATACTCGTGTAAAGCGACAGTTTATAGCGGAATACATACTTGCAAACTTGTGTTTTGGGGTGACCCTTGATGCAACTTACGAGTTTAATATGTAGTCATTGCGAGGAAAAAAAAAGTTTGAGTTATAAACAAAAAAAATGTTTGAGAATTAAACTATATTTAAAATGTTAATTTATTAGTGGATGTTGTCACCATTTTCAATCAAGGGTATTTTATTAATTGAAATGATTTTTTACGTTTTCAAGATTAAGGATTAATGAAAATAATGTAAATGCTTTATTGATAGTATAAAAGTCATGTGTTGTGGAACGTATGACACATGTGTCTTTATTCTTATGTGTGATACTTCTACATCCATGTTAAGTAAAACATGTTATTTGGTATGTGTTTAAATATACATACCTTTTACCTAATAAAACGAACTCAAAACCAAAAACTGATCAAAAATGCCATATATATGCTTATTTATGTGTTTATGCATGTGCAGGTACCGAATATCATAAAAAGACATAAAGAAAGACAAAACAAACAAAAACGAGCACGATAATGGAAAGAGAATAAAAGGCCGAGGCCGGGGAAGAATTTCACAAGTTTGGATTACATTTATACCCAAGATGCCAAAACCAACCCTGAAATCAAATCTCATTTCATAAAAGCTCCTTAAAGTGATTTTGCAAAACAAGTCCTAAATCCTAACTTGGTTAGTTATCTCTAACTGGATTATTAATAATAAACTCAATCACAAATCCGGTCCAAGCCCAATCACCAAAAGGCCCATCTAACTTCACCCTTATACATGGTCCAATCCAACACCCCTAACCCGTATTCCCACTTAACCCGGCCAAGTCAAACAAGTAATTTAGCCGCCTATATCCCTTTCACTGTTCATCGTCGTTTCAAAAATTACCCTACGCACAATCTAACCTTTTACCCATACTAAATTGTTTCTAGAAGAGCTGACATGACAAGGAATGACAGCATGGCAGATTCAAGCAATATCATTTGATCGAACACCTCATTTACACAATCAAGGGCTAATTTTCATTGATTGGTGACCAAGATTGATCAAAGGGATGGAAAGAAATGATCATGAAGCTTCTCAAACCCTAGGTTCCTCTCCTTAAGCTGGCTATAAATAGGCCCTTCATTTACACAATTGTAGTTGTGTAGTAGTAGAGAGTATTAGCTTATTTTTATGCTTTTAGCTTATTGTTGTTTAAATTCTGTCAATTTACTTTTTAAGCATTGTAATCTACTTTCTTATTTAATAAATTTCAGTTTTGTTTTAAATAGTTGCCAAATTTAAATTTAAGCTCTTATAATATCCTCTTACTAGCTTCAAGGCCCGCCCGATGGGCGGCTAGCTTTAAGAAATGTTTAAAAAGTAAAAGTAGAAAAATACTTGATACAATAACGTTAAACGAATATAATATTAAAATGAAAAATAATGTAATGTTTTTTAATAACCATAAAAAAGGTACATATATTTTATTGCGGATTAAAAAAAAAAAAAAAAAAAAAAAAAAAAAAAAAAAAAAACCCTTATAATCAATGAATAACTTGTTTATAGACAATAAAGTATCAACTATGTCAATCTGTAGAAACAATAGCCATTGTTCTTTAGCAACATCTCAAAATGCTTACAACAAGCACAACCCAACACAAATCTTAAATCCCCATTCTTGAGCCGCTCCATTCTTACACGTTCTTCTTGCTCCTACAAACATTTTAATAATCAACCAATCAATGTATGGTACATATATATACACCATTTATTAATCTCTATATAATTCTCTTCAAGATTAGATACCATACCTTTGGCCTAGAGGGTTCGGAATCACAACCAATCAATGTATGGTACATATATATACACGTTCCTCTTGCGAGTTTTGTTTTTCTAACAGAGTCTTAAAGTTTTTGTTAATTCTTTAATTTTATAAACTCCAGAAAATCTGCAAACATTCATTCCACAAGCATTATATCTTAAATTGCTTTCTAGGATTTTTTTAGTATATATAGATTGCCGCGGATTTTACGCGAGGTTGCCTTGTTTGTTTTCTCAGGTTTAACAGGTTATATATGACAAGAAGACAATTTAAATTTCTGGAAGGGAATCTTTGAATGTTCATTTTCTTGGAGGAAGATCTAACCTTGTTGACACACTATCCACACCGAACAAATCAGGGGAGTATTTGTTTTCATTCTTTTACCTATTTTACTTTTACATCATTTCATTGAACATTGGGAACAATGTTCATCATAAGTGTAAGGGGAGGGTAAATGATGATACCTTATAGGATACAATTGCGCTTGAGTTTATTTGTTTGATGGTAGGTGCGTAATAAAACTAAGAGAAATACTTGTTAGTGTAATTTTAGCGCCAAATTAAAAAAATTTTTTACAACATTTAGGAGTGAAACTTTAGCCTTAACAAGCGTCTCATAGATAGGAGTTGTATAACTAGCACAAAACCGTACCATTCAGAAAAAATTTCCACGTAAATATGTGAGGTTCGCCTTTAGATTTGATAGGAAAAGCATTCATTATTAGTGCTTATGAGTGTACCGGTAGCATTTAGATTCTTGAACTTGCGTTAGTGATGCATCCCGAGACCGCTAGTTAGACTACATTCGTGTAGTAGGATTTACTACATGATAAGAGGCATTAGGATCACCCTTGTGTTAAACCCGTATCATAATTACTTGACCATTTAAGTCATATTACTTGACTAGTAAAGTCAATTAATTTTCCCACACCTTAGCGTTGTACTCATTTTTAGTACACGAAAACCCTAGTACACCCCTCCGAGCCTATCTCTTCGTTTCTGACTTTAAGCATCTTATTTAAAGGAAGAATTTGTTACAACCCACCCAAATGTGCAACCAAATCGCCTTAGCCTTCCGTGTATGCACTCATTTTTAGTGCATTATTATTATTTGTTTAAACCCTTAGTTTATTGTCTAATTGAATACATGGTTGCTAAGTCGAGTCATATCTTGTACATATTGTTTTGGGACGATTGAGACTCATGTGTAAAGTACTAGTGTTATGGAGTAATGGGGAAGAACATCATATTACCCCCATATGCGCGTTAATCTTAAAAAGTACTCCAAGTGTTTTGATTATCTTGATTCGAGTCATTAGATTAGTTTATTGTAAAGTATGTAAAAATTCAAGTGTAAGGGGAATGTACATTCCCTATAATGTATATTTTAGATGGTAGGGTAAGAATGTATCAAAAAAAATAAAAAAAATAATAAAAAAATAATAAAAAAAGAGAAAAAAATCATCGAAAAATCAAGAAAAAGAAAAAAAAAATAGAAAAAGAAAAGAGAAAAGCATACGGACTACCATCCCGTTTCATTCTATGTTTATTTTATATTTTTGTCATTTTTTATTTATTAGCTTAAGTCGAGTCGAGTCTTGGCTTAGCAACGCCATATTGTACATGTAATTAACCAAGATGATTAACTCGCCACCAGTAAATATTGCCTTTATCCAACAAAATCGTGTATTCCGTATCCCTACACCTAACATTATAACCCTTTAAAAGACCTCGTTGATAGTTTATCCTAGGTGCTTACGCCAAGTGGTGGAGGTTTGATCCTTTCCCAAGCCTATAGTAATCTATTTGTTATGACAGGTAGAGAGAGATGTTTTCCATTTCCATATTGTGATATATACTTTATTACACCCGAGAGATGTGAGTATCTAAACACTATTTGTGAGGTGCTAGTGTATGACCTCCGTGCTTGTTTTTGGTTTTTAGTGGAACGATTATTTGTTGTAATTACTTTTATATTAGTGTTAAATGACCCCTAACTTGTATTTTGATTAGAATAAAAGCGCATTTGCTTGAGGACAAGCAAATCTCAAGTGTAAAGGTATTTGATGAGGCGAAAAGTGTACCGCTTTTAAGGGGTCATTTAAGCCCGAATTCGAGATTATTTGATCAATTATTGCCCTAAATCGTTCCTTTTGTTATTTTAGGTACTTTTGGAGAGAAATCTGGAAAAGAAAGCATTTTGGACGTTTTTGGAGCATAAAAGTGAAGAAAACGACAAAGTCTCAAATTTCCTTACTGGGAACAGTACCTGACGGTGTCAAGCCTTTGTATATGACGGCGTCAAGAGTTACAAAATAGGTGGAACTGGAAAATACACGTGACGATCCAGAGTATTTTTAAGCTTAGGACCTGACAGCGTCACCAAGGCCGTCAGGGTCCAACTACACGTGACGGCCCAGAGTTTTTCTCCACATGACGGCGTCACAAACAGATCTAAGCAATACGATTTTATCAAGGCGGCGAGTTGACGGCGTCACGATCCAACACATGACGCCGTCAAGATGTATAATCTATATATAGTTTTCCAAATTTCATTCATTAGTGTGCAACTTTGAGGGAATAAACCCTAGTTCGAATTTTATCAGTTTTTCAAGGGTTCCAACCCCTTGATTCTTCCATGTTCAATTGAAGATAAATATTCATTCAAATCATTCAATATGTCTATGTGTTGTGTGATTATATCTTACGCTTTTCTTCTATTTAACATGCTAGGCTAGATTTCTCTTGTGTTTGCTTGGATGTAGTGAAACCTAGATTTTAATTATGGGTTGATTGTTTGTTTATAGTTGTTACGGATGATTGTATTCGATGTTAGGCTTAAGAAAACTGGCAGACTTCCATTGGTAACTTGCTTGAACGTCTTAAGAAACATGATCGGAGGTGTACTACGATTTTTTGTTGTATTTAATGCATAGGAGAATTCTAATGATCTCATGTTAGGAGCTTCTAACGACTCGACATAGGAGTGAAGTATGATCCTATAGAGTTAGGGAATATTGTACACGGTCTTACGACTAGTATTAAGGAATATGACCCGTCATCCATGCAATTGTAACAAATTAATCAACATGTAAAAGATATCTAGGGAGTAATGAAATATAAGTAAACACAACTTTCCTCATTATTGTTTTCACCACACTAGTATAATTAGTTTAATTTTCATTTCTGTTATTTTATTTTGTTTGCATTAGTAGTAAATTGGGTTAGTTGGCTAGCAACTAATTCTGCCCACTCCTTCAAAACCCGAGATTTTTACTTGCTTTCATAAAAATATAAAAAAAGAATCATCTCTCACCTCTAGACCTAGTTTAGGAGGCTTTCTAATCCTAGCGACACTATTCCTGACGGGTTAATTGTTTGTTACAGTTGCGTGGATGACGGGTTATATTCCTTAATACCAATCGTGGGGTGGCGTATGTACTTCCCCAACCCTATAAGCTCCTACTTCACTCCTATGTCGAGCCTGCAAGAAGCTCCTAACATGGAATCACTAGAACTCGCTCATGCATTAAATACAACCATAAAAACCTAGTACGCATTGGTTCATGTTTCTTAAGACGTTCAAGCAAGTTACACTAAGTCTACCAGTTTTCTTAAGCCTAACATCGAAATCATTCATCTATTACAATTATAAACAAGCAATCAACCTATAATCAACATCTAGGTTTCATTACATCTAAGCAAACACACAAAAGATCTAGCCTAGCATGTTAAAATCAAGACAAGCGTAAGATATATTCAAACAACACATAGACGTATTGAATGAATTGAAAGGATACTTATCTTAATTGAATATGAAAGGTTTCAAGGGGTGAAAACCCTTGAAAATACTGTTAAAAATGAGCTAGGGTTTATTCAAGTCGACTCCTCCCTTTAGAATGAAAATAACAAAGACTATATATAGATTTCCTAAGGTGACGGCGTCAAGAAGAAACTTCTGACGCCGTCAACCCGCCGCCCATAATATTCTCGGACTGCCTAGATCCAGATCTGACGCCGTCATGTGTAATGTTGTTCTGGGCCATCACCACTTTTACTCTTGACGGCCATGCTTTGACGCCGTCACGTTTTCACTGGGCTGTCACCTCTTTTGCTCTTGACGCCGTCATCAAAATCCTCTTGACGCCGTCAGGTACTGTTCCCAGCAAGGAAAATTAAGACTTTGCGGTTTTCTTCACTTTTATGCTCAAAAAATGTCCAAAATGCTTCCTTTTCCAGAATTCACTCCAAAAGTACCTAAAATCACAAAAGGAAAGATTTAGGGCAATATTTGTTCAAATAAATTCAAATTCCGGCTTAAATGACCCCTAAAAACGGATCATTTTTCACCTCATCATATACCCTTACACTTGAGATTTGCTTGTCCTCAAGCAAATGCGCTTTTATTCTAGCCAAAATACAAGTTAGGGGTCATTTAACACTAATATAAAAGTAATTACAACAAATAATCGTTCTACTAAAGACCAAAGACAAGCACGGAGGTCATACACTAGCACCTCACAAATAGTGTTTAGATACTCACATCTCTCGGGTGTAATAAAGTATATATCACAAAATGGAAATGGAAAACATCTCTCACTACCTGGCATAGCAACATAGATTACCATGGGCTTGGGAAAGGATCAAACCTCCACCACATGGCGTAAGCACCTAGGATAAACTATCAAAGAGGTCTTTTAAAGGGTTATAACGTTAGGTGTACGGATATGGAATACACGGTTTTGTTGGATATAGGCAATCTTTACTGGTGGCGAGTGAATCATCTTGGTTAATTACATGTACAATATGGCGTTGCTAAGCCAAGACTATACTCGACTTAAGCTAATAAATCAAAAATAACGAAAACATAAAATAAACATAGAATGAAACGGGATGGTAGTCCGTATGTTTTTTTTTCTTTTCTTTTTCTATTTTATATATATATATATATATATATATATATATATATATATATATATATATATATATATATATATATATATATATATATATATATATATATATATATATATATATTTTCTTTTTCTTAATTTTTTCGATTTTTTTTTTTTTTTTTTTTTTTTTTTTTTTTTTGCATACACTCTTACCCTACCATCCAAAATAACACATCATAGGGAATGTATATTCTTCTTACACTTGAATTTTTACGTACTTTACAATAAACTAAACTAATGACTCGAATTAAGATAATCAAAACACTTGGAGTACTTTTAAGATTAACGTACATACGGGGGTAATAAAATGATGTTGTTCCCCATTACTCCATAACACAAGTACTTTACCCATGAGTCCCAATCGTCCCAAAACAATATGTACAAGGATATGACTCGACTTAGCAACCATGTAATCAATTAGATAATTAACTAAGGGTTTAAACATGTAACAATAATGCACTAAAGATGAGTGCATACACGGAAGGCTAAGGCGATTTGGGTGTACATTTAAGTGGGTTGTAACAAATTCTTCCTTTAAGTAAGATGCTTAAAGTTAGAAACGAAAATATAGGCTCGGAGGGGTGTACTAGGGGTTTCGTGTACTAAAAATGATTACAACGCTAAGGTGTAGGAAAAATTAATTGACTTAACTAGCCAAGTAATATGACTTAAATGGTCAAGTAATTATGATACGGGTTTAACACAAGGGTGATCCTAATGCCTCTTATCATGTAGTAAATCCTACTACACGAATGTAGTCTCACTAGCTGTCTCGGGATGCATCACTAACGCATGTTCTAGAATCTAAATGCTACCGGTACACTCATAAGCACTAATAATAAATGTTTTTCCTATCAAATCTAAAGGCGAACCTCACATATTTGGGTGGAAAATTTTTCTGAATAGTACGGTTTTGTGCTAGTCATACGACTCCTATCCATGAGACGCTTGCTATGGCTAAAGTTTTACTCCTAATGTTGTTAAAAATTTTAAATTTGGCGCTAAAATTACACTAACAAGTATTTCTCATAATTTTATTACACACCAACCATCAAACAAACAAACTCAAGTGAAAGTGTATCCTATAAGGTATCATCATTTACCCTCCCCTTACACTTAGGATGAACATTGTCAATGTTCAATTAAAGAATGTAAAAGTGAAATAGGTAAAAGAATGAAATCAAATACTCCACTGATTCGCTCGGTATGGATAGTGTGGTAATAAGGTTAGATCTTCCTCCAAGAAAATGAACAATCAAAGCTTCCCTTCCAGAATATAAATCATCTTTTTGTCATACATAACCTGTTAAACCTGAGAAAACAAACAAGGCAACCTCGCGTAAAATCGGCGGCAATCTATATATACTAACAAATCCTAGAAAACAAAGTAAGATATAATGTTTGTGGAATGAATGTTTATAGATTCCCTGGAGTTTATAAAACTAGAGAATTGACAAAAACTTTAAAACTCCGTTAGAAAAACAAAACTAGCAAAATATCCAGATTTTTACACATGACGCCGTTAGGAATTTCTTCCTGACGCCGTCAGAAGTGACCTGGAGAAATCTTTATGTTAAATTTCCAGAAAATTTCTGGAAAAACTCTGTCCTACTTCCTGGAAAATCTTGCAAAACATCATTATGACTCGATACAAGCATTTGACTCTAACAATTACGAATATACATGTTCATTTAATATTGTGGAGAATCATGATCAATTTTTTTTCTTAAAAACATATTTGGGGTTTCCCCTTACACTTATCTTTTACGAAATACCTTTGGATGAAGTTAAGACTAAGCCAAACGACAAAATAAAGTACTTTCACCATTTTAGTTTTGAAACATGATCTACCAACAATAAAAATAAAGCATGCATACGGAAATGAATAACAATCAAACAAAGCATGGGTTGCCTCCCAAGAAGCGCTTTTCTTTATTTACGAGTCTTGTAGCTAGACTCAAGGTCATGGGTTATTACGTGACATGGGTGAGTTCCTCATTGAGGACATCTTTGGGATCAAACTTAGGTTTCAACTTCCTATCGGTTTTCTTCGTACGGTATGACCTTTCAAACTTTTCTCCATCCGGATCATACAAAATCATCTTCATATGCCATGATCTGTCACCTTCCTTAAGTGGCTTGTCCCATCTCCATTTACAATTATCCCCCCTCTCTCTTCCACTTGTTCATCTCAATGTTAATAGGCATTATGCTTAAAACTCAATCATTTTCCTAAAGACTATGGAGTCCTCAAAAGGGTCTAGCTCTTCATCTCTAGGTATGAGTTGTTCCACCGAATGTGTTTTATCGATGAAATCTTTTTCTAGATAGAATGGGCGTTGAGGTCCTATAAAGTTTCTTTCTATCCAAGGTCCATATCTAGATGGTCTCCTATTCATCTCTACCCAATGTGGTGTCGGTTCATCCTCACAATCGTAGCTATGTTTCTTAACATCATATATCGACCAAGTATTGCCTTCACCTACTGCTATCTTAGATTCCTTACAATCTATCATGGCGCTAGCGGTTGCTAAAAATCCTCTTCCTACTAATAAAGGACATGTAGTATCACTAACCATATCTAGGACGTGAAAATCTGCTAAAATAGTTAACTTCCCTACGTGAACAACTACATCCTTGATCATCCCAACCGGGTGGGCAATACTCCCATCCCCTAGACCAATTAACACCTCCGTCTCCTCTAACTTTCCTAGCTTGAGAGTTGTGAAAAGGAATAAGGGAATCAAGTTGAGGCTTGACCCTAAATCGGCTAGTGTGTCGAAAGCTTCGGATCTTCCTATCTTACAAGACAAAACAAATATACCCAGATCATCAAGCTTTTTAGGTAACTTGTTTTGAATGAAGGCGGTCCCATTTTTACCTAGTTTAAATTTCTCATATTTTTCTAGGAGGGCACTATAGTAGGGAGCACGGGCTAAGACATCAATGACGGGGTGTTCAAGGTGAAGCTCCTTGAATTCATCATCAAGGTCTTGCGTAGGAGGTGTTTCAACTATGCTTTTGACCGGTTTGATATCGGTTGTTTTATTTGATTGGTCCTTTTGAAGAATTTGGTTTTGCTTGAAACACGTGCTCATTGATTTAACCGAGTAGTATTGAGGACAAGAAGTGGTGATGAAACTGATGATATGGAATTAATGTTTAGTTTCGGGTTCTTGACCGTGTCGCTTGGAAGTGCTCCCATTTCTCGGTCATTGAGAACTTTCAACAATGTGTCCATTTTGGTGGTCATCTTGCTTTGCTTTTGTTTGAAATCGGCTTCAAACTTAGATATGCGAGCTTCTTGAGATGCCATAAGCTTGGACATCAATCCTTCAAGATTGTTGGTACTACCATAGTTGTTAGAAGGATTGTTGTTGAAAGTACGGTTGGAAGCCGGACCGTTTGGTAGTTAACGATTAGGCGGATTGGAAGAATTGTTTTGATTTTGTTTCCACCTAAGGTTCGGGTGATTTTTCCAAGAAGGGTTGTAGGAATCACCGTAAGGGTTTGGCTCGGGCTTGAAAGTGTACCACTTATCTCCCGCTTCGTCGGTACGCGAAGATGCGTAGTCCGCAAAAGATGTTCCGGGGAGTTCCACGCAATCACGAGTGTCATGGGGACCACTACATAATTCGCATGAAGAAGTGATTTTATTCACTTGGCTTGAAGGCTTAGGAGCTTCGTAAGATTTCATGAGAAACTTGACTTGGTCCTCAAGTTCCATGATCCTACGGCCGGGAGTGCTAGAATTGTTCGAAGGCAAAGATATTGCCTTGACCGTTTTGTTCAAATCACGGGGATCATTCCAACTTTCGTTGTCATAGAGAGCAAGATCTTCTATGAGTTCCCATGATTCTTCCGCACTTAGATCACGTAGCTTGCCACTGGCCGATTGGTCAATGGTTCGCCTTGTGGAAAGATCGATATGGTCATAGAAGATTTGGACTTGGAGCCAAAGATCTATGCCATAATGAGGGACTTTTTGGAGTAAGTCCTTGAACCGAGTCCATGCTTCATATAGATTTCACCTTGACGTTGTTGGAACATCAAGATATCATTTCTAAGCTTGGTAGTTCTCCCCGGTGGGAAAAAGTAAGCAAGGAAACGAGTGGTGAGATCATCCCATGAGGTGATGGATCCTACGGGTAAACGTTCAAGTCATTGACTAGCTTGATCACGTAGAGAGAATTGGAATAGGCGTAATCGGGTCATCTCTCTAGTTGTAACATCAAGGTCTATAGAATCTACGATTTTAAGGAAGTCCTTGAGATGTTGATTAGGATCTTCGGAATGAAGTCCATGGAATGTACATCCGCTTTGCACCAACCGGATGGTGTCGGATCGCAAGGGGGGCACATTGGCTCCTTGGGTGAGCTCAATGGTGTTTCGATAGCCTTGGTGGCTAGGTCGGGAATACTCTCCTAGGGTTCGGGGCCTAAGAGGTTGGTTAGCTAGTGGTGGGTTTTGTGGGTGGTCTTGTTGTGGTGGGTTGATGGGTTCAAAGATATTACCACCTTCCATGATGTCGGATGGTAAAGATTACGAACAAAGGCACGAAGAAAAAGATAGACTAAAGAAAACCTAAAAAATAAAAATAAAATCTTACTAGAAAGGAATCTAGCAAGTAGACCTAATAAAAAGAAATCCTAACCTAGACAATAACTATTCCCCGGGCTGCGGTGCCAAAAACTTGATGTGTGGGAATTGCACTAGGCTTTACCTCTCAAGGGATCTCGAGAAGCTTACAACCCCCACCAGGCAGTGTACCTGATCGTTGTAGTATAGTATAGTGACAAGTACCGGGGATTGATCGTTCAACTCAGGAATAGTGTTGCTAGGATTAGAAAGCCTAACAACTAGGTCTAGAGGTGAGAGATGATTCTTTTTGTATTTTTATATTTTATGAAAAGCAAGTAAAATCTCGGGTTTTGGAAGAGTGGGCGGAATTAGTTGCTAATCAACTAACCCAATAACTAAGATGTAATCAAAATAAAATAACAGAAATGTAAATAAAGCTAATTAAACTAATGGTGTGAACAGTAAATGGGAGAATTGTGTTTACTTAGATTTCACTACTCCCTAGATATCTTTTACAGGTTAATTGTTTGTTACAGTTGCGTGGATGACGGGTTATATTCCTTAATACCAATCATGGGGTGGCGTACATATTTCCCCAACCCTATAAGCTCCTACTTCACTCATATGTCGAGCCTGCAAGATGCTCCTAACATGGGATCACTAGAACTCGCTCATGCATTAAATACAACCATAAAAACCTAGTACGAATTGGTTCATGTTTCTTAAGACGTTCAAGCAAGTTACACTAAGGAAGTCTGCCAGTTTTCTTAAGCCTAACATCGAAATCATTCATCCATTACAATTATAAACAAGCAATCAACCTATAATCAACATCTAGGTTTCATTACATCTAAGCAAACACACAAAAGATCTAGCCTAGCATGTTAAAATCAAGACAAGCGTAAGATATATTCAAACAACACATAGACATATTGAATGAATTGAAAGGATACTTATCTTAATTGAACATGAAAGGTTTCAAGGGGTGAAAACCCTTGAAAATACTGTTAAAAATGAGCTAGGGTTTATTCAAGTCAACCCTAAAATTCTCCTCCCTTTAGAATGAAAATAACAAAGACTATATATGGATTTCCTAAGGTGACGGCGTCAAGAAGAAACTTCTGACGCCGTCAACCCGCCGCCCATAATATTCTCGGACTGCCTAGATCCAGATCTAACGCCGTCATGTGTAATGTTGTTCTGGCCGTCACCACTTTTACTCTTGATGGCCATGCTTTGACGCCGTCACGTTTTCACTGGGCCGTCACCTCTTTTGCTCTTGACGCCGTCATCAAAATCCTCTTGACGCCGTCAGGTACTGTTCCCAGCAAGGAAAATTAAGACTTTGCGGTTTTCTTCACTTTTATGCTCAAAAAATGTCCAAAATGCTTCCTTTTCCAGAATTCACTCCAAAAGTACCTAAAATCACAAAAGGAAAGATTTAGGGCAATATTTGATCAAATAAATTCAAATTCCGGCTTAAATGACCCCCTAAAAACGGATCATTTTTCGCCTCATCACTATACTATGCTACAACGATCAGGTACACTGCCTGATGGGGGTTGTAAGCTTCTCAAGATCCCTTGAGAGGTAAAACCTGTTGCGAGGGTGCAATTCCCACGTACCAAGTTTTTGGCACCGCAGCCCGGGGAATTAATTGTCTAGGTTAGGATTTCTTTTTATTAGGTCTACTTGCTAGATTCCTTTCTAGAAATGTTTTATTTTTATTTTTTAGGTTTTCTTTAGTTTATCTTATTTCTTTGTTTCCTTTGTTCGTAAACTATCTCGATGGATAACAATAGCATTGATCGTTTGATTCCTGTTATTCGTGTTTCTAGTCGTAGGATTTTCCAAATGCCTGCCCCAATCCCTTTAGTGGAAGATGAGAACCCACCTAACCTCTCGCCTAACCATCACTTTAACAATAATTCTGAGATGGAGGAGTCTGACCATGATGATGACCATAGGGCTAGTCCTTTTTACTGTTTGGACTCCGATGAGGACCTAGATGACGGTGACATATTTAATGAGGATAGGATGGAAGATGAAGTAGACCCTCTTAGGTATGTCGACCCTAGAACAAGGATTGAGAATGATAGCCCATTTAATATGAAATTTCCTTGTAAAATTGTTTTAGGAGCTTTGATGCCTACCTTAACTCATCTCTACCAATGAATATAATCTCGCGTAGTGAATACAATAAAATTATGGTAGATGAGTTAGAATACAAAGGAGATAATATTATTGATAGGACAATGGCATTGCATGTGTTTGTAGGAAGCTTTGTTTATCTTGTTGAGTTCATGGTTATGGAGAATCTAGGAGAATTTATCGATAGTAAGTTAACCCAAGTTGTGTTTGGGAAACCCTTCAAAAGGCTAACCAACCTTGATGAAAACTTATGGAAGGGTTAATTACATTCTCGGATGGGGATGAAGACTTTGTTTACCAAATGCCCCGTGCACACCCTAGGTTCAAGGTTTTTTCTATGAAGAAATGTAATAGATATCCACCCCTTGAAATGCTAAGTGAGAATGATAAAAGGAAAGGGCTTAAATATCCTCATGAGAAGAATAAAATGTATTATCGCGGATGTTTAGAGCAAAGTGATGACTATAAGAAAGATGAGGCGATTATTAGATGGCTCACCCTAGGGTATGTGAGCATAAGTGACACACGATAGCCCATGACCTTGAGTTTAGCTACAAGACTCGTAAATAAAGAAAAGCGCTTCTTGGGAGGCAACCCATGTTTTGTGCGTTTTTAATTGTTTGACTGTTATTTGTTTCCGTATGCATGCTTTATTTTTATTGTTGGTAGATCATGTTTCAAACTAAATTGTGAAAATGCTTTATTTTGTCATTTAACTTCGTCTTAACTTCATATAAAGGTATTTTGCAAAAGCTAAGTGTAAGGGGAAACCCCAAATTTGTTTCTAAGAACGAAATTGATCATGATTCGCCACAATATTATATGAACATGTGTATTAGTATTTGTTAGAGTCAAATGCTTGTATCGAGTCTTAATGATGTTTTGAAGGATTTTCCAGGAAGTAGGACATAAGTTTTTCCAGAAATTTTCAGGAAACTTAACATAAAGATTTCTGCAGATCACTTCTGACGGCGTCAGGGCTTAACTCCTGACGGCGTCACGTGTAAAATTCTGGAAATTTTGCGAGTTTTGTTTTTCTAACGGAGTCTTAAAGTTTTTGTTAATACTTTAGTTTTATAAACTCCATGAAATCTGCAAACATTTATTCCACAAGCATAATATCTTAAATTGCTTTCTAGGATTTTTTTAGTATATATAGATTGGCCGATTTTACGCGAAGTTGCCTTGTTTGTTTTCTCAGGTTTAACAGGTTATATATGACAAGAAGATGATTTATATCTCTGGAAGGGAAGCTTTGAATGTTCATTTTCTTGGAGGAAGATCTAACCTTGTTGACGCACTATCCACACCGAACAAATCAGGGGAGTATTTGTTTTCATTCTTTTACCTATTTTACTTTTACATCATTTCATTGAACATTGGGGACAATGTTCATCATAAGTGTAAGGGAAGGGTAAATGATGATACCTTATAGGATACAATTGCACTTGAGTTTGTTTGTTTGATGGTGGGTGTGTAATAAAACTAAGAGAAATACTTGTTAGTGTAATTTTAGCGCCAAATTTAAAATTTTTTACAACATTTATGAGTGAAACTTTAGCCTTAACAAGCGTCTTATGGATAGGAGTTGTATAACTAGCACAAAACCGTCTAATTGATTACATGGTTGCTAAGTCGAGTCATATCTTGTACATATTGTTTTGGGACGATTGGGACTCATGTGTAAAGTACTAGTGTTATGGAGTAATGGGGAAGAACATCATATTACCCCATATGCGCGTTAATCTTTAAAAGTACTCCAAGTGTTTTGATTATCTTGATTCGAGTCATTAGATTAGTTTATTGTAAAGTATGTAAAAATTCAAGTGTAAGGGAATGTACATTCCCTATAATGTATTATTTTGGATGGTAGGGTAAGAGTATATGCAAAAAAAAAAAAGAAAAAAAAAAAGAAAAAAATCATCGAAAAATCAAGAAAAAGAAAAAAAAATAGAAAAAGAGAAAAGAGAAAAAACATACGGACTACCATCCCGTTTCATTATATGTTATTTTATGTTTTTGTCATTTTCGATTTATTAGCTTAAGTCGAGTCGAGTCTTGGCTTAGCAACTCCGTATTATACATGTAATTAACCAAGATGATTAACTCGCCACCAGTAAATATTGCCTTTATCTAACAAAATCATGTATTCCGTATCCCTACACCTAACGTTATAACCCTTTAAAAGGCCTCTTTGATAGTTTATCCTAGGTGCTTACGCCAAGTGGTGGAGGTTTGATCCTTTCCCAAGCCTATGGTAATCTATTTGCTATGACAGGTAGTGAGAGATGTTTTCCATTTCCATATTGTGATATATACTTTATTACACCCGAGAGATGTGAGTATCTAAACACTATTTGTGAGGTGCTAGTGTATGACCTCCGTGCTTGTTTTTGGTTTTTAGTGGAACGATTATTTGTTGTAATTACTTTTATATTAGTGTTAAATGACCCTTAACTTGTATTTTGATTAGAATAAAAACGCATTTGCTTGAGGACAAGCAAATCTCAAGTGTAAGGGTATTTGATGAGGTGAAAAGTGTACCGCTTTTAAGGGGTCATTTAAGCCCGAATTCGAGATTATTTGATCAATTATTGCCCTAAATCGTTCCTTTTGTCATTTTTGGTACTTTTGGAGAGAAATCTGGAAAATGAAGCATTTTGGACGTTTTTGGAGCATAAAAGTAAAGAAAATGGCAAAGTCTCAAATTTCCTTGTTGGGAACAGTACCTGACGGTGTCAAGCCTTTGTATATGACGGCGTCAAGAGTTACACCAAGGCCGTCAGGGTCCAACTACACGTGACGGCCCAAAGCTTTTCTCCACATGACGGCGTCACAAACAGATCTAGGCAATACGATTTTATCTAGGCGGCGAGTTGACGGCGTCACGATCCAACACATGACGCCGTCAAGATGTATAATCTATATATAGTTTTCCAAATTTCATTCATTAGTGTGCAACTTTGAGAGAATAAACCCTAGTCCGAATTTTATCAGTTTTTCAAGGGTTCCAACCCCTTGATTCTTCCATGTTCAATTGAAGATAAGTATTCATTCAAATCATTCAATACGTCTATGTGTTGTGTGATTATATCTTACGCTTTTCTTCTATTTAACATGCTAGGCTAGATTTCTCTTGTGTTTACTTAGATGTAGTGAAACCTAGAAGTTAATTATGGGTTGATTGTTTGTTTATAGTTGTTACGGATGATTGTATTCGATGTTAGGTTTAAGAAAATTGGCAGTCTTCCATAGGTTACTTGCTTGAACGTCTTAAGAAACATGATCGGAGGTGTACTACGATTTTTGGTTGTATTTGATGCGTAGGAGAATTCTAATGATCCCATGTTAGGAGCTTCTAACGGCTCGACATAGGAGTGAAGTAGGATCTTATAGAGTTAGGGAATATTGTACACGACCCTACGACTAGTATTAAGGAATATGACCCGTCATCTATGCAATTGTAACAAATTAATCAACCTGTAAAAGATATCTAGGGAGTAATGAAATCAAAGTAAACACAACTTTCCTCATTATTGTTTCCACCACACTAGTATAATTAGATTAATTTTCATTTTTGTTATTTTATTTTGTTTGCATTAGTAGTAAATTGGGTTAGTTGGCTAGCAACTAATTCCGCCCACTCTTTCAAAACCCGAGATTTTTACTTGCTTTCATAAAAATATAAAAATAGTAAAAGAATTATCCCTCACCTCTAGACCTAGTTTAGGAGGCTTTCTAATCCTAGCGACACTATTCCTGAGTTGAACGATCAATCCCCCGGTATTTGTCACTATACTATACTACAACGATCAGGTACACTGCCTTGTGGGGGTTGTAAGCTTCTCGAGATCCCTTGAGAGGTAAAACCTGTTGCGAGGGTGTGGTTCGTTGTGTTTTGGTGTGTGCAAACAACAATTTATCAAAATATCAACAAACATGAGATTTAATTTGTCGTGAGACAAATAAACGTGAAGTAATACGAGTAAACCATTTAGGAAAACTATTACCTCGCAAAACTTGTGAAAGTGATATTCAAATTATGATACCGGGAAGTGATTTCCCGGGTCGTACCTCAACGAGGTGTGAATGGAAAGCTTCGAATGAGATTTGGATTAAAATATTGTATGATTGGAAAGGTTATTTGGTTTGCGATACGTTAAATTAACGAATTTGGAAAATTAACTAACGAAGGTAAAAGTAAATTAACCTAAGTCAACTAACAAACTAGGAAAGACCTAAAACACTATGGGAAATCATGATTAGTTATCGGGAATCCTAAAAACGTAACCTAATTTAAAAACGTAACGTTTATTTAAAAATTACGCGAGTGCCCAAAATAAAACGTGAATTTTAAGTTACGAAGGTCCTACGGGTTTCTAATTAATTTTCTAACGTTCTACAAGACAAAAGAAAATTTTTGAAAAAAAAGAAAATTAATTTTTCAAATTAAACTCTATTTATTACGATTTAAAAATTAATTAACACGAATTAAATTCTGATAAATAAATTAAAAAGGCTAAAAATATGAGACTTTTTTTGAAAAATTCTACAAGTGAATCAGAATCTAGGAAAAATATAAAAAGGAGAGAAACAGTGCAATAATAAGCCAGAAATAAGCTCAAAAAGCTGATAAGCATAAAAGGCTTTAATCAAACAACGAAGGGTTACATATTAAATTCTGTAAACTATTAATGAAAAAAAGACCCAAGGGCAAGTGGTGTTGTGTTGTGTGTTACGTTTGTGTGAGGGGTGAGGTCTGGGGTTCGACCCTAGATTTTTACACAAATTTTATTTATTTATTTATTTTTGTTTACTGCTTCTTTAACACAAACATACAAACAAATTTGAAATCTTACAAACGTTTGAAAACAGCTTCTAACAACAATCTGAATTAAAAAGTTAGATTCAAAATCATAAGAGACTTTTGTTTTTGCTATCAAACTCAACAAACTTACAACTCTCAATCAAGCTATAAGCTAAAAACGAGCTAGCTAAGCAAATCAGTGACAGAAAAAACAACAACCACCAGAATGGGAACAAGACCCAGGTCTGAGAGCAACAACAAATTTAATAAAAACAAGAGGGCAGTAGCAGCTAAGGCAACAAGAACACAACAAGCTCAACAAGTATAAGAGCTTGATAAGCCCTCAAAAACTCAAGCAAACTGATAATAACTGTGATAACAACTACCAAGAGCAAAGGACAATAACAAAATGTAACAACAACAAGATCCTACACTTGCACAAATGCATTAACAAGAATAGTGTGTAGCAGCAGTGCCAGTCCAAAAGGGGTGAGTTCAGGGGCAAAAATAAGCAATCAAATAAGCCTAAGAAGGAGAACAAAGTGCACTTCTAACAAGACTACCTAAGTGAGATTCTAAGTCAACAAGAATCACAGAAATTTGCCCAGAATTGAGCATCAACAATAAAAGAAACGGGTCAAACAAGTAACTGGTTGGGTGCAGGGCAGCTTATGCCCAACAGACCAACTTGAGGGCTAGGTTTAACAGACCAAATGACCTTCAAACCCCAAAATTCTTTTTGATTTAGATTCACCAGCTAGAAAGGATTCCAAAAACTAAAAAAACTTTGACTTTCATCCAGAATTTAATCTTGTGTACTCATTTGAAATCTGCCTCATTTGTGGTGTATGCAAGGTGTGACTTTTAAAATAGTTGAGCAATCTTGACTTTGTTTAATTTAGACTGACTCTAATTGACTAAGTAATGTTTATTTAGGGTAAGTAAAACCAAATTTATCAATCTATCCTAATTCTGAGCTGATTCCAAAGATTTGGAACACCAAATTACTAATAGTTAAAACTGTGGGTGAGAATTAGTGTGAGGTTTGACTTTTGCTTTGAAAAGAACCTACCAAAGCTTTGTTTTGGTGAAATAATACCCTAAGAATAATGTACCAACAGTTCCTAACAACTACCAATAACAATTACTAACATTCAAAGCTTAATCCAAACACCCTATATCTACTATTTCTGAAAGATTAAAGAAGCAGTGACATGATTTAAACCTAGAAACTAACAACTATAGTCATAATAACATTATATAAGCTAAAATAAGCATAACTAAACAACACAGAATAACTATAACTAGATATGGCAGATTATACTTGAAAATGAGGTAAGTTTCTTACACGACATCCAAGCTAGTGAACAAAAGAGGACTAGATTTAAAACAATGACCTAATGCTCCCCATAGAGCTCTAAACCAGATTCCATTATCATCTCTGCTACTACTTCATCTCCTTCTTCAATTTTTCTTCATATTTTTGAAGTTTAGCATTTTTTTCTATTTTCTTTTTCTTTTCTGTTTTATTGTTTTCTTTTTGATTCAAATCAACTCAAGAGTATTTCAAGACATTTTCTTGACAAATATAACAACTTTCAAAGTTAATATAAGAAATCAATAATTTGAGGTGAAATTCGAATTTGCAACAAACTGAAATAGAACTTTGATTAATTTAAAAATTAGAAGTACAATACTGAATTTAAAAAGAAAACAGAAAGATAAAACTAAGATTGGATGCCTTGAAGGCTTACAACAAACTACTATTTATACTACTTAAGAGGGTAGGTAGGAAATTCATTCCTTGTGCTTCCTTTCTGACTTTTAGGGCTGCAATACCATATCTTCAACCTTGCCATCAAATCCCAGCCCTTGATTTATCTTCCAAGTAATCACAGCCTTTGAATTACTTTTTGGCGCCAAACAGTTGTGGGTGGATTGCCAACGTGGAGGGGTTAGGTAGGGTTTGTGATGAGGGGGAAAGGTTAGTGGGATTGGGATATGGTGGAGAAGACAAGGGAGGATGGTGATGGGGTGATGGTGATGGGGTGTTTGGAGGGATGCAGGTCACGGGTGGTTTGGGGAAGGAGATAGATTTGACTTTGGTCAAATGTACGTTTTTATATAAAACGTAAAAAGAGGGTGTGGGCTATGGTTTGTTATTGGGCTTGGGTAGATTTCTTTTAAATGGTGGGCTGGTGTGAGGGTGTTGGTTGTTTGTCTAAAGTCTTGTGGTGGGCTAATAGTATAAAGGGTCCGTTTGGTATAGATTATTTCACAAGGACCATTTTTGCAATAAGCTGAAACTTCAAGGACCACTTCTGCCATATTTTCAAAATCACTCCAAGGGCTATTTATGTCCACCATTTATTTCCCAAGGACCTTTGTTGCATATTCTCCAAAGAAAGATCACCCGGGGACCAATTCTGCCAAATTTGCAAAGTACAGGGACCAAACATGCCAATTGTGAAATTTCAAAGGTTTAACTTGAAATCTTTTGAAAACATTTTACCCAAAGATCATTTGTGATTCATTTTGACTTTTAAAGAGCAAGGGTTGACTTTTCTTTGAAATGACTGACCAGGGACTAGTTTTGTAAAACTTTGAAAGTTGGGGGACTGAAACTGCCAATTATGCAAATTTTGTTCTTTTTTCGTTTGTTTTCACTCGTTTTGCATATAAAACATGATCTTTGGGATTTTCTTCGTATTTTGGTGCATTTTTGAGTGTTTTTAATCGTTTTGCAGTTCCGATTTGACTAAAAATGATGAGTATTTACACACTCATCAATCCCCCACACTAAAGTATTGCTAGTCCCTAGCAATCTTTTTGAGAAAAATTAATGGATTTGAAGTCTCTTTACCAAAAGCCATCACTTCTGGAGTAGCCGAATGTTTTGGGTTCAAGTAAGAGTTATGGTCCATCCGATGACCATGTGATTTTTAGCAAACCACCAGCTTTCAACGGTTTTGATTTGTCTTTACCAGAAGCCATTTGCTCCTGGACTAGCCAACTCTTGATGGAACAGTCAACATCTTGGTGAGTTGATTACCAATTATGGTTTTTCCACTGCCTTTACCACAAGCCATAATCTTGCGGGCTAGCCAACTCATTTACTTTGCTCTTGGATTAGCCAATCCTTTAGTCGTTTAGACACGGCGGATTGATAACCACAAAAATTTTGAAATAAAGTGAATTTTTTTTTTTAATTTTGGCAAAAAACGGGGGTACTAGATGGTATAATTTGATAAAATTCGCTAGAATTTTCCCCTCCCCCACACTTAGAATTGAATATTGTCCTCAATATTCAAAGTCCCGGCTATTATGCCGAATCCTTGAATGAAAGAAGATAATATTAAAAGCTAACTGTGGGAACGTCATTTGTCATTTTTCACTTTATTTATACAAACACACATTTTTTTTGGAAGGTATATACATCGCAAATAGCTGCAGGGGGTGGCCACTCCCCCACACTAGGGTGTTAGAAAGTAGAAAGAAATAAGAGACACGGGTGAAAACCCCTGTTGTTGCTACTGTTTTTGTTTATCGAGTCGCTAGCTTGACTCGATCCCCGAATTCATTGGTCCATGGGGAAAGTTTGGAGGTCCGGGACAATGGGTGTATGTCCCCTCCAAAATAATGTTTCAACCGATGCCCATTTACTTTGAAATTTGGACCGTCGTCTTGAGATAACTCGACGGTACCATAAGGATAAACTTTGGCAACGGTGAAAGGTCCAGTCCAGCGGGTTTTAAGCTTACCCGTAAAGATCTTTAATCGAGAGTTAAAAAGAAGGACCCGGTCACCAACGTTGAAAACGCGGTTCTTAATTTTGGAGTCATGGATTTTCTTTGTTTTCTCTTTATAGATTAAAGAGTTTTCGTAAGCTTGATCACGAAGTTCATTTAGTTCATTGAGTTGAACTTTCCTATGATCACCCGCAGACTTAAGATCGAAATTAGCATTCTTCAAAGCCCAATAGGCTTTGTGCTCGAGCTCGATTGGTTGATGACACGCTTTTCCATACACGAGCTTATAAGGAGTACACCCGATGGTTGTTTTATAAGCCGTGCGAAAAGCCCATAGAACGTCATCTAGCTTGTCCGACCAAGAGGCACGGTTTTCGCCTACAGTTCTTTCAAGAATTCTTTTTAAACCACGGTTTGACACCTCCACTTGCCCACTTATTTGTGGGTGATAAGCGGTAGCAAGTCGGTGAGTGACACCATACTTGAGCATGACTTTTGCAAATTGTTCGTTGCAAAAGTGAGTACCGCGATCACTAATGACAGCGCGGGGAGTTCCAAACCTACAGAATAAAGATTTCAAAAATTTTACAACTACTCGGGCATCGTTGGTTGGGAGAGCTTTTGCCTCGACCCATTTTGACAAGTAGTTAACGGCCATGAGTATGTACTTGTTCCCTCGTGAAGACGGGAACGGCCCCATAAAGTCTATGCCCCAAACATCAAAGATTTCACAAACTTGGATGACATTTTGTGGCATCTCATCCCGTTGTGTCATCTTTCCTTGACGTTGACACGAGTCACAAGATTTGACTAGGTCATGGGCGTCTTTGTAAATGGAGGGCCAATAAAAACCAGACTCAAATACTTTTCGAGCGGTGTAGTTCGGGCCATGATGTCCCCCGGTGGGTCCATTATGACAAGCCTTAAGGATTTCCATGGCTTCTTGGCCATGAACACACCTTCGAATAACCTGATCCGCACAAATTTTAAACAGTTAGGGATCGTCCCAAAAGTAGTGATTAACATCTTTGAAAAACTTGCTCTTTTGGTGGGACGACATCCCTTTGACAACAAAATTCCCCGCATGGTAGTTTGCAAAGTCGGCAAACCATGGGGTACTAGAATCACCACGAGAGTAAATCACATTAAGTGTCTCGAGAGGAAATGTTTCATTTATTTCCTTTTTCTCGAGAACACCTTGATGAGGATTCTCCAATCGGGAAAGATGGTCAGCAGCGAGGTTCTCGGCTCCCTTTTTATCACGAATGATGATATCAAATTCTTGTAGGAGGAGAACCTAACAGAGCAATCTCGGCTTTGCGTCTTGCTTGGCAAAGAGATATTTTAAAGCCGAGTGATCCGTGTACACTATGCATTTAGTCAAGATCAAATATGGCCGAAACTTCTCAAACGCATACACCACGGCTAGTAATTCTTTTTCCGTTGTGGTGTAATGAGTTTGAGCTTCGGTCAAGGTTTTGCTTGCATAATGAATCGGCTGAAAATGTTTGGTCTTTCACTGCCCCAAGACCGCTCCTATTGCAAAGTCGCTTGCATCACACTTGAGTTCGAAAGGTAGGTCCCAATCGGGGGCAACTAGAATGGGTGCCTCGGTAAGCTTTTTCTTGAGAGTTTGAAAAGCTTCGGTGCACTCATCGGAAAAGACAAATGGAGTCTCTTTTTCAAGAAGTCGGGTCATAGGCCTAGCTATCTTTGAGAAATCTTGAATGAATCTACGATAGAAGCCGGCATGACCCAGGAAACTCCGAACACCTTTGACAGTAGTGGGAGGAGGAAGCTTAGCAATGACATCGATTTTAGCTCTATCAACCTCAATCCCACTCTTGGAGATCTTATGGCCAAGGACAATTCCTTCCTTGACCATGAAATGACTTTTCTCCCAATTTAGACTAAGATTGGTGTCTTCACACCTTTGAAGCATTTTGTCTAAATTGGCGAGACATGATTCGAATGATTTTCCAACGACCGAAAAATCATCCATGAAGACCTCCATTGTTTTCTCGATCATGTCGTGAAAAATGGCCATCATGCATCTTTGAAATGTGCCCGGAGCATTGCACAAGCCAAAAGGCATGCGTCGATAAGCAAATGTTCCATATGGACACGTAAAAGTCGTTTTTTCTTGATCTTGAGGATCGATGGGAATTTGGAAATAACCCAAAAAACTGTCAAGGAAACAATAGTATTCGTTTCCCGCCAATCTTTCGAGCATTTGATCCATGAAAGGTAATGGAAAGTGGTCTTTACGGGTGGCATCGTTTAATTTTCGATAATCAATGCAAACGCGCCAACCCGTTACCAATCGAGTAGGAATTAACTCATTATCATCATTTTTGACAACTGTTATGCCACCTTTATTGGGCACACAATGAACGGGACTCACCTAAGGACTATCCAAAATAGGGTAAATCAAACCGGCATCAAGAAGTTTTATGACCTCTTGCTTAATAACCTCATGAATCTTAGAATTTACCCTTCTTTTTTGTTGAACCGCCGGTTTAAAGTCATCCTCCATCAAAATCTTGTGCATACAAAATTCCGGGTTAATACCCTTGATGTTGGAAAGTCTCCAAGCAATGGCTCGCTTGTGTGACTTTAAAACCTTGAGAAGAGCGGTTTTGTTTTCCTCATTCAAGTCTTTAGCAATTATGACGGGAAACTTATCATCACCCTCCAAAAATGCGTACTCGAGATGAGGCGGAAGTTCCTTGAGTTCGACCTCAGGAAAGTCATCAGTTTCTTCAACATCTTTGACTTCCACATTATGAAGTTCTTTTGGAGGAAGAGATGATGGATCATCATTGAGCAACTTCTCAAGTAGAAGTATGTCTTCCTCGGGATTTATTAAATCATTATCAACATGAGAATCACATGACAAACAAGCTTCGATTTCTTCCAAAATGAAGTCACCTCCCAAAAATGGAGTGAGAGAGGGGGAGAGACATCAATGGAAGGATTGATTGATCCTTGCACATTTAACACTTCTTCAAAATAGTCATCGCATGCAACATCGATGACATCAATTTGGTTAATTGCTTCTCGTTCAAGTTCGAGAAGATCTTTTGAAGTGTTTTCAATGTTTATGACCAACTTTTCATCGCCAACTCTTAGAGTCATTTCTCCTTCGAAGACGTCGATTAATGCACAATCCATTTTTAAGAATGGTCTTCCCAAAATAAGGGGGACTCGAGGATCGGCATCAAAATCGACGACAACGAAGTCGGCAGGAAAATGGAACTTGCCAACCTTCACAAAGACATCTTCAGCAATACCTTTCGGAATCGTAACCGAACGGGTTGCTAATTCTAGAGTCATTCGTGTTGGTGTAAGTTCGGGAAGTGAAAGTTTTTGCCAAATAGAGAAAGGCATGAGGTTTATGCTAGCGCCAAGATCGGCCAAGGCAAAGCATTCATCAAGCTTTTGGAAATCACATGGAATGAGAAATTTTCCGGGGTCTCCTAATTTTTCGAGAAGTTTCTTTAGAAGAACCGCCGAACAATTTTCATTCAAACGAGTTTTGGTGAGTTCAAATAGTTTCTCTTTGTTACTTAAAAGACTCTTGAAAGTGGAAGCAAACTTGGGCATATAGAGAAGAGCATCCGCGAAACTAATGTCGAAGTGTAATTTTTAAAAAATTTCAAGAAACTTCTTCATTTGATCATTAGTTTGCTCACGGAGTCTTTGATCATTTAAACGCGAAGGATAAGGTATTGAAGCTTTTGGTTGAACGGGATTTTTCGAGGGTTCAAATACAATTCCCGGTTTAGATTTGGTTTTTGGGACAACATAACGTTGGACGTGTGCGGTACTTCGTGAGCTTGTAATTTGCACATTGTCCTTTGTAGCCTCATGTTCACGTTCCACTACCTCAGGAGGAGAAGAAGATGAGGTAGTAGGAATCGCGGGTCTATCATAAGAAACACCACTAAGGGTTGTGATCGCCTTTACATCGCCCTTCGGGTTGGCGATTGTGTTGCTTGGTAGCGTTCCCGATCCCGAAGGTCGATCATTTAAAGACTTCTTTAGTTCAGAAATTTGACTGATCAACAACCTGTTTGTTTCTTCTTGAGCTTTCATAAATTGTTTCAATAACTCATCGGTTGCTGATGGAGTTTGAACAACAGCTTGATTTTGATGAGAAAAATTTTGAGCTCGGTTGTTTTGATTGAAACTTTGATTTTGAAAAATTTCCATGGTTTTGATTACCATGAAAATTGTTTCCTTGATTAAAATTACCATAACCTTGGTTTCTATTCAAGTTTCCTTGATTCTAAGAACCTTGGTTGTAATTTCCCCCTTGATTTTGAAATTGGTTCATAGGGGCCTGAAATTGGTTTTGAACATTCGGATTTCTTGGTTGTTGATTTTGATTGAATCGATTTGGATTATTGGGTTGAGAAAAACCGGGTGGACCACTTTGATTGTTAGCACGGTAATTTGGTTCCATTTGAGGATGGTATTGGTTACCTCCTTGATTAGAACTACCGGCTATTGCATTAACTTCAAATGGATTGCCCTCAGTGGCAGTACAATTGTAGTAAGCGTGTGGACCACCACAAGTGACACAAACGTCAGCCTTTTTGACTTCAGCAGGTTGAGAAGAAACTTTCTTTGTTTTGGTGAGAACCAAAGCATGAATAGCTTTCGTGAGCTTGTCAAGTCTATCATCGGTGCTAGATTGAGCCACAGGTGATGAGGAAGAAGGACCAACATTAACTTGTGAAACAACCGATTTGCTTCGTGGAATGCGGACCTTAGACTTATTTTCATTGATCATCAAAGCATCTTTGGTGGTGCGATTCAAGAAGTTGCCTCCCGCGGAGGCATTAAGAGAGTCTTGATCGACTTGGCTCACACCATTATAGAAAATGTCGAGTTGCATTAACTCGGAGAAACCGTGATGAGGACATTTACGAAGCATGTCCTTGTAACGATCCCATGCCTCACCGAATGATTCATCGAATTTCTGCATGAATTTCATTATCTCATTCTTGAGGGCGGTGGTTTTAGATGGAAGAAAGAACTCATTCACAAACTTCTTGACCAAATCTTCCCACGTTTCAATCGATCGAGGGGGTTGTTTGTCTAGCCAATTTTTGGCAGCCCCATCGAGGGAAAACGGGAAGAGAAGAAGTTTGATAGCTTCCTCGGGGACATTTTTGCATTTGATGGTGGACGTGATTTCGTTGAACCATCGAATGTGATCTTGAGGATCGTCCCTCTCGAAACCATAGAATTGACGCGAGGTGACTAAGTTTATCAACCCCGTCTTAAGCTCGAAATTGTCAGCCACGATGGCTGGAATGATGGTAGCATCTCCGTAACCCTCGATGGGTGCTTGGAGAAGCTCATTCATAGTGGGCTCGGCCGACATGATGGGAATAGTACGAATCTCGGGTTCGACTATTCGATTGGTACGTCGTCGATTACGCCTTCTTCTTGAAATGTTATTAAGCGATTGCAAAGGACTTGTTGACGTAGACGAACGCGTGCACATGCACCACAAAAAAATATCAATTAAAACAATACCACTTTAACGACAAGGGAACTTAAACCAATAATCAAGAACGCAAGGTCAACTTCTAAAGAAAAACACACAAAGGAGCGGGAGAGAAGAATGGATCTCTCACTGGGCGAAGTTCGTTGGATCGCCACATACCGTTTTGACTCCTCTTAAAGTGTGTTTCTCGTTTAAAAGTTTTCCAAAACGCAAGTGATACAAAGGCAAGTTTTGATCTTTGGTTTGGGAACTTATTATGGTCACACCCCCAGTTGGTAGGTGTTCTGCCTTGGTTTGCGGTGGTAAGATTTTAATGTTGTAATTATTAAACAATGAAACGGGAAAATCTTTTTGTATTTTTCTTAACTTTTATAGATATAATACATATACTAGAAACAAAAGAAAAATATTTTTGGTTTTTTATACGTTTTATAAAAGCGTAACTTCTTGCGAAGGTTCTACAAGACTAATCGTCTAAACCTTATCGAGACTTTCGACACACAGCCTCCCCGGCAGCGGCGCCATTTGATTCGTTGTGTTTTGGTGTGTGCAAACAACAATTTATCAAAATATCAACAAACGTGAGATTTAATTTGTCGTGAGACAAATAAACATGAAGTAATACGAGTAAACCGTTTAGGAAAACGATTACCTCGCAAAACTTGTGAAAGTGATATTCAAATTGTGATACCGGGAAGTGATTTCCCGGGTCGTACCCCAACGAGGTGTGAATGGAAAGCTTCGAATGAGATTTGGATTAAAATCTTGTATGATTGGAAAGGTTATTTGGTTTTGCGATACGTTAAATTAACGAATTTAGAAAATTAACTAACGAAGGTAAAAGTAAATTAACCTAAGTCAACTAACAAACTAGGAAAAACCTAAAACACTATGGGAAATCATGATTAGTTATCGGGAATCCTAAAAACGTAACCTAATTTAAAAACGTAACGTTTATTTAAAAATTACGCGAGTGCGCAAAATAAAACGTGAATTTTAAGCTACGAAGGTCCTATGGATTTCTAATTAATTTTCTAACGTTCTACAAGACAAAAGAAAATTTTTGAAAAAAAAGAAAATTAATTTTTCGAATTAAACTCTATTTATTACGATTTAAAAATTAATTAACACGAAGTAAATTCTGATAAATAAATTACAAAGGCTAAAAATATGGGACTTTTTTAGAAAAATTCTACAAGTGAATCAGAATCTAGGAAAAATATAAAAAGGAGGGAAACAGTGCAATAATAAGCCAGAAAAAAGCTTAAAAAGCTGATACGCATAAAAGGCTTTAATCAAACAAAGAAGGGTTACATATTAAATTTTGTAAACTATTAATGAAAAAAAGACCCAAGGGCAAGTGGTGTTGTGTTGTGTGTTACGTTTGTGTGAGGGGTGAGGTCTGGGGTTCGACCCTAGATTTTTACACAAATTTTATTTTCTTTTATTTTATTTTTATTTTTTTTGTTTACTGCTTCTTAACACAAACACACAAACAAATTTGAAATCCTACAAACGTTTGTAAACAGCTTCTAACAACAATCTGAATTAAAAAGTTAGATTCAAAATCATAAGAGACTTTTGTTTTTGCTGTCAAACTCAACAAACTTACAACTCTCAATCAAGCTATAAGCTAAAAACGAGCTAGCTAAGCAAATCAGTGAAAAAAAAAACAACAACCACCAGAATGGGAACAAGACCCAGGTCCCAGAGCAACAACAAATTTAACAAAAACAAGAGGGCAGTAGCAGCTAAGGCAACAAGAACACAACAAGCTCAACAAGTATAAGAGCTTGATAAGCCCTAAAAAACTCAAGCAAATTAATAATAACTGTGATAACAACTACCAGGAGCAAAGGACAATAACAAAATGTAACAACAACAAGATCCTAAACTTGCACAAATGCATTAATAAGAATAGTATGTAGCAGCAGTGCCAGTCCAAAAGGGGTGAGTTCAGGGGCAAAAATAAGCAATCAAATAAGCCTAAGAAGGAGAACAAAGTGCACTTCTAACAAGACTACCTAAGTGAGATACTAAGTCAACAAGAATCACAGAAATTTGCCCAGAATTGAGCAAGATATCAACAATAAAAGAAACGGGTCAAACAGGTAACTGGTTGGGTGCAGGGCAGCTTATGCTCAACAGACCAACTTGAGGGCTAGGTTTAACATACCAAATGACCTTCAAACCCCAAAATTCTATTTGATTTAGATTCAACAGCTAGAAAGGATTCCAAAAACTCAAAAAACTGACTTTCATCCAGAAATTAATCTTGTGTACTCATTTGAAATCTGCCCCATTTGTGGTGTATGCAAGGTGTGACTTTTAAAATACTTGAGCAATCTTGACTTTGTTTAATTTAGACTGACTCTAATTGACTAAGTAATGTTTATTTAGGGTAAGTAAAACCAAATTTATCAATCTATCCTAATTCTGAGCTGATTCCAAAGATTTAGAACACCAAATTACTAACAGTTAAAACTGTGGGTGAGAATTAGTGTGAGGTTTGACTTTTGCTTTGAAAAGAACCTACCAAAGCTTTGTTTTGGTGAAATAATACCCTAAGAATAATGTACCAACAGTTCCTAACAACTACCAATAACAATTACTAACATTCAAAGCTTGATCCAAACACCCTATATCTACTATTTCTGAAAGATTAAAGAAGCAGTGACATGATTTAAACCAAGAAACTAACAACTAGAGTCATAATAACATTATATAAGCTAAAATAAGCAACACTAAACAACACAGAATAAGTATAACTAGATATGGCAGATTATACTTGAAAATGAGGTAAGTTTCTTACACGACATCCAAGCTAGTGAACAAAAGAGGACTAGATTCAAAACAATGACCTAATGCTCCCCATAGAGCTCTAAACCAGATTCCATTATCATCTCTGCTACTACTTCATCTCCTTCTTCAATTTTTCTTCATATTTTTGAAGTTTAGCAATTTTTTCTATTTTCTTTTTCTTTTCTGTTTTCTTGTTTTCTTTTTGATTCAAATCAACTCAAGAGTATTTCAAGACATTTTCTTGACAAATATAACAAATTTCAAAGTTAATATAAGAAATCAATAATTTGAGGTGAAATTCGAATTTGCAACAAACTGAAATAGAACTTTGATTAATTTAAAAATTAGAAATACAATGCCAAATTTAAGAGAAAACAGAAAGATAAAACTAAGATTGGATGCCTTGAAGGCTTACAACAAACTACTATTTATACTACTTAAGAGGGTAGGTAGGAAATTCATTCCTTGTGCTTCCTTTCTGACTTTTAGGGCTGCAATACCATATCTTCAACCTTGCCATCAAATCCCAGCCCTTGATTTATCTTCCAAGTAATCACAGCCTTTGAATTACTTTTTGGGGCCAAACAGTTGTGGGTGGATTGCCAACGTGGAGGGGTTAGGTAGGGTTTGTGAGGAGGGGGAAAGGTTAGTGGGATTGGGATATGGTGGAGAAGACAAGGGAGGATGGTGATGGGGTGATGGTGATGGGGTGTTTGGAGGGATGCAGGTCACGGGTGGTTTGGAGAAGGAGATAGATTTGACTTTGGTCAAATGTACGTTTTTATATAAAACGTAAAAAGAGGGTGTGGGCTATGGTTGTTATTGGGCTTGGGTAGATTTCTTTTAAATGGTGGGCTGGTGTGAGGGTGTTGGTTGTTTGTCTAAAGTCTTATGGTGGGCTAATAGTATAAAGGGTCCGTTTGGTATAGATTATTTCACAAGGACCATTTTTGCAATAAGCTGAAACTTCAAGGACCACTTCTGCCATATTTTCAAAATCACTCCAAGGGCTATTTGTGTCCACCATTTATTTCCCAAGGACCTTTGTTGCATATTCTCCAAAGAAAGATCACCCGGGGACCAATTCTGCCAAATTTGCAAAGTACAGGGACCAAACATGCCAATTGTGAAATTTCAAAGGTTTAACTTGAAATCTTTTGAAAACATTTTACCCAAAGATCATTTGTGATTCATTTTGACTTTTAAAGAGCAAGGGTTGACTTTTCTTTGAAATGACTGACCAGGGACTAGTTTTGTAAAACTTTGAAAGTTGGGGGACTGAAACTGCCAATTATGCAAATTTTGTTCGTTTTTCGTTTGTTTTCACTCGTTTTGCATATAAAACATGATCTTTGGGATTTTCTTCGTATTTTGGTGCATTTTTGAGTGTTTTTAATCGTTTTGCAGTTCAGATTTGACTAAAAATGATGAGTATTTACACACTCATCAATCCCCCACACTAAAGTATTGCTAGTCCCTAGCAATCTTTTTGAGAAAAATTAATGGATTTGAAGTCTCTTTACCAAAAGCCATCACTTCTGGAGTAGCCGGATGTTTTGGGTTCAAGTAAGAGTTATGGTCCATCCGATGACCATGTGATTTTTAGCAAACCACCAGCTTTCAACGGTTTTGATTTGTCTTTACCAGAAGTCGTTTGCTCCTGGACTAGCCAACTCTTGATGGAACAGTCAACATCTTGGTGAGTTGACTACCAATTATGGTTTTTCCACTGCCTTTACCACAAGCCATAATCTTGCGGGCTAGCCAACTCATTTACTTTGCTCTTGGATTAGCCAATCCTTTAGTCGTTTAGACACGGCGGATTGATAACCACAAAAAATTTTGAAATAAAGTGAATTTTTTTTAAAATTTTGGCCAAAAACGGGGGTACTAGACGGTATAATTTGATAAAATTCGCTAGAATTTTCCCCTCCCCCACACTTAAAATTGAATATTGTCCTCAATATTCAAAGTCCCGGCTATTATGCCGAATCCTTGAATGAAAGAAGATAATATTAAAAGCTAACTGTGGGAACGTCATTTGTCATTTTTCACTTTATTTATACAAACACACATTTTTTTTGGAAGGTATATACATCGCAAATAGCTGCAGGGGGTGGCCACTCCCCCACACTAGGGTGTTAGAAAGTAGAAAGAAATAAGAGACACGGGTGAAAACCCTTGTTGTTGCTACTGTTTTTGTTTATCGAGTCGCTAGCTTGACTCGATCCCCAAATTCATTGGTCCATGGGGAAAGTTTGGAGGTCCGGGACAATGGGTGGTATGTCCCCTCCAAAATAATGTTTCAACCGATGCCCATTTACTTTGAAATTTGGACCGTCGTCTTGAGATAACTCGACGGTACCATAAGGATTAGCTTTGGCAACGGTGAAAGGTCCAGTCCAGCGGGTTTTAAGCTTACCCGAAAAGATCTTTAATCGTGAGTTAAAAAGAAGGACCCGGTCACCAACGTTGAAAATGCGGTTCTTAATTTTGGAGTCATGGATTTTCTTTGTTTTCTCTTTATAGATTAAAGAGTTTTCGTAAGCTTGATCACGAAGTTCATTTAGTTCATTGAGTTGAACTTTCCTATGATCACCCGCAGACTTAAGATCGAAATTAGCATTCTTCAAAGCCCAATAGGCTTTGTGCTCGAGCTCGATCGGTAGATGACACGCTTTTCCATACACGAGCTTATAAGGAGTACACCCGATGGGTGTTTTATAAGCCGTGCGAAAAGCCCATAGAACGTCATCTAGCTTGTCCGACCAAGAGGCACGGATTTCGCCTACAGTTCTTTCAAGAATTCTTTTTAAACCATGGTTTGAAACCTCAACTTGCCCACTTATTTGTGGGTGATAAGCGGTAGCAAGTCGGTGAGTGACACCATACTTGAGCATGACTTTTGCAAATTGTTCGTTGCAAAAGTGAGTACCGCGATCACAAATGACAGCGCGTGGAGTTCCAAACCTAGAATAAAGATTTCAAAAATTTTACAACTACTCGGGCATCGTTGGTTGGGAGAGCTTTTGCCTCGACCCATTTTGACAAGTAGTCAACGGCCACGAGTATGTACTTGTTCCCTCGTGAAGACGGGAACGGCCCCATAAAGTCTATGCCCCAAACATCAAAGATTTCACAAACTTGGATGACATTTTGTGGCATCTTAACCCGTTGTGTTATCTTTCCTTGACGTTGACACGAGTCACAAGATTTGACTAGGTCATGGGCGTCTTTGTAAATGGAGGGCCAATAAAAACCAGACTCAAATACTTTTTGAGCGGTGTAGTTCGGGCCATGATGTCCCCCGGTGGGTCCATTATGACAAGCCTTAAGGATTTCCATGGCTTCTTGGCCATGAACACACCTTCGAATAACCTGATCCACACAAATTTTAAACAGTTAGGGATCGTCCCAAAAGTAGTGATTAACATCTTTGAAAAACTTGCTCTTTTGGTGGGACGACATCCCTTTGACAACAAAATTCCCCGCATGGTAGTTTGCAAAGTCGGCAAACCATGGGGTACTAGATTCACCACGAGAGTAAATCACATTAAGTGTCTCGAGAGGAAATGTTTCATTTATTTCCTTTTTCTCGAGAACACCTTGATGAGTATTCTCCAATCGGGAAAGATGGTCAGCAGCGAGGTTCTCGGCTCCCTTTTTATCACGAATGATGATATCAAATTCTTGTAGGAGGAGAACCTAACAGAGCAATCTCGGCTTTGCGTCTTGCTTGGCAAAGAGATATTTTAGAGCCGAGTGATCCGTGTACACTATGCATTTAGTCAAGATCAAATATGGCTGAAACTTCTCAAACGCATACACCACGGCTAGTAATTCTTTTTCCGTTGTGGTGTAATGAGCTTGAGCTTCGGTCAAGGTTTTGCTTGCATAATGAATCGGCTGAAAATGTTTGGTCTTTCATTGCCCCAAGACCGCTCCTATTGCAAAGTCGCTTGCATCACACATAAGTTCGAAAGGTAGGTCCCAATCGGGGGCAACTAGAATGGGTGCCTCGGTAAGCTTTTTCTTGAGAGTTTGAAAAGCTTCGATGCACTCATCGGAAAAGACAAATGGAGTCTCTTTTTCAAGAAGTCGGGTCATAGGCCTAGCTATCTTTGAGAAATCTTGAATGAATCTACGATAGAAGCCGGCATGACCCAGGAAACTCCGAACACCTTTGACAATAGTGGGAGGAGGAAGCTTAGCAATGACATCGATTTTAGCTTTATCAACCTCAATCCCACTCTTGGAAATCTTATGGCCAAGGACAATTCCTTCCTTGACCATGAAATGACTTTTCTCCCAATTTAGACTAAGATTGGTGTCTTCACACCTTTGAAGCATTTTGTCTAAATTGGCGAGACATGATTCGAATGAATTCCCAATGACCGAAAAATCATCCATGAAGACCTCCATTGTTTTCTCGATCATGTCGTGAAAAATGGCCATCATGCATCTTTGAAATGTGCCCGGAGCATTGCACAAGCCAAAAGGCATGTGTCGATAAGCAAATGTTCCATATGGACACGTAAAAGTCGTTTTTTCTTGATCTTGAGGATCGATGGGAATTTGGAAATAACCCGAAAAACCGTCAAGGAAACAATAGTATTCGTTTCCCGCCAATCTTTCGAGCATTTGATCCATGAAAGGTAATGGAAAGTGGTCTTTACGGGTGGCATCGTTTAATTTTCGATAATCAATGCAAACGCGCCAACCCATTACCAATCGAGTAGGAATTAACTCATTATCATCATTTTTGACAACTGTTATGCCACCTTTATTGGGCACACAATGAACGGGACTCACCCAAGGACTATCCAAAATAGGGTAAATCAAACCGGCATCAAGAAGTTTTATGACCTCTTGCTTAATAACCTCACGAATCTTAGGATTTACCCTTCTTTTTTGTTGAATCGCCGGTTTAAAGTCATCCTCCATCAAAATCTTGTGCATACAAAATTCCGGGTTAATACCCTTGATGTTGGAAAGTCTCCAAGCAATGGCTCGCTTGTGTGACTTTAAAACCTTGAGAAGAGCGGTTTTGTTTTCCTCATTCAAGTCTTTAGCAATTATGACGGGAAACTTATCGTCACCCTCCAAAAATGCGTACTCGAGATGAGGCGGAAGTTCCTTGAGTTCGACCTCAGGAAAGTCATCAGTTTCTTCAACATCTTTGACTTCCACATTATGAAGTTCTTTTGGAGGAAGAGATGATGGATCATCATTGAGCAACTTCTCAAGTAGAAGTATGTCTTCCTCGGGATTTATTAAATCATTATCAACATGAGAATCACATGACAAACAAGCTTCGATTTCTTCCAAAATGAAGTCACCTCCCAAAAATGGAGTGAGAGAGGGGGAGAGACATCAATGGAAGGATTGATTGATCCTTGCACATTTAACACTTCTTCAAAATAGTCATCGCATGCAACATCGATGACATCAATTTGGTTAATTGCTTCTCGTTCAAGTTCGAGAAGATCTTTTGAAGTGTTTTCAATGTTTATGACCAACTTTTCATCGCCAACTCTTAGAGTCATTTCTCCTTCGAAGACGTCGATTAATGCACGAGCCATTTTTAAGAATGGTCTTCCCAAAATAAGGGGGACTCGATGATCGACATCAAAATCGATGACTACGAAGTCGGCAGGAAAATGGAACTTGCCAACCTTCACAAAGACATCTTCAGCAATACCTTTCGGAATCGTAACCGAACGGGTTGCTAATTCTAGAGTCATTCGTGTTGGTGTAAGTTCGGGAAGTGAAAGTTTTTGCCAAATAGAGAAAGGCATGAGGTTTATGCTAGCGCCAAGATCGGCCAAGGCAAAGCATTCCTCAAGCTTTTGGAAATCACATGGAATGAGAAATTTTTCGGGGTCTCCTAATTTTTCGAGAAGTTTCTTTAGAAGAACCGCCGAACAATTTTCATTCAAACGAGTTTTGGTGAGTTCAAATAGTTTCTCTTTGTTACTTAAAAGACTCTTGAAAGTGGAAGCAAACTTGGGCATATAGAGAAGAGCATCCGCGAAACTAATGTCGAAGTGTAATTTTTAAAAAATTTCAAAAAACTTCTTCATTTGATCATTAGTTTGCTCACGGAGTCTTTGATCATTTAAACGCGAAGGATAAGGTATTGAAGCTTTTGGTTGAACGGGATTTTCTGAGGGTTCAAATACAATTCCCGGTTTGGATTTGGTTTTTGGGACAACATGATGTTGGACGTGTGCGGTACTTCGTGAGCTTGTAATTTGCACATTGTCCTTTGTAGCCTCATGTTCACGTTCCACTACCTCAGGAGGAGAAGAAGATGAGGTAGTAGGAATTGCGGGTCTATCATAAGAAACACCACTAAGGGTTGTGATCGCCTTTACATTGCCTTTCGGGTTGGCGATTGTGTTGCTTGGTAGCGTTCCCGATCCCGAAGGTCGATCATTTAAAGACTTCTTTAGTTCAGAAATTTGACTGATCAACAACCTGTTTGTTTCTTCTTGAGCTTTCATAAATTGTTTCAATAACTCATCGGTTGCTGATGGAGTTTGAACAACAGCTTGATTTTGATGAGAAAAATTTTGAGCTCGGTTGTTTTGATTGAAACTTTGATTTTGAAAATTTTCCATGGTTTTGATTACCATGAAAATTGTTTCCTTGATTAAAATTACCATAACCTTGGTTTCTATTCAAGTTTCCTTGATTTTAAGAACCTTGGTTGTAATTTCCCCCTTGATTTTGAAATTGGTTCATAGGGGCCTGAAATTGGTTTTGAACATTCGGATTTCTTTGTTGTTGATTTTGATTGAATCGATTTGGATTATTGGGTTGAGAAAAACCGGGTGGACCACTTTGATTGTTAGCACGGTAATTTGGTTCCATTTGAGGACGGTATTGGTTACCTCCTTGATTAGAACTACCGGCTATTGCATTAACTTCAAATGGATTGCCCTCAGTGGCAGTACAATTGTAGTAAGCGTGTGGACCACCACAAGTGACACAAACGTCAGCCTTTTTGACTTCAGCAGGTTGAGAAGAAACTTTCTTTGTTTTGGTGAGAACCAAAGCATGAATAGCTTCCGTGAGCTTGTCAAGTCTATCATCGGTGCTAAATTGAGCCACAGGTGATGAGGAAGAAGGACCAACATTAACTTGTGAAACAACCGATTTGCTTCGTGGAATGCGGACCTTAGACTTATTTTCATTGATCATCAAAGCATCTTTGGTGGTGCGATTCAAGAAGTTGCCTCCCGCGGAGGCATTAAGAGAGTCTTGATCGACTTGGCTCACACCATTATAGAAAGTGTCAAGTTGCATTAACTCGGAGAAACCGTGATGAGGACATTTACGAAGCATGTCCTTGTAACGATCCCATGCCTCACCGAATGATTCATCGAATTTCTGCATGAATTTCATTATCTCATTCTTGAGGGCGGTGGTTTTAGATGGAGGAAAGAACTCATTCACAAACTTCTTGACCAAATCTTCCCACGTTTCAATCGATCGAGGGGGTTGTTTGTCTAACCAATTTTTGGCAGCCCCATCGAGGGAAAATGGGAAGAGAAGAAGTTTGATAGCTTCCTCGGGGACATTTTTGCATTTGATGGTGGACGTGATTTTGTTGAACCATCGAATGTGATCTTGAGGATCGTCCCTCTCGAAACCATAGAATTGACGCGAGGTGACTAAGTTTATCAACCCCGTCTTAAGCTCGAAATTGTCAGCCACGATGGCTGGAATGATGATAGCAACTCCGTAACCCTCGATGGGTGCTTGGAGAAGCTCATTCATAGTGGGCTCGGCCGCCATGATGGGAATAGTACGAATCTCGGGTTCGACTATTCGATTGGTACGTCGTCGATTACGCCTCCTTCTTGGAATGTTATTAAGCGATTGCAAAGGACTTGTTGACGTAGACGAACGCGTGCACATGCACCACAAAAAATATCAATTAAAACAATACCACTTTAACGACAAGGGAACTTAAACCAATAATCAAGAACGTAAGGTCAACTTCTAAAGAAAAACGCACAAAGGAGCGGGAGAGAAGAATGGATCTCTCACTGGGCGAAGTTCGTTGGATCGCCACATACCGTTTTGACTCCTCTTAAAGTGTGTTTCTCGTTTAAAAGTTTTCCAAAACGCAAGTGATACAAAGGCAAGTTTTGATCTTTGGTTTGGGAACTTATTATGGTCATACCCCCAGTTGGTAGGTGTTCTGCCTTGGTTTGCGGTGGTAAGATTTTAATGTTGTAATTATTAAACAATGAAACGGGAAAATCTTTTTGTATTTTTCTTAACTTTTATAGATATAATACATATACTAGAAACAAAAGAAAAATATTTTTGATTTTTTATACGTTTTATAAAAGCGTAACTTCTTGCGAAGGTTCTACAAGACTAATCGTCTAAACCTTATCGAGACTTTCGACACACAGCCTCCCCGGCAGCGGCGCCATTTGATTCGTTGTGTTTTGGTGTGTGCAAACAACAATTTATCAAAATATCAACAAACGTGAGATTTAATTTGTCGTGAGACAAATAAACATGAAGTAATACGAGTAAACCGTTTAGGAAAACGATTACCTCGCAAAACTTGTGAAAGTGATATTCAAATTGTGATACCGGGAAGTGATTTCCCGGGTCGTACCCCAACGAGGTGTGAATGGAAAGCTTCGAATGAGATTTGGATTAAAATCTTGTATGATTGGAAAGGTTATTTGGTTTTGCGATACGTTAAATTAACGAATTTAGAAAATTAACTAACGAAGGTAAAAGTAAATTAACCTAAGTCAACTAACAAACTAGGAAAAACCTAAAACACTATGGGAAATCATGATTAGTTATCGGGAATCCTAAAAACGTAACCTAATTTAAAAACGTAACGTTTATTTAAAAATTACGCGAGTGCGCAAAATAAAACGTGAATTTTAAGCTACGAAGGTCCTACGGATTTCTAATTAATTTTCTAACGTTCTACAAGACAAAAGAAAATTTTTGAAAAAAAAGAAAATTAATTTTTCGAATTAAACTTTATTTATTACGATTTAAAAATTAATTAACACGAATTAAATTCTGATAAATAAATTACAAAGGCTAAAAATATGGGACTATTTTAGAAAAATTCTACAAGTGAATCAGAATCTAGGAAAAATATAAAAAGGAGGGAAACAGTGCAATAATAAGCCAGAAAAAAGCTTAAAAAGCTGATACGCATAAAAGGCTTTAATCAAACAAAGAAGGGTTACATATTAAATTTTGTAAACTATTAATGAAAAAAAGACCCAAGGGCAAGTGGTGTTGTGTTGTGTGTTACGTTTGTGTGAGGGGTGAGGTCTGGGGTTCGACCTAGATTTTTACACAAATTTTATTTTCTTTTATTTTAATTATTTTTTTTTGTTTACTGCTTCTTAACACAAACACACAAACAAATTTGAAATCCTACAAACGTTTGAAAACAGCTTCTAACAACAATCTGAATTAAAAAGTTAGATTCAAAATCATAAGAGACTTTTGTTTTTGCTATCCAACTCAACAAACTTACAACTGTCAATCAAGCTATAAGCTAAAAACGAGCTAGCTAAGCAAATCAGTGAAAAAAAAAAAAAAAAACAACCACCAGAATGGGAACAAGACCCAGGTCCCAGAGCAACAACAAATTTAACAAAAACAAGAGGGCAGTAGCAGCTAAGGCAACAAGAACACAACAAGCTCAACAAGTATAAGAGCTTGATAAGCCCTAAAAAAATCAAGCAAATTAATAATAACTGTGATAACAACTACCAAGAGCAAAGGACAATAACAAAATGTAACAACAACAAGATCCTAAACTTGCACAAATGCATTAACAAGAATAGTATGTAGCAGCAGTGCCAGTCCAAAAGGGGTGAGTTCAGGGGCAAAAATAAGCAATCAAATAAGCCTAAGAAGGAGAACAAAGTGCACTTCTAACAAGACTACCTAAGTGAGATACTAAGTCAACAAGAATCACAGAAATTTGCCCAGAATTGAGCAAGATATCAACAATAAAAGAAACGGGTCAAACAGGTAACTGGTTGGGTGCAGGGCAGCTTATGCTCAACAGACCAACTTGAGGGCTAGGTTTAACATACCAAATGACCTTCAAACCCCATAATTCTTTTTGATTTAGATTCAACAGCTAGAAAGGATTCCAAAAACTCAAAAAACTTTGACTTTCATCCAGAAATTAATCTTGTGTACTCATTTGAAATCTGCCCCATTTGTGGTGTATGCAAGGTGTGACTTTTAAAATACTTGAGCAATCTTGACTTTGTTTAATTTAGACTGACTCTAATTGACTAAGTAATGTTTATTTAGGGTAAGTAAAACCAAATTTATCAATCTATCCTAATTCTGAGCTGATTCCAAAGATTTAGAACACCAAATTACTAACAGTTAAAACTGTGGGTGAGAATTAGTGTGAGGTTTGACTTTTGCTTTGAAAAGAACCTACCAAAGCTTTGTTTTGGTAAAATAATACCCTAAGAATAATGTACCAACAGTTCCTAACAACTACCAATAACAATTACTAACATTCAAAGCTTGATCCAAACACCCTATATCTACTATTTCTGAAAGATTAAAGAAGCAATGAGTCAGTGACATGATTTAAAACAAGAAACTTACAACTAGAGTCATAATAACATTATATAAGCTAAAATAAGCATAACTAAACAACACAGAATAACTATAAGTAGATATGGCAGATTATACTTGAAAATGAGGTAAGTTTCTTACACGACATCCAAGCTAGTGAACAAAAGAGGACTAGATTCAAAACAATGACCTAATGCTCCCCATAGAGCTCTAAACCAGATTCCATTATCATCTCTGCTACTACTTCATCTCCTTCTTCAATTTTTCTTCATATTTTTGAAGTTTAGCAATTTTTTCTATTTTCTTTTTCTTTTCTGTTTTCTTGTTTTCTTTTTGATTCAAATCAACTCAAGAGTATTTCAAGACATTTTCTTGACAAATATAACAAATTTCAAAGTTAATATAAGAAATCAATAATTTGAGGTGAAATTTGAATTTGCAACAAACTGAAATAGAACTTTGATTAATTTAAAAATTAGAAGTACAATACTGAATTTAAAGAGAAAACAGAAAGATAAAACTAAGATTGGATGCCTTGAAGGCTTACAACAAACTACTATTTATACTACTTAAGAGGGTAGGTAGGAAATTCATTCCTTGTGCTTCCTTTCTGACTTTTAGGGCTGCAATACCATATCTTCAACCTTGCCATCAAATCCCAGCCCTTGATTTATCTTCCAAGTAATCACAGCCTTTGAATTACTTTTTGGGGCCAAACAGTTGTGGGTGGATTGCCAACGTGGAGGGGTTAGGTAGGGTTTTTGAGGAGGGGGAAAGGTTAGTGGGATTGGGATATGGTGGAGAAGACAAGGGAGGATGGTGATGGGGAGATGGTGATGGGGTGTTTGGAGGGATGCAGGTCACGGGTGGTTTGGGGAAGGAGATAGATTTGACTTTGGTCAAATGTACGTTTTTATATAAAACGTAAAAAGAGGGTGTGGGCTATGGTTTGTTATTGGGCTTGGGTAGATTTCTTTTAAATGGTGGGCTGGTGTGAGGGTGTTGGTTGTTTGTCTAAAGTCTTGTGGTGGGCTAATAGTATAAAGGGTCCGTTTGGTATAGATTATTTCACAAGGACCATTTTTGCAATAAGCTGAAACTTCAAGGACCACTTCTGCCATATTTTCAAAATCACTCCAAGGGCTATTTGTGTCCACCATTTATTTCCCAAGGACCTTTGTTGCATATTCTCCAAAGAAAGATCACCCGGGGACCAATTCTGCCAAATTTGCAAAGTACAGGGACCAAACATGCCAATTGTGAAATTTCAAAGGTTTAACTTGAAATCTTTTGAAAATTTTTTACCCAAAGATCATTTGTGATTCATTTTGACTTTTAAAGAGCAAGGGTTGACTTTTCTTTGAAATGACTGACCAGGGACTAGTTTTGTAAAACTTTGAAAGTTGGGGGACTGAAACTGCCAATTATGCAAATTTTGTTCGTTTTTCGTTTGTTTTCACTCGTTTTGCATATAAAACACGATCTTTGGGATTTTCTTTGTATTTTGGTGCATTTTTGAGTGTTTTTAATTATTTTGCAGTTCAGATTTGACTAAAAATGATGAGTATTTACACACTCATCAGGGTGCAATTCCCACGTACCTGTAACTTTAAGATTTAATACAAACCTCCAACTATTTGCAGCCTAATCATGCTCAAGGAAAGAAAAAAAACCTACAATATTATAGTAAGAAATTACTCCATTTCATTCATAGCGAAACCACTAAATGTCACCCGATGAATTAAAAGAAGTTGCAGTTTATTGGATAAAAATTTATACATGTTAGTATCTTAACGAAACTAATGTGACCTACAGCCATGATGCTATAACATTGCTCTCAAGATATTGGCATTATAAGCATTTAATAACTCAAGAAGTCGACACCACATAATTGGCAAAAAGCCTGGGATGACTCTTCCAGGAATAGCAGTCATCGTCTTATTGCTATGGGAGAACTTAATTGCCGGCACTGGTCTAGGCATAGCAGTTTCCATCTTATTGTTAACCAAACTATAAGTACATCATAAAAATTCAATTAAGTATCAACTTAAACAAAGAAATTGAACAAAGATGATCCAATCTTGACCACCCTTTTACTTCCCTATAGGAACTTTAGAGCAATCTACAAGTCATGCGTAAATATACCTAAATGCATCAGCAATACAATCTTTTAAAAGACATGACGATCAATAAATTGTATAAGATTTACTAAGATCAATCACTTGTCCTGTTTAATCCCGTAAACCACAACAATGAATATTTTACTTGTAAACCTTGTGTGAGTTAAATTTAAATTTTGCAAGTTGCGAGCAGAGAAGTTGCATTGGGTACGTTATCTTCCAAAGGTGTCAAAATATCGCATATTGTTTTTAAGTGCTTTCATGATTGCTAATTAAGTTAGTTCAACACATAATAGGCTAAACAGGTCCTCTTAAACATGTCCTCAACTGGGAAGGATCACTTCTATATGTTCATATTAGACTAAATAAAAAATGTGGCAAAATGGATATGTTCATATTGTTTTTAAGTACAATGAAATTAATAATACTAAAATTTAGTACCGATATTAAGAATAAGACATATACCTTAGGATCCTTGCGATGCGTGGGAATTGCACCAGGCTTTACCTCTCGAGGGATCTCGAGAAGCTTACAACCCCCACCAGGTAGTGTACCTGATCGTTGTAGTATAGTATAGTGACAAGTACCAGGGGATTGATCGTTCAACTCAGGAATAGTGTCGCTAGAATTAGAAAGCCTAAAAATTAGGTCTAGAGGTGAGGGATGATTCTTTTTGTATTTTTATATTTTTATAAAAGCAAGTAAAAATCTCGGTTTTGGAAGGATGGGCGGAATTAGTTGCTAGTCAACTAACCCAATAACTAAGATGCAATCAAAATAAAATAACAAAAATGAAAATAAACTAAATTAAACTAGTGGTGTGAGCAATATGTGGGAGAATTGTGTTTACTTAGATTTCACTACTCTCTAGATATCTTTTACAGGTTAATTACTTGTTATAGTTGCGTGGATGACGGGTTATATTCCTTAATACCATTCATGGGGTGGCGTACTTACTTCCCCAATTCTATAAGCTCCTACTTCACTCCTATGTCGAGCCGGCTAAGAAGCTCCTAACATGGTATCACTAGAATTCGCTCATGCATTAAATACAACTATAAAAACCTAGTACACATCGGTTCATGTTTCTTAAGACGTTCAAGCAAGTTACACAATGGAGATCTGCCAGTTTTCTTAAGCCTAACATTGAAATCATTCATTCATTACAACTATAAACAAGCAATCAACCTATAATCAACATCTTGGTTTCATTACATCTAAGCAAACACACAAAAGATCTAGCCTAGCATGTTAAAATCAAGACAAACATAAGATATATTCAAACAACACATAGACATATTGAATGAATTGAAAAAAGACTTATCTTAATTGAAGATGAAGGGTTTCAAGGGGTGAAAACCCTTGAAAATACTGTTACAAATGACCTAGGGTTTATTAGGTTCGACCCTAGAATTCTCCACACAAGTTCCCCTCTTAATGAATGAAAAACAGAAAAGTATATATAGATTTTGTGAGGTGACGGCGTCAAGAGGAAATTTCTGACGCCGTCATCTCGCCGCCAATAAAGTTTTCGGGCTGCCTAGATCTGGGTTTGATGCCGTCATGTGTAATTCTGCTCCAGGCCGTCACCAAAATAACTCTTGACGCCCTACTTCTGACGCCGTCACGTTTTCTCTGGGTTGTCATGCATTTTGCTCCTGACGCCGTCATATTTTCCTTCTTGACGACGTCAGGTACTGTTCCCAGCATGGAAAATTAAGTCTTTGCCGTTTTCTTCACTTTTATGCTCCAAAAACGTCCAAAAAGCTTTCTTTTCCAGAATTCACTCCCAAAGTACCTAAAATCACAAAAGGAACGATTTAGGGCAATATTTGATCAAATAAATTCCAATTCCGGCTTAAATGACCCCCTAAAAACGGTTCATTTTTCGCCTCATCATATACCCTTACACTTGGGATTTGCTTGTCCTCAAGCAAATGTGCTTTTATTCTAGTCAAAATACAAGTTAGGGGTCATTTAACACTAATATAAAAGTAATTACAACAAATAATCGTTCCACTAAAGACCAAAGACAAGCACGGAGGTCATACACTAGCACCTCACAAATAGTGTTTAGATACTCACATCTCTCGAGTGTAATAAAGTATATATCACAATATGGAAATGGAAAACATCTCTCACTACCTGTCATAACAAAATAGATTAACATAGGCTTGGGAAATGATCAAACCTCCACCACATGGCGTAAGCACCTAGGATAAACTATCAAAGAGGTCTTTTAAATGGTTGTAACGTTAGGTGTAGGGATATGGAATACACGGTTTTGTTGGATATAGGCAGTCTTTACTGGTGGCGAGTTAATCATCTTGGTTAATTACATGTACACTATGGCGTTGCTAAGCCAAGACTAGACTCGACTTAAGCTAATAAATGAAAAATAACAAAAACATAAAATGAACATAGAATGAAACGGGATGGTAGTCCATATGTTTTTTCTCTTTTCTCTTTTTCTATTTTTTTTTTCTTTCTCTAAATTTTTCGTTTTTTTTTTTTTTTTTTTTTTTTTTTTTTTTTTTTTTTTTTTGCATACACTCTTACCCTACCATCCAAAATAATACATCATAGGGAATGAACATTCCCCTTACACTTGAATTTTTACATATTTTACAATAAACTAATCTAATGACTCGAATCAAGATAATCAAAACACTTGGAGTACTTTTAAGATTAACGCACATATTGGGGTAATAATATGATGTTCTTCCCCATTACTCTATAAAATAAGTACTTTACCCATGAGTCCCAATCGTCCCAAAACAATATGTACAAGGATATGACTCGACTTAGCAACCATGTAATCAATTAGATAATTAACTAAGGGTTTAAAACATATAACAATAATGCACTAAAGATGAGTGCATACACGGAAGGCTAAGGCGATTTGGGTGTACATTTAAATGGGGTGTAACAAATTCTTCCTTTAAGTAAGATGCTTAAAGTTAGAAACGAAAAGATAGGCTCGGAGGGGTGTACTAGGGGTTTCGTGTACTAAAAATGAGTACAACGCTAAGGTGCGGGAAAAATTAGTTGACTTAAACAAACCATAAAATTGAAATTCAACGTGAACATAAAAATAGAAATTATCCATGGCCAACAGAGGCCATAACCTAAACTAGTATAATCCAAATTGTTTCAAATTACACCATCATGAATAAATTGTTCAAACATCATAAACATCAAGACAAATCATTGGGGAGGGGGACCATAACGGTAGTCACAACCAGGAGGGAGGTGCCCAGTGTACCCGTAGGGAGGGTAGTCTATCTCACGACCAGGGAATGGGTCGATATGTAGCTGGGGCTCGATCTGATCACGGGTGGAGAGGTGCTGGATCTAGCGGATGGTATGATCATACATCCAATCAAAGCGCTTGTCAGTGGTGGTACGCCATGCGTCCACCTGACCCATCCAGGCCCCCTGGTGTGCCTGTTAGTCTCCCCGACCCATGTGTCGGTAATAATCTGCAGACCCAACCTCATAATCCCTGAACTGTGGCTGCTGGGGCACTCCCTCATCATCATCATCATCATCATCATCATCATCCTCAGCACCATCAGGTCCTCCCGCAATGTACCAGGTATAGGACCCATACCCCAGATCCATAACAATGCTCATCTGCTGGGATTTAGCCCTCACCACCCTACAAGTCCCACAGTCGCTCAGGTACCCCATGATCTCAGGAATAAGTAGCCCATAAGATCGAGCCAACCGGGTCACGAACATCCCCCCATACACCTTGTCAATATCCCTCTCCCCCACACTGGTCTTCAAATAGCTTGCTACCCAAAATGGGATGTTACAGTAAACATCCGCAGAAAACATGGTGTACAGGTAGAAGAGATTTGAAGCCGTGACACGGTGAGTGATGCCATGACACCCCGACAAGCTGTAGGTGATGCACCTGTGGGCCAACCTGATCATGGGGTCCCTGATTGAGGCCGCCCCAGTAGTCGAGGTGTACACCCCATTCCCAATACTCGGCCAAAAATTGGCACACCTCAATTCGTTCCTCACCGTCTCCCCATGCAACAACCTCTGCATAAAACCCCCTTCAACAGCCTCCTCCCTAGTGTACAAACCTATCCTCCATCCAAACTCAGTAACCGAACATGATCGAATCTCTCCCCCCAATCTGAAGTAAATGGTGGTACCCCCATATCTGTCCTGGCCTTAGCTAAATCAAAGCGAAAAGTCGCAAAGAACTCCCTAACCAACTCACTGTAAACAGTCTCCCTCATCCTGAACAATCTCTCCCATTGAGGACCCGTAAATCCATCAGTTTGGATCCTCCCCAAGAACTTACCCTCAAGACCTTGGGACCTCAGAAACTCCCAATCAATCACATCTCCAGCATCAATATGGGGATAAACAAGTTCCGCATACTTAGTTGTAGCGGCGTCATTATCAAACTCACTCCATCTGTGCACCAAATCCCCATAGTTAACTCGTTGGGACCTAGACGAGCTACCACGGTGTTGTCGTGATCGTTTGCTCATTTTCCTGGAAAAAGACTGGAACGAAAATGGTTAGAATGAGAGTTTTACGAGTTTATTCTGTCAGACACATCTGACACCGTCAGGAAGGGAAACTTGACATCGTCAGACCCTGCAAAAATCCATTCATGCAATTACGAGGGAAAAATCAATTTTCAAACTCTAAATCCATGACCCAAACACTCTTTTATGCAGAAAACATGAGTGGGGGGTCAAAAAAATCCGTGGTGTGAAAGATTTTTCCGCAATTAACGCATGATTCGAGTCGACCACTATCACCTAATGGTAACCTCATGGTTACAAAACATCTAAGGAAGGGCATTATGATTTATCAAAGATGGGTCAATGATAGGGTTTCAGATGATGGGGGTTTTCAAAATTGGTAGGTCCTAAGGATAATTAAATGAAAAAGGATGAAGAAAAACTACTTACAATGTAGAGATTTGTCACAGAAGATGTCGGATTGGATGATGGAGACTCGGAGGTGGAGCAGCAATTTGGGTGTGATTTGTGGGGTATGAGTTGAAAGTGATGGAGTTTGGGTTATTATTGCTGAAAAAACGAGGTGACGGCGTCAAGAGTTAAGATCTGACGCCGTCAGATGCCCGTATCATGAACTCAAAGTGGCATTTTCAAATTCAGTCCCTGCACTAATGTAGATAGCTAAACATAGGTAAAAACTATGAGTAGCTATCCCGTTAGTAAAGTCCACCAGGGTCAAACATTTCATTACTGTCACGGAGAGAGATGTGGTTGTCAAAAGGGGTGGGTGAGGTTTCAGTTAAGTTGTAACCTTTGCATTGGTCAACGGTGGGTACAAAGAGGAATCGTTCCATAAAGGGTCCCAAAGCTGTGGTGTTTTTGAGGTGCAACCCCTTCACACCAGGTTTAAAACCAAAGGAACGTCTCTTGCACAAATTGGGGAGCGTGGTTTGCAAGCATCCAACGAAAATGTTCTGAAATTGCGAGTTCTTCTCCCCCTGAGGGTGCTCACAGAAGTAGGGGTGATTGATGGTGAAGCACTTGAAAAGGATTTATCATCATCCTCTTGGTCACACACCAAACGGGTTGGGACTTCAAAGATTTTTTCGATTTTTCTTGGTGTGGATTTTTCCTTAATCTTCTCCTTAATTCTTGATATGAATTTGTCTGCTAAGTCCATAAAAGCATTACGAGTGCTCTCCATGCGTGCTTCTAAGTGCCGAATTTATTTTTCCTGATTATTCATGAAGGTTACTATTATCCCTTCGAACTCCTCTTGTCGTGAACGTTCAGGAAAATTATACTTGTTAATCATACTCACACATATATCAGGACTCCTCGTGGTTTCAACTGCAGGCACTTCAGATCTCATTAATTCCTTTACCTGCTTCTCGATATTTCCCAATAATTGTTCCTGGGTAGCGTTTACGTAATCAAGATTCCCATTACTTGAAAACATCGGGTCCTCCCATCCTTCTTCTTCGTATTGTGCTAACCCCTCAAGAACTTTCCAGCATTCATCAACACTAAGTCTGTTTAGCCTGCCATTGGCTGCGTAATCTATAGCCCTTCTCGTTTGATAATTAACTTTATCGTAAAAGATTTGAATCTGGAACCATGGTTCAATGCCATGATGAGGGACTTTTTGGAGTAGGTCTTTGTATCGAGTCCATGCTTCATAAAAGGTTTCACCTTGATGTTGTTGGAACATCAAGATATCATTTCTAAGCTTGGTAGTTCTCCCCGGTGGGAAAAAATGAGCAAGGAAACGAGTGGTGAGATCATCCCATGAGGTGATGGATCCCGCGGGTAAACGTTCAAGCCATTGACTAGCTTGATCACGTAGAGAGAATTGGAATAAGCGTAATCGGGTCGACTCTCTAGTTGTAACCTCAAGGTCTATGGAATCTACGATTTTAAGGAAGTCCTTGAGATGTTGATTTGGATCTTCGGAACGAAGTTCATGGAATGCACATCCGCTTTGCACCAACCGGATGGTGTCGGATCGCAAGGGAGACACATTGGCTCCTTGGGTGAGCTCAATGGTGTTTCGATAGCCTTGGTGGCTAGGTCGGGAATACTCTCCTAGGGTTCGGGGCCTAAGAGGTTGGATAGCTAGTGGTGGGTTTTGTGGGGGGTCTTGTTGTGGTGGGTTGATGGGTTCAAAGATATTACCACCTTCCATGATGTCGGATGGTAAAGATTACGAACAAAAACACGAAGAAATGAGATAGACTAAAGAAAACCTAAAAATAAAAATAAAATCTTACTAGAAAGGAATCTAGCAAGTAGACCTAATAAAAAGAAATCCTAACCTAGACAATAACTATTCCCCGGCCTGCAGCGCCAAAAACTTGATGCGTGGGAATTGCACCAGGCTTTACCTCTCGAGGGATCTCGAGTAGCTTACAACCCCCACCAGACAGTGTACCTGATCGTTGTAGTATAGTATAGTGACAAGTACTGGGGTATTGATCGTTCAACTCAGGAATAGTGTCGCTAGGATTAGAAAGCCTAAAAACTAGGTCTAGAGGTGAGGGATGATTCTTTTTGTATTTTTATATTTTTATAAAAGCAAGTAAAAATCTCGGTTTTGGAAGGATGGGCGGAATTAGTTGCTAGTCAATTAACCCAATAACTAAGATGCAATCAAAATAAAATAACAAAAATGAAAATAAACTAAATTAAACTAGTGGTGTGAGCAATATGTGGGAGAATTGTGTTTACTTAGATTTCACTACTCCTTAGATATCTTTTATAGGTTAATTACTTGTTATAGTTGCGTGGATGATGGGTTATATTCCTTAATACCATTCATGGGGTGGCGTACTTACTTCCCTAATTCTATAAGCTCCTACTTCACTCCTATGTCGAGCCGGCTAAGAAGCTCCTAACATGGGATCACTAGAATTCGCTCATGCATTAAATACAACCATAAAAACCTAGTACACATCGGTTCATGTTTCTTAAGACGTTCAAGCAAGTTACACAATGGAGATCTGCCAGTTTTCTTAAGCCTAACATTGAAATCATTCATTCATTACAACTATAAACAAGCAATCAACCTATAATCAACATCTAGGTTTCATTACATCTAAGCAAACACACAAAAGATCTAGCCTAGCATGTTAAAATCAAGACAAACATAAGATATATTCAAACAACACATAGACATATTGAATGAATTGAAAAAAGACTTATCTTAATTGAACATGAAGGGTTTCAAGGGGTGAAAACTCTTGAAAATACTGTTACAAACGACCTAGGGTTTATTAGGTTCGGCCCTAGAATTCTCCACACAAGTTCCCCTCTTAATGAATGAAAAACAGAAAAGTATATATAGATTTTGTGAGGTGACGGCGTCAAGAGGAAATTTCTGACGCCGTCATCTCGCCGCCAGTAAAGTTTTCGGACTGCCTATATCTGGGTCTGACGCCGTCATGGGTAATTCTGCTCCAGGCCGTCACCAAAATAACTCTTGACGCCCTACTTCTGTCGCCGTCACGTTTTCTCTGGGTCGTCATGCATTTTGCTCCTGACACCGTCATATTTTCCTTCTTGACGCCGTCAAGTATTGTTCCCAGCATGGAAAATTAAGTTTTTGCCGTTTTCTTCACTTCTATGCTCCAAAAACTTCCAAAAAGCTTCCTTTTCCAGATTTCACTCCCAAAGTACCTAAAATCACAAAAGGAACGATTTTGGGCAATATTTGATCAAATAAATTCCAATTCCGGCTTAAATGACCCCCTAAAAACGGTTCATTTTTCGCCTCATCATATACCCTTACACTTGAGATTTGCTTGTCCTCAAGCAAATGTGCTTTTATTCTAGTCAAAATACAAGTTAGGGGTCATTTAACACTAATATAAAAGTAATTACAACAAGTAATCGTTCCACTAAAGACCAAAGACAAGCACGGAGGTCATACACTAGCACCTCACAAATAGTGTTTTAACTCACATCTCTCGGGTGTAATAAAGTATATATCACAATATGGAAATGGAAAACATCTCTCACTACCTGTCATAACAAAATAGATTACCATAGGTTTGGGAAATGATCAAACCTCCACCACATGGCGTAAGCACCTAGGATAAACTATCAAAGAGGTCTTTTAAAGGGTTGTAACGTTAGGTGTAGGGATATGGAATACACGGTTTTGTTGGATATAGACAGTCTTTACTGGTGGCGAGTTAATCGTCTTGGTTAATTACATGTACAATATGGCGTTGCTAAGCCAAGACTAGACTCGACTTAAGCTAATAAATGAAAAATAACAAAAACATAAAATGAACATAGAATGAAACAGGATGGTAGTCCGAATGTTTTTTCTCTTTTCTCTTTTTCTATTTTTCTTTTTCTTTTTCTATATTTTTCGATTTCTTTTTCTTTTTTTTTTCTTTTTTTTTTTGCATACACTCTTACCCTACCATCCAAAATAATACATCATAGGGAATGAACATTCCCCTTACACTTGAATTTTTACATACTTTACAATAAACTAATCTAATGACTCGAATCAAGATAATCAAAACACTTGGAGTACTTTTAAGATTAACGCACATATGGGGGTGATAATATGATGTTCTTCCCCATTACTCCATAAAATAAGTACTTTACCCATGAGTCTCAATCGTCCCAAAACAATATGTACAAGGATATGACTCGACTTAGCAACCATGTAATCAATTAGATAATTAACTAAGGGTTTAAAATATATAACAATAATGCACTAAAGATGAGTGCATACACGGAAGGCTAAGGCGATTTGGGTGTACATTTAAGTGGGGTGTAACAAATTCTTCCTTTAAGTAAGATGCTTAAAGTTAGAAATGAAAAGATAGGCTCGGAGGGGTGTACTAGGGGTTTCGTGTACTAAAAATGAGTACAACGCTAAGGTGTGGGAAAAATTAGTTGACTTTACTAGCCAAGTAATATGACTTAAATGGTCAAGTAATTATGATACGGGTTTAAACAAAAGGGTGATCCTAATTCCTCTTATCATGTAGTAAATCCTACTACACGAATGTAGTCTCACAAGCGGTCTCGGGATGCATCACTAACGCAAGTTGTAGAATCTAAATGTTACTGGTACACTCATAAGCACTAATAGTAAATGGTTTTCCTATCAAATCTAAAGGCGAACCTCACATATCATGGGTCGTTATGCGATCATCGGTTGTAAGTTTATATCTTACAAAGTGTTTGGAAAAATTTATGATCTCAATACTGTTTATCTGTTATAAAAAAAACTCATTGGCTGATAATGTGAAGTAATACGAAATAGCTTTTAAAAGTACTAAAGCATATTAGAGTTATGATCTCAATACTGTTTTCCGTAATAAAAAAAACTCATTACTTGGTATCAAATTCTTATAGGATTCACTCATGTAAAATAGAAACAGACACATTTTTATAGAAAAAATCGCAAACTTACCAAGAAAGGGCCTTATTAGTTCGGTCCTATTTTTGATATTTTGACAGGTTTGGTCAAGTAGGTTGCTTCCAGTTTCTTCCTCCATTCTGTTGGTATACAAAACCCCCAAATTAAAAAAAAAAAAAAAAACTCCTAATTTCAAAATTAAACAAAATTAACAACAAAAACTCAAATTCCACATAAATTAAACTATAAACAACGCTTAATTGACAACACGAAGCAATAATTCAAACAAAACCCGTAACAAAAATTCAATAAACCTAATTTCTGTTAGACATTGTAAAATAAGAAAATTAAGAGTAAACATGCAAAGAGAGAACAGAGAGTACCATCAAGGTGCTGTGTTTTTTGTCTAGCCAAATGAGCTACAACTTCTAGAAATTGATATTTAGGTTCTTGATGATATGACTTAACCCCGATTTCGAAAAAACCCTAAAAATCAAATTTGGAGGTCCACATATAAATGCATCAACTAATCAACCAAAAAATCCAAAAATCAAAGAATCAATGATACCATAATTGATGAAAATCGAATTAGGGTTTTTTTTATAAATAATGAATGGTGTGATATTTTATCATGAAAAATCTTGATCTTTGATCATCAAAACAGTTTTTGGTTCAGCCATAATTTTTTTAGGGCGACTTTTTTAGTGATTGAAACTAATATTTGATCATGAAAAAGAATAATCTCTGATCATCAAAACAACTTTTGAATCAATTATAATTTTTTAAGGCAATTTTTTAGGGTTTGTGGTGTGCGCTTTTCCAGGGTTTTTTAGGGCTATTATTCAAAATTAATCAAAAAACAACAAAACTAATTCAATTTTATAAATTATTGCAAGTCAAAAAAATGATGAAAATCAGAGTATACCTGATTGAATCGAAGATTCAGATACGTGAATAGATGATTCCACAATCGAATATGGTTACAGATTACACATTTGTTACATAATGATTTATCATAAATTGCTTTAATTTGCTTGGATCGGGATAATGATTGTTCGTGTATTTGATTTTCGTTTAGTTTAGAAAAGGGGATCTAGAGAATATTGTGCGTGTTTTTTGTATACAGGTGTAACAAATGAAGAGTTAAACATTGATTCCGCCCCCCCCCCCCCCCTTTTTTTTGAAAGTCAATGCTTAGAATACCAAGTTGTTTCTGGGCGTTGGATCAAAAGTAATATCCAGGTGGCAGGTTTTAAAGAATTTTGGGGAGAGATCAAATTTTCAAAACCCTGTTTTATTAATATAGTTGATGTTTAATAAGCTTGCATAACCTCTCATCTCTGTTTAATAAGCTCATATAAGCTGCTTAATAGCTTATTGTGATTACTAGTCTTTGGTTTAATCTTAAAGTTATTAAGTTCAAAAAAGTCAACAAAATGGTCAAATAAGCTGTTTGGAATATAAGCTAGCAAGGGAAGAGCTTATAGGGTCTTACTAGCGTGTCTTTGACAAGCTAGAGCTTGTAGATAAGCTATTAAGAGCATTCAGCCCTGTTTTGAGCAAGGGCTTTTGTAAGTCTTCTTTAAATTCTATTTTTAAGTACTAAACTGCTTATTGCTTACTTTAAATGCTTATTTGCTTTATTTCTGTTTAAATCTGCTTATTTAAATCTCTTATGGTTATTTAGTTCTTATTTGTAGCCTGAATCTCATTTAGATTATGTTTTTGTTTAAAAACCATAAAAACCAAAAAAATAGCTTAATCTAGTTAGCTTATTTCTATTGCTTATCTATAGTTGAAAGTTGCTTTTTATGAATTAATAAACTTAGTTAATCATCTGATTTCAAGTCCTAGCTTATTTTTTTTATTTTTTTTTTGTCTAAAACAGTTTAAAAAAGCAAACAGTTACTTATAGGGGTGTTTGGTATAAGCCCAATTTTTGAGTTTTGGTCTTTAAGTCTAATTCATTTAGCTTTAATCTTCTTAGTAATAGTTTTTAATTAAGTTAAAGCATTTTTACTTAAATAAATAGCTTATGGGTCAGTTTCTTAAAAGTCTAGGGTCAAAATTAGTTTTAAGTTAAAGTGCTTTTCAGGTGTTGTTTTGAGTCTAAAACAATCTATATAAGATTTTTTCTTTTTATCTTTTTTTAGTAGTTTTTGTCATGTGCTATAAAAGTCCTAGGTCATTTAGTATTTTATTATAGTCTGTGTCAAATTTTGAAAAAACCAAAAATAGTGTTTGTTAGGTCTGTTTGTCAGCTTATTATTAAGCTGACAATAAGTCAAAGATTTTGAAATCGGTTTACAAGTTATTAAGTTAGAGTAATATGTTATTTTTAACTTATTAGCTTATTTCAAAGTTATTTAGTAGCTTATTTTAGTGTCCAAAAAGTAGTGTTTAGGTCTGTCAGCTTTTAATCCAAAGTCATAAAGTGTCTGATATAGCTACCTTATTAGCAATTTATTAAGCTCAAAACAAGTCCAAAATCCTTGAATTTGATTTTACAAGTTTATCTACTTCTTACCCATGTTGTGTTATAGTTTTCAAATATTAGCTTGTTGATTTATAGCTTTTACATTAGCTCAAAGTAGCTTAGATAGACTGTTTGGTTGTGCAGGTTTAGCACTTATCTTATTTTTAGCTTTTTAGTTTCTAGCTTATTTAAGACAACTAATTTAGGTTAATTTAGCTTATTTAGTTTGCATTAGGTCTGTAGTAGCTTAATTTGTTTATATTTTAGCTCATAACCTCTATTTAAGCTTAATCAATTTTAGTTTTTAGCTTTTAAAACTTTTTAGGAACTGTTTTGCCTTTTTTTGCTTATTTACTAGCTTATTCTAAATTTTCAAAAATTTTGTTTTCACATAAAAGTTCTAATTTTAGCTTATAAACAAGTTTCAAAAATATAATTTGCAAAAAGGGCAGCTTTGGAAGTTAGGGGGTGAGTGGCGACTCGAACCCCTGGCCTCAACAAAGCCTCAACCTTAACACACAACACCCTTACCACTGCGCCCTTGGGACTTGTCCTGTCATAAGGTGCGGTGGTAATTCTTTTATTCTTTTTTTTAGCCTAATTGACTTATTAGCTTATTTTCAGTTTATTTCAATAAGTTTTTTCTCCAAACTTATTTTTCCTAGAATCCTTATCACTTTTAGCTCTTTTCCTGAATGTTTCAGATTTTTCCATTTTAGTTTAATATTTTAATAATATTTTTAGTTTAAAATAGTTTTTAATTCATAATAAATAAAATAAAATTCAGAAAAATACAAATTTTTGTCTAAAATTATTTTTAAGTATTTAAGGATTTAAAAAAAAAATTGCGTTTTTCGGGTTAATTTTTCAAAATTTAGGTTTTTAAGGCTCGTTAAGATCCCGTAAGTTCGCGTTTTAAGGTAAATTTGCGCTTTAGCTTATTTGTGCTTAGCTTATTTATTTTATGTGCTTATTATTTGCTTTTTAGTGTATGTTTTATAATTTTAGTAGTAAATTCCATAAAATCTTTCACTATTCAAAATCACCCGATAACGATCCGAACGCGATTTTCCATTCACATTCAGTTGGGACTTAAAACGATCTGGGAATATAATATATTTCTAGAATATATTTTAGTTTGACTTTTCTTGACCAAATTGGGATTTTCATTCTCGATTAGAAAGTGAATTGATCATTTGGTCCGGCACTTTCACACTTAAATATACTATATATACTATCACAAACACCATTATTCATGACATAATCATTTATTTTATGATCTTATGCATGTTATTTATTTTTATGTGTTGATTTCATGACACTAGCCTGCCCATTCGGGCCATGAAATTAATTTGAAAATAAATATGGTTAAATCATACTAACAATACAATTTTTTTATAACGACAACTGACAATCTCACAAGAACTAGAGATAGTATAAATACTTAATTATATTGTATCAAATAACCTATCAAGTGTGACGTAATATGAAATGTGTTAACAATAGTCTTACAAGAACTAGAGATGATATAAAGCAACAAGTAAGGTATGTCACAATAACACAAACTTGGACACATTATAAATATCATGCCATGACATAAACACAACTAACACAATGCGAAAAGTTCCGTACAAAACAAAATTTTTTTAAAGAACAAATCCCTTCATCTCAACCATCCATCTCTTTTAAATCAAAGGGTGTAGATTAATTGCCATTTTAATACAATTAATTATTAAAGGGCATTTTTATAACATCACTCAAAATTAACACATGGTCGGTTACACCCATCTTAGTTACTTATTTCATTTCATTTCTTCATTTCACACTCTCTCTCATTTACTCTCACTAATAAATGTTTCATCAACTACAGTGACGTAATCAACCACCAGCACCACAAACCATCACCACAATGACATCATCAACCGCCACTACAAATGCCGTCAAGCCACCACACCAAACGGCCCAACCACTCACCAACAACGACCTTCCACGTCATCATCACCATCACATCACTTTTCTTTTTATCATCACACCATCTAACCACCACCATTCACCACAACACCACCCAACAACCGGACACATCATCCTACAAACCGAAAACAACAACTATGTTAATAGATATGGTGTTCAATTTTTACTTGGTTCAATATCATAAAAGGAAAAAGTACAGAGTAATTACCAAAAAAGCGTGATATCATGACCCATTTACCAAAAAGTAACTAAAGGAAATTAAATTTCTTTGTCTTAACAAAATGAACTTACAAATACAGTGAAATAGTACTCGTATGTAAGAGAGAAGTATGTGTGAAGAAAAAGATAGTGACAAGACATTTGAAATTTAGTGGGGCTCTATTGGATTTCTGCAAATGTTTCAATTTTTTTATATTTCTTTTTGCAATTTTCAATATTGTGACTAGACAAATGAAAGTTAATAGGCCAAATACCCAACTCAACATCAATTTCCAATACAAGTCGATCGAGAATTTCATATTTGGGTCGCGTTTTGAGATTTGGGTCGCGTTTTTATTTTTTTAAATAAAACGTGGGTCGCTTTTTTATTTAGGTTGCGTTTACTTTGCAAATTTTGATTGCGTTTAAATAACTTGGGTCACGGTTTTTACAAAATGTATCGCATTTTTATTTTACAAATGGCCACCTCAACTTTTTTGGTACTTCGTATTATTTAGAATTCTAAATATTATGTTGATGAGAGAATCACACGTGATCCACCAAAGAATCACATGGGATTTTGTATAAATCACATGTGATTGTCGTAAAAGAATCTCAGAACTAATAAATTTTTATGAGAGAATCACACGTGAACTACCAAAGAATCACATGATAGTTTTGTACAAATTAAATGTGATTGCTGTAAAAGAATCTCAGGACTAATAAAAAATGTATACTTTAGTATTTTATGAGGGAATCACACGTGATCCACCAAAGAATTACAGTAAAACCTCTATAAATTAATAATGTCGATAAAATTAAATATTTGTCCAGTCCCAATTTGGGACCAGTACAAATTTGGACCTCAATCGATAAAATAATAAGATAATAATTTTTTTATATTGGTCCCAAAGAAACTATAAATTAATAATGACTAAAAATCCCACATGTATATATAGAGGCCATATGTAATTGGAATTTGTACAAATTCAATTAATTCAATTAAGATCATACGTAATTGGAATTTGTCCCAACGAAACTAACTTTTTACTTATTCAAAAATAATGAACTTAACAAATTCAATTAATTTATGAATGTGAATTCATAAAATGTTAATTGAAACTTGTTTTTCTAATTTATTTTTCATCTCTAACTAGTATACATTATAACTAGCATATTGAAATTGGAAATTTAAAGGCAATACATAAGACCTCTTTAAATTAATAAATTATTAATTTATTGATATAATAATATCTCTATAAATTAATAAAATATCTCGGTCTCAACACTATTAATTTATATAGGTTTTAATGTACATGGAATTTTGTACAAATCCCATGTAATCTTTACAAATTTTAATAAAGAGTTATACTTTAATATTTTATGAAAATCACATGTGATTTATTACTTTTAAAGATCAAATGTGACTTGTGAAATCACATGTGGTTTTTTTTGTAACATGGGCTATCGACTCGACATTGCGAGCTGGCTAAAATCACATGTGATTTTAATGTGATAATATTAAAGTCATGTGGGAAGGGTTAATTATTTGGATTTTGGAGTCGGTGTGTATAATTGGGAATTCGTCAACTGTTTTGATGGCAAGTGGTTAATAGAATCACACGTGATCCACCAAAGAATCACATGGATTTTGTATAAATCACATAGACCATAAAAGAATCTCATAACTAATAAAGAGTGTATACTTTAAATTTTATCACACATGATCCACTAAAGAATCACATGGGATTTTTGTACAAATTACATGTGATTTTTGAAGACGCCTTAGAATGTTGCAATTGAAGCTCAAGTTCCCTTGATTGCTTCTCGAGTAAACTCATCTTTTTTAGAACTATTTTCGTTGTTTATTTTATTTTGTTTTTATTTATTTTTTTTGGTAATTTTTTAAGGCAATATATTAACAAGAAAATAACCGCAATCAAACCAAAAAACAAACAAAGACATCCACTTATCAATAAGATGATTAAATGAAGTGGACCAAAAAAATAAAACAAAATAAAAGCTTCATTACAAAACTAAAGACAAAAAAGACCACAAATAAACAACAAAAAAGACAAAAACTACATTGCACATTCATATGTATTGAATCACGTGAGCAAAAGTGACGTCATGGGCAAAAAGTAATGAGGTGGCACCACTTTTGCCTATGACACCACATTACGGCACCAACTGTACCTAGCGCTCTAAGACATTTTAACCTTTTTTCAATGTGATCAACCAAAAAATCACATGTGATTTTACAGCAAATCACATTTCTAGATTAAAACAGAATCAATGTGTTTCAGTTTATAATAGCAAAAAGTAAATTACCTGTGACTTACATTTTTTTTCATAACAAAACAAAATAAAATAAATAAAATAACAGAACCACACGTGATTTCACAAATTTGTTTTATAAAGTTGATTTGATATTGAATATCACATGTGATTTATTACTTTCAAGATCGCACATGACTTGTGAAATCACATGTGATTTTTTTCTGTAAGCTATGTTCATCAATTCTATTCCATTCTGACCCACAAGAAAAGTAGTTTAAATGTCACAACCAAACTCTGGTAAATGCGACACTAGGTGTGGGGTTTAAATTAAGTAAGTTGCCTGATTGAGTTAGTTACCCATTTACAGTACAAAGAGTAAACTTTGAGTCAAAATTGTATGAGTCATGAGCTACCATGTAAATGAATACTATAACCTTTTGCACCAAAGTGGCATTCTATATGATTAATGTGACAAGAATCTATACTGAAATAAGACCCACATATCCAGCATACAGCATCAATAAAAATGAAAGAATGTATGCACATGCGACAATGACAGGTTCCTTCATTCCACATGCTTCAAGATGGTAATGCAAGGGAACCATTCTGAACAAACGATGCCCAATTCCGTGCAGGTGTTTGGTTGTCTTGAAGTAGGATACCTAGCACATCAGGGTAAGTTGAGAATGCAAGTGAATTGTTGGAGTCCATTTACTTGCAAATGGCTCGAGGCAAAACATGTCGAACACAAAAACTAGTTATGAAGGTTACATTTCAAAGGGGCCAAAGTCTTGTAAAGTGTAAAAATTATTGCATACATAATACAATCTTAAAATTATTATTGTATTTTTAAACCTATTTAAATTATTAACAATAAAAAATATTTGGTTTAAGAGATAAAACAAAGTGCTTGCGAGTTGACCCAACCAGACCATTTTGAGCTTCAGCTGTTTTGACCCATTACCCAACCTGTCCGAACCCACTCATTTACGAGTTACAAAATCAGGTGTATGCGACAGTAGTGATCTCAAGGTGCCCCTAAGAGGGAGAAAAAAAAAAAAAAAAAAGAGAGGCACATATATAAAAGCAATTAATACCTGCAACATAACAGATAGTGCCTCCAAAACAATGACTCCAGATGATATAAGTAGTGGAAAGAACATTCCTGTACAAGCAGCCATTGCAGCCAGGCCTCCACCCAATGCCAAAGCTCCAGTATCACCCATAAACACAGAAGCCTTATAGCGGTTATGAAATAGGAAACCAACACAAGCTCCTGACATCGATGCGCCAAAGACTGCAAGATCTGTTTCAAATAGATAGATTATGAGAAGCTCAATCAATTCTTTATGTTTAATAAAACCCCACAAAACTAGAATAATATAATAATGATCATATTAAAAAGTAACAATGATCTTTCATGAAAGAGAAGAATAAAAACAGCATATACTAGTAACCTGAACATATTGGAAGAACTGCGATAGACATCGCTATAAATGCAAGAGCAGCAGTTCCTCCAGCTAAACCGTCAAGACCATCAGTTAACTCCATCCCATTTGCCATTGACACAAAAGAGAATGACGTCAATAGCAAATAAGAACCTCCCATGCAGACAAGGCCCAATGGTAGAGGTAGAGGAACCACCATTTTGCTGCACAATGAGAACAAGCAACTATGAGATCAACTAGCAGGGGTACACGATTGTCCTCCAATTGTTTTAGCCTAAGTAACAAGCAATTGGCATAAGAGAACACGAGTGATAACATTAAATTATCTTTACACATTCAAGTTACAAAGAGAAACACAAAGATGCAATAAACCAGTGTTTTCAATTTTTCATTGTTTAAATCAAGTGCAGACTAGACATTTTGGTGCCCAAGACTTTGCTCACAACAGATTTACATTACATTATAATTCTGCTATAACCGGAAGATGCATGAAAAAAACTAAAATTACAAACTTAAGAAAAAAACTGGATTCGACTTAGAGTTTAAAAATATAAGATATCAGATAAGGAGAAATCTATAGCAAAGTAGGCCTTCTCTCCGGTTGGTCATCATGCAGATATGTGGAGTTTATAATTAGTAGACTAATGTTTTGACAACACTTATTGCAGATTAGATGTTTTTGGTCTATAAAAACTTATGTCCGCCTACTAAGAGGTGAGCATCAACATAACGAGAAGGTGTTGGCCAACACAACCACATAAACTAGATATAACATGCTAATATTCCAGAATGACATAAAACTATAACAATGTAGAATGACACCACAAAATTGATCTCTTAAGGAAACATATGTGAGTTACCATCAAAATAGGTACAAGAAAGTATACATGCTGTACGGCGATGCTATATTCCTGCTACATAACCAAAAATAGAACAATGTTCCAACAGCTACCTGCGCAACAAAGATCAAGTAAATTTTCATTACTAAATTTGCTTTATAAGGAGAACATAACTCTTATAAATAAAATAATGAGTTGGTAGAGGTTAGATTGGGTTGACCTGCAAATCTGTTTCTTCAATTATATAAATTAAATAAATAATGTGTTAGCCGTGACTTATGAAGACAAAAACAACATTGTCACAGCAATAAACAATTTCTAGCCCAAATTCCAAAACAACCAAATATAGTTTCAGAAAACTATGTTGCCTCTAATCCTTTATACCAGTACCTGCCATTGTCAATGACCTCTCGATAAGTAAGGATTGTTCAAAACCTTAGACTTCACCCACTCTCTGGTAGCTGCTATAGAAACAAATATACTAAACACAGATCTTTCTCTGTTTACACGGACCAACTACTTTCAATCAGATGGTATAGTTTCCTGTTGTTGTTTGTCCAGGCCAAACCTCCAATCAGTATTCGACTAAATTAAAAGTTTTAGCTACGTATAAGCTGGTTTTGATTAACTCACTAATATACAGGTACACTGCTAAAATCATCCCTATCTTTATTTTCCACTGTGACTAATTCAATAGCTTGAAAATAGCTGTATTTTAAATGAGATCCTTCCTTGAGTGACTGGTCCTAGAGGGGATCAGCAGAAGTCCTGAATTTCTGTACTTTTAGTTCATTACTAAAATCCGGCATAAGATAGAACCAAAAGTTTCGCCTTCTCAGATATGAGCAATAGTTATATAGAAAACTAAAAGCTTGACAAATCACCATTTGCCAACAAAACTAATAGATCAGTTTTATCCTAGTATCAAAATCATTATACTTTGGTTGGGTGGAATCACTTTAGGCCAAGAGAAGTGCCATGACATTTGGTAGATTCTTTCAGCAGCTCTTGTTCAATCCACTCAATGTGACGTTTTTATCTCTAATGAAAAAAACCTGTAAACTACAACTCAATGTGCGAAATAATATGACACACAACTATATCCTCTTCCAGAGGCCGCCAATAACATGTTAAAAGTCCATTTGTTTCTGATGATATAGTGTCATATAGCCATATAGGTATGTGCTATGTAGACCCAAACAAATTTAAGGTGTAATTAGTTAATCAGTTAACAACTAACAGGAGTAACCCAGATGGGAAAGACCACAGTAGTCAAGATTCAAAAACAAGCTTTAAAATTTTATTGAATACTAGTTTCCGATATAATCAAATGTTATGATTTACAAACATTACATCCAGCCATCCAGGGGAAAAGGGAAAGAGCGGATCCTATTCTCTAAGTAGCCCTGTTAAATGCATGGGATATGGTGTATTTGTAACCAATTATCAAAACTTAAAGGATAACGATTACAGTACGAGCGTGTTCATAACTTGATATTCCTGGAAACCCTTTATCTCGTAGAGAAATACTTAAATGAAAAACGTAGGAGGGCAGGGAAAGGGGGAACGAGACAGAAAAATGTGGTTTGTAAGTTATACTACTATTAGCATTAATGTTGATTATCAGTAGAATTAACTTATGGACGGTTCAGATGAATTTTTTTCCCTTAACCTACACAAGTGAAGTGGGTGAAGATTGAAATTGATATAAAATTACAAATTATTTCAGCAAACCAAAATTTTGGAAACCTATATTCAGTAAACCTCAGATTTATCTTCTATTAAATCCAAATAAATTAATCAACATTTCAAAACTCTGAACGGTCGAGGGAGGAACACAAACAAACAAAAATGCTGATGAGCACCACACCAAAATGTGCACCAAGTAGTTAAAACAGTTCCAAGATGTCCTAAGTTCCTAACAGCTAATTCATGTCTGTTAACTTGCTCAGAGGGTCGGTTACCTTTCTTTATGTTAAAATCCTGAATTCATGACAAACCAAAAAGAGCGTACATTCTGCATTAAATCAACCACAGATTCGTAGGTATACCAAGCATGTCCCTATACTTAAACACCAGTACTAGTGCTCCTTACTTTCTATATTCAATTCTTATAGACAGAGAGCAAAACCATCCTCAACCATCTTTTATTAGTCACTTAATGGTCTTCTTGCTAAAATATTTCAATGTCACATTTCCCATCTTTTCCAGTTTCAAAACGTACTCATCCTCAAGTTGCAATTGCAATGCATAATTATACTTAACATTTCAATTCAAATGGCCAGCATAACATAAGATTAATTACAGTGTTTAACAAGATTTCCACATACTTCTCTATTCGTATTTCTAAGAAACCTCCATTTTTTTCTTAAGGACTTCAGAACATTATAATTACAAGTATACAAAATTGTTACCTTGGAGTACTTAACAATGAAGATCCGGACTGAAAAACCCAAGTGATGAAGCATTTTAGATAAATATTTCTATGGCTAAAAGAATGCAAAGCACATTATCAAGGACAGCCATTTGGTAACACGAATTTTGTGAAGTATCTTACCTGCTTTTCTTCCGAGATCTACCCAAAATTGCCTGGGCACTTGCTGTCAAGGCATCATCAGGTGCACGAAACCGCTCACTTGATGTTGGAATATCAACATCACTGATTGGATTCAGTAAAATATCTCCATCACTTTCTTCACCTTCACTAGACGAAAAGGAGTATCCAACTGACCCATCACTGTCAGCTCTGTCATCTAGTGAATAACTAGATACAGAATCCTATAGAAACAAACATAAATAAATAAATAAATAAAATCAAGGGATGATAAATTCACATGCGCATAGATGAATAATCTTTATAACGAATGTATTTCCTATAATGATTTATATGATTGCAGCGCGACTCACTTATAGTTTTATCACATAGATCATAAATTCTGGAAAATATGTAGATGCTTACATAGTTACGAAAATCTTGACATCCAAGTCAGGGCCAATACAACCCTTAACATTTGATCATCTAGCAGTAGTGCAGTACTTTGTTGTATACTCTGTTCTATGATTGTGCTTCATGCATAAATCAAGGATTCCTAATTGTCCGTATCGTGCCTTATTCTCAGCCCAATGGCCTATGATGCATCCATTCTACATACAGGCTACCTTTGGGAACATACATTGATTAAGAGTCTATATCATTATAATGTATCTGAGACAATAAACACTACTCAAAAACCTAATTTCATTTGTTGTCTTCATGTCGCTAGTCATATTAGATACACCAAAGATCCTAGAAGGATTAAAGCATTAAGCCTTAGATCATACACGAACTATCTTATTCGTCCACATTTCAAACACTGAGTTTGACAACATTAACAGTCTCAAGCATTCAAGCACTCATCGTCGCTATTTGGCAATCTCGCCGTTAAAACATCTCCCTTGTTAAAACTAACTAAAGCATGGACTCCTTGCTAGTACTAACCTAGCACACTAGTTTTATGTGCACCTATCTATATGCTTATCGTAGAGGATTATCAACTCTGGCACACCCGCTCATATGATCAGGTCACCAGGATTGAATCGATCAGTCATCAACTAGATGAAGCAATGGTTCCTCATGACTACTGACGGCAAGGATCTGCACGCGTTGCACATAGTGTACATTTTGTCCATGTAATTCCTAAAATGTATCATAACTTTATTCAAAATTAGAAAAATTTCCTAGTCGTGTTCTAACATTTATTACCCTACTTAAGTCATAACTCATAAGACATATCAGGGGTTCATGAACTGTGGTAACTTCACCGGTTGGACAATTAAAAAAAGCAAGAGACATGTCATTGAAAATGTACCATGGATTTTCATTGCAATTAAGACTTCCCACTCTTTCTAATACGATAAATTCAAAACCTAAAGGCCTGTTTAGTTTGAGGAGATATTTCCTAGTTTTCAATCTCTAATTTTGTACGAATTTGGAGGGTGGTTTTATCTCCACAGAAGAGTGATAAAATTAGAAAACGTGTTAGACGATTTTTTTTATGAAGGAAAATGGGGTTCTGGTTTACAAAGGAACCAAGGAAAGTGGAGTAAAACCAATTTGAAAGCGATTTCTATTTTCCTTGTTATATACAAAACTTTTATTGGAAAAGTAGAAATGTCTCCTCCCACAAAACGCACCTTGAGGTTTCTCTTTTCTCTTTATGTCACCTAAGAGAATATGCTCAGGTTTCTTTATGTCACCTAAGAGAATATGCTCAGGTTTCCTAATCCCCTTGGTCTGATAGCTTAGTTGTACTCTTTTCATAAGTTCATTCATTCACCTTGTACCTGAGCATAGTCTACTGAGGCGTTCTAAGGTGGCCTATCAATCTAACAATTGTGGAATCAAGTCCCAATGTGAACAATGACTAAATCGGATAGGAGGTTGTTAAAGACAATCCCTAAGAGCATCCGCAGCAGTAACGTGAGTTAAGTTTTAACATGGTGCCACGTCAGCGCCACATCAGCTTTAACACTTTCACCTTAACTCACAAAAAAACACCCGCAACAATAACTCAACCTTAACTCAACAACAATTTACAAAAACACTCCTTCATTTAGGGGGGAAAGTGATTTTTTTTTTTTTTTTTTTTTTTTTTTTTTTTTTTTTTTTTTTTACAAATGCAGCTTGTTAACGTGCGTTAGCCACTTAACATGGCACGTTAACGTGGAGTTAACGCCGGATCTCGCAACAAGTAACGCTTGTTTAACGCACATTATTTCCACTTTAACGCACATTATTTCCACTTTAACGCATGTGTTGCGTTACCACTGAAGATGCTCTAATGCACTAGACTATAAGAAAACTTAACGATATAAATGCCACAAGCCAAGATACCACTACATTGCCTACTCCATGAGCATTGTCAAATATTTTATTTCTAATAGCAGTTCAGCAATTTCTAAATGTATCCAACTAGCCATCATATTATTCTGTGCTTTTTTTCACTATTTTACATGCGAACTTTTAATAAAATATTAAAGTCTTTTGACGAATATTATGCATGACACAACTTAATCACCATTTATCCGTTATTAATACTCATAATCTCTATCTCTTCTCTACTACTTATAATGCACGCATATGCATTCCTTAAACTTAAAATGCTTAAAGTTGAGTAATGTTAGTGGACTATTATACCCTTGATTAAAAATGGTAACATGATCTACAACTAAATTAATATTTTAAATATCGTTTAATCCTTAAACTTTTATCACTTTTTGTTTCTAACCCATGAATTTTTTTCTCGCAATGAGAATGAATTGAACCCGTAAGTTTTGCATCAAGCGTCAAACCAGAATCACTATTTCGCAAGTATAATTTATTTGCCGCTATACACCGTCTCTTTGTGCGGGTATTCGTCTATATATCCTTAATGATATACACTAAGGACACTAGATACACACAAAATAATATAAAGGCTAGTTGGATACATTTATAAATGATTACCCGATCAAAAAAACCTTAAAAAAAAGCATATAAATAAGGTATTAAAAGTACCCAATCCATGGAAGCAGCAACAAGAAGAAGAAATCTGTCATTTTTAAAAAAGGCTCCATATTTCTTGGTTCTTGAAGCCGATATCTTGAAGTAGAAATGAGGATTAAAATGAAGGGTTTTGTAATTAGAAGCAGATCGAGTTGATGAAGGTAAGAATCCCCCTAATCGAGGGTAATTAAGAGATGAACAACAAGAAGAATAAGATCTCATGGTTGACTTTATTAAGAAGCATATGTATGTATGTATGTATGTGTTTGTTATTTATTTCAGGTAGAAAATGAAGATGACAAGCATGTTGCTTTGAGGTTACCGATGATGGGACTCTCTCGGCTTCTAGTTTTTCAAACAAATGGAAGTATATTCTTAGTAGTTTATTCCATTTTCTATTTTATTTTATTTATTTTTTTAGAAAGGCCATTTTCTATTTATTATTTTTTTTAATTATGATGTAATGGTTCGGATCAAGGTTTTCAAAACCGAACCGGACATCAGCCTTTTTCTCTCGGTTTTCGGTTTTTTCTGGTTGAATTCGGACTTTTTTTTCGACTGGTCGCACCGGCTGACTTATTTCGATTTTTAACACAATGATTCGGGTCAGTTCGATCTTTGACTAAAACTAAATGGAAGTTGAAATTTTAGGTTTTACAAAACCAGAAACCGAAACCGTTTGTTTTTTTCGTTTTCGAACTTTCGATTTAAGTCGATTTCGGTTTACACATATATATATGTACATTTACGTAAAGACTGTTAGTAGATAATATATTGTGCATATGTGTTGACTAATGTTGGATTCATATTGTAATAAACATTTCATTATGAATTAACAAATCACATTACACTTTACATGGTATGAGAGCATGATCCTCTCCAAGACTCTTCTTCAAAATCACGTATCACTTTTCTCCTTGCATGTTGTCGTCCCATTATCCTCTATGATCACTTATCATTGCTACCGGCCCACTATCATTAATTTTTCCTTGCATACTACAAGTTTTATAAACCCAGTCTACATGTCCATCTCCACTGTTTCTTCATACAAACAACATCAACATGGTTAATACCACCGTACCTCCTCCCACCATCATCTTACAATCCGATAGGTTGCTCGTTGTCCAACCATCGATTACCACTCTAATCCCGATAAAGCTTGATGTTACAAAAGTTGGCTACTCGTCTTGGTGTTTTTTCCTTCAAAAATCAATGTAAAGGCTTGGAGGTTCTCGATCACATCCAACCTAAGGAAGCATCTGCAAGTGTCGAGATTGTTGATCCACCTACTATGTAATGGTTAAAACTAGATTCGTGAGTCAAATCTTGGATTTTCTTAACTTGTAATGAGGTTATTGTTGCTAGGCTTGTTAAGGCTAATCCTAAAACTGCCTAGGATGCTTAGACCTTCGTTGAAAATATATTTCTTGACAACAAACTGACCAAAACTGTTGCCCTTTGTGGGGAACAAGGCTCTTAGTCTTAACCTAGTCTTAACCATTGGAGACATGACTGTTAATGCATATTTTGGTAAAATCGAATCTATTGCTACACTTGTAGCGTACCATGGTTCTCTTATGCACGATGATGACCTAGTAATGTATGCCCTTAATGGCATGAGTGACCATTTTGCTCACGTGGCCAGGATTATGGCTCATCGTGACCCGTTTCCAAACTTAGATACGGTTATGTCAATGGTGATTGGTGACCACCGAGGACCTTTGCCTTAAACACAAACATCCTCAAATGACCTAAGCAATTCCTCGCACCCAACTATTTTACTAGACCCTGAGACATACGTGGTACCACTTCTCAAATGTGTGTTGTTACTTTGCATGAACGGGTCTTTATAAGTGGGGAACTGGTTGTTGATTTGTGCATGGGTGATGCACGGGATTGCGCCCTCGCAAAAGGTTTTACCTCTCAAGGGATCTTGAGAAGCTTGCAATCCCCACCAGGCAGTGTACCTGTTCGTTGTAGTATAGTATAGTGACAAATACCGGGGGATTGATCGTTCAACTCAGGAATAATATTCGCTAGGATTAAAAAGTCTACTAAACTAGGTCTAAAGGTGAGGGATGATTCTTTTTGTATTATTATATTTTTATAAAAGCAAATAAAAATCTCAGTTTTGAAGGAGTGGGTGGAATTAGTTGCTAGTCAACTAACCCAATTAAATAAAGATGCAATTAAAATGAAATAAAATAAACTTAAACTAATTTGTGTGGTGGAAACAATAATAAGAGAAAATGTGTTTACTTAGATTTCACTACTCCCTAGATATCTTTTACCGGTTGATTAGCTTGTTACAATTGCATGAATGACGGGTTATATTCCTTAATACCAGTCGTAGGGCCGTGTACGATATTCCCTAACTCTATAGGCTTCTACTTCATTCTAGGTCGAGCCAACTACTAGCTCCTAACGTAGTATCACTAGCAGTTGCCTACGCATTAAATACAACCAATAAATCGCAGTACACCTCCGATCATGTTTCTTAAGACGTTCAAGCAAGTTACCAATTGAAAGTCTGCCAGTTTTCTTAAGCCTAACATCGAATTCAATCATCCACAACAATTATAAACAAACCATCAACCAATAATCAACAACTAGGTTTCATTACATCTAAGCAAACATAAGAAAAACCTAGCCTAGCATGTTAAAAAGAAGACAAGCATAAGATAAAATCAAACAACACATAGACATATTGAATGATTATTGGAAAACTTATCTTCAATTGAACATGGATGGAACAAGGGTCGAAACCCTTGTTGTTACAGAAAATTCGTCTATGGTTTACACACAAAAGTTCTCCAAAAGTTCTACCCTTAATGAATGAAAATTAGAAAACTATATATAGATTTTACATCTTGAAGGCGTCACGTTATAGCTTGTGACGCCGTCAACTCACCGCCAAATTAAAGGTCGTATTGCCTAGATCCAATCTTGACGCCGTCATGTTGAGAATAAGCTCTGGGCCGTCACGTATAAGTTGATCCTGGCGGCCTTTGTGACGCCGTCAGACATTTTTGCCTTGAAATTGTTCTGGGCCGTCATGTGTATTTTCCATATCCACCTCTTTTGCAAAGCTTGACGCTGTCAGGTACTGTTCCCAGCAAGGATTTTGAGACTTTGTCGTTTTCTTCACTTAATTGCTCCAAAAAACGTCCAAAATGCATCCTTTTTCAGATTTCTCCTCAAAAGTACCTAAAATGATAAAATGAACGATTTAGGGTAATAATTGATCAAATAATCACGAATTCGGGCTTAAATGACCCCCTAAAAGCGGTACACTTTTCGCCTTATCAATAACTCATGAAATAATGCAAGTATCACATACGAAGATGGCCTGTAGTCTTCCAATTATTCTCGTCAACCAAATCATGCAAATGGTGGCCTAACTGGTAATGAATATAGCAATAATATTCATAATTTTAGACAAGCCCAACTTGTGTAACTTGTTCAAGCCCAAATAAAATTGTTGGCCCAATATGGTTTAGCAGATAATATCACATGGGCCCAAAAAGTGTTACAGGTCCAACAACAACATTTCAACTCAAACCGGCCTAATAACCTCCCCCCCCCCCCCCTCCCAATTTAAATTCAAGTGCAAATAATCTACGTACTATTTATAATAAAAGCATTTATCCATCTGTCTTTGTTGGTAACAGTAACTCCATACCCACACGGGTCATAGCTTGTTGCCCCTTCATCTTCATAATGTTTTTAATTACTTTTCATATTGTAAAATTTTAATATATGTAAGTCAATTTACCCATGACAACAAAGTTTCTATTGAATTCGACAGATTTGGTTTTTTCATGAAGGATTGTTTCACTCGACAGATTCTGCTCTAATGTGATAGCATCGGAGATCTATCATGTCACTACGCCTACATCCTACCCACATGCTTTTCTCGCTAGTCATCTCACTTGGCATCAACAATTTGGACATCCAGGAAATGAAGTGTTATATTCTTTACTTTCCAATAAAAGTATTTTGTGTAATATAGTGAAGTCTCCCCAACTATGCATGCTTGCCAACTTGGCAAGCATATAAGGCTTCTATTTTATGTTTATGATATTGTAGTTAATTTAGCTTTTAATATTGTTCATTCAGATTTGTGGACATCTCCACTTCTGAGTCAAAAAGGTATTAAATATTATATTATCTTTTTGGATCATTTTCTCAATATTTGTGACTATATCCATTACATAATAAGTCTGATGCTTTTGCTATATTTGTCGAATTTCGTTCTCTTGTAAAAACTTAATTTGCAGAAAGTAAAGCTTTTCATGACCATGGTGGTAAGTTTAACAACACAATTTTTCATCATTTATTTACCAAACACGCATCCATACCTGTTTCTCATGTACCCGTACATCTCAACAAAATGGTAAATCCGAGCGTATGATTGAGACAATAAACAACCATATCCGTACCTGAGTTGCAATCATTATAGACATCATATTCTTTGTAAACCCAATGAACCAATCCTGACCATCTATTTTTTATTTAAAATAATAAAAAAAAAAATTAAAAAATCAGTTTCCACTTATTTTTTAAAAATAAAATTTCTTTCATAAGATAAATCATTAAGCGACAAAAAATACACCATCGCGATGAGAATTTTTTTATCTTCTAGTAGACGGGCACTTCGATATACTTTCGACGAATTATTTTTTCGAGTTTTGTTTTATTGTTAAAATTTGCGTCTGAAAAAATCACGTGTGATTTGTATGTTAGGAATCACGTGTTGTTTCACAAAATCTCATGTGATTTTAAAATAACAAATCACATTTGATTTTTCTATATGTAAATTTCAACACTCACAAAAAGTAAAAAAAATAGTTTGTCGAAAGTATATAGAATTGCCCTTTATAAAAAGACAATTTAATTTTCATTGTGATGGTATGATACTTTTCGCGTAACGATTAATGGTTTGTGAGATATTTAATTTTAAAAAATTATAATCAAAATGTTTTTTTTTTTCTTTTTTTTTATGATAAAAAAATGAAGGGCTGTGATTGGTTCAGTGAGTCTAAAAAGAATTTGGGGTCTATAAACAACTTTTCTCATCCATACCTTACTTTTCCAAGCTTATCTTCTACCTCATTTATGCGTTGAAGCTCTTCACATGACCACCTATCTCTTGAATATTTAACTACTATGTTTATTGACTTTATATCGTGAACTAGATTACCAAATTAATTCAAGATTCATTTTAATTATATTTGGACATGGCCATGTACACATATGCTCAAAACATAAAGTCAAATCGTCAAGAGGCCTATAAGTATCTAACTTCATGATTGTTGGAGGAACAAATTACATCTTGATTACCCGTGTTAGTCATGTGTTTCACATTATTTATAATGATGATTTTTATAGTAGCCATATCCAGGACAACATTTATTCATATTAAAGAACAATATTCCACACATGCATAACCTGCGAGTGTCTCAAGTCTAAGGAATGGATTAACTTAACCATTTACAAGTTTTCACTATATGCAGTAAATCCATGTAGTGAATTCTTGTAGGTTGTGTCAATCCAATATTTATCTCCATAAATATGTGTGAATTTGATTACTCTAACTATTAAATATTCATTCATGAATATAATCAGCACTCCCACATTTGTCTTAATCTGTGTTATTCTCATATCATCAACCAACAATGGATAATTTAGAATAACTAATTGTTCATGCAATTTTAAGCATGCAAATATTTAAAACGGTTAATATAAAATAAAATGATAGCAGCATCTAGTACATCAAATTCAATAAATAATATCAATATTTACATTTAATTATTCAAATATTAAATAAAATATCAACTAACAACTAGCCAGTTAAAATCCTGTGTCCTTAAGTATAACAATGAAATTTATTGAAAGACATGGGCTTTGTGAACAATTCAACTAGGCTATGATCTTTTAAAACTTTGAGAATACTAATTTCAAATTTCACAAAAAATGAAGTTCTTGAATAACCCGATGTTCGTCTATGTAGTTATCTCGGTCAAAAATCAAATATCGTTTACATTTCCTCCCCGCGATCCTTTTTAGCTTCTTGTACTTGGTCCGATGTTTACATTTCCTCCCCTCGCTTCTCTCACATCCGACCAAAGAAGACCATCACCCGCATCCACAAAGTCTTGAAGCTCATTCTCAGTTGGTATCGTCCACTCTTCGTTTTCCTCTACGTCTCTCAACAAGATAGGGTCTAAAGACTTGTTGGTTTTTATAGACTCGAATCGCCTTCATAGCCTAGTGTTGTACTGGATGAATGAAAGGTCATTGAGCTTTTGTTGCAAAAGACGATTCCTTTTTTTCGAGTGTAAATTGTCAAATGCACTCCAATTGCGTTCACAAGGTGAAGCACTACAAGTTTGACTAAGGACAGTGATAGCAAACCTTTGGAGCAAAGGTGTATTGATCCTATAAGAACGCCACCATATATATGGTGCAAATTTTGTTCTAGTCCTTCTAGCGGAATCAGATCCAAATTGGCCCCTAGAATCAATGTACATATTCAACTCTTTCCTCACAGTATCATTTTCTTCTAGATCGGGAACAAGAGGTCAATGGCAACATAAAGACTTGTCGTAATCTCACTATTGGTATCAAGCTTTGAATTTTCTCTATGGAAAACAACAAGGTTAAGGAAACATCCAGCTGCACATTACTATATGAAAGTTTTACAAATTAATAATAACAAAAAATTTCAAACATCCAGCTGAAAACAGAATGTTTCAAACAGAAAGCTGAAAACAAAAAGTTTCAAATAGAAAACTGAATAACAGAAAGTTTCAAATTAATAAAAGAAAGTTTTATACCTGCATGTAAAGGATGATAAAGTTGGTCGGTCCACCTTGTCTAAATTATAGACAAAACTTTACTGACTAGTCTTTCATTCGGCCAACCTTTCAGATTTTTGCTTATTTGCTCTTTTGCTCTACTCATCGCATCATAGATATAACCCATGCATGACTTCTCTTCCGTATCAACCAACCGAACCACATCCACCAAGGGAGCGAGTGCTTGACAAGCTAGATAAACATTGTCCTAAAATTCTTGTTTTGCAACTATTCTCTTGACTCTCTTTCCTACTGCGTTCTTTGCAAAGTCACTTTTGGTCCATTGTTCAGACACAAATAACACTTGCAGATGATGTCGATTCTCATGCACACTTGGTAGAGTATAAAACTGAGTTGAACACCTATTACACAAGACCTATGCAACTCCTTATTTTTTGTCAACTTTCGCATCATATTTAAAATCCTTCTATGGTTATAAATGTAAACCACGATTGTTGTTGCATCACTCAAAGAACTCTTTATTTTCGATATTCTCTCCCCTATGTCTCCTATCATAAGGTTCACACAGTGTGATGCACATGGTGTCCAAAACAACATGGGATGTTGTTCTTCTAAATGTTGTCCCACAAGTTTGAAGTTTGACACGTTATCTCTAATAAACTATAAGAAAAAAAAAAGAATTTAGTAATATGGTTAAAAGTTGAAAAAGTAATTAAGGCTATGAAAACATCAAGAAGCAAAAACTAAAAGTACTTGCACTATGTTTTCTTCTCTAATATCTTCAATCACTTCATTAATCATTTTCACAATTAATTGAGCATCCTTTACATGCTCCGATGCATCAACTGACTTAAGAAGTACCGTGCCAGTAGGACAATTGACTAAAAAGTTTATCAAACTCCTCCTTTTCCCGTCTGTCCAAAAATCAGACATAATGCTACAATGGTATTTCTGCCATTGTGGCCTAAATGAATCTACAAATTTTTCCATATCTTCTAAAGCATCTTTTAGCAATGTTACACGAAGATTATGATAACTTGGAGCAGGAATACCTCTTCCGTAGTTTCCATTAGCATAAATCATATCTTGAAAGCTCTCGTCACGTACGACATTGAAAGGTAACCCAACAGCATAAGCCCAAGTTGCAAATTTTTTTCCATGCAACCATCTTCAACTTCTGTTTTATTGGATTGTTTTTATCCAATGTTCTTTGATTTTTTTTCATGATCATTCTTAAGGATAGAATTAAGAGGACCGTGAACATTATTAGCACCTATGGAATTTTGTTTCTTACTTTCATTCCTCCTAATTTGGAACTCATCAATTCAGTGGCGGACCTAGGCGGAAATCAAAGGTGATTCCTTAATTTGGACAAGTTGAAAAATGCGATGAGTCAACCAACCCAACTGTCAAATTTTTGGGTTGGGTCGGGTCGGATCCAATTTAACAAGATGCGATAAAGAAAAAAAATATTAAACATAGATTATAACATAATAGTTAATGCGATTACACTTTTTTCAGTTTCAATTGCGTCTTTCTAGATTTCATAGCTTGAAAACGAGCAATGATTGTATCATTACTAATACCTTATAATATATCTTTTTCAACATACAACACTAAACAATCATGCATAAAGTCATCCCCCATCTTATTACGTAGATCACTCTTAATCAGCTTCATAGCCGAAAATGCACGCTCACAATAGAAGTTGCAACCAGCAAAATCAATACTAATTTGATGAGAAGATATACATTTGGGTAGACTTCCTTTTTCTTTGTTTCAACCATCTTCTTGCATAGATCTTTAGTATCTTTCAAGGTAGCAAACTCTTTATCTCCACATACATCTACAATATACCGTTTAAGTTCTAATTCAAGTGAATCATAAGGTGTTGGAAACTCTTTCGGATAAAAGTAGCTAATTCTTTAGATCTTCGACTTTAAATGCTTCAAATGACTTAGTTGGGTACAAAGAAGACATACAAATAAGTAGTCTCGCGTTGACCTCATTAAAATGATGATTGAGCTCTTGAAGTTGCATATCAATAACCGAGTAAAGTACATCAACCCGGTAATAGTGCAAGTTGTTAACCTTAAAAATAGTTAAAATCATATTGTTAATGGCTAATGTGTGCAGTGTGAAGTAGTAAAACAAATACATCAACTAAATTGTAGTGGAAATTGCTAACCTTTGAACCAATGCACCAACTTATTCCATCAAAATATGCACCATTCATATCAATAAGTTCACAAAACAAAGCAACCTTCTTTGTAAGTGGTTTCCATCCTTCATTCCTCATGTCTAGTAACCTTTTCTTAGAAGTCCTCACTTGATGCATTGCATTAACAATTTGTTGGTCTTTCTTTTGTAATGTTTTATTTAAACCATCCGTTTCCCCTAATATGTCAACCATCAAGTGTAGACAAAATACAAAATCAAATGTTTTGATTTTTCTTAAGACACGAAGTGCTTCGGCTCTATTGTCTTGATCACTACTATCAACGTTAAGGTCTTGAAGTACTTCAAAAATTGAAGAATATATTTTCTTGATATTTAACAGTGAACCACTATGAGAGCCCCATCTAGTGTCACATAGTCTTTTTACACCATATTCTTGATTTATCCCTTTACCACTTTCAAGTTCACCTAAAAAGCAATAGTACAAAAATATTTTTTAGTTAGCTCAAGTACATAATTCATATAATACAAAAAAAAAAAAAAAAAAAAAAAGACCCATGCCCCAGCAAATAAGTAATATATAGTTTAAACAAACCTTGTGCTAATGATGCTACAATGTTGGTTGCTTGTTTCTATCTTAATTTATCTCTTCGCTTATAGGAAGATTAATAAGATTCAACAAACGAGTAACTGTATAAAAGAAATCATTAATTTTACAATGATTCTTTGCAACAAACACAAGTGCTAATTGTAATTGATGAGCAAAATAATGAACAAAGTATGCGGATAGTGCATCATTTTGAATTAAGGTTCTCAAGCCATTGAATGCACCACTCATGTTACTAGCTCCATCATAACCTTGTCCTCGAATTCTAGTGTGACTCAACTTCAATTTCCCTAGCATTTCATAAACATAATTCTTTAGTGCAAAACCCAAAGTATCCTCAACCTTCTTAATACCAACAAGCCTTTACACAACTTCCCCTTCTTTATTTATGAACCGTAAAACCAATGTCATTTGCTCTTTACAAGACACATCGCGTGACCCCGTCTACTAAAATTTCAAACAAATCATCTCCAAGCTTCACTTTAATAGCATTGATTATTTCATCCGCACACGTAGTTGCAATATCCTTTTGAAATTTACCACATGTTATTTTTTTTCTTCTTTAATGCTGCATGCCATGCTAGATCACATCGTTTGCCTAACCATCTTAAAAGTTCAAGAAAGTTACCTTTGTTGGGTGACTCTTCCGTTTCATCATGACCACGAAAAGATAATGCTTGTCTCAATAAGAATCTAACAACATCAATTGCACAACATAAACGGATATAGTGTTCATTTTTTTCTAGTAAAGTTTGATTATCAAATGCAGTTGTGATGGATTGTTTTTGGTTCATCAAGCTTTGAAAATTTTCTACTACAAGAATGTGTGGTTTTCCTACATTACGTTCATCTAGGCCCGATTTCCTATTCCAAGCTCTAAATCCATTTGTGGAAAGCTAGAAGGGGGGTTGAATAGTTTACCAGTTTTTAACTTATTTAACTTTGAAAACTTTACGTGTAATCAACAATTGAAACTAATTAACGATAAGTAATATGTAAGTATAAAGTAAGAAACGATCAAACCACAACACGATTATTTATCGTGGTTTGGCTACAAGGACTCTTTTTCCTTGCCATACTCCACGCCCCGAGTATCCAACTCGAGAGTTTCAATCACTATTCAACAAGCTCCTTTCACCGGCGGAGAAAACCTTACATGTCGTTTACACAAGATTTCTGACACAAAGCTAGATGTCGAGTTCTTTTACAAGGGTACAACCACTCCCGTCACACTATGTATTTTAAGGCCTAAAATACTAACCGATCACTACTGAAATTACACAATGAAATGATATATAAACTTCAAGATTTTACACAATGCTAAGCTATCAAGACTTGCAACGTTGTGTTGAGACTTGTAACTTTTGGTGTGAACTTTGTGAACTTCTTTGCTACAAAAGATCTCACACAAATGAAATGTTAATAAGTTAGATGAATGTATTGAGAATGTATGTGTAAAATATAATGAGAAGTATGAAAGATTTCTTGAGTGTGGCTTGGTATTTATAGCCAAACATGACAGCAGGCTGGTGGACCCGACGGAACCAAAACAAGGGTTCCGCCCTTGTATCCATAGGGTTCCGCCAGACTGATAGTCAAATGCTCCAGAAATCTTTCCATATCAATGTAATGTCTAATCAAGATCCTTTAAGTCAACTACAAGATAGATAGATTTGGAAATCTTTCCATAAATGCTCATGATGTATGCCATGATGTCATACCACATTTTCTATTTATAGAAATATGAAAATGTTATTTTTTATGAAAAATGTAAATGTAGCAAGTGTGATGTTTAAATGAAATAAAGTTCTAGTTATGAAAGACAAACTATATTCATGATTTGCTAAGAATTAAAGTTTATACTTTGTCGTTAACAAAACTTAGCAAATATAGTAAAATATAAATAACGTTTTAGGCGATATTTGTATTAACACCATCTTTTACAAAATTATCCGGCCCGCCTTGACATTTTATCTCAAAATTGAATAGATAACAACATAAGCAAAAACCAGCTTCCTGTTTTATACTATACTCCAACCAATATTTATAATCAGCTAACCATGAACTTACAAATCGATGAGGTTTACCTCTGATTTCTCTAACTTTGAAATTATGATTTTCAGGTTGGAAAGGCCCATCTATCAAATATGCTCGTCTAATCTCATCTCGTGATTTACAGGTACTCGTCTATACTTTTTTGATCTTTCGGATCAACATGTAGATCTTTTAAATCTATTTTCATATACTTTCTTTGCTCCTTATCTCCATCTTTTGAGGTTGAACTAGATACTCCTTTTTTGATTAAGAATTTCAACATTTTAACTAGAACAAATACCAAAATTCAAACATTTCATCAATAATCAGTTAATCACATACATGATACATATAACAACCACATTTTTCCAGGTCCTTACTTAACCTTAAAACTCGAGGTTATTTTATTTTTAAAGTTTTCATATTTACTTTTGCGTATCACTTTTAACCACTGAGTAACAATACCACACGCGTACCGACACTACCTTAGTAACGGCATAAATTCAATAATTATTATTCAGAGTCGACAATTTTGTTTTATCAACGGGACACGGAGTACATCTAAACCCACTAATCAAATACTCACTTTTATTAACCCTTACTTTTATTTACACTCACCTTGTATTTACCTTCACTTTAAAATAAGTAAATAAAATAAAAAGATAAAGATAAAATAAAACTTTTTATCCCTTCACTCCTTATCCTCATATACACGCTCCTCTTCTCTCTCTTTCATACTGTCACATCCTTTTCCTACATATGAAAACATCACAGATCATCAGTGATGATAGCAAAGCTCCAAAATTAGCCCTATTCTTCGCAGGTCTGATCATTTTTGTCTAGGCATTGAAGTCAACATATCCAAACAAGTTATTGATGTGGATTGAAGGTGACCTTAACCCCTTATGGCCATGGTTCGACTGATAACCAAGAAAGAAAGGGTCAACTTTTCTTGTTTTTCCTTTTTTTATTGTTTTTCGTTGTCCAGTAGATCCACACACTCAACTCTTAATCACAATAGTTTTCACAAAAATTAGATTCTTCAAAGGTACGACCTATTATCAGCGTGTGTGGATTTGCTTGGAATCAGATTTGGGTTTTTTTGTAATCAAGCTTCATTGTGGTCTTCCTGTCAATCGATTCTTTCTATATATTGTAAGGATTCTTGGATTTTGTTCATTTGATTTTCTGGATTGATTATACTTTTGATGTTATTGGAAATCTTGCTGTTATAACCTAGTTAAATTTCGTGGGTCGAATCGATGTTTATTTTTTAATTATCCATACGATTTGCTTATTTCTTAGTGATGTTGTTTGTGTGGCATATTAAAAACCAAAAGATTTAAAAACCATATTGGCTGGATTGAATGTACTCACGTTGTTGGCGAGATTTGTTTTGATTTCTGCTTCGCGTATCTATTTTGGTCCTTGATTTGCGACTTATGCATTTGGGTTATTAATAGATGTTAAGACTTTTGTGTGGCGTTAAGCCTTAGTCTCGATAGCAGTGTGCTATAAATCTTTGTTATGTTTGAATTTTTGCTTAGTTAGATTGCTCACTTACGACGCGTGTTAGTCTTTCTCCTTGTAAGAAGTTGTGTCAGATTTGACTCCGGATCGAAACCCACTGTGGCCGAACCACAGTGGTGAACCTTGTTATATTCTGGTCATGTTTTGGATTTGGTTGTCAAGAAGGACTTAGTCATATTGTTTACGTCTAATGGCGTTTTGTTAAACTAAGTCTTGGATAAAAATTTGTGGTGTGTTTTTGGGTTGTTTTTGATGTCGAACCCCAACAGTGGGCATTCCTTTTTTTGTTGTTCCTTTTTGCTTCAGCTAGCTACTTTAAGACTCAAAAAGCTTGAAGGGTAAAATGTTAAACTAGTTGATTTTGGCTCACTGGTATGACAATGTAAGTTTCAAAAACTATAAATTCAATGGGTCAAGTCTAAGTTAGAGTTGGAAGGTCTTATTTTTGGTTTAGACTTGGTATGCGTTTGCTTGGCTCATTAATCTTCAAAGGCAAGCTTCAAAATGGTTTGAACTTTTAGTCTAATTGGAGTATGGCTAAAATTTATTTTGGTTTGGGTTGTCTTTTGTCGAGCCACTGTTGAGTCGAGCCCAACAAAGGTACGTTTGGTGACTGTTCATTTTCATCCAACCCGAGCTCAAGAACTTATTTTGTAGACTTGTGACTTTGTTTTAGTAACAAACTCATGGGATTAAAAGGCATTTAAATGTGTGAAGTGTGTCTAGTTACCGTTTGGACTCAACACCACCAGTAGGCTACTTTTAATTTTGTTTCTATTTGAGTCATCTAGTACAAATATCAAAAGGGTAATAACTCTTTTATACCTTTAAAACTAATGAAAACTAAACTTGTAAGTTTCGAACATGCTTATTAATTTATATCACCAATATAACTTATATAAAACATGATGTGTCTTATGAAAATTTATATGAGTTTTATAAATTCTAAAAATAGCTATTTACTTAAACTTATACCTTGTAACTTATAGTTACCACGAGAAACCAAAATGCTTACACGGGTTATGCCCATTTTTCATCAAGATTACATACACGCTTGATTTATTAAGTTAAACTAAAGAATGAAAATAGTTATTTTCCATAAACTGTATTTTTATCAAATAACTATATATATATATATATATATATATATATATATATATATATATATATATATATATATATATATATATATATATATATATATATATATATCCATGGCATTTAATAATAATTCGTGATTATTTCCCTTCTTTAACTCTCGGATACTTGTCTAACGAATACCTTTCGTCTTGAGTACTTTACACTCCTACGTGTACGTATGCACTTCCAATAGCCAATCCTTGCCAACACTTACAAAACTACTTAAACTTAAATGTGGCCACACAAACGACAATAACATAAATACTTTGAAACTTTTTAAGCTTATTTAGACTTTACACATCGAGTCTTAAAATGGAATTGTGAACTATACTTGCCGTACTAATCTAGGTCGCGTGTCGGAGCCGCCCACTATCACTATTTGACTTTAGTCTATTAAGACTGCTTTACTAAGGTGAGTTCTCGTAGCCCCTTTTTAATAATGTTTTTCCTTGGGGGAAAATGGTACTCAAATGGTGTTCTAACTGTTTTTATGCTGTGATGCACTGTTTTCAAATTTTTGTACAATACGTGTGTTTGATTGCAATATGTGACCCATTGTGATGATAAATGTGTGTTACATGTATGCGCAATTGTTTAACTCTGTTTGGAGCCGAAACATTTGATAGTACTATCTGGGGTAGCTCCCCACTATTGGTAACATGTGTGTAACATCATTGGTAGGTTCAGTTGTCGCTAGCACTTTGTTTCCTTTTTAAATGCATATATTCGTATATCTTGCTCACTATTGTCCTACACTACTTATGCCACAGCTTCGTAGTTTACTTTCAAACCTACGAGCTCACCAACTTTATGTTGACGTTTTCGAGTATCCATTTTCAGGTGTTAAGAATGAAGTTGCTTTAGAAGGTTGAGTATTAGCCTGGCTTAGCAGTCATAAGACGAGACGCTACTGGGTTGTATTCCCGAGGAGTTATGCATTTGGAAATGTCCCTTTAAAACTTGATTATTGTGAACTCATGTAGTAAGACTTGTATTCACCCGTATTATGGGATTGTTGTAACCTTGACTTGTGTTGTGATGAATGCATTTAGTATTTCTCTATTTAGACACCTTGTGTTCTTGATCTTGAAGTCACACCCATTAAATGACATTCCGCTGCGCCATTTTTGGGGTGTGACAATACATAACATCTTAACCTAAACACTAAACCCTAAAATTTAAATAAATAATCTAACAAAATAACAATTCTAGTAATTAGTAAATTAGTCATACGACTCATACAACAAATCAACAATACACTTATCACTTATGCCATATGAAGAGTAACTGAATAAGTAAACAGTAAACTATGTATATATAAAAAAAACCTTACAATTAAATATTGATATGATGAGATCTTAGAACTTTAAAAGAATAGAAGATGAGTCACTATTCCAATTCTTTATTCAACGAACCATTTGTCCATTCCATCTGACAATGCATCCAGGCCGACTATTCGTTTCCAACCATATTTGCTTATTTTTTGCGTAAAGTTAATTATAAATATTAAATGGGTTAATTTTTGTTGGGCTAATTGGGTTTTGAGTTAAAAATATTTATACTAGAAGTAAGTTTTTTATCAAAAAATATTCTAAGGTAGTTTCCACATAATTTCTAAGGTGGTTCATGAATTTTTTTTACATTGCTTCTAAAAAGATTTCGTCATCCAAGGTGGTTCCCGGGTACCGCCTATGTAAGGCGTAAGTCCGCCCGTGCTCATCATCCACATCCTCATCTTTTGATAAATCTTTCATATTTGATGACCTTATTATTTCTGAATTTATCCTTTTTTCCTTTGTTACCTTATCCTTTTTCCTGCATTGATGCAAGAACCCTCTTTGTTATTTCTGTTGTCACCTTAGGACAACCGGTTACATCTCCTTTTGTATGAGTAAGGTGTTGTTTTAACCTTGTGATCCTTCCCGACATTTTCTTGTCACAAAGCGTACACCAAATATTCCTTATTTTGTGGGATCTTTCCAAACCCCACATTCCCAAGCCATATCCCCACTCGCACATTTTATACTAGTACCGATATCCGATGAAGTATTACCACTACTATTCGGATTTACGAAAGTATGTGAAGATTGACCTTCTATACTTGAACATATCAATAACTACCTAGCTAATGACAACAGATTAATAGAAAATCAGTAGGCTGATCACATAGTGACAGATGTTACAAAATCAGATTTCAGTAATCACAAAATCAGTAGTCATTCAGATTTTAGTAGCTAATCTCAGAAGTTAAAAATTCAGTAGGCTAGTAATTACAATCAAAAATCATTTGAATCATTTAACAAAATGTAAGTTGTAATCGATTCAATTAAGAAACCACAAAACAAGGTAGTAATCAAGTAATCATATCATGAATTAATAAAGTTAAGAAGAAAAGAAGTTGTATTTAATTTACTGATAGACAAAAGGAAGAAGAAGAAAGAATGGTTGATTAAGAATCGTGGCTACAAAAGGAAGAAGAAGTTGTATCTGTATTTGTCAATTTCTTATCATGTCGCTCTCCTTAATTAGATTTTTAATACGTTTAAAGTTGGGCTATTATTATTTAGTTGGGGTGCCAAAATAACATAGTAAAATTAAAATTCTTAAAATCTCTCCAAAATCTTGTAAATATCGCCAATTTCAAAATATCGGCAAAATCTCAGCCAATCTCGCCGAGAATATCGGCTCTAAGATTTGGGGCCTAGATTTTGAACCGAGATTATTTTTAGGGCCGAGATCCGAGATATCGACGAGAGGATACCAATTTCATTTCTTTTACTCTATTTCTCTGTACCAAACACACCCTTAAGGATAATGGTTTATTATCAATTTTTCTTTTTTTGTTTCAGATACTTATAAAACATGGATTTAAAAGTATTCTTATTTATTTAACTACTATGTTTGTTGACTTTATATCGTGAACTAGATTACCAAATTAATTCAAGACTCATCTTAATTATATTTGGACGTGGCCATGTACACATCTGTTCAAAACATAAAGTCAAATCATCAAGGGGCCCAGAAGTATGTAACTTCATGATTGTTGGAGGAACAAATTCCATCTTGACTACACGTGTTAGTCCTGTGTTTCACATTATTCCTAATAATGATTTTTATAGCAGCCTTATTCAGGACAACATTTAATCATATTAAAGAAGAATATTCCACACACGCACAACCTACGAGTGTCTCAAGGATAAGGAACCGGTGAACTTAACCATTTACAAGTTTTCACTATACGCTGAAATCCATGTAGTGAATTCTTGTAGGTTGTATCAATCCAATATTTATCTCCATAAATATATGTGAATCAGATTACTCTAACTATTGAATATTCATTCAAGAATATAATCAGCACTCTCACATTTTCTTAATCTGATGTTATTCCTATATCATCAACCGACAATGGATAATTTAGAATAACTAATTGTTCATGGAATTTTAAACATGCAAATATTGAAAACAATTAATATAAAAGAAAATGATAGCAATATCTAGTACATCAAATTCAATAAATAGTATCAATGTTTACATTTAATTATTCAGATATTAAATAAAAGATCAACTAACAACTAGCCAGTTAAAATATTGTGTCCTTAAGTATGACAATGACACTTATTGAAAGACATGGGCTTTGTGAACAATTCAACTAGGCTATGATCTTTTAAAATTTTGAGAATACTAATTTCAAATTTCACAAACAATGAAGTTCTTGAATAATCCGATGTTCGTTTAATCATTAGTGTACCAATACTAGTATTACAAGTGTACATTCATATAAGATGTTTGAAACTAGGAAGTTTAAGAACAATTCCTATTTCATGTAATCTTATAATCAGCTTCCTAAGCAGTAAAAGTTTTCTTAATCATTTAATAGATATTGCAACCCTGCTCTCCATTGACCATTTCTAGTAGGACGTGCGCATCATAGTGTGACTAAGATTGAGTACTATTTACGTATAGTACATGTTGGGGTTTGGGTTGGTCGATCGTTTGGTTTCTCACATTCGGTAAGGACCCCAAGGATGGGAATCATGAGTTGAGATAACACCTACGAGTTGACTCAATTTTTGGGTTGTGTGTGTCAATTATCCAAGAGAATATCGAATTGAGTATGGTTTTGCTTGGGCTAACTTGGCATGTCTAGTATGAATTGGCTTGGGCCAATTCGGGAAAATGGCCAAGTAATTATAAGAGGTCATTTAGGGTTATTAGGGACCCGTAAATGTAATTTGATGGCCACGGATGATCCACATGGTGATCATCGGGGTTAGGAATGAGGGAGGCACGCGTTTCTCATCTTAATAGCCCTAGCGAGATCTCCAGGCTTGCTGTTTGCCTGGATGCATTTGTTAGGCAGGTTTTGGTCTGAGGTTGCCTGGGGAAGTATTTCCCAGGCCTTTCGTTGAGACATAGCCTTGTTAGGCTTGTCTTTGGCTAAGTTTAGAGTGTATGGGCCTTAGTCGGCTGGGTTGAAGGCCCTATACACTATCAAGTCCCCCCCAGTCCATTTGTGTATTTGACTGCTTTTAGTAAAATGCGTTGATGGACTCATGCTAGAGAGATGAGGTCCCCTGGGGTTCTCCTGATGTACCTTCCTGGATTTAAGGAGGCTGACTTGCTTTGCTCAGCCTGTATATATGAGACATCAGGGTCATTTAATGTGATGTTTAGAGAAAATCTTCATTTTCAAGACTACTGCATATTGAATGAATGTGTAGTTCTCAATGTTGATATCTGTCAAGAGTTATTGTCAAGTTTAAATTGTTGTGAAGCTTGCTTATCACAGGCCTGATTTGTTTTAAATGTTCGTGTGACCTGGAATTTTGCTTTTAGCTGTAAAACCCCTTTTTGTGTTAGTCACTTCAGGGTTTCCCTAACTGGAGACCCTGAAATTTTCTTCGACTTGTGTTCTAGGTTTGACAGTTACTAGTTTTAGTCTCTTAGATTGTGACATTCAAAAGGAGACTGCCTTTTTGCGTAAGGTTCACGTGGTTTGACTCTGTAGAAAAAAAATTGCATGCGTGTCCATTTGGCCTGGTTATCTTTGTATTGTTCGGTATATATTCTTACGATACTCTAAATTCAATAGTATCTAATGTTTTAGGGTGAAATCTTGTATATGTTTAACTAAGCTATAAATTTAAATTAATATAGTTTGTGTTTTTCAAAAGTTGCCAATTTTAGAATTGATTAAGAAAAGATATAATTAAGTTGTCAAGTTTTATAAAAGTTGCCAAGTTTAGGGGGTACTTAAGGGTAATTTAGATAAACTGCATTAGTTTAAAGGGTAAATTTCAAATTTCGTCCCTAATGTTTGCCAAAATTGCAAATAACACACCGAGTGAAATAAATTTGCAAATTAGCCACCGAGAGCTAAAGTTGCGTGCAAAATAGCCACTGAGAGTTATACAAAATGTTTATTGTTGAAGCATACTTGAGACGCCCGAGAGATGTTGTCGTATGAATGCATAGATGATTTGTGATCACGAGTAACCTAAAAACTTTACGTTATGTGTTGTAACTTACATCTTTGTCATCATCAAAACATGAAGAGGATGTTTTGATTAAATATCACAATATTTATGCCAACAATCTCCCCCTTTTTGATGATGACAAACTATGTAAACTATAACTCATAGTAAAATGTATAAGTTACTTGTTTACACTTCTTCTCCCCCTTTTGTCGAAGCAAAAATGTGGACTCCAAGACGAGACTTCTACTACACTTCAACCCTTGAGATAAAATGCATAAGACGAGCTTGCATCATCATAAGTGAAGCCTTGATCTATCAACCTCTAAAAAATATTGACATCCTTTGAAATTGACTCTAGTGGATCCATGGATCAAATAAATTGCAAACTTTTATCCTGCATCAAGAGTTAGTTTTTTGCAACAAAAATATATAGATAGGGATGAAATGCACATAGCCAATGCTCCCCCTTGGTGTACACCCCCTTGTTTAGCGTACCAAGAAATCAAGAAATAAAAGAGTGCTACAAGGCAAAGTTAGTAGAAAGGATGCACAAATAGATAATGAGGATGATAGACATATGCATGACTCTAATTGGGGAACAAGATATGGATGTCTAAGGTATATGGACTAAAAATATGACACATGCACTTATTGTTTTAAAAACAACAACCTAAATCCCAAAAAAAATTTACCATGACCAATACTTAAGGTATGACAACGATTAGGACCTAATGCAAATATTTGACCGACTTATGCAAAAGTAAAATGAAGATGAGAATGGTACGTTCTTTTAAAAATGTAGAAGAATAAGGAAGGATGAGCATGAATGGAAAAGGAAGGTGATGAAAAAGGTTGACAATTATGGTTTAGATTAATATATCGTTTGGCAAAGGTGGATGATTGGAAATTATGGAATTTTTAGGTGTTTTGTTGGTTGATGACCGAAGGTGGATATGTGAAATGAGGTGGTAGTAATTGTTTGCCTATTTTGGTGACTTGAAAACACTTGAAGCTTGAATGTGTTCTTTGTGTTCTTCACTTTCTAGAAATTGGAAATAAGGGATACGACATTAAGGTGACTCAACAACACTTGACACATTTCATAAAGAAATTCACTTGACTTTTGACTACATAGGCAAACATGTTTATGAGTGTATGGAGATGGGAAATGGGTATTGGCGAGGATGGCTAGGGTGGATTTGACTACATACCAATGGTGACTCAATAACACTTGACGCATTTCATAAAGAAATTCACTTGACTTTTGACTATATATGCAAACATGTTTATGAGAATATGGATATGACTTGCCCTTTGACTCAAAGAGCGACACAAGGATGAACATGGGTTTATGTATCATGAGAGATGGTTTGACTTTAAGAGATTTAAGTTTTGGTGGTGATGACACACTTAGTAGAATGTAGGGAATGGTTACATGGTTGAATATTCTTGTGAAGATGACTCGGTGGATTTATTGGTGAAGATGAGAAATGATCAGCAATTGGTGTGATTGGTGAGAGCGAAAGAGCGATGTTCAAGGAAGGAATTTATTGGGTAGGGGGTGGTGGTGATACTTTTGGTGGTGGAGACAATTGTGTCAAATCAATGAGGAGTGGTTGGAGATGAAGATATCCATTGTGTGTTGAGATATCCATTGAAATTTGAGATTAAGGTGATGGAGTTTTGGGGATGAAGATATGGTGTAGGGTGTTTTAGATGGTGCACTAGGAGATGAAATTTGAGATTGAGGTGATGGAGTTTTGGTAGAAGGTATGATATTGATTCTTGGTTTCTTTGAGGACATGGAAATAGTGGATGACTCGAGATTGGTAGTACAAAGGATGACTCGGTTTATCATTTCACTTTGGTGGTTTGAGGATGTACTAAAACTATTTGTCATTAACAAAAGTGACGAATGGTTATGAGGTTTGAGTGTGAGGTAGAAGGATCTATGTGAGTGAGTGTGTTTTCCCTTCCCATTAAATTCATGCTCATCCGGATGAAAAAACAAAGATAAATCGACACGAAAGTGATAAGATTGACAATGACATGAAGGATGAAGGATGAGTGACATTTTAATTTGCATTACGCTAATTAAAAATACTTAAACATTTTGGACGAAATATTTAAGTTGGCAGATCTACTTAGAGAGGCATTAGATTAGTATCTAACTATCTCTTGACGAAGGAGTGGATTGTTTGGAAGGAAACAAGATGATGAACAAGGAAGTGAGTATGCATGGAGACTCTAGGACACTGAAGACAATATAGAGACTATTATGACCTATCGGATTGTGAAACTAAGGTTCTAATTAAATAAGGGTATAAAAGCTAAAGACAAGGAATATATACTTAGATGAACGAGACATATAGAGTTAAGCATGTAAAGGCATTTAGGCATGTAGCATAAATAAGTAAAAAAATATATCATATCGAAATAGTTAGAGAAAAACAAAAACTATTATAATAAACATGCATACAATAACTAAGCAAATAATTACGAAGACATACAATCAAATCACATAGGAGCAAATAAGCATCTAGAAATATCATATATGCGAGATGCCATAAATTTAGGAATGAAAAACTCTAATGAAAAACAAAGTTCATAAAAGTAAGCTTAGCGTTAGGTATATTTAGGAAGAACAATTTAATCAAGTTGGACAATGAGTATGAAACTATTACTAGTGGTGCTCAATTAAGGCTAAACACGGCCATTTTTACGGGTTACACACACCCAACTTCTCACAAAGAAGCAATTCAACCATTAGGTTGAATTGAGTTTGTAGACAATAGGTTCTTAAGTAGTCATTCTCTTTTTAGAAGAAATTGAGTTTCTAAATTTACCTATCGAAGAGTACCAAATATGAAGTTTGTTTGATTCACTAATGCTTGGCTTAATGTGACTCAAACATCATATTTTTATGAAGGTAAATCTAGATGATATATTTTACTCATGATCCCAATAGAGATGTGTTGAATGTTTAGATAAGAGTAAACAAATTTTTTTAATCTCTTGTTCATGATTTACCGATTGTTTGGTTTTGATGGCATATTATTTGATTTAATAAATGTGCTTTGTTGATACAAAAGTTGGGCGTACCTGGTTATGGGCTTATACTCTCGTACCAATTCGATCCTTAGCACTTTTTACCTGCGTACTAAGAAAATAAGACAACACCGTTAGGCTTATCGAGGGATTGTCTCCCCCGATTAGACTCCGGCGTGAGAGTAAGTAATCGTTTTAGGTTCTCGTAAAGAGTTAGGGTTGTATATCGTACCTTGAATGAGAATCGTATGATTCTATATATAGGGGCTAAGAAACCGTGTTTCTTGCTCCTTACTCTTTGCACTCGTGGTGCTTATCTAAGGAAAGGATATCTATTCTGTGAATAGATAATCCTTATCGTGTACCCGGTGGGTTTAGTTGGGCCTTTGGGCTTCATGAGCCCAAAGCGTTACTACTGCGGCCCATACCATTGTTATGGTAGCCCATTCGTGGTGGGCTTAGGTGTAAGTAATGTCTATCATTTGGGCTTGTGGCCCAAATATAGGCTATACGTCATCATGTCCCCCCAGTCTAGTGTGCGCGGCGCGTAGCCGCGGATACTAGACTAATATTAACAGCGGTAAGCGTAGCGGGAAAACATTGAAATATTGCCGCCCATTTAAAGTGCAATGCACCTAGTCATTGGTATTTCAAATGTATACTTCAAAAATTGGGGGTAGTATCCACGTGGCCCTCGTAAATCGGGATAAAGTGTGTGTACCGGTTCAGTTCCAGCCACACGTTTTCGTTAGTGGGATACACGTGGAGAGAAATTAGGGTTTTTACTACCCTATATAAGAGTCACCGCCCCCCATTTTTACACACACACAATAAAACACACACTTACTCACTATTCACCTTCTTTGAGAGCGTCTTTTGCAAATAAACTTACTTCACTTTTCGTAGGTAATTTGTGTGTGTCCCACTTAGTTTTTGCAAATGAAAATGGTTGCTCAGTTGGAGGAGTTTCGCTCCGCGATGTCCGTTGAGGACGTTATTCAGTTCACTTCCGACTATTTCGTGCCTTTGGATGTACATCCAGAGGCTCCAGATGTCGACGCGTGTATAGCTGACTTCCCCGAAGGGAAGATAGGGCTATACACGAAATTTTTTGAGTACGCGAATTACCGCATACCTATATCTATTTTCCTGAGCGATTTGCTCAATCACTATCGTCTTCACATCTCTCAGCTGCACTGTATAGGTGCGGCGAAGGTGTCGAATTTTGAGGTAAACTGTCGTTTACTTGCGATAGAACCTACTGTAGATTTGTTCCGCTCTTTTTACCACACGACGTCGTCAAATGGGTGGGTTTCCTTTGCGAAGTGCCAGGGGGCGCTTCAGTGTTATACGGAGAAAGTTGACGCCCTCAAGAATTGGAGGGAGTTCTTCTTTTGGGTGGATGACGTGGTCTTTCCCTCTCCCTTTGAGTTTTATACTCAGGAATCCTTACCAAGGGATGGGCGCCCTGCACCCGGTTCCTTCAGTCGTGCTGATGCGCAAACTTTAGATGCCAATTGACTGGCCATTAACCCCTATCCGGAGGAGTTTTTGGTACATGTGGGATTGAGCCGCGCCTATTTTGGCGCTGCAGATGAGGTTCCCACTTTCGTGAGTGAGGATGGCCGGGGTGGGTGTTCATTCCTTATACTTCCTTCTTTGTAAGTCCTTTTATCTGTGCGCCGTTAATAACTAATCCCTTTTGTTTTTTCTTGTTTCCTTTGATGTGCACAGAGATGGATTTGTTCGCGGTGGTCAAGCTGGATAGGCCAAAGCAGGTAACCATAGGGGTGCGTCCTCTGAAGGAAGGAGAGCAGCCCTTGCTCGATGCGACTGCGGGGCATTTGACTGTTTTGCCTGCGACGGTCCCTGAGGACACGCCACCACTTGTGGTGACACCCGTCCAGAGTGTAGCGCCTGAGGTAGTAGTGGCGCCCACTGTGGAGGTGGTGCCTGATGTGGAGGTGGCGCACGAGGAGACGCGTTCAGGATCATCTGACAGCATCCGGATCCTGAAACCTGAGGAAGTGCTGAGGGAGGAGGTTGCGCAGAGTTCTAAGCGCAAGGCTGAGGCTGGGGGAAGTGGTACTAAGAAGAGGCGTCGACACGTCATCAGAGACACTGAGTCGAACGCGGAAGAGACCTCCACCTCTGGCGCTCGGTTGAAGGTAGATGACGTTTCTCCGTTTCTGTAAGTGTGCACTTCTCTTCCTGTTGTAATTTTTTTTCAATTACTTGTTGTAATTTTTGTTTTACTGCCTTTGTTGCGTAGGGATGACGGCGCGAAGGATGATGAGGTTTCCTCTCCGCAGAATGAAAACAAGGAGGGGAATACCAAGGCTGCTGATGGTGGTGGGGCGCAGCAACTAATGGATGAGTTGGCTGCGACCACTGCACGCCAAGCTGAGCTGGTGGCTCAGCTGAAAGGGAAGTATGCTGGGGAGAGCCATACTCTTGCCCAAAAGGAGGAGGAGTTGGCGGTCCTCCGTGCGCAGTTGGCTGATGCGCAAGTGGAGCTGGGTGCCTCAAAGGCGTATGCTGAAAAAATAGCTCAAGATAAGGTGAGCATATTAGCTGACCTTAAGTATGCGAGGTCCAAGCTTGAGCAGATAAAGGCGAAGACTTCCTGGTCGGTGTCTTATCTTGAAGAGAAGAGGGCGGAGCATCATGCTAGCGTCCAGGAATTTCAAGGGCGTATGGAGAAGGCGGTTGCGATCCAGGAGGAAAAACTGCGCGCCCTCAGCATAGAGTATGACGAGGAGTTGTACCCCCATCTGATGTCCATGATAGCTGAGCGCAGGTATCGTTGTTTACTTTGTTGTTATAATTACTTTACCATCATGTTGTTTATTTACACAAATTTGCGCTTGTGAATGCAGATGGTTGATTAGCCATGGGCTGCGCCTGGCAGCCCTGAGCACACTAGAGTCTGCTGAGGTAGTGGAAGCTTTTGGGAAGGTTGTGCACTGCGCGATTGCCCGTGGTCGGTCGCAGGCTATGGAGGACCTTCGTGAGGCCAAGCTGCTGGAGAAAGACTTGGCTGAAGTCCCTGGTTATAGCCCTACAGCTTATGATGAGCTGCTGCAGGCAATGGCTGGGCTGAAGGTTCTGGAGTTGCCGCACATAGGGAAGTTGGAGCGCGATCAAGATGACCCTATAGCTGTGCTGATGGCGGGTCTGACTCTGCAGCGCCATCTTGGGGAGAACGCAAAAGAGGAATTAGATTACTATCTAAAACCTGATGTCTCGCAACTTCAAGTCCCTGTGTTCGCGCGGCCTCGCGATATCCTGAAGCCTTTTGCTCTTGAAAAGGAAGTTCCCTTGAAAGAGGTGCTGGAGCGACATGCGCAGAGGGTTGCCGTGAAGAAGGGTATCAAGGGCAAGGCCGTGATGTGTGGCATTGGCGCTGCACACCTTCCTAGATCAGATGGCGTGGCCGTAAGCGTTCCGACTGTGTCTATGCAGGATGCCATAACCTTGAGTAAGCTTAAGGAAACGGGGAGTTCCGCCGCTCTAGAGGAAAATCCTGAGCATCGCCACAGTATATAGGCTTTTTGTATAATTATGTATCTTGTAATTTATTAATAAATGTGGAATAAGATACGTTTTGGTTTTAAGTTCGTGACTTAAATATACTTGCATTGTTTGCTAAGTTTGCTTTATTTTTGTGTGACTAAGTCTTTTAAGTGCGTGACTTTGAAGAGTTATACTTGCATTGTTTGCGAAGTTTTATTATTTGACCAAGTGTCTTGGCTCGTTACATTGCTAAGCTCGTACAGTGTACTTGGTGTATGCGCATCCGTCGTGGGGTGCGCATGTGAAACTTACTTTGACGTCTCAAGAGTAAGGCGCTTAGCAAGGATACATGATCCAATGTTGATGGGTCTGCAACCCTCTTATTCAACGAGTAAATTAGTAGGTTAACTCATCCTTTATGCCTTCGTGGGTCTTTAAGTGGTGCATGCACGCCATGTAGGCAGAAATATAAAATAAACAATATTGACATATGTGCAATAAAGTAAAATGCGCTATGGAGTTAGCTAGAAACCATAACATTTTATTAATACTTGCAAGTAATTAGAAAAAATAGAAAATACAATTCCTAGAAAAGAAAAGAAAGACAAACACTTATTGGGCACCTAGTAGGGTGCAAGTGTGTTTGTGAAAGGGCCGTAGCCTAAAAGTAACATTTTTTGAGATTGCAAATGTTCCAGGTGCACGCCAGGTCGTGACCTTCCATATTGCGCAGCCTGTATGCGCCGTTGCCCAGCGCGTCTGTGACCTCGTAAGGTCCTTCCCATTTGGGTCCGAGCTTGCCCGTGTCTTCTGCATGGCTCGCATCGTTGGCGCGGTAAACAAAGTCTCCTGGTCTGAATGAAGTGTGATTGACTTTTGCATCATAATATTTCTTTATTTTTGCCTTAGCCTTTGCTTCGCGTATAGCTGCGCGTTCGCGTCTTTCTTCCAGTATGTCTAAGTCTATGCGCCGTTCCTCGTCATTTGTTGTGACGTTGACCTCTGCTGTGCGTATAGTTGGCATTCCTATCTCGGCTGGTATGACGGCTTCTGTTCCATAGACTAAGGAGAATGGCGTGTCGCCAGTACTTGTTTTGATTGTCGTGCGATGCGCCCACAAGACGTGCGAGAGCTCATCTACCCACTTTCCTTTGTGTCTGTTGAGGCGCGCTTTTATTCCTTCGCCTAGACTGCGATTTGCGCGTTCAACTAGGCCATTGGTTTGTGGGTGTTTGACTGAAGCAAAGTGTTGTGTGATGTTCAATTGTGTGCACCAATCTTTGAATGGGTTATCACAGAATTGTTTTCCATTGTCTGATATGATCTCGCCCGGTAGGCCGAAGCGACAGACAATGTTGTCCCAAACAAAGCGCTTGACTTGGTTCCCCGTGATGTTCACCACCGCCTTTGCTTCGATCCACTTCGTGAAGTAGTCTATAGCTACGATGAGGAATTTTACTCCTCCAGCTGCGACAGGGAAGGGTCCTGCTATGTCAATACCCCATTTGTAGAATGGCCATGGTGAGGTAATTGGTGTTAGCTCTTGTTGGGGTCGGCGCGGAATTGGTCTATGTACTTGGCAATTGCTGCATTTTCTTATCAGATCGCGTGCATCACGATGCATTGTTAGCCATCATGGTCCTGAATGCATGCTACATGATCCAGCATGGATTTCACGGAGTACGTAGTCTGCTTGAAGTGGTCCGACACATCTGAGCCATGGCTGTAAAAAAGACCGTCGATAGAGTACGTTGTCGCGTAATTCAAATCGTTGCGCTGTGCGCCGTATTCTACGAGCGTCTTTTTGATCTTGGGGTAGGATCCCTTTGCTAATAAATTCGGTGATAGGTGTCATCCATGTAGGGTCTTGTTCCTCTATCACCGTCGCTATTTCCCAATCCAAGATTGACTTGTTTTTTAGGGTTTCCACCAATACCTGTTTTGAGAGGTGTGCGAAGCTTGTGGATGCGATCTTGCTGAGTGCATCTGCCTTCTTGTTATCTCCTCTAGGCACCTGTTTTATTGTGAACCTATCAAAGTTGTTGATCAAAGATTTTGTCTTTTCCAGGTATTGGGTCATGTGTTCATCTTTGGCCTCATATTCACCTAGTACGTGGTTTGCGACCAGTCGCGAATCTACGTTTGCTTCTAGGTTGCGAACACCCATTTGGATTGCAATACGTAATCCGGCTAGTAGGGCTTCGTATTCTGCCTCATTGTTTGTGGCTGTGAATTCGAAGCGTAGCGCATAGGTGAATTCCATACCTTCTGGGTTTGTAAGAATAAGGCCTGCGCCCGATCCTTCTACACATGAAGATCCATCTGTGAACAGAATCCAGGGTTCCTGTAAATCTGTCTTGGCTACAGATGTCGGGCTGTCGCTATCTGGCTTCTCCACGATAAAATCGGCTAGGACTTGTCCCTTGATTGCAGTGCGCGGTCTGTATGAGATGTTGTACTCATTTAACAGTACACTCCATTTTTGTAAGCGTCCGGATGCGTCCGGCTTAGAGATAACTTGTTTGATTGGCTGATCAGTGATTACAACTATTGGATGCGCCTGAAAGTATCTGCGCAATCTTTTGGCTGCGAACACTAGAGCCAAGACCAGCTTTTCCATAGCGCTGTAGTTAGTCTCTGTTTTCTTCAGGGCTTTGCTTACAAAATATATGGGCGTCTGGACGGAGTTTCTGTCTGTCAATAATACGGCGCTGACTGCTCCATGGGTTGCCGATAAGTACATGATTAATTCTTCCCCTGGTCGCGGTGCAACAAGTTTGGGAAGAGATGCCAGATGGTTTTTAAGTTGTTGGAAAGCTTCCTCCGCTTCGATTGTCCAGCGAAAGTCTCCCTTTTTTGTGCACTTCGTGAGTGTTTTAAAGAGGGGAAGAGATTTGTCTGCTGACTTAGATAAGAAACGGTTTAGTCCTGCTAACTTTCCATTCAATGATTGGACCTCTTTGAGTGTGCGCGGTGAGGGGAGATCAATAACAGCCTTTGTTTTTTCTGGGCAAGGCTTGATTCCGTCGGGTTCTATCAAGTATCCAAGGAACATCCCTTCGGCGCGCCAAAGGTGCACTTTTTTGGATTTAACTTCATGTTGATCCGCCCCAACGTTTGGAATGTTTCCTCGATGTCGCGCACCAACTCGTCCTCTGTATGGCTTTTGATGACAAGGTCGTCAACATAGACTTCCAAGTTGCGGCCTACTTGTTTTTCGAATGCTGTGTCCACCAGTCGTTGGTATGTCGCGCCTGCGTTCTTCAGGCCAAAAGGCATTTTTGTGTAGCAGTATACTCCTTGACTGGTGTGGAAGGCTGTTTTTTCTTTATCTTCCACTGCCATCTGAATCTGATGATACCCTTTATATGCATCTAGGAAGCATTTGAAAGGGTATCCGCACAAGGACTCGACCTTCCAGTCTATCTCTGGCAGTGGATAGCAGTCCTGTGGACATGCTTTGTTGAGGTCCGTGAAGTCCACGCACATCCTCCAACTGCCATCGCTCTTCTTTACCATAACTGGGTTAGAAAGCCAGTCGTGATAGTATACTTCGCGCATGATGCCTGCGTCTACGAGCTTATGTACTTCTTCCAGAATAGCCTTTGCACGATCTGGGGCCTGGCCGCGCTTCTTTTGTCGTATTGGAGGGTATGCTTGTCGGATTTGTAGCTTATGCTCTGTGATAGAGCGCGGTACTCCCGTCATATGCTTTGGTTCCCATGCAAAGATGTCTAGGTTCTTTTGCAGGAGTGCGCATATGGCTGCTTTACCTTTGTCAGATAAAGATCCTCCAATCGAAACTTGTTGTTCCGGATAATCTGGATGAATAGCGACTTTTAAATTTGGCGTTTTTTCCGTGCGCTGTTCTGGAATAGTCTTCGCTTCAGTTGTTACTGCGATGCATTCTCTTGGTGGTACTGTTGTATTATAGAGAGTAACCACTCCTCCTTCCACTGGGAATTTAAGCATTCCATGCTCTGTGGATGGTACCGCGCGCATGGATGATATTCCCGGTCTCCCAATGATACCGTTGTATGGTGAAGGAGACTTTATTACCATAAAGTTTATCCATGTCGCGGTTGAGTGTTGTTCATCTCCTACGACCACCAATAAGCGTAACTGCCCCATGGGCCAAATCTTTTCTCCTGTGAATCCTGTTAATGACATTGTGGCTGGTATCAACTGATTTTGGATTTCAGGTCGCAGCCTTTTAAAACAGTGATCGTACAGGATGTCCGCGGATGCTCCACCATCAATGTACATGCGGTGGATGTCATGTCCCCCTGTATGTATCTCAATGGTTAGAGGCTCCACGACTGCGTTGTCCGCAGCTATAGTAGGGAAGGATATCTCTTTTTCTGGAGAGAATTTTTGGCTGACTTTTTGCTTTATCTTGCGTTGCCATGATTGTATCATGTATATAGTATCAGCTTTTTCCTTTGGGGGTTCTTTCTTACCCCCGTTTCTATGTTTATCTTTTCCTTCCTTGATGTTTTTCACGAGGTGATCCATCCTTCCTTCTCTAACTAGCTTTTCAATTAGCTGTTTTAGTTGGACGCACTCGTTAGTTGTATGGCCTTTTTGGCCGTGGTACTCGCAGTATCCACCACCTAGGCGTTTTTCTTCTGCGGTGCGCATCGGTGGTGGTTTTGGGAAGTTCGCACCTTCTGTTACAAATATCTCTCTCGGAGTCTTAGTGAGCGGAGTATATTTGTCGTTGTCTCTTCCACTGCGATAATTCCTGCTGCGGTTGTTATTCTGATCGTTGGATTGTCTCCGCGGCTGTTCTTGTTGCCTATAGTTTGAATAACCTTTTTTGCTATCCGCAGCAGCTGCTTCTCCTTGTATAAAGGATCTAGTGTGCTTTGTTAACTCGTCAAAGGTTTGTGGAACTTTGTCATTCAGCTTGCGGATGAGTTCTGGGTTATTGATCCCATTCATGAATCCGGAAATCTTTAGGATTTCAGGACATGCTTTAACTTGTATACACTCATCCTTGAAACGTTCCATAAAAACGCTGGTTGATTCCCCTTGACGCTGTTTCACTCTTGCTAGCTCCACAGGGTTTTTAGCGCACTTTTTTCGCTGGGTGAAGTTGAGGCGGAATGCTTTCCGTAGTTCCTCGAATCCACCAATGCTCCTTTGTGGGAGTTTGCTAAACCATGTGCGCGCATTTCCCACTAACGTGGAATTAAACATATGGCACCACACAGGCTGTGACCAATTTTCGATGGTTGCGGCTGATTCGAAAATTTTTAGGTGGTCGTCAGGATCACCTGTTCCATCGTATGTTTTTACATTAGCGGGCATGCGTCTGCGTTTACGATCTGAGTAATCGCTGATTCGTCGTGTAAACGCATCGATTTTATGGCGTCGCCACGGGAGAGACATATCTTCATTCTCCTCCTCGCGACGTCTTCCTTTTGACTTCCAGTGTCCTGTTTCTTTATCCTCGTTGTCCGAGGAGTTGCTGGAAGAAGGGTAGTCCCTTTTTCGACGCTTGCGTCGGCTTCTTTCGGAAGAGGATCCTGAGGGATCTCCACTTGGGGATCTTCTTTCCCCCAATCTGTCTTGAACCCTCCTACTCCCAGGTTTGGAAGACCCTTGGCTTGGCGAATGTTGAGGTCCTAATCGGTCATGTATTCCCCGACTGCCAAGTCTGGAGTGGACGTTGGTGCGCCTCTCGCTGTCTCCAGAGTATCGTGAATCAGATATCGTACCCAACCTGTCATGGATAGTGGTACGTTCTGCGCGTCTTCATCGTGGGTGACGCGGTGGTGATGGTTCACGTTCAAGAGCAAAATTGAGTCGGGCTTGTAGGCTCGCGCTTGCTCTTCTTGTTGCTTCTTCTTGCATGAGGGCGGTGAGGGTTTCATAATTTTGGGATACAAAGTTTCCCAAAGTTAGATCCGGTGCGTCCTCAGTTGTTGCAAGAATTTCTGCCTTAGTCTTAGGCGCCCTGTTCCGTTCAGGCGCGCCTGGCGGCACAGTGTTGTTCACTGCGGGTGTAGCCTGATGAGGAGTGGTGAAGAGGGTGCGCTGGAGTTCCTCGACACTTGGGACCACTGAAGAAATTATAGGTAGTTCCATCGCTGGAAGTGGTCGGGTTGTCCCCGCCTCTTGGTGATCAGGTGCGCTGGTTGTCCCAGCAACCTGTTTAGAGGTTGAATCTTGTTGATTCTTCCTCTGATGGTCACGTTTTTCTGACTGCGGAGTCCGCTGGCTGGAATTCTTGTGCTTCGTCATTCTAGTTCGTAGTAGGGTCCCACGGATGGCGCCACTTGTTGATACAAAAGTTGGGCGTACCTGGTTATGGGCTTATACTCTCGTACCAATTCGATCCTTAGCACTTGTTACCTGCGTACTAAGAAAATAAGACAACACCGTTAGGCTTATCGAGGGATTGTCTCCCCCGATTAGACTCCGGCGTGAGAGTAAGTAATCGTTTTAGGTTCTCGTAAAGAGTTAGGGTTGTATATCGTACCTTGAATGAGAATCGTATGATTCTATATATAGGGGCTAAGAAACCGTGTTTCTTGCTCCTTACTCTTTGCACTCGTGGTGCTTATCTAAGGAAAGGATATCTATTCTGTGAATAGATAATCCTTATCGTGTACCCGGTGGGTTTAGTTGGGCCTTTGGGCTTCATGAGCCCAAAGCGTTACTACTGCGGCCCATACCATTGTTATGGTAGCCCATTCGTGGTGGGCTTAGGTGTAAGTAATGTCTATCATTTGGGCTTGTGGCCCAAATATAGGCTATACGTCATCATGCTTGATTTAAGAATGCTCCTTAGCATATCTTGTGAAATGAATCTCATTAAGATTATTTATATTAAATGAGTTTGTGATTCTCAAATGATATTAAAACTAGACATTTTTATATTCTTAAACAATTATTATTTTCTATGATTTTTGCCAATGTTATATACCATAATTTAACTAGTATTTGAAAAAAAATGAATTTTACTTGTTTATGCATTGTGACAAGTTATTTTTCAATTCTAATAACTTGTATTATTTCGAAAAGGAATGTGTAGTGCATTTTCTGATAACACAACCATTCATGCTACAAAGAAAATGAAACACATAGAATATATAGTGTGTATTATTCTTAAATGTGTATTTTAGCTTGGAGTGATGATTTTAAGTAGTGTGAGCAAAGTTTACATATGTTGTTAGTTTGCTCATGTTTGGTTTTTCAGATATGACACATTTATCCATTGCATTGCAATGTAAATTGCTTGAATATTTCGGATGAAACATCCAAGTCGTCAATCCTACTTCATCGTATGTTTTATGAATTTATTAAACATGTTACACTAATATTTAAAACACAACTTAATGACAATCATAAAGCAATAAGTTAACTTTCAATCATTCATTAACCTCGCCCATAAATAATCTTAAGATAAATGGAACACACTATTAAAATGTCTATTTATTTTAAATGAGTGTTCGAGAGGATCAAGAAAGATCTTGATATTATATCAATTCATTATTCAAATTATGGTTGATATATCTATCAAATTTAATTGACATGTTTTTGAGTATGGACAAGATATTGGATTATTATTTGTTTAGTTTCAAGATTATATCAAATTACAACAAAAAATATAGTCTTGAATCTACATACTCAATCACACTAGATTGATATCAAAATATTTACATCGTTTGTAGATGAAAAGCATATGCATTGGATCATAACTCACACTTGTGTTTGTTTATGTGAACGATTATTTATTGTTACGTATAATGAACACACTTAGATTTTGAAAATTCTTTTATATAACTACTAATGTTTTAAAATGATCCATTTTCTCATATTTAACCAACCTAAGGTAAAACAGGGTAATTTGTTGAAAATATTTAAGCGTGTTGTTGATAATAGATTAATTTGTTTGAAATATTAAGGTGACTAGGTTTAACTCATTTACAAGATGTTTAAGTAGCATTAAGCCATCTATACCTATATGCAATGCAAGAATAATTAGGCTGATGCCTGGTTTCGCAACCTTGCAAAAGGTTTTACCTCTCAAGGGATCTTGAGAAGCTTGTAATCCCCACCAGGCAGTGTACCTGACCGATGTAGTATAGTGTAGTAGCAAGTACCGGGAGATTGATCGTTCAACTCAAAGAATAGTGTTCGTTAGGGTTAAAACTAAATTAAACTAGGTCTAGAGGTGAGGGATGATTATTTTTGTATTTTTATATTTTATAGAAAACAAGTAAAAATCTCGGGTTTTGAAAGAATGGGCGGAATTAGTTCTTAATCAACTAACCCAAATAACTAAAAATGCAATAACAATAAAAGAAAATGACACGAAAGTAAATGTGGAGAAAAACAATAGTAAGAGAAATGTGTTTACTTAGATTTCACTACTCCCTAGCTATCTTTCACTAGTTGATTAGTTTGTTACAATTGCATGGATAACGGGTTATATTCCTTAATACCATTCGTAGGGCCGTGTATGATATTCCCTAACTCTATAAGCTTCTACCTCTTCCTATGTCAAGCCGACTACTAGCTCCTAACATGACCTCCTTAGTAGTTACTTATGCATTAAATACAACCAATTAATCGTAGTACACATATCCGATCATGTTTCTTAAGACGTTCAAGCATGTTACCAATTGGAAGTCTGCCAGTTTTCTTAAGCCTAACATCGAAATCAATCATCCACAACAATTATAAACAAACAACCAACCAATAATCAATAACTAAGTTTCATTACATCTAAGCAAACACAAAGAAAACCTAGCCTAACATGTTAAAGTAAAGACAAGCATAAGATAGAATCAAACAACACATAGACATATTGAATGATTATTAGAAAACTTATCTTCAATTAAACATGGATGAAACAAGGGTTTGGAACCCTTAAAAGTAAGGTAAAAATCGTGCTAGGGTTTCTCCAAAGCTATCCCAAAGTTCTCCTCTCTTAACAAATGAAAAACAGAAAACTATATATAGATTTTTGAGTCTGACGGCGTCACGTGTAAATCCTGACGCCGTCAACTCGCCGCCATAAAAACTCTCGTATTGCCTAGATCCAGATCTGATGTCGTCATGTGTTAATCTTCTAATGGGCGTCACATGCAATTTACTCTTTATAGCTTTGGTGACGCCGTCGTGTATAAAATCCCAAAAACATTCTGGCGCGTCTCGTTATAATTTTTATCCACCTCTTTGCCATAACGTGACGCCGTCACCTCCAATGAGTGACGCCGTCAAGCACTGTTTCCAGCTTGATTTGGAGACTTTGCCCTTTTCTTCACTTTTCGCTCCAAAAACGTCCAAAATGCTTCCTTTTCCAGATTTCTTCTCCAAAGTGCCTAAAATGACAAAATGAACGATTTAGGGTAATATTTGATCAAATAATCTCGACTTTGGGCTTAAATGACCCCTAAAAGCAGTACACTTTTCGTCTCATCAAATACCCTCACACTTGAGATTTGCTTGTCCTCAAGCAAATGCGCTTTTATTTAAATCAAAATACAAGCAAGGGGTCATTTAACACTAATATAAAAGTAATTACAACAAATAATCGTTCCACTTCAAGCAAAACAAGCATGGAAATTATACACTAGCACCTCACAAATAGTGTTTAGCTACTCACATCTCTCGGGTGTAATAAAAGTACATATCACAATATGACAATGGAAAATATCTCTTACTATCTGTCATAGCACATAGATTACCATAGGCTTAGGAAAGGATCAAACCTCCACCACTTGGCGTAAGCACCTAGGATAAACTATCAAAGAAGTCTTTTAAAAGGGTTATAACGTGAGGTGTAGGGATATGATAAACACGGTTTTGTTGGATAAAGGCAATCTTTACTGGTGGCGAGTTAATCATCTTGGTCAATTACATGTATAATGTGGCATTGCTAAGCCAAGACTCGACTCGACTTAAGCTAATCATAAACTATCAAAACATAAAATAAACATAAAAGGGAATGGGATGGTTGTCCATATGCTTTTTACTTTTTTTTCTGCATACACTATTGCCCTACCATCCAAAATAATACATCATAGGAAATTTGCATTCCCCTTACACTTGAACTTTTACATACTTTACAATTAACTATTCTAAGACTTGAATTAAGATAATCAAAACACTTGGAGTACTTTTTAAGATTAACGCACATATGGGGGTAATAAATGATGTTCTTCCCCATTACTCCATAACACTAGTACTTTACCCATGAGTCCCAATCGTCCCAAAACAATATGTACAAGATATGACTCGACTTAGCAACCATGTAATCAATTAGACAATTAACTAAGGGTTTAAACATGTAACAATAATGCACTAAAGATGAGTGCATACAAGGAAGGCTAAGGCGATTTGGGTGTACATTTGGGGTGGATTGTAAACAAATTCTTCCTTTAAGTAAAATGCTTCAAGTTAGAAACGAAAAAGATAGGCTTGGAGGGGTGTACTAGGGGTATCGTGTACTAAAAATGATTACAACGCAAAGGTGTGGGAAAACTAATTGACTTTACTAGTCAAGTAATTATGACTTCATTGGTCAAGTAATTATGATACGGGTTTAACATAAGGGTGATCCTAGTGCCTCTTATCATGTAGTAAATCCTAACTACACGAATGTAGTCTCACTAGCGGTCTCGGGATGCATCACTAACGCAAGTTATAGAATCTAAGTACTACCGGTACACTCATAAGCATCTTTTCCTAACATATCTAGGGGCGAACCTCACATATTTGGGGTGGAAAATTTTTGAGTGGTACGGTTTTTGTGCTAGTCATATAACTCTTATCCATGAGACGCTCATTAAGGCTAAAGCTTCACTCCTAAATGTTGTAAACAATTTTAAATTTGGCGCTAAAATTGCCCTAACAAGTATTTCTCTTAGTTTTATTACACACCTACTTTTGAACAAACAAACTCAAGTGAAATTGCATTCTCTAAGGTATCATCATTTACCCTCCCCTTACACTTAGGCTGAACATTGTCCCCAATGTTCAATAAAAGGATGTAAAAGTAATGAAGGTAAAAGATTGAGACAAATACTCCCCTGATTCGTTCGGTGTGGATAATGTGGTAACATGGTTAGATCCTCATCCAAGAAAATGAACGTTGAAAGCTCCCCTCCAGAAATATAAATCATCTTCTTGTCCAACATAACCTGTTAAACCTGAGAAAACAATCAAGGCAAACCTCGCGTAAAATCGGCGGCATATATATATATATATATATATATATATATATATATATATATATATATATATATATATATATATATATATATATATATATATAAAGATATAATGCTTGTGAAATGAATGTTTGCAGATTTCCTTGAGTTTATAAAACTAAAGAATTAACAAAAACTTTAAGACTCCAGTAGAAAAACAAAACTCGCAAAATTTTTTCAGAATTTTACACCTGATGACGTCAGGTTATGATCCTGACGCCGTCAGAATGCTCTGACAGAAATCTTATGTTAAGTTTCCGGAAAATTTCTGGAAAAACTCACGCCTTAATTCCTGGAATTCCTACAAAACATCATTATGACTCGACACAAGCATTTGACTCAAACAAATACTAATATGCGTGTTCGTTTAATATTGTTGTGATTCATGTTCAAGCTTGTTCTTAGAAACAAATTTAGATTTCCCTTACACTTATCTTTTTTGAAATACCTTTTTATGAAGTTAATAAGAAATTAAACAACAAGGTAAAGCATTTTCACAATTTATTTTGAAACATGAGCCAAAAACAATAATAATAAAGCACGCATACAGAAACAAATAAAAACAAACAAACAAACAAATAAAACAAATGAAGCTTGGGTTGCCTCCCAAGAAGCGCTTTTCTTTATTTACGAGTCTTGTAGCTAGACTCGAGGTCACGGGCTATTACTTGACCTCGTCCCGCAATATAATGTACCCCTTATCAATAGAATCCTCGCTATTCGGGCGGTAATGTTTCAATCGTTCGACATTCACAGTCATTTCTCCACCCCTTTCGCTGTTCAAGAGTGCTACTCTATTGTGACCTAAGTTTTTGATCGTGAATGGTCCATACCACCACGAGTTTGATTTATCTGGAGGCTCTTTTATCCCTAAATGTCTTAGGAGTACTAAGTCTCCTTCCATGAATGGGGCATGATTCTCCATCGGCTGATTGCACTCGAATTCAACATGAATTTTATCACTACTTTTGCATTCCTCAAGCTTAGTTTCTTTGTAGCTTTTAATTCTTGTCTCCCATGCGAGGATTTTTTATTTAATATGATTATGCGATGTGCCAACGTTGTTTTTGAGCTTCCTTTCCATCATGCTTTCTCGCACATATCGTGGGGTCATAGGGAAGTGAATTTTCCTTTTTCCTGACTTAAGCTCAATTTCCCCCTTTTCAAACTCAATGACAGCTCTTGTTGTGGTAAGGAATGGTGCTCCAAGGATTATTGGCATACACCCATTCTCTTTATCATCGATGATCATGAAATCGACGGGATACACAAAACCTGCAACATTGACCAGCACATCCTCTGCAATTCCAAACAGATACACGTAAGAATGACTAGCAAAGGATAACCTAACGTGGGTAGTGGCCGACATCTCTTTAGTGAGTTGGGTATAAATAGTTAAAGGCATCAGGTTCACCTCCGATCCTTGATCGGCGAAAGCATCCAAATATTGCAATTTCCCAATGGTAGCTGGCATTTCAAAGTTCCCATAAGCCATCTGCTTCGTAGCCACTTTTTGCTTAAGTAGCTTCTCATATACTGGCCCCCCAGGTAACGTATCATACTCATCTTCTCCTTCTTCAGAGACCATTTTGGACGATTGGTTACGTCTGTCACCCCTTATCCAGTTGGTTATGGTTTCCTCATTTATATCATGTTTTAGATAGTACCCTAATGATTGGGATCTTGGTGGTTCCTCAATGGTTTGTGCAATAGGGGTTTCCTTCTCTTCATTGCCCTCGTGGACAATGGATATAGAGTTAACAAACTTGGTAGTGGGGGTGACGCTTTCCTTTCTTAACAACACCTTTTCTGGAGTTTTTATGTTCGAGTATTCCTCCAACTAGCAGGGTCCCCGCGCGATTCAGCTGCGGGCACCCTGTAATTTAATTTTTTCGGCTAATAATTTATTTTCTTTGTACGTTTTTTTGGCAATAGCTTTACTGATTAGTTTTTTATGGTAAAAGTTTGATGAAATTTTGCTTAGTTTGTATTATTTTATTTATTATTTATTTTACTTTTTTTGTTTAGTAGTTTGTTTGGTTTGTACAATATGTGAACATATTTTAGTTTATTATGTTCTTTTTTACAATAAGTTTACGGATATCAAAAATTTCGTTTAGCTCGTGTCCGTTTGGGCTCGAGCCCATTGGCTCGTGTCCGTTCGGGCTCGAGCTCGTTTGACCCGTGCCCGTTCGGGCTCGAGCCCATTTGGCCCATTGCCCGTTCGGGCTTGAATATTTGTATAGTATGCTTTATTATTTGTATTAGTGATATTTAATGCAGGAATTGTGTTTAAGTTGGTTGTACAATATGCTTGATAATTTATATTTCTTATGTAAGGAGTGTTTTAATAAGTGTATTAATTGTATTTATTAACCAATTAATTAATTGTATTTAATGTATATAATGATTTATTTATTATATTTAACGTTAGTATTAATTGTATGTTAGAATTAAATATGAGAGGAATTTCTATAAGTAGCATTGGTTGTTGTACTTATAGCTTTAGAAGTTGTATTGCTTAATTTTAAGTATTTCTATTAATAGTAGGCCTTTCTCCATTACAAGACAGTTAGATAAGTGATGAGTGCTCAAACACTCATCATTTTTGTCGTATTTAAACTGTCAAAACATACAAAAACAATAAAAAAGTCATCAAAATACTGAAATTATCCCAGGGATTGTGTTTTACGTGTTTTAAATGCAAAATGAGCAAAAACAAATGAAAAATGATCAAAGTTTGCAATATTGGCAGTTTCAGTCCCCCAAGTTTCAAAGTTTGTCAAAAATAGTCCATATGCATTTATTTTGAAAGAAAAGTCAACCCAAGTCCTTCAAGAATCAAAAGTTATCAAAAATGGACTTTGGGTGAAAAGTTTTGAAAATCTACATGTTTGGTCCCTGGAGTTTGAAAATTTACAAAAATAGTCCCTGGGTATTAAAAATTGAAAAAATATCAAATTTTACCCTTGGATTATTGAACTTTGCATGTATGGTCCTTGTGATACACTTTGGGACATTGGCAACTTGGGTCCCTCATTTTCAGAATTTTACAAAATTGGTCCTTATTCTCATTACAATACCAAATGGACCCTTGGCTGTTATTGATCCAATCCACAAGCCAAACCCCAAATACAAACCAGGCCCACTCCACACCCTTGGCCCGTCACCAACACCAGCCCACCCCCTAAATATATTAACTCCCCCATTTCAAATAAACCACCCAGGGTCAAACGTTGACCATCTTCCACCTCCCCCACCTAGCCTGCAAACTCACAAATACTCCACCCCCCTCCTCCACCTCAACTTCCCATACCCTACTCCCCCAACTCCCACAAACATCCAAAGAGTTTTAATTGCTTCATATCTTCTCCAAGTTACCCCAGCCTGACAAAATAAGAAAAAGGCGCCAAAACATTTCAAAGGTCAAGATTGAGTGTTAATCATCCAACGGCTCAAATACATGGTGGGATTTACTCAGAAGCTTCAACAAATCCTATTGGTGCCATATAAAAAGAAAGAGAAGCAGCAAAGCTAGAGTAGTAGCTTTTTTAGCAATTTCTATCTTATGTAAAATCTTAATGTAATTTTATTTTTCTGAAAACCTTTAGCTTGTAACTTATCATTTTCAGTAATATCAAGTTTATTTCACCAACTTAAGTCTTGTTTATCATTTTCAGTTTCATTGTGAAAATTCAGGTTGTTAGTTAAAAAAATGGTTTAAGTGATTTAGTTGTTACAAATGATCCTTAAGCTCACTTAGACTCTTAGGATAAAAAAGAAATCATAAATAAGGCAATAAATCAGAAAAAATAGAACTCACAGGGTACCCTTATCACTAGACTGTGGAAGCAAATGGAAGTACCAAGAAATGGATTTGGTAGAAGGATTTTACCTAGCTTATCTATGATAAGCTAGGAGCTTGTTACCGATTCAAGGTGTCCTAGTTAAGCTAGTCAAAGGTTTTACATTTTGCTTTTTCAAATTCAAGTTTTAGTATAATATTTTGCATAATTTGTAATTTGTAGTTTTAATTGCTAATTGTAGTTTGTTTGAGATTATTTCAACTTAATATAGCTTAATAGATAGAGTTTAGTTGATGGTTAATGATTGTGATCACTTTTCACCACATTTTCAATATAACTGATAAAAAGTGCAAAGTGATGATTTCTGGATTAAAGTTGTTACTAGGGACAAATTTGTGCTTAAAAAGACTTAATTTATCATATTAGATTAGTACAAACTGAGTTCATAATCTAAACCACCTTTTCACATTGAAACTCTTCACATCAGTCAATAATAAGGGTGTTTGGCATAGGCTTTTCAAGAGACTCAGGGGGGGTCTTGGTTGTTGTTAATTGCTTCAATAACTCAGTTTAAGCCATTAGAGGATAGTTAGGTTACAAAATCAGGTCTCATACATCAAATAGTCAAAATCATAAGAAATTTACCCACACAGTTAACTGTGTGGGATTTGGAGTCCAAAAATCTTTCATAACCTAGCATAAAGTGTTGTTTCAACTTAAATAAATCTTATTCTAGCTTATTGACATGGTTTCAATCAGTTAGGAGCAATTAAAAGTCACCAAAGTCAACTTATCAATTTTTCACAAAAAGTCAAAAAGCATATGTCTCAGATTTTCCATTTATTGCATGAATTTTGTGGAATTTTGTGTTAAGATTTAGGTTTTGAAACTTCTTGTGTGTAAAATCTACCATATAAACTTGAGATTCCCACATTTGTTATATTTTTGTGAAATTTTTTTGTGGACCTTATTGCCCCTTAAAGTAACCTGCAGGGGAAGTGACTCCCCTGTGCAGCAGACCATCAAGCCGCCGCCACCACTTTGGTGGTTGATTTTGGCCACCTCAGTGGGTTCCCTTGGTCCATTTTGGGTTCCTTGGACTCCCCTCCTGGCCATCTTCAATTTTTAATCAAGCTTGTTAGCTTAAGCTTACTGGGACCCACCTGAAACCATACCACAGGTCTGTCCCATTTCTGTCTCAGTCCTCAATTACCAATGTGCTTATTTTCGCTTTTTGGCTTATTCACATAGCTTATTTGAGTGAATCTTGCTTAAACATGTCCAAATAAGTAAATTGAACCAGATTCCACCATTGTGGACCCCACATAAGCCCATTTGAGCTTAATTCCTTGTTTAGTCAAAGAAAGTCAACTGTTGGGCTAATAAGCACTCAAAGTGCTTATTATTGAGTTCCAAGCTAAGTGTTTTCAAAAAAGTTTCATTTTTACAGTTGTTTAATAGTTTCATTAAAAGAAAATCAAGAAAAACCAATTTAAAATTAAGTGATAGTTTCTATTTAATGTAATTTAACTATTTAATTTTCCTTTTTAGATTTTTATTAAGCACTTAGCATTTTTATATTTTTCTTAATTTCCTTTTACTTTAAAGTATTTTCAGTAATTTTTCTAGATTTTTATATTATCATTTAGTAATTATTAGATTTAATATTAGTTTTATTAATTAATAATTAAGTACTAAATAGCAAAATTAGTTTTTATTAAGTAAACCCTAGTTTTTATATTTTTCCTAGCTTTTATATAATATAAAATAATTTTAGGAATTTTTCTAGAATTTTTACTGTTAATCTTCTAGTTTTTATAATTTAAATAGTTTAACTAGTAATTAATTAATATTTAGTTTAATAATTAGTAAAATAGCTTAAAAGTATATAAAATAAACTTTTTATATTTTTCTAGGATTCCTGTGATGGTTAATTATATTTCTAAAATTTTTCTTAATTTTCTAAGTTAGTTTTTTATTTTTAATAATTTAAATTAATTAAATTAGTTAAGTAATCTTTAAATTAGTAATTAATTAATATTAAATAATTAAATAGTGTAAAAATTATTTTTCTTTTTCTAAAAATTTTATTTTATCATTAGAATTGTAAAAAGTTAATTTTCATAGTCATAAGTATTTTATTTCCTTAAAACTCGCGTTTTATCTCGTACGTTAATGTAAATTTAAATTAAACGTACGCGTTTTAGGTTTTAAACGTTTCTGGTTTTTCCAAATTTCCAACCTTGTTAATATAGCTTATTTAATATATTTCATTGTACAAATCAGTAGTGTAATCAATCACAAACCCCTTTCCATCCAAATTCATCCGATCACAAACCCGTTTGATAACAATTCACAGCTCGTCGAGACATAACTACCCGGGGAAACACTATATTCCGCGGAGCATTGAGCCTAAGGAGTTTGACTATGTTGACCACATCCGTGGTTGACTTTAGTTGACTACTTTTGCCTCAATCAATAAGCTCATCATCTTCGTCATTTTCTCTTGCATCTCCTCCTTCTGTCTATAGACTGCCTCCTCGAATTTTTCTAATCGCTCAGAATGGGTTGACATATATTCTCTCATTCGAGTTTCGAGTTTCGAATTCCGGACTGAGGTCTTGAGGAGGTGAATAGGGTCGAGCATATTTTTGAAAGGTTTCAGCATTCTCTCTAAGGGGTGATTCGGACATTGGTGTTGGGTTTACGTTTGAGATAGAGTTGATTGATGCTCTTCTGGGACTTAAAGGTTTTTTTCGTTTTTCCATAAGATAGTAAACCTTTTTCTCAAGTTCGCAAAGGTTTTCTTCAGAAATTTGAGTGGTTCCCCCAGGTAATGAAATTGCACTGACAGCCGAGTCTATAACATGGGCAACTTCCCATAATTCATTATCATCGAATGCAAGCTCATCAATGATTTCCCATGACTCCTCGGCATCCTTGTCACGCAATCTACCTTCGGCGGCTCGATCAATGGTGTGTTTGGTATGGAAGTCGACATGGTCGTAAAAGATTTGGATTTGGAGCCAAAGATCTATGCCATACTGAGGGACTTTTTGGAGTAAGTCCTTGAAACGAGTCCATGCTTCATAGAGAGTTTCACCTGGATGTTGTTGGAACATCAAGATGTCATTTCTAAGCTTGGTAGTTCTCCTTGGTGGGAAAAATTGAGGAAGGAAACGAGTGGTGAGATTATCCCAAGAGGTGATGGATCCCACAGGTAAACGCTCAAGCTATTGACTAGCTTGGTCACGTAGAGAGAATTGGAAGAGACGCAATCGGGTCGTCTCTCGAGTTTCAACATCAAGGTCTATGGAATCTACGATTTTTAGGAAATCCTTGAGGTTTTGATTAGGATCTTCGGAACGAAGTCCATGGAATGCACATCCGCTTTGCACCAACCGGATGGTGTCGGATCGCAAGGGAGACACATTGGCTCCTTGAGTGAGCTCAATGATGTTTTGATAGCCTTGGTGGCTAGGACGAGGAGTACTCTCCTAACGTTCGGGGTCTAGGAAGTTGATTTGGTTGTGGTGGGTTTTGTGGATGGTTTTGTTGTGGTGGGTTGATTGGGTCAAAGAGATTACCATCTTCCATGATGGCGGATGGCAATGGTTACGAACAAAGGAAACAAAGAAATAAGATAGACTAAAGAAGACCTATAAAAATAAAAATAAAAATCTTACTAGAAAGGAATCTAGCAAGTAGACCTATTAAAAAGAGATTTCAACCTAGACAATAACTATTCCCCGGGTTGCGGCGCCAAAAACTAGATGCGTGGTTTTGCAACCTTGCAAAAGGTTTTACCTCTCAAGGGATCTTGAGAAGCTTGCAATCCCCACCAGGCAGTGTACCTGACCGATGTAGTATAGTGTAGTGGCAAGTACCGGGGGATTGATCGTTCAACTCAAAGAATAGTGTTCGCTAGGGTTAAAACTCAATTAAACTAGGTCTAGAGGTGAGGGATGATTCTTTTTGTATTTTTATATTTTATGGAAAGCAAGTAAAAATCTCAGGTTTTGAAAGAATAGGAGAAATTAGTTGCTAATCAACTAACCCAAATAACTACAAATGCAATAACAATAAAATAAAATGACACGAAAGTAAATGTGGAGAAAAACAATAATAAGGGAAATGTGTTTACTTAGATTTCACTACTCCCTAGCTATCTTTCACTAGTTGATTAGTTTGTTACAATTGCATGGATGGCGGGTTATATTCCTTAATACCATTCGTAGGGCCGTGTACGATCTTCCCTAACTCTATAAGCTTCTACCTCTTCCTATGTCGAGCCGACTACTTGCTCCTAACATGGCCTCCTTAGTAGTTACTTATGCATTAAATACAACCAATTAATCGTAGTACACATCCGATCATGTTTCTTAAGACGTTCAAGCATGTTACCAATTGGAAGTCTGCCAGTTTTCTTAAGCCTAACATCGAAATCGATCATCCACAACAATTATAAATAAACAACCAACCAATAATCAATAACTAAGTTTCATTGCATCTAAGCAAACACAAAGAAAACCTAGCCTAGCATGTTAAAGTAAAGACAAGCATAAGATAGAATCAAATAACACATAGACATATTGAAAAACTTATCTTCAATTAAACATGGATGAAACAAGGGTTTGGAACCCTTAAAAGTAAGGTAAAAATTGTGCTAGGGTTTCTCCAAAGCTATCCCAAAGTTCTCCTCTCTTAACAAATGAAAAATAGAAAACTATATATTGATTTTTGAGTCTGACGGCGTCATGTGTAAATCCTGACGCCGTCAAATCGCCGCCATAAAAACTCTCGTATTGCCAAGATCCAGATCTGATGTTGTCATGTGTTAATCTTCTAATGGGCGTCACATGCAATTTACTCTTGATAGCCTTGGGGACGCCGTCGTGTATAAAATCCCAAAAACATTCTGGCGCGTCTCGTTATAATTTGTATCCACCTCTTTGCCATAACGTGACGTCGTCACCTCCAATGAGTGACGCCGTCAAGCACTGTTTCCAGCTTGATTTGGAGACTTTGCCCTTTTCTTCACTTTTCGCTCCAAAAACGTCCAAAATGCTTCCTTTTCCAGATTTCTTCTCCAAAGTGCCTAAAATGAAAAAAGGAACGATTTACGGCAATATTTAATCAAATAATCTCGACTTTGCGCTTAAATGACCCCCTAAAAGCAGTACATTTTTCATCTCTTCATAGGCAAACTTAATGAAAGAAATCTAGCATAAGATTTAGTTAGGCAACGGACAACAAGATACAAACTAATAGAGTACATGGCACATATGCTAAGATATTCGAATAGCTAAATTTTAATTAGCAACGATTATCTAATATACTCTATTAACAAAGTAAAATCACAAAGAAGTTCACATAACACATAAAACACTTGTCGTTGTTTTGTGTATCATATACACCAATGTTTACTTAGCTCGATTTTATTTGAAAATAAAATATTTTCCTCCCCATTTTATAATTTAATTAAGATCAATATTTTGAAAACATAAATACTTAATTTTTTAAAGGTATACCAACTAGGAATGTCTGACTCAAAGGAAAAGGTAAAATACAAGTTTTACGTTAAAACAAGACACAAATTTCAATATTTTAAACCACCGTGTAGTATTTTGACTTTATGACTTATTTAAGTTTTTAATGGTTACTTTCAAGTATTGTTAAATGAAATTAGACTCAATTACCTTTAAAACGCCGGGTGGCACGACTTCTACGAACTTACAGTTAATTTTATATGATTTTTTCAAAGTTTCTGAAAAACTGCGAACAGACAGGCGGACCCCTTAAATATTTAAGGGTACAACCCAGTATTTAAGGGGGCCGCCCATAGATTTAAGAGGGCCGCCCATCTGGTACTCAAAATTTTATTTTTTTTGTAAAAGATTGTTTTCTGACTTTGCGGAAAGGTGTGAAACTTTATGAATTTAATACCGAACATATAACACTTGTTTTAAGTATAATCTTATCTCGAGCTAGTATAATTAGTGTATATAACATCAAAATTAGTACAAGTTGATCAACAAAACACTTTTCATATTAAATCCTCCTTAATGGATAATTTGATAAATGGATCGTACTCAATTTTTAAAACCATTTGTTTTGTAAATTAGAGCGACGTGGCTCTAATACCAATTGTAGAAAACTAGAAGGGGGGGGGGGGGGGGTTGAATAGTTTTACCTCTTTTTCGTTTTATAAAATGTTTGTTTCAAAATCTTCAATTAAAGTTTTTCTTTTTAAAATCTTAAAACGTTTTGTATCAAATTATCGATTAAGTTAAACTCAACATGAGAAGTGTGAATGATGCATTTAAGTCCATTAGACCATATCATATAATTATACATCCTATCACAATATTAACTTCTATCTATAACACAATCAACATCAAAACAATATAAGACACATATGCAAGGATAGATATAAAGCGATAAATGCGAGAATAAATGAAAAGAGATAAGAGAAAAGAAATGCAAACCGGACACGATGATTTATAGTGGTTCAGCTACAAGGACACCTTCCTTGCCCTACTGCACTCCCCGAGTCACCTACTCAAGAGTTCACAACACTAGTCAACAATCTCCCTTTAGGCAGAGAAAACCGTACACACCTTTGCTTACACCAATGTACGACACTAAGCAAAATGTCGAGTCCTAATGCTAGCTAAGACCAAACTCATGACACGACTTCGATCACTACATAACTTCTACACACGACTTCTTCACACCACTACTTCTTCACAGCTACATGACTTCTTCGCACCACTACTTCTTTACTACTACATGACTACTTCACATTACTACTTCTTCACAACTATATGACTTCGTCACGCCACTACTTCATCATGACTACATGACTTCTTCACGCTACTACTTCACAACTACACGACTTCTTACACACCTATTGACTCACTACTAAGTAAGATCATCTTGATCTACTTATTACATATACTTACATAACTTACTTCCACAAATTCATATCAATACTAACTAGACTTTAATACATCTTTGACGTGATGATAAGAAATATTCTTCTCTTGCACTTGAGGGATTGAGCTTGAATCACTTGGAAACAAAGCTTTATGATTAAATGACCAAAGGATTTAGAAAGATATGTAGGAGGGATTTAAACAAAAATTTTGGAGTGCAAAAGGTTGAGAAAAAGTCTGGGAATGATCCAGTATTTATAGGAAAAATTTAGGGTTGGAGTAGCGTGGGCGGTCCCCTTAAATAGGGGCCGGTCCGCTTAATATTTAAGGGGGCCGCCTTATAATTAAGGGGGTCACCCAAAAAGTTTATTTCCAGAACTTTTGTCTTTTTTTAGTGAAGGTTTTTCCTGAAGATTACAGCCCTTTTTTGGGTAGAAATTTAAATTCAAAATGTTTGTTTTCAATAAAATATTCCTTATAAATACAAAAACATGTTGTATAAGTTTAAGAATGTTTGTCCAACTTTATAAAAAATATAAGTTTTGTAAAAATAAAATTTCCTTTGATCATTCAACAAAATAAAGTTTGTTTGTTCATACCTTTAGTGATTAATTGTTGGATGCAAACTTATTTGTTGTTGAAGCATACTTGAGACGCCGAGAGATGTTGTCTTATGAATGCATAGATGATTTGTTATCACGAGTAACTTAAACACTTTACGTTATGTGTTATAACTTACATCTTTGTCATCATCAAAACATGAAGAGGACGTTTAGATTAAATATTGTAATATTTATGGCAAAAAGTTTATTGATCTTAATGTGCTAGTTGAACTAAGACGTGATGTAATTGATGACTCTGAAGATGAATGGTATGATTGTGAGGTTATTAATAAACGTAGGAAAGTTGTCAAGAAAACTAGTTATAGCAATGAGATATTTGTTGAATTACCACCTCACCTAGAGTATTTATGCCTGCATGATAACGTATGTTTCCCGTCTATTGTTTTGTTATCACTACCCGAAAGGGATAGAGTTTTGCTTGTGCAGATCTTAAAGAGAAATGGCGTGGAAATCAAGATTCGGTAGGATGTGCTAGATATTACTGGGTTGAGGATGAGGGAGCATGATGCTTTCGACTCATATGATACAAAATAGGAGCTGAAGATGAGTCTAACTTGAAGACTTTGGATTAAAGAAAAGTGCTTACCGGGAGACAACCCAGATTTATCTTTTATTGTTTTTGTTTCGAGTTTGTCAAACCTACACTTGATGCGACGCATCTCTTTCCATGGGATGCGGCGTATCAACTGTATAGTTCAAATCTACATTTTTATTTTTTGAACTTTGAACATTCTGTCAGTTTCTTTAATGCGGCTTATCCCTAGTTAAGGATACGTTGCATCTAATTTTCTGACTCCTATTAATTCCAGGCTCGATACGGCGTATCCCTTTCCATGGATGCGGCGTATCGACTGACCTGATGAAATTTCCAGAATTTTTAATTTTAAGGTTTTATTTTTTGCTAATCACTAAAGAAAAAAGCACTAGCTGTGATTTTCTTAACACAGGTGCTACCAAGAATTGTGGTATACGTAAGTTCTGTATTTTCTGTTGAGACATCATTCATGGAGGACTGAATGCCTTCTACTCACAGAAAATAAAAAGTTGCTTACAAACGCATAATGGAGGATCATACCGAGCAAATCTCAGGGGAGTTTTCTACTAATTCGTTACATTTCCTGTTTTTAATTTCAAATTCAAACAATGAGGACGTTGTTTAACTTAAGTGCGGGGATGGAGAATTAGAACGCTAATTGTCCTTATTTCTCAAAAATATGCGTTAATCTGTGCTTAATATGCTAAAATTTAAAATTTTTCTAGCATGTTTTTGTTAAATCTAAATTGCATAGCCGCACACATAACTTTATTTTAAAAATTGTGAGAATTGAACGTATCCGTTTCTTAATATTTACTCTAAATTCCACAAACATATGAGTGTGCCGGTGACTTCTAAACTTTAGAACTTGGCTTGTATGCTACTCGAGACCACAATAATGAGTATTATTGATATAATTGGAGTGACTTGTCTAACTTGGTAAATTAGTTTCACAAATATTTTTAAAAATTTGTTTTGTTACACATTAACCTTAGCCTACCCTATAGATTAAGTTCCTGGTTAGTTGATTTTGGTAAAAGTGTATTTCCCCTTGTTTCCTATGTTCGTGTGCTTATTTCATTATCTTTGGTTAGGTCGGGAAATTTCACAATGCAATGGAGTAAAAATAGATATTGTATATTTTTGATTTTCGTGTGTTTGCTACTTTCACTATTATCTTTATGTCTGAAGTTATGAGAAGAAAAGAAAAATTATCCAGAATTATCGTGATAGTGATGTGGTGAAATTTTACACCATTATGTTTATATGAAGTTTAAAAAAAATTAAAAAATGAGGAAATAAAAAGAAAGAAGAAGTTGGAAGTTTGATTTACCAACGATGTGAAGTTATGTACTAGTAGAGATATCGTTACTGCTGTTGTACTATATTTATGGATTGAATGGGAGTTGGTCGTTATGGGAACGCCAACTATTGATAAGATACTTTGAGTCTGATTCATGTCTACCTTGTAAAGCGTGAGTTTCCGTGTTAATGCGTGAGTTAGTCTATGATTTGTGTCTCATTCATGGGATGGTTGGGAAAGCGATTAACCAAGGACTTAATCTATTTGTTTTGTTTAAATGCTTTTTTATTTTAAAACCAATTTTTATTTCCCTATTGTTATCCATACCCATTACAATATTGATGAGGCAAAAAATGATCCGTTTTTAGGGGGTCATTTAAGCCCGAATTCGAATTTATTTGATCAAATATTACCCTAAATCGTTCCTTTTGTGATTTTAGGTACTTTGTGAGTGAATTCTGGAATAGGAAGCATTTTGGACGTTTTTGGAGCATAAAAGTGAAGAAAACGACAAAGTCTTAATTTTCCTTGCTAGGAACAGTACCTGACGGCGTCAAGAGCATTTTGGTGACGGCGTCAAGAGTAATACAAGAGGTGGAAGTGGATAAAGTACATGACGGTCCAGTAAGTTCATGACGGTGTTAAGCTAGGCCGTCACGTGTACCTGAAGGCGTCACCAAGGCCGTCACGTGTAAGCTTGTCAAAACTTGCGCGCGGAGTAGCTGATATTGTTTTGGTCATAACTTTTGCATACGAACTCGGATTTAGGTGATTCAAAAGCCCACGCGAAGAGGACGAAGAGATCTACAATTTGGTAAAAAATTGTTGGTCGTGACGCCGTCAAGGTTGGTCTGACGCTGTCACGACCGGGCCGGACAGAAATTAGGCTATAAATATAACATCATAACTTCACTTTTTGTAAGCCCTAAACCCTAAAGTCGATTCCTGGGTTTAGGTGGGTGTTTTTCCAGCAACTTAGAGGATTTCAATCACTCCATAAACATCATATATTGGTTTGATGATTCTATCTCAACTATGTTTTTCATTGTTCTTGTTGATTGTCCTTCTTTGATTATGATTTGCTAATTCACCTTGTGTCTACTTGTGATTATGTGAAACTTGTATATAATTGATTAGATCTCATTGATTTCTTGTTGATGTGTGTGTCTATCTCCATCAATTAAGGCGTGACAACTTCAATAGATCTAGTTGGTTTAGTTTATAATTCTTGTTTCCTATTGATTCTTGTTTTGATTGAATGATTTATATGTTAGGCTTAAGAAAACTGGCAGATCTCCAAATGGTAACATGCTTGAACGTCTTAAGAAACATGAACCGATGTGCACTAGGTCTTTATTGGTTGTATTTAATGCATGAGCCACTGTTTACAATCCCTATAGTTGTGTTGGGCATGGTATAGGAGGAGATAAGAGCTCATAGAATTGGGGAGTTAAGTGCGCCACCCCATGAATGATATTAAGGAATACAACCCGTCAATTAAAACAAGGTTACAATTCAATAGGTAGGATTGGATAGCTAGCAAGGAGTAACATATCATAGGTAGACATGCTTCACTTATCTTATAGAATCTTAGTTTAGTTTTCTTGTTAATTAGTTTAATTAGTAGCTTTTGGGTTAGTTGATTAGCAACTAATTCCGCCCACTCTCCCAATACCCGAGATTTTTATTTGCTTTTCATAAAATATAAAAATACAAAAAAGAATCATCCTTCACCTTTAGACCTAGTTAGATTAATTTCAATCCTAACGACACTATTCCTAAGCTGAACGATCAATCCCCCGGTACTTGTCACTATACTATACTACAACGATCAGGTACACTGCCTGGTGGGGGTTGTAAGCTTCTCGAGATCCCTCGAGAGGTAAAGCCTGTTGCGATTCCCACGCATCAAATATTCGTTGTTAGCTTTCGAGCATCTGAATATGATAATGTCCTAGTGAGAATGTCAAATGTATAAATAAGGTAGTGACAATCCGAGTTTTAGACTAATCAAATAACGCGCCAGCGATCTTGTGTGTGACTTAGTGACCATCCGAGTTTAAGATTGATTAAATGATGTGCCAGCAAGTTGGTGTGCAACTTGGTGACCATCCGTTATGAAAGTAACGCGCCAGTGATCCATGGAACACATTAGTGACCATCCATCATTTGAAAGATCAAGGACTTGCGCCAGCGATCCAAGAAGCACATTAGTGACCATCCGTTGTTTGAGGAATCGAGGGCTCCCGCCAGCGAACTACTAAGTTTGTGAAGGAGATGTTTGAACAAAGCCAGGTATCATCCAAAACCATTTTCATGACCTATTTACCGCTTTAGACTTGTTACTCTTTGGCTCTAGTGGTGGAGATGTGTATCCTTGCCAAGCTTATGATATATTTGTCAAGACCGAGCAATTGAGCGAATTAGATTAGTTGTGATATTGAGAGATTTTATTTTATTTCTATATCGTTAAGTGTTTGGTTGTGCAAGTATGATGAGAACGAATATGTTGGACCCTTTTACTTGGTTAAACTTAACTAAGAAGTAAATTTAACCAAGTTCCATGGTTTAGCGGTGTAATGATTAATAACCAAAAGTAAATAAACGTAAAAGATAGGAAACAAGATGTTTCAACGTTTAACTCTTTATTAGAAAATAATCAAAAGAATTATACCCAAGTGTTTGCGGAACAACACTTGGGGATTGAAATGAAAAGTATGGTAAAACTCCTCACTAAACCCAAACTAAGTTTGAGTGACAACTAAAGATCCAACTGAGCTATCTCAGGGATTGTGTTGTTCTTTGGAGAGAGTAAAGATTTGGTTTGTGAATGTCTAAGCATTAAGTGCACAAACTTAATCTTTACTTCTCTCTTATTCTCTATTTATGCACATGTAGATTCTAACAGATACCTAGGAGACAAAGGCTATAAGACAAAGATTACATTAGCCTATATTGGACAAAATACATAGGTATTTTTTTCCCTGTTACAAATGGATGTAAGTAGTAAAGAGCAGGGATGCTTTCTGATCTTCAGTGTTGACACACCTCTTGGTTTTATACCCTTTCAGGAAAAGTTGACCTTTACTTGATAAGGACTCTTACTTATCCATTCAAACTTAGCCCGCCTAATCCCGACTTTACTTCAGTCTTTGTATCTCCAGTCTTTGTTCGCTCAGTCTTCTTAGTTGTTGAGGAGTCATGGGGATTCAATGATTTATTGTCATCACTCACTGAATCCATCATCTTCTTCTTTGGCTCAGGTATCATTCACTGAGAACCGCCTCACTGAATGGTGAACCTTTCATCATAGATTCATCATGAGCTTCTCGAGGATGACTCACTGAAGGACTATGCATTCAGTGACTTGTTGAGTGTTTACGGTTATCAAACACTTAGGGTATTTTATGTTCAAATCATAGATTCATGAGTTTGGGTTTTAACAGACCCAACAGAATAAGTGCTTAACTATAAAAAATAAATCATAAACTTATTTAGGATACATTTTCATAAGTTTTAATCTAAGGTTTACTTGGGGACAAGTAAAGTTCAAGTAGGGGGCTATTTGATGATATCAAATAAGTACATATTATTGTCATCATTTGTCCTATGTATATGACTTGTTTTATTATATTATGTATGAGAATTGATACTTAATCATTTACTTTTGTAATTTTCAGTTATAAACAAGCGTTTGGTGAAAGTTAGCTATTTTGGATGTAAAATGGAGCAAAATGGATCAAGTTGGAAAAGTCTACTGAGCTAAAGGAGATACGCCGTATCATTCTAGATAGATACACTGAACTATCATAGTTAGATGAATTCGAAGACCATTGCCTGACTTTGAAGAATGCACCGCATGTATTAATCTCATGTGCCGCATATGAAACTTTGGTCAACGAAGAAGATCTGACTTATTGTAGGATATTCATAATTATAACATGTATGGTTATTGTGATTATGGTTCGAATTGTATTAGAATTTAGAGAGAGAAAGAGAGTTGGGAGGATTTCCTAGAGAGAGAAAATGATGAGAGAAAATGTGAGAAATTAGATTGAAAGATTGGAAGCTCCAACCCTCTCCACATGTGGAGAGGGGTATTTATAGTTTCCTACAAAAAAGATAAAACACCCACACCCGGGCTGTGGATCAGGCATACAGTGGGTAAAGACCCGTCCTTCTTCCACGATGTTACTTAAACTAATTCTAACTAATAACTATACTAACTACGAGCTAACTTAATGCTATTACAATATTTTAGGTGACCGAGTCTTTTATAGGAATATTTATGTTCCTAACAATCTCCCCCTAAGCGAGGTCACCTTGGAAATTAAGCTCTTTGATCTTTAAGCATTCATTAGTCTTTGTAGCTCGTAGGTTCTGATTCTTCACTTTTCAGTACACTTTGTAATTCAAGCAATGAACTTGTGATTTGGAGTTCCTTTGGAATGAGTGATCTTTGAGCTTCTTTGAGATCATCAGCCACAGGTAAATCTCCAAGCTCATCCACAGTAGTATCGCCTTCATGTGATGTAGTGACTTTAGGACCGTCATGCTCACACCCTTCTGGATCAGGAGACATTACATCAGAATTGCGGATCAGGAGACTTTTCATCAGAGTTGCAAAAACGTTGTTGGTAGTCTCCCAACATTCGTTGTAGTAAGTCTCTCATCATCATTGATAGTGAGTAGGATATGTGAGCATGAGGTATGGATTGACACGATTCAGCTAGAGTTAGGAACCATCAATGCCATCTTTATATGTGTCCCTGAAATACAACAGTCAGCAATAAAGATAGAGAAGAAATATGGCTTTGTCATTCGTTCTACGAGGACAGACTACCCTTCGGTTTTGTGAAAACCGACCTGTGATCAGGTAGAGTCTCTGTTAAAGAAGACTCTCCTTGATAGGAATTTCCAGCTTTTAGTAATGAATCTTCCTAAGAATCCACTTAGGAATCTTCATACTAAGCATGTTCTCATACCGGAATGTCTCAAAGCAGACAGCACGATAGAGTGAATCGGTGAATAAATATTCACGGATTGATGAGAGATAGATTTATAGAAATCACTCGCGTGTCATATGATAAACAATTTTTGAGACACGACGAGTGTTTTATGCTCAGAATCACATCTCCATCAAAAATACTTTTGTTTGAAATATTGTACACAATCAATGTGCTCGAAAATTAGTTTGTGAGCACATTGAAAGGTTTTTGCAAAAGTATCTGTCAATCCATATCCTGGAACAAGTTTGATTCAATGTTGAATCGCACCATCGTAGCTTTCTAGTTGTCACTTGATCATTGATCCAAGATGGATCTCACATGTCACCTACCAAGAGCTTGAGAGATGTTCGCTCTAGAAGGATTTCCATCGTCATTGTGAATATTTTCATATCACTCGGATGTTCTGGAAATACCACAAGGATAATGCATAGGACTCTAAATATTTTATCTTATTTTCCACATTGTGTGAAAAAATAAGCATATTTGGATGTGCGTCCTAACGAGATTTATGGATGATCTCTTTGGCTCTAGACTCAATAGTGCGTTTTGATCCACTCCTGGAGACTGGGGAGGCGTCTCCTATTTAGGTATCAACATAGCTCGTAATGAGCGGTCGATACATTAAACAGGGTTCCCCGTGAGAATGAAACAAGCTCTTTAAAGAGAACTTGAGTGGTTGGGAAGTTTAGTGCAGTGCGTCACTGGGTTCATGACGTCTTGTCTTCAATACCGGTGTTATCTTAGTAACCGCCAATAGCTTATGAATTGAACCCGGTTTCTGCCCTAAGGTTGAATACATAGAGGGCTATTTCTTTTCACCCTTTCTTATTTCATTTCTTTTTTCATTCTTCAACCCCTTCAGTGCTTACCGAGACTTCATCACTAGAACCTTGTTGGGTTTGTTCCAATCCTAGGTCTATCTCAGTCCGCACTCTTCCCTTTCTCACTTTTCTCCTTTTTTCAATCATTCCTAAGGACTTCTAATCTATCTGTGGATTGTCGCTGGGAAGATCCTTCCGGTTCTGGTGGATCATGGGAACTCATACCTAAACTTAACCATCCTTATAACTCCGTGCATAAAGATAAATGGTCAGTCTTTGGTATTACTTCCACAAATGCCTTTTTCTCCCCCTCAATATGTGCATCGATATTCGAAAGAGTTTAGCACATATGTGGGAGCCTTTTATTGAGTCCAAAAGATCATATTTGATTATCAGATTTCATATTTAAATCACATTCTCCTTCCCGATCAAAAATTTCAAATCTTTTCGAGATTTTGGATCTCAATTGATTTAAATAAGTTAGGAACATTTGGGAGAGAAATGCGGTCAGTTTTAATATTTTCTGATAAAAAGGAAATTTTTCTGCTCCCCCTTAATCTATGAGGGAGGTTTTTATGTGTCAAATTTGACGAGTTCACAAAAGATTTGAAGTTTTAACGAAAATTCTTTGAAAATTTCTCATTCTGACACATAACCATTACAAAATGTATTATTGCATGGTTTTTGTACAAAGTGTGGAGAGTTTTGATGATACATAAAATTTTGAGAAAATCACTCTCCCCCTCAATCAATGACGGAAGTTAAACCCGAAATAAATTGATGTCATTGATTAAGTAATGAATTTTATGATAAGTTTCAAGTTTGATTGATTTTCAAAAAGTTTCATGGTACCACCAAGTTTTGTACAAATACTTTCCGGAAGAATCATAAAAGGAAAAGTATTTGCGATAAAAAGAAGATTTCTCTTCTCTATCAAGAAATAATGCACTGAAGCGTACATTAGATCGAGGATACATGGATATAAAGTAATCCATGCCTAGGTGAACTTCACCCGGTAAAAGAAACAACCGTCTTTTTGGTAACGTGTTTTCCCCATTTTGAAAAACGGGTTGCTATCTAAAGTAATAGCAAGCCATAATTTTGATGTCCGGGTTACAGCCTGAAATGACTGCAAGCCATAGTTTTGAGAATGTTTTAAGAGACGACATGTTTTAAAAAAAAACTTTATTTGAAACCGAAAAACTCTTGCTCAAGCATATGTATGATTCCGTGTCATTATTGAACGACATTTCTAGAAACGTACATAATATTGATTACACAAGAGACATGTCGTAAGAAGAGTATTTTTGGATTTTTTATGATTTTTATACGTTTTATATTTTTCTATTTACAATTATGAAAAATAAGAAAAATATGTACAAAGTGGTTTAAGTGCACGCTTGGTTTTTAAAGAATGGTTTAGCGATGCACTTTCCTTACATTGAATTCCAACGAGGATTGAAAACCGGTGTTTCATTTGACATAACACTCGAGGAATCCATGGAGATTTAAAACTCTTTTCCGTTGAAAAGTTGATTGAGAAACCCGGTGTTTCTCTTGGAGTTTTAGAATCTAAAGAAAAAGATTTCCTTCTAAAGTTGAACCACATGGGTTCATTTTGGAAGATTTGATTTTGTGAGAGATTACGAAAGCAAAATAATTCTTATAATGCATCAAAAGCATTACAGATTTTGAAAATTTGAAAGAATGTGAATGATTTTTGTTAATACAAATATCGCCTAAAAACGTTATTTATATTTTACGATCTTTGCTAAGTTTTGTTAACGACAAAATGTAAACTTTAGTTTCTAAGTAAAACATAATTTTAGTTTAAAGACTTGCATAATTAGACATTTGCTACATTTTACATTTCACATTAAACATAACACTTTTTATATTTCTTAAAATAGAAAAATGTTAACATCACATCATACATTTATGGTAAGCTTGTGTGTTTGACTTACCATAACCTCTTACACATTTGTGGAAGCTTTCCATCTTTGATTCAATGTGTTTGATTAGAATTTAGTTGATGTGACTTTGGTTGGTTTGGAAAAATTTATTGCAAAACCAACTGCAAGCCTGGCGGAACCCTGGGGGTACACTGGCGGAGCCCATCTGAGGGTTCCGCCGTATCCGTCAGACCTGCAGAAGGTCTTGCTATAAATACCAAGCCATATGTTTGAATTTTTGCTTCATCACTCTACATTACATTTTCACACACATACATTCATATCATTCATCTAACCCTTTAACATTTCATTTTGATGTGAAGTTTCTTTTGTAGCAAGGAAGTTCACAAGTTCATATAAAGTTACAAGTATTCAACACAACGTTGCAAGATTTGTTAGCTTAGCATTGTGTAGACTTTGTGTAGTTTACACTTCATTTGATTGTGTGTTTTCAGTAGTGATCGGTTAGTATTTTAGTCCTCAAAATACAAAGTGTGACGGGAGTTGTTGTACCCTTGTAAAAGAACTAACGGGAGTGGTTATACCCTTGTAAAAGAACTCGACATCTAGCTTAGTGTTGGTAAACGTGTATAAGCGACTTGAAAGGTTTTCTCCGCCGGTGAAAGGAGCTTGTTGACTAGTGAAAGAAACTCTCGAGTTGGATACTCGGGGCATGGACATAGGGCAAGGAAAAAGAGTCCTTGTAGCCGAACCACGATAAATACTCGTGTTGTGGTTTGATTGTCACACCCCCAAAATACCTGAATGGCAGCGGAATGGAATACCTGGGGGTGAGTGTCATAGCACCATAGTTACAGTTATATTGAACGACCTAAAGTGTCATTTAGAAAATACAGCGTTTGATCATTAAAACATTCAGAGTTTACAAAGCTTAAGTCCCAAAAGAGTTTGCCAAAATAGTTAAAATAAGTTCATCAAGATCAAACGTTTCATAAGTGCAGAAAATATGGTGAGACGCGTCGACTCCGCGACTCCATGAAGGTCCAAATGTATGCAACATGAGCTACCTTAATAACCTGAGAAATACATGGCGAAAAAAAACGGTCAACACGAATGTTGGTGAATAATCATAGGTTTATAAGTAAATCGTAAGTACATATGCCACAAGAAATAAGTAAACCGACAAAAATGTCAAAAATGCTACATTGTCTCTTAAGCTCATGACCCCGAAGCTAGACTTAGTAATGGCCCCACCAGAGTTTTTACCAGACACTCAATTCGTTAAGACATGAAATGCATTCGTCCTATTTGGAGCAACCCAAACACGAATGGAGGCGTCACCCTCGATAGATCTATCCACTCACTCTCGCTTATCTAAAATTAACGGTCCATGATATATATAAGGGGACTTAACTTGGTAGTAGGCAACTTAAGCAATGTATGGAATTTGATATACTTGGGCATGTACAAAAATAATTGTGCAATGTATTCTCCCCCGTGGGATTTAAAATCAAATAAGTAATTAAAACGGGGCTATGAGAACTCACCTGGAGTGATAGTACAAAGATGGTACAACGATGATAAAGTAATCGGGACAATGAGGCGCGAACACTAGCCGCAACCTAAATGAATAATCGTGATCTAATTTAGATCATGCCGTGATGTAATGAATGCACATGCATATGATACCTATACCACTCGTAATTTGGAAATACTAGTTATCGTCATAGTAAAATAGTTTCCATACTTAGGAAAAATAAGTCCATTTAGAGAACTATATAACTTGTCATATTAACTCATACGAAAAAGTTAGCGTTATATTCATCGTATCGAAAACCTTAAAATAACGTCGTTAAGTCGTATAAATATTCTCTCGGGTCGTACGTATTCATTTGTTAAGAATAAAGTCCTTAATAACGTTTCTAGAAAATATACCATTTAGTACGTAAGTTATTATTTTTATTTGTGACCAAATATATATATATATATATAGTTTTGGTGATCTTAAAACGCGTATAACTTGGTCGTTTTAGGTTCATTTTCCTCGTTCTTTATATCCACGGATTCGTTTTTGTATGTAGTAATATATTTTTGATAACTCGGCTCCTCTAGGTTACGTTTAATACCCCTTTTTGCCCGTCGAAAACTGCCAAACAGCATACAGTTTTTATAAAAATAGTTTTCGTCGTTAAATTTGCAAAAATCATATCTCCTTCGTTATAAGCTCTTTTTAATCCGTTCTTTCGCCTAAAGTTTCATTTTTGAATGTATTTTCTAAATCTTTGGTCAAAATTTACCCATCATTCACTGATTTTCCCACGAAATAAAAATAGGGACAGTAGGTCAATATGTAGTTTCAAAAACCATTTTCAAGTCTCCAAACTAGTTCTAACTTCAATCAAACCTCTTTCAATCACCACAAAACTAGTCTAATCCTACCATACACCTTCTTAGGGTGTCATGGGTTCCTAAACATCACAAACCAAGTGGATCTAACAAGGATCTAACTATATTCACTTTCTAGAGCTTAAAAGTTAAATATATACAAAATGGAGTGGTATAAGTCAATATATGCATGAGATCTAGTATATATATCATATGGATCTTGAATAAACTTGGTAAAATTATAAAAAAATGAGTTTGTTATACTTACTTGAAGGATGGTGTGATTAGATGGTGAAAACCTTAGTATTCTTAAGTTTGTATTTCAAAACCTTGTAAGAATAACCTAGCTAAATTAGATAAACACTTGATCTTGAGAAAAAAATTTGGTCTTGCCCTCCCCTAGATGTTGTTTGCCGTGAACCCAAGAGAGAAACAAAGAGAGAAAGAGATGAATTATTTTTCTTGGCTAGTTGCAAATATGGTGAAAATATCTAGTATTTAGGATATATATTATTAGTATCAATTATATTATATAGAGTTAGTATGAGTTATTTATGAGGATGGAGTGAGTAAGTAACTTTGTAAGGGATTGTCATGGTTAGGGGGGGGGGGGCGGCAATAAATGGAGGGGGGGGGGGATGAATGTGTAAGACTTGGTAGACTTTTGGTGTATTATTGTGTTTAATTTGTAGTTTTAAAATGTACCGGGTACCGGGTTAACTAAAATAAATTTTAACGGAGTTAACCGGGTCATAATAAAGTTATAAAAATTATAAAAATATGTTGGGTACAAATATTGGGTGTTTAGATAATTATAGTTTAATTTCTACGAAAACCGTCGAAGTTTTAGTAAACTTAAGTTAATAATTAAAATAAATATCCAAAATACCGGGTAAATTAATATTATAATTTTTATATTATAAAAATGAATATAAAAATATATTGGGATCATAATCGGGAGTGTTGGACGTGTTAGTCACATTTATAGTTCGCGTATTAGTGTTTATTTAAAAATAAACATACGTAATTCGTTAATTATATTAAAAATATAATTTGAATACCCTACGAGTGGAATAGTATGCAAGTGCCATAAAGATGATATGCAGACTATTTCTAGTCTGTATGAAATGTCCCAATGATAATGCATGAATTCGCTCCTGAACCAATACGGTTACGCGAATTTTGAATACCCGTAATCTAAGTTTACGATGACATGAGTAATGCACGTGAATAGTGTCATTTCTTCCGGAAATGAATAGTGTCAAGTGAATAGTAAAATTTTTGAACGCTTCTTAGAATATCAAATTGACCTCGAAAACGATGAATAGTGATCGATGAATAGTAACTTGTGAATAGTAAATTGTCGAGGTTTAAAAAAATGACCGGAAATTACGAGTTGTGACAGTCTTCCCTTCTAACAGGAACTTCGTCCCGAAGTTCAGTTTTGGTTGGTCTCTGAAGTATATTTGGTAAAAAGACGTGGATACTTGAGTTGCATTCGGTCCTCTCGTTCCCAAGTAAATTCGGGTCCTTTTCAAGAATTCCAGCGAACTTTCACGATAGGAATTTGACTTTGCTTCAACCGTTCGACCTCATGGTCCATGCTTTCTACTGGTTCTCTTACCCAGTTTACGTTTGTCTCAAGGTTGGATCCCCTTCCAAATTGGATTATGATTGACTAATCTGAAAGTCATTTCCTGGATTTGATTAGGTGAAACATAGTTGTGTAATCCGGCTGTTCCTTAACAAGGCTCAAGTCTGACGGCCACTAGGCCTACTCTGTCTGAACTATTAAGTGGTCCAGTGTATATCGGTTTTAACTTTCCAAATCTCTCCGAATAATATCATGCCTTTCCTAGGCAGAACTTTCAACGTAATCTGGCTACCAACTTGAGGTTTTAATGGTTTACAACTTATAGAATTTGTAATTGATCCTTGACTTGTAGGAAATTTCTAGTTATTTCATGAATGCCTATTGGAATAGTGAGTTCGGCTTTTTCCGAGTTTGGTTCGTCAATAGATGATCAGTGCTTTTTCAGGTTTATAATGTAATATGGATAATATATGTTGCTGAACTCTGTCAGAACTCAAATCTTATATGTCAGCTGGTCGATTCTAACATGAATCTGAAATGGTCCAATATACTTAAAGGTTCAATCTCTCGTGTTACCAAAATCGTATCATGCCTCTCCAAGGCAAAGCTTTCAACTTAGTTCATTCTCTCACGTGAATCTAGTTATTTTGCTGTTCAAGGATACACAATCCGTATGATGTGGGTCATGTACCAACCTACTTCTACCAGTTTCTCGTTGCTTGTAACGGGTTCTTGACTTGTGAAATTTCCTTTGTTGTTCCATAATTTAGTTCTAGACCAGTGAATTTAACTTTCCGATTTCAGTCTGTAAATGAGTAATTGGTACTTCGACCATAAAGTGCCTCAAATGGTGTAGTCTCTACGCTCGTGCGATAACTATCGTTGCAAACGAATCTGATTTATGATAAAAGGTTAGTCCAACCATTTCTAGAGTCAATCACTTATGCTCTGAGCATAACTTTCCTATGTTTGAATCGTTCTATCGTTCTGACCATCGGTCTGAGGATAATAGGCGGTGTTTACATCTATATAGGGTTCTGAAGGAAATCTTAAAATGATAGCTAGAAGTCTGAGGTGATTCGATCACTTTTATCAGGAACAATTGAAATAGGTACAATAAATCTTGTGACTAATTCCACAACGTTACGTCTTTCGAACACGGCGTTATACGAAGAAGATAGAATATGGGTAACAATGTTTGATTCTTTGTGTTTTGGTCTAAGGGATGCTAAGACATATGTCTTTCTTTGCCTACTGTGCTTGGTCTCCATTACTGATGTTTGTAATCGTTCTATGGTGTTCCTCCTAATTTCCTTCATCACATATTCTAATATTCCTTATTGTCAAGTCACAAAGCCCTAAATGCATAAGCGATGTAGCATGGTGATTGGTTTTCAAAATTTATCTCGCGATTTTTGAGTTTTTGGTCGAAATCTTTTTCTGAATAAACGAATTTAGAAAATGGAGCAAATGGTTTACTAAATAATATCCTTCTTGATGATTCAAAATTTCAATAGTTAGGAAATGTGACGCGGTTTTCAAATAGGTTGTGAATAGGACTGTTTACCAAAGTTTGATGTTTATATATTTCCCATTGTACAATGGTTTAGCTAAATATTGATTAAAAGAATCGTATTTGTTCAAAATAGGCAATTCAAAAATTATTTTCTACAAGATATGTGATTTGTATAAACACAAATTTTAAATAAACTTTACTTAAAAGCCAAAATACTAACAAGGATAAAATAATAGGATAGGTAATGTTCGCATAATGCATAGATGTCTAATGTTCGTTTCCTGATATTGGATGGTGCCTATTGATGAGTATCTGGTAAAACTACAAGCCTAGATATTTAACCAGCTTAAGTCTTGAGATGGTTTTTCGTTGTAATTGTCATCATGTTGGCAATATGAGGGTTTCAATTTATACTTTGTCGATGAATTTCCGTATTGTCTTCACATGTAGCTAGGGAGATATTCTTGAGTCTGATGCCTTTCTCGATGTATAGGTGAGGTTATCCAGAAGTTCTAGAGAACATAATGCTTTAGGGGAAACTATATCGATATCCATAATTCAAATCAATCATTCTTGGCGTAAACTCACTGCAGGAAAGTTTGCGTATGGATGAGACCATGTTAACTCAAAACACTTTACAGTATCGGTTAGGAGGCTTGGTTTATTCCCATGGTGTTGCTTAGCGTACCTTCACAATGTGTTTGATCCCGTAGCTCAGTCTAGCTAGTACCTTTGAATAATAAAATCGGACAACTAGGTCAGAGATGGTGAGTCGGATGTTCGCTTGGTATCTTAAGATTGTTGTTGAGTTATAAATTTTTCTCAGTCTAGGTATAATAGTTCCGTAATCCTTTTATTGTTTTTCTTGTATCAAGGAATCCTCCTAGTACTTGATATGGTAAGTCTCTCCTAAAGAAGTCAATGGAACAATCCAACTTAATGGCTAAGTGGGTGACAGGTGGGGTAAGTATCCAGGGAGAGTTTGTCAGAAAGAGACATTTATAAAAGAGTTTATTTGTTTAAAACGCTTTTGGATGAAGATTGTTATTAACAATACTTTATAAAGTAACTATTTCCTTCATGGCATAATCCTTCCTGAATTATACATAGGTGATCAGGCTATGTATAGTTGAGGACTAATGATGCGATGCTTGATTTAATCAAAATAATATTATTTTTCTCAAAAGCTTTAGATGGTGTTCAACGCGTTGTTATTAAAAATGATATACTAAATATTTCCTTTCAAAGTAATATAAAAATTGTTTCGCGTAATAATAGTAAATATTTGGCGTAATATCGGAAAAATCAGTTTATAGTATGGTAACAAAACGGCTTATTTTAGAAATTCGGTAAAAACAATTTCCCCATAAGGTAGTAAAATAGTTTGAAATAAAACTCGTGGAATGGTTTATTGGATACATGGGTAAATACTATGGAATGGTAATAATCTACTAATCCGTCAAATACTAAATCGACCTATTCCCTAACTAAGACAATGGTATAATGTTACGAAACGATTAAAAATTGCACAATTGCAATAGGAAATGGAATAAACGAAGGTTACGATTATCGCGGAGATAACAAAGATAGTCATTACATTAGATAGGAAAGTGCTTAATATAACTAGGTTACATCCACGTACTTATGGAAAGTACCAAAAGAAAGTACAACCCTAGAGGGCTCAAACTATGGTTTTACAACATGAAATGCCTCCTCCAGTTCCGGTCTCTCAACACCGGGCATTTACTCCTGAAGTGTCCCACTACTCCACATTCACGGCAGATTACCGTGAGTTCCTGATGCTTTGCGAGGGTGGGAGCCTTGCAGTCCTTGGCTTCATGTCCGACCTTTTGGCAGTTCTTACATCGAGAGAGGCAAGATCCTTTGTGATGAAACTGACACTTGTTGCACTCAGGTAATTTACCAATATACTTTTTCTTTTGGCCTGACCCAGCAGCACGGGTCTCCACCACTTGTTGTATCTTAAGTGGTTGTTGAGAAGCATTAGCATCCAGATTACCGACCCATTTTCTCTTGTTGTTACTATTGTTTCCTGATGTCTTGTCGCGAATTATGCGTTCCTTTGCTTCGATTGCCATCTGGATAGCTTCAGACATGGCATTGGATTGCCATGCGATGACCAACATACGAATTTCAGGAGAAAGTCCTCCGACGTACCTTTCAAGTCTCTTAATTTCCGGTTCACCAATTGCAGGGTCTAGTCGAGCTAATTCATAAAAATGAGCAGTATACTTGACAACATCATCTCCTACCATGGTAAGGTTTAGTGCTTCCTGTTCTATTGCCCGTAATTCACTTCTTACACAAAAGGCTATACCCATCATCTTTCTTAGTTCCTCCCAAGAGCGTGAGTAAGCATCATCAACTCCTACTATCTTAACATGTGTGGTCCACCATTCCTGGGCAAGATCCTGAAAAGTGCATGTGGCGAACTTAACCTTGTCTTCCTTACGACAGTCGCCACATCGAAATATCGTTTCTATTTCTTCGAACCATTTGAGAAATTTCTTTGTGTCTCTAATTCCGCTAAAGTAGGGGGATTACAACCCATAAATTCCACGTGAGTAAGTTCCTTGGTGAGGGCGGTAGTTACGTTCCTGGCGATGAATTGTCCAACAGCGGCTTGCGTCATGCTTGGAGTTGTTTGCTTAAATCTATTTCCATCAAATCATAAGAGTCCATGAGAATCTATATGTAATAAGGATCATCCTATTCATAACACATGAATATAACACATGAAGGTTTCGGTCTATATGGACCAATATCATAGATAGCACAACCATTCCCTTATAGTAGAGTCAATACTTGGTGATTCCGTTTGTTCATCAATCAAAATACTACAAGTTTCTTCGAACTATGCCACACCTCTCGTGGCTAGGGTAATAGTAAAAGCTAGTAAGGATATAAGTCTAGTCTAAAGACTTCCTGTAGTCCTTCTAGGTGAAATCAGGTTTATGGCATCATAAAGTCGAGATAGTCCTGAAGTAGTGTCTGAAGTTGTGCATCGATCAAGTCCTAGATAGTGTAGATTCTAAGCCATTCTTGAGGAACCTGCAGATGTTCCTGTTGAGTCCGTAATTTTTGGTATTATCACAAGGTGTTATCTAATTCGTGGCAAGTGGAAATGGAAAAAGGAAATGACAATAGTGGTATTCTAAAGGATGAGAATAACATTGATGACGATGAAATCCTAGTGATGAGTTAGGAGATAATGGTGATAATAGTGAATGGAATACCACCCTCTTTCACGCTATCTCTCGACATCTAAGAGGTAAAGTTAAAGTACGCACTATGGGGCGACCAATAGTGAAATAAATAACCAACGGTGGTGGTAGTAAGCGTCCTACTAGTGAAGGAAAGAAAACATGCTATCTCCCTTGTAATAAGCATCCTAGTAAGTCCATTAAAATTAAGTCTGAATACTCTACCAAACGGCATTCTATGTATAGGCTGAATGAGAACCTTGCTCCTATGACAAATCAATAGTGCTAATGGTGGTGTAAGTATAGCTGGTGGTATAATGGTAGTGAAAGATAACAGAGTATCTTAAACGTTGGAATCCGATAAAAGGATAACAGGGTGAGTATTTGAAGACATGTCACTTGTGAACCAGGTCAATATAATCATATATATATATATATATATATATATATATATATATATATATATATATATATATATATATATATATATATATATATATATATATATATATATATAGGAGTATGGGTATAAATAACTCGCACAGTGTGTGCGTAAAGCAACATGTATAGTGAATATGCACCTATGATGAAATGATGAGATGCTATGATGATGTGGTTATAGTCTAGGGTCCAAGATACATCCTAGTTCGCTATAACCTTAGCTCTGATGCCAATCTGTCACACCCCCAAAATACCTGAATGGCAGCGGAATGGAATACCTGGGGGTGACTGTCATAGCACCATAGTTACAGTTATATTGAACGACCTAAAGTGTCGTTTAGAAAATACAGCGTTTGATCATTAAAACATTCAGAGTTTACAAAGCCTAGGTCCCAAAAGAGTTTGCCAAAATAGTTAAAATAAGTTCATCAAGATCAAACGTTTCATAAGTGCAGAAAATATGGTGAGACGCGTCGACTCCGCGACTCCATGAAGGTCCAAATGTATGCAACATGAGCTACCTTAATAACCTGAGAAATACATTGCGAAAAAAAACGGTCAACACGAATGTTGGTGAATAATCATAGGTTTATAAGTAAATCGTAAGTACATATGCCACAAGAAATAAGTAAACCGACAAAAATGTCAAAAATGCTACATTGTCTCTTAAGCTCATGACCCCGAAGCTAGACTTAGTAATGGCCCCACCAGAGTGTTTACCAGACACTCAATTCGTTAAGACATGAAATGCATTCGTCCCATTTGGAGCAACCCAAACACGAATGGAGGCGTCACCCTCGATAGATCTATCCACTCACTCTCGCTTATCTAAAATTAACGGTCCATGATATATATAAGGGGACTTAACTTGGTAGTAGGCAACTTAAGCAACGTATGGAATTTGATATACTTGGGCATGTACAAAAATAATTGTGCAATGTATTCTCCCCCGTGGGATTTAAAATCAAATAAGTAATTAAAACGGGGCTATGAGAACTCACCTGGAGTGATAGTACAAAGATGGTACAACGATGATAAAGTAATCGGGACAATGAGGCGCGAACACTAGCCGCAACCTAAATGAATAATCGTGATCTAATTTAGATCATGCCGTGATGTAATGAATGCACATGCATATGATACCTATACCACTCGTAATTTGGAAATACTAGTTATCGTCATAGTAAAATAGTTTCCATACTTAGGAAAAATAAGTCCATTTAGAGAACTATATAACTTGTCATATTAACTCATACGAAAAAGTTAGCGTTATATTCATCGTATCGAAAACCTTAAAATAACGTCGTTAAGTCGTATAAATATTCTCTCGGGTCGTACGTATTCATTTGTTAAGAATATAGTCCTTAATAACGTTTCTAGAAAATATACCATTTAGTACGTAAGTTATTATTTTTATTTGTGACCAAATATATATATATATAGTTTTGGTGATCTTAAAACGCGTATAACTTGGTCGTTTTAGGTTCATTTTCCTCGTTCTTTATATCCACGGATTCGTTTTTGTATGTAGTAATATATTTTTGATAACTCGGCTCCTCTAGGTTACGTTTAATACCCCTTTTTGCCCGTCGAAAACTGCCAAACAGCATACAGTTTTTATAAAAATAGTTTTCGTCGTTAAATTTGCAAAAATCATATCTCCTTCGTTATAAGCTCTTTTTAATCCGTTCTTTCGCCTAAAGTTTCATTTTTGAATGTATTTTCTAAATCTTTGGTCAAAATTTACCCATCATTCACTGATTTTCCCACGAAATAAAAATAGGGACAGTAGGTCAATATGTAGTTTCAAAAACCATTTTCAAGTCTCCAAACTAGTTCTAACTTCAATCAAACCTCTTTCAATCACCACAAAACTAGTCTAATCCTACCATACACCTTCTTAGGGTGTCATGGGTTCCTAAACATCACAAACCAAGTGGATCTAACAAGGATCTAACTATATTCACTTTCTAGAGCTTAAAAGTTAAATATATACAAAATGGAGTGGTATAAGTCAATATATGCATGAGATCTAGTATATATATCATATGGATCTTGAATAAACTTGGTAAAATTATAAAAAAATGAGTTTGTTATACTTACTTGAAGGATGGTGTGATTAGATGGTGAAAACCTTAGTATTCTTAAGTTTGTATTTCAAAACCTTGTAAGAATAACCTAGCTAAATTAGATAAACACTTGATCTTGAGAAAAAAATTTGGTCTTGCCCTCCCCTAGATGTTGTTTGCCGTGAACCCAAGAGAGAAACAAAGAGAGAAAGAGATGAATTATTTTTCTTGGCTAGTTGCAAATATGGTGAAAATATCTAGTATTTAGGATATATATTATTAGTATCAATTATATTATATAGAGTTAGTATGAGTTATTTATGAGGATGGAGTGAGTAAGTAACTTTGTAAGGGATTGTCATGGTTAGGGGGGGGGGGGGGGGCGGCAATAAATGGAGGGGGGGGGGGGATGAATGTGTAAGACTTGGTAGACTTTTGGTGTATTATTGTGTTTAATTTGTAGTTTTAAAATGTACCGGGTACCGGGTTAACTAAAATAAATTTTAACGGAGTTAACCGGGTCATAATAAAGTTATAAAAATTATAAAAATATGTTGGGTACAAATATTGGGTGTTTAGATAATTATAGTTTAATTTCTACGAAAACCGTCGAAGTTTTAGTAAACTTAAGTTAATAATTAAAATAAATATCCAAAATACCGGGTAAATTAATATTATAATTTTTATATTATAAAAATGAATATAAAAATATATTGGGATCATAATCGGGAGTGTTGGACGTGTTAGTCACATTTATAGTTCGCGTATTAGTGTTTATTTAAAAATAAACATACGTAATTCGTTAATTATATTAAAAATATAATTTGAATACCCTACGAGTGGAATAGTATGCAAGTGCCATAAAGATGATATGCAGACTATTTCTAGTCTGTATGAAATGTCCCAATGATAATGCATGAATTCGCTCCTGAACCAATACGGTTACGCGAATTTTGAATACCCGTAATCTAAGTTTACGATGACATGAGTAATGCACGTGAATAGTGTCATTTCTTCCGGAAATGAATAGTGTCAAGTGAATAGTAAAATTTTTGAACGCTTCTTAGAATATCAAATTGACCTCGAAAACGATGAATAGTGATCGATGAATAGTAACTTGTGAATAGTAAATTGTCGAGGTTTAGAAAAATGACCGGAAATTACGAGTTGTGACATTGATCGTTTCTTTCTTTATACTTGCATGTTATATATTGTGTTTGTGTTCATATCTTTGATTAAACGGAATGTTTCAAAAGATAATTAAACAAGATTAAAGTTTTTAAACGGTAAACTATTCAACCCCCTTCTAGTTTTCCACAATTGGCATCAAGAGCTATGTTACTCAAGCTTTCAAAATATATTGTGTTTTAAAACTTGAAACGATCCATGGATTTTGAAAATTACAAAGAAGGGCAATCTATGCAAAGACTACCACTTTTTGAAGCAAATGGTTTTATATATTGGAAAAATCATTTTGAAACTTACGTGAAATCTAAAGATATAGATTTATGGTATATAATCATTGATGGTGATAATATAGCTACAAATAGTAAAGATGATGATCAAAAGAAACTGATTGCTAAAAATAATGAAGCTAAAATGATGCTTTACAATGCTTTGCCTAAGAAAGAATATGAAAGAGTCTTTATGTGTAAAACCGCCAAAGATATTTGGCAATCTTTAATAGTCACTCATCAAGGAAACTCACAAGTTAAGGATAACAAAATTGATCTTCTTGTTCAACAATATGAACAATTTGTTATTCCCGAAGATGAGATTATTGATAGTGCATTTGCTAGGTTTAACACTATTATTACTTCACTTAAAACACTTGATGAATCTTTTTGTAGCAAGAATTTTGTTAGGAAATTCCTTAGAGCACTCAATCCGAAGTGGAGAGCAAAAGTGACGGCAATTTGAATCTAAGGATCTTTCAAGCATGTCACTTGACGAGCTAATTGGAAACCTCAAAGTTCATGAAATGCTAATGGAAAAAAATTCGAAAATAGTTAAAAGCAAGAAAGAAAAGGTTAAGTCCATTGCCTTGAAAGTTAGAGTCCAATCAAGTGATGATGAAGAATATACTTCGGATAGTGATGATGAAGAATATGCCATGGCCGTTAGAGACTTCAAGAAGTTCTTTCGTAGACGAGGTAAGTTTGTAAGGCAACCTAAAGATGACAAGAAAACCTTCCGTAAAGATCATGATGACAGGAAAGGAAAGGTTGAAAGGAAATGCTATAGGTGTGGAGACACAAGTCATCTCGTAGGAGAATGTCCAAAACCACCCAAAAGCAAGTCTCAACAAGCTTTTGTGGGTGGTGCTTGGAGTGACTATGAGGGAGATGACGATGAGCCAAAGAATGATGATATTGCTCTCATGGCTCACGACTCAAATGAGGTACTCTCCGACTCATCTTATTCTTCCATTGATGATGACACCTTACAAAAAGAATATAACAAACTTTGTCAATTAAGCTTAAAAATCATAAATAAAAATAAGTTTTTTAAAACTAAAAAGGAGTTTTTAGAAAATGAGGTTTATGAGTTAAAAGAAAAAGCTAAGAGATTAGAAAAGAATAAAGGTATTGACACATCGTGCAAATCATGTGAAGAGCTTAAACTTGAAGTTGAGAAGCTTAAAATTACTCAAGATGATCTAATAAAACAAACAACAAAGTTTAAGAAGTTCGATAAAAGCATTTCTTGTGCAGATGAAATTATGAAACTTCAAAAGTCACCATTTGATAAAACAGGACTAGGTTTCATGAAATTAGAAACTTTGAAGAGTCAAACGAAACAAGAAAAGAAAGCACAAGAAACTAGCAAAACTGCTACAGCAGCCCGCGGAACGGACGGAACCCAAAATAGGGTTCCGCCCGTTGAACCCAAAGGTTCCGCCGGGTCTGCAGCAGCATTAACAACTTCCACGTCGGATCGTTCAAAATTTGTTAAAGTCACATATAAAAATGGAATAAAACATGCCTTTAAAACTGGAGTAGGACTTAGTAAAAACGAATTTAGAGCTAGAACTACTCAACCAAGACCTAAGACTCCAATTCCCAAACGCCCCTTTCCAAAGAGTAACTACAACACACGACCAAACTACCAACATGTTTGGAATCAAAACACTCCTAGACATTACCAAACTGCAAATTACATGTCATGGAACCCTTATGTTCTATTTTCATACTTGGATCAAGTTAATGGTATGCTTAACCAAAATGGACCCATGAGAAATTGGGGGCCAAATGTTTGAGTCTTTTTCGTAAAATAGGTGTGCCTCAAAGTATGTTTGGAACCGGATGAATGGATTAAAGATAGCGGTTGTTCAAGGCACATGACGGGTAACAAAAGCCTCTTCTCTACTTATCACAAATGTGATGGAGGTAACGTTACGTTTGGTAGTAAAGCTAAAAGCAAAATCATCGGAAAAAGTACAATCTCCCATGACTCTCTTTTTATAGATGATGTAGCTCATGTTGATAACTTAGGTTTTAATCTCCTTAGTATTAGTCAACTTTGCTGTAATAAGTATAATGTCCTTTTTAGTGAAACTGGAAGTAAAATACTTAAAGATGGTATAACCATAGCCAAAGGTGTTCTTAAGAATAACGTGTATGTCATGAAGATGGATCAAACATCTAGAGACAAACTTTGTCTTACCTCATTAGATGAATCTTCAACTTTATGGCATAGACGTTTAGGACACGCTAACATGAGACTTATACAAAACCTCTCCTCCAATGACCTAGTTCGAAACCTACCTAAGTTGAAATATGACCAACACTTTTGTGATGCTTGCAAAGTCGGTAAACAAGTCCATAGTAGCCATAAGGCTAAAAACTTGGTTTCTACATCTAGGTGTCTAGAACTTTTGCATATGGATTTATTTGGTCTATCCGCTATACAAAGTTATGGAGGTAACTTCTATACTTTGGTCATAGTAGATGATTACTCAAGATATACTTGGACAAAATTTTTGAAAAGTAAAAATGAAGCTTTTGATAAATTTGAGATTCTAAGTAAGAAAATTCAAAATCAAGTAGGGTCTAGTATTGTGTCTATTAGAACGGATCACGGTCATGAATTTGATAATGAATTTCAATTTGGAAACTTTTGTGATAAAAATGGAATTACTCATAACTTTCGGGCTCCACGCACTCCTCAATCTAATGGTGTAGTAGAATGTAAAAACCGAACTTTTCAAGAGATTAGTAGAACAATGCTTAATGAACAAAACATTCCACAAAAGTTTTGGTGTAATGCCGTTGACACATCAACGTACATTTTAAATCGAGTCTTAATTAGACCATTTTTGAATAAAACTCCTTATGAACTATATAAAGGTAAAAAGCCTACATTAGGATACTTTAGAGTGTTTGGGAGTAAATGCTTTATTCTTAACACCAAGGATTATCTCACCAAATTTGACCCAAAGTTTTATGAAGGTGTATTTCTTGGATATTCACAAAATAGTAAAGCTTACATTGTTTTGAACAAAGAAACCTTAAGAGTCGAGGAATCATTGAACGTAACATTTGATGAGAGTCCACCTCCCTCTAAGACATCACTTTTGGTAGATGATGACTTAGTTGAAAGCCAAGCAATAGAAAGTCAAGAGATCTTAGGTAAGACAAGGAAGATGAACTATTAAACAAAGAATTTGTCAATGTCAAAGAATCTAAAAGTCATCCATTAGATGGTATCATAGGAAACATTAACGAAAGAACACTAAGATCAAAAGTTCAAAATAAAAGCAACTTCTTTTGTTTCGTGTCAACCATTGAACCGAAAAACATTAATGAAGCCATTAAAGATGAGTCTTGGGTAATAGCAATGCAAGAAGAGTTAAATCAATTTTTTAGGAATGATGTATGGACATTAGTTCCTCAACCAAAGAGTCAAACAATAATTAGAACAAAATGGGTCTTTCGTAATAAAATGGATGAAAATGGAATTGTGTCTAGAAACAAAGCTAGGCTAGTAGCACAAGGATATAATCAACAAGAAGGCATTGACTACGATGAAACTTTTGCTCCGGTTGCTAGGCTCGAGTCAATTAGAATCTTACTTGCATATGCATGTGCACACAATTTTAAACTCTTTCAAATGGACGTCAAAAGTGCATTTCTAAACGGGGTTATTAATGAAGAAGTGTATGTTGCTCAACCACCGGGCTTCATCGATTTTGAAAAACCCAATCATGTTTACAAACTTAAAAAGGCTCTTTACGGACTTAAGCAAGCTCCAAAAGCATGGTATGATCGACTTAAAACCTTCCTAGTTGACCATAAGTATACCATGGGCTTAGTTGATAAGAATCTCTTCACTAAGAAGAAAGATTCACAAATTATCATAGTCCAAATCTATGTTGATGACATTATATTCGGATCAACTTGTCAAGAATTATGCGTGGATTTCACAAAAATCATGCATGACGAGTTTGAAATGAGTATGATGGGAGAACTCAACTTTTTCCTAGGACTCCAAATTAAACAACTAGAAGATGGTATCTTCTTTAACCAATCTAAATATATTAAGGATATGCTTAAGAAATTTGGATTAGAAGATTCGAAACCAATCAAAACGCCCATGTCCACGGAAACAAAACTCGCCAAGGATGAGGAAAGTGAAACCGTAGATAGCACTAAATATAGAGGTATGATTGGAAGTCTACTTTACCTAACGGCTAGTAGACCCGACAGTATGTTTAGTGTTTGTCTATGTGCTCGTTTTCAAGAAGTACCTAAGACAACTCATCTCGAAGCCGTTAAAAGGATTTTTAGATATATTAAAGGCACAACACATTTAGGTTTATGGTATCCCGAAGGAAGGGGAATAGACACCATAGTGTATGCCGACTCGGATTATGCCGGTGACTATGTTGATAGAAAAAGCACAAGTGGTATTTGTACTTTTGTTGGACATTGTCTCACCTCATGGTTCTCTAAGAAGCAAACGGCTCTTGCTATCTCAACAACGGAAGCCGAGTACGTTTCGGCCGGAAAGGCGTGTCAACAAGCTCTTTGGATGAAGCAAGCTCTTGTCGACTACGGAATTCAACTTAACGACATCATCATTCTTTGTGACAACAAAGGATCCATTGATCTTAGCAAAAATCTAGTTCTACATGCTCGTACCAAACATTTTGAAATCCGTCATCATTTCCTTCGTGATAACGTTCAGAAAGGAAATATCTCAATTGAGAAAGTTTCTTCCGAAGACAACATAGCCGACAATCTCACAAAACCTCTTAAACGAGAACCTTTTAACCTTCTTAGGCTAGGCTTAGGACTCATGGAACCTACATTGTAGTTCTAGACATTAGACAAAAATCACAAAAAAAAAAAAAAAAAAAAAAAAAAAAAAAAAAAAAAAAATCAATAACTCTTTTTCTCTGCAGGGTCGGCGGAACCCACTTTTAGGTTCCGCCGTATCCGCCGACCTGCAGAACCTTTTTCTTAGTTTATATTAAACCAAACACCCATTATCTCATACCACCACTTCCAAATTGCTACTATTCACTTTACCATTCATCCACACCTACGAAAATTTGGTCCTCCTTTCATTTACATTGCTCAACAATCATCATTGTAAGTATTCTAAACATGATTACAATCCTGATTTGAGTCTAGGAATTCTATTTTTGCACAAAAAAAACAAAAAAAAACAAAAACTTGGGGTATGCATTAACTTGAGAAACTCATGCATGAAATTAGGTGTTTAACAAAACTAATCATGTTCCCCATAGTTAGGAATTGCATTCTTACTAATTGTAAACATATCTGCTAAAACACCCCATGTCAAATTTTTGCAAAAATTTCTCACAAATAGGACAAATATTTTTTCGTCTCACATTGTGAATACAAAATCAAAATGTTATGTTTAAAACATCACTTGCATAATGTCTCTTGAATGCTAAAGGGAATACATAACCAGTATGTATTTTCGGGTACATTCAAACGAAGCTAAATTGAACTAGGAGCGCTTGGGTTATCTTTTGTTTTATAACAAAACTTGCATTATAAAACGTTTTTGAGCATCAAAATGAGTCAAGATAACCGCACCTCCACATTGTTTTCATATAGGCACACACTAGAACATCCACATTACAATAGTCGTTTATTTAGACTAAAATGTGAAATTTTGTTTTTCTAGGAATCATCATGCCTCCTCTAACCCACTACGACCACAAGGACACCATTAAGTACCTACCCAAACACCACAAAACCAAAGGTCTTACTCAAACTCAAATCGATGTTTTCAAAGCCCTAGAAAAGCGTTATGTCCACGAGGGTAGAACCATTGACCCATCCTTCATAGAAGGTACAAACCTACCTATGGAACTAGCAACCATCAACTTTGATTGTCTCCTAGAAATCAATGAGCCTATTTGTCCTAGGTTTATCTTAGAGTTCTATGCATCCGTCACCCTCTCCACGGATGAGTATGGTCGCATGTCTATTAACTTTAGGGCTAGTAGTCATCAATACTCCTTCACTCTCGAGGAATTTGCTCAAATCCTAGGTGTCCCAAACCGTGGTACTTGCATCTACTCCGACTTGCACTCCCTCTTAACTCTTGACACACTCTTTGACCGCATCCATCCCTATGACGCCCCTCTTGTGTCCAAAGATGAACTTCGTGACCACCTCTTCATTAGGACAACCAACACTAGGAGAACCCGTTCGGGAAATGAGGTCGATAAGGACCCATATGGAATGGAACTAAATGAACTCAAACCCCAATTCAAGAAATGGGAGGAACTCCTTAGAGCCAGTGTCATTAGCACCATAGGAAACTGGGATTATATCAATCTTTGCCTTTGCTACATACTCTACTCCTTGTCCGTTAGGCAACCCTTCAACATTGCCTACTACATGGCCAAGAGAATGGCTGACATTCCCGTGCATGGCACAACGGCTATGCCGTATGGAATGCTCTTGACCCGTCTCTTTAGGTTTATCTCTCCCATTCCACCAACTCCTAACGGTCTTCGCCTAGACTACTCTCTCATTCCACACACCTTTGTCCCACTAAGTGATAAGAGAGTTTACAAAGCCCAAGGAAAACGTCCTCATCCTCCTACCTCCTTATCATCATCCTCAATGAGTGAAGATGAGACTTTGCCCAACTCTAGGCTCCCACCTCTAGAATACCTTTCCCAACTTCTGGATATTCCGAATGAGTCGGCGGAGTTCAAGAAAACAAAGGGGATGTTCAAGAATCTTGGGAGATTTCTTGGAAAGCTAAAGAAGAAGAATGACCGTCAATGAGAGCGAGTGTGTAGGAGTGTTTGGCACAAGGTGCTATTTGAACAATTTGGTCATTTTAAACAATACGTGTTATGTATTTGTGGTTTGGTAGGATATTTGGTTCAATTTAGAACATGTTTGAACTAACTATGATGCAGGATGACAACATTTGGCATGTTGTCAAATTTTCAAGTTTATGATAATTTCACTAAGTATAGTGAAATTCGCTAGCCCCCGGTCAAAGTCCAATGGTATGCGTATTTACATGTCCAATTTTTGCATTTCCTAACTAGATATGAATTATATTTTTGGTTTTAGGAGTTTTCAAAAAATTTGAAAATCGTCTCGTGGGTCAAAATTGCGGACTGCCTACTTTTTCAGACTTGGCGGATCTGGCGGCACCCAAAAATGGGTTCCGCCACTGTATTTTCTGGGCAACCCAGAAATGGCCCAACGGACCAGACGGAACCCAATTCAGGGTTCCGCCTGTGTTTCTCCAGGGTTCCGCCAGTTTGTCTGCAGATATTTTTTTTGGTTTTCGACATTCTAATATCCAATTCACAACAAATCATCTTTTTTAGATAGAAACGCATTTCCTACTATTTGTTAAGCACATTAGGATCTTTCTCATCCTCTAAAACTCATAGAAAACCATTTCCCGCCAAATTTCAAACTTAGCCATAACCACCTCAAGGAACCTTCACCCATAAAGGAAGGAACCCTTCCAAAGGTTCCTTGCAATCCGTGGAACATATACCTTCAACCAATTTTCCAAAACCACTAAGCATTTAGTGCAAATCTTTGTCTTCTTCCTTCACCATTTTCATTGGATTGACTTCCATGATTTGACAACCCTCATTAGTCTTCCAAATCATTAGGAACCTCCATTTTTGTATGGCTAAACATCAAATCCAAACACTCCTTCCCATACTTCTTCACCACTATAAATTAAACCATATTAGAACACTCTCAAATCACACCATCACCATCACAATCTTTGATTCTAAACCTCTAATAAACCATTTTCACAATGACAAAGTCAAAAATAACCTCTCAACCATCACGACCCGTTCGAAGAACCGCACGCATAAGTGTCAAACCACTTTGGTCAAACCACACAATCAACTTAACCTCTTCATCCTTGGATGAATTCTCCTCACCCATCAAAAATGAACATTTTCTAAACCTTGCATCTCCAACTCCATCACCCAATGAACCTAATGAGCTCACCACTCCACCACCAACAACATCACCCATTGACCCAACTCCACCAAGTGCTCCAACCCAACCATCCAAAACTCCATCACCATCACCATTACGTAAACTTGAACCAATGGAGTTATTTGGGTCTCCTCCAACATCACCACATCCGTTTGTACAAGATCTCAATGATCTTCCACCAAGACCAACAAAACCACCACCTTTCACAAATGAAACACCAAGGTCATTGCTTGACCAAAATGAGTCTTTTGTCCATAACCAATCACCACAACAAGAGTATCACCACCCAAAACCAATGTTGTTTCACCCTATCTACCATGACATCCATGGTCCTCTTTATGGAGAACCTAACTTTGAAAACCATGATCACCCAACTCCACCACATTCTCAATCCCAAACCTTTGAGTCTTTATTTCCTTCTTATGAGGAAATCCAAAGCATGGCTGAAAATCACCTTCATCAAGCAATGGAATTTCAAACCACCTTGCTTGAGTCCATACCAAACCCATCCTCCAACCAAGAACCCAACACCAACCCACCACCACCAACATCATCAAACGACCCATTTCCACCCACTCATCATCATGTTTGCTCACAATGTGAGCAAATGTTAAAAATGGGTGAAAGCATCAAGTTGTTGCTTCACCAATTTCAAGATGAAACCCGTTTTGCAATCCAACACATCATAGAGCGTTTGGATGCTCTTTCCCACCCAAACAAATCCTAGACCACATTTGGAGGCCTTTTTCCCCATTTAGGAAATGTGTCGAATGACTTCTACTTATAGGAGTAGGTGATGAGTGCTCAAACACTCATCATTTTTGGTCTAATCTGAACTGCAAAACATACAAAAACACTCAGAAATGCATCAAAATACTAAAAATATTTCAAAAGTGTGTTTTATATGTTTTAGATGCAAAATGTTTAAAAACAAATGAAAAACGAACAAAGTTTGCACAATTGGCAGTTTCAGTCCCTCAAGTTTCACAAATTGGCAAGTCTAGTCCCTGAAGTTTTAAAACGAAAGAAAAGTCAACCCAAGGCATTTAAAAGTAAAAAAAAGAATTATCAAAAACAATCCTTGGGTAAAAAGTTTGAGAAGATTACACATTTGGTCCCTGAAGTTTCAAAATTGGAAAAAAATAGTCCCTGGGTATTAAATAATGGGAATTTTACAAAGAATACCCTTGTACTATTCATAACTTACAATTTGGACCCTTTTTGATAAATATTGGGAAATTACATATTTAACCCCTCAAGTTTCATAAATTACATAAAAGGTCCTCGGATGTTATAAAATGAAAAAAATGTCAATATTGGTCCTTATATTTATAAAACTTGGCAAGATGAGTCCTTTGATAACTTTGGGACAGTTGTGAATTACACCCTTCAACAATTCAGGAATTACACATTTAGTCCTTGTGTTTCTAACTAAAACCAAATGGACTTTTCTTTGTGTTTTTGCTAAAACTGATCCAACACACCCAACCAAATACCCAAGCCCATTCCCATCTCACCCTAGCCCAGCCCACACACCACTAATAAACCCATCCGTTTTTAATATAATCCCATCCGGTCAACACCTTTGACTCCACCCCTTCCACATCACCACTCCCCTCCAAAACCAATCCCTGCAACACCATCATCATCCCCACCCCTGCTATATCACTGCCACACTCCAACCCTCCCCCTTGCACACCAAACAAACACAAACTTCCAAAGTTTACCCTCTGGCATCAATTAATCAAAGGAAAATGACAAAAGCATTTGGGCGCCAAAAAGTTTAAACGGACAAGATCAAGAGTCAGTCATCCAATGGTCATTTTGAGAGTTGGGAAATGCTTTGTGGGTCTCAAAACCCTAATTGGAGAATATAAAAGAGGAGGAGGGAAGCAGCTGAGGAGTTGGTTAATTAGTAGTGGGTAGTAGTTAATTAGTAATTTAGTGTAATTTAGGTTAAAATTGTATTATCTATTTCAATCCAGTGTAATCCTTTTCAAGATATTGTAATCATGTTTTCTTTCAATAAAGTTTAGTTTTTTTATGTTTGTTTGTTCAAAAAATTATTTTACCTATTAATCAGTTAAAGTCATTTTTTTTATAATCAGCTAAGTACAAGCTTGTAGCAACTTACATTAGTTCCTGTGAGTTAATTCTAGTTTGCTTATAGCCATTGGTGAGGTCCACAACTAATTATTACTATTTCATTCTCAAGTGCTTAAGAGGTTCAAGCTCAGTCAATGAAAGTCAAAGATGTTGATTCTGGGTCATGGATGATTAGAACAATGTTTCTATGGCAATGAGCTTATCTGAGAGATAGGCTTGGTTGTGATTGAGCCTTGTTTGAGCAAAGGATCCTTGTAAGCCAGTTTCCAATTTTTTCTAGCTTTTACTGTAGATTAACTTTTTAAACTGCTTATTTGATTAGTTTGTGCTTATTTCATGACTGGTATGCTTAAATATTGTTTGTGGTTGGAGTAGACAGTATAGTTTATAGGTTGTTGATCATCTGTGTTAACTTTTTAAGTTAACTGCTTAAGACTTGCCATAGGAACTCTTGCCATTTGCTTGTTAGAATTTGTGTGATAGTGATTGGAATTTACTTATTGTAAGATTATGGACTTGTTTCAACGATCTTAGTTCACTGGTACATCAGAAATCCTCTTTTCCTTTTGAAAAGATTAGTCAGTCAATCTTAATGGGGTGTTTGGTTTAGGGGATCTCTGTGTGCCTCAGTAAGTTGTTGTTGTAGTTTTTAGTTGTGATAAGTTATGTTAGGACATAGTAGTTAGTTATAGCCATATCACATCAGTGTTCTTAAGAAAAAGTCAGATTTCCTTCAATCTCAAAATAGATATGTACTGCTAGTAACTTAGCACCTTCAATTTTGTAAGCAAGTTCATTAGTGATTAGGATAACTTAGTCTAGCTTCAATTAGTGTTATTACAATATAATTCATCATCTCAGCTCAGTATAACTTCAAGAAAGTCAAAATCTTAAGTTTTTCTCAAAAGTCAAACTTTACCCATTATCAGATTTTTACAAAAATTCTAGGATTTTTATTGATTTGTGTATTGGGTTTCATGGACTGAGACTTGTTCCTAGTGATAGTCCCCCACCTCATCTCCATGTTCCTATCTTTCTTTTATTTTTAAGAATTTTTATGTGGGCCCCATTCCTCTCCAAAGTAGGTTGCAGGGCAAGCATATGCCCTGCTACACAGACCTTGTCCCAAACACCCAACTTCCAGAGTCCTTCATAAGCTCATCTGTGGACCCCACCTCTTTATTTCTGGCTTATTTTGAAGCTTATTAACCAAGCTTGTTGGTTCAGGCTTAAATTTGGCTCTCTCAGCTTATTTGAAGGTGGAAATGAGCTTGAAAGTTGTCCCATCTCTCAGCTTCCACTGAGAATTCAGTGAAGCTGTAGCTTTTTCATAAGCTCTTTATAAGCTCATTCGTGGGTCCCAACCTGAGACCCTGGGCTTTTTGGAAAGCTCACATGCTCATGTCCCTAGTTCGGTTCTCATTTTTGGTTTTGCAGCTTAGTTGGACCCCAAAATCATGGCCTGCAGTTAGCTCTTGAGGCCTGTATGGGCTGTTTGGCTTATGACTTGTGGATTTGCTTATTTCCACTTAGAAGCTTATTCAGTGAGCTTATTTAGTTGTTTCAGCTCATTCCCTATTACCTTAATCTTGTTCTAGCTTAATCTACTCTTAGTAGTCACTATGTAGCTTAATCTTAGCTTTTTCTATTTTTAAATTTCCTTTTTAGCTTAATTTTGAGCACTGTTGGAGTAATAAGCTCTCACTGAGCTTATTTGGCTTTTATAGAAAAGTTCCATTTACAAAAGTTGCTTATATGTAGTTGTTTTATGATTTTGTAAAAGAAAATTTGAAAAATAAAAATGTTGGGCAAAAAGGGGTGAGGCAGGGGTCGAACCTGAGACCTCCCCCTTGTTGAGAGTGATAATGAGTACCTGTAATTCAGTTGCCCTTGGGTCTTTTTCAGGTTTTCTATTGCAAATTTTATTCTTATAGTAGTAGTAATCTATTTAGCTTAATTTACCTTATTTGCTTATTCACAGCTTATTAATAAGCTCTTGGGGTGTTGTAACAATTTTCCTATCTTTCTGTTAGCATAAAGTAGTTACACAAAAATTTTCATAATTTTAGAAATTAGTTTAGTATTATTTATAATTAAAATAGTTTAATTAGGTATTAAATAAATAATATGTAATTAATTTTAGAAATAGCTTATTTATAAGTATTTAGGAATTTTTATATTTTTATAAACTTTCTGTCACTTTAATGTAGTTATAGAAAAAGTTTTATAATTTTCACTTTTCATTTAGTATTTATTATAATTAAATTAGTTTAAATAGTTTAATTAAGTTTTAATAGATTTTAATTAATAATAAATAATATAAAAGTCAAAAAAATAATTTTCTTTTTTCTAAAATTTCCTTTTATCGTTAGGATCGTAAAAATATAGTTTTCATGTCCGTAGGGTCAGAGTAGCTCAAAATTCACTTTTTATTTCGCGCACTCGCGTTTATTTTAATTTTAACTCGCGTTTTATTTAAATAACTTTTGCGTTTTTTAAATTTAGGTTACATTATTAAAAGTAGTTTGTAAAATAAGAAAAACTAAAAACATAAATAAAGTGATAGCTTCTATTTAAGCCGTTTGGCTTATTTTTCTGCTTACGTATAAGAAATTTCTGATTTTAAGTTTTCAGTTTACGTTTTTAGGTTAATTAGGTTTCGCGTTATTGTTAATATAGTTTGTTTACATCGTTCTCATCCGTATTTCAGTAGTATAATCAATCACAACTCACTTATACCCATTTCCGTCTAATTTCACCCGATCACAAACCTGTTTTAATACCATCCACACCTCGTCGGGACATAACGACCTGGGGAAACCCTATACTTATACGGAGCATTGGTTGAAGCTGTTTGATTATTATAGTTGACCATTCACAAGTGGTTGACCAATAATTATCTGACGGTTTAGCACCAATCAGTAGGATTTCATTTTTCTTTTATTTCTTGGTTAATTTTTATCTTTTATTTTTATTTTTAGAAGTAGGAGGATAGTTTTCATTTCTTGTCTTTGACTTTTGCAAAGTCAAATTTTACTTGAAATGACATCTTTTACTACTTTCTTACTTGCATTGTTGGTTGATCATATATGAGTTCTCATTGTGGTTGCATATTGTGTGGTGACTACAAGCTTGATTATATGTCATTATCACCAACTAACCATTTTTCTGTTGGTTCAAAATCCATGTTTCCCATCTTGGCACTCCTTTTAGGAGGAGTATCGACCAAGGGGGAGCACGTGCATCGTTCCGCATCGCTACTCTACTTTTTGTTCGACAAAAAGGGGGAGAATGATATATTAACTTTTAAACTTAAAATGATTTTCATCACTTAACCAAAACAAGTTTAATATAACATTTTTTTAAGTCTTAAACACTAAAATTTTGTGTGTTACTTAAAAACAAAGTTTATGTTTTGTCATCAACAAAAAAGGGGAGATTGTTAATACAAATATCGCCTAAAAACGTTATTTATATTTTACGATCTTCACTAAGTTTTGTTAACGACAAAATGTAAACTTTAGTTTCTAAGTAAAACATAATTTTAGTTTAAAGACTTGCATAATTAGAGATTTGCTACATTTTACATTTCACATTAAACACAACACTTTTTATATTTTTTAAAATAGAAAAATGTTAACATCACGTCATACATTTATTGTAAGCTGGTGTGTTTGACTTACCATAACCTCTTACACATTTTTGGAAGCTTTCCATCTTTGATTCAATGTGTTTGACTAGAATTTAGTTGATGTGACTTTGGTTGGTTTGGATAAATTTATTGCAAAACCAACTGCAAGCCTGGCGGAACCCTGGGGGTACACGGGCGGAGCCCATCTGAGGGTTCCGCAGTATCCGTCAGACCTGTAGAAGGTCTTGCTATAAATACCAAGCCATATGTTTGAATTTTTGCTTCATCACTCTACATTACATTTTCACACACATACATTCATATCATTCATCTAACCCTTTAACATTTCATTTTGATGTGAAGTTTCTTTTGTAGCAAAGAAGTTCACAAGTTCATATAAAGTTACAAGTATTCAACACAACGTTGCAAGACTTGTTAGCTTAGCATTGTGTAGACTTTGTGTAGTTTACACTTCATTTGATTGTGTGTTTTCAGTAGTGATCGGTTAGTATTTTAGTCCTCAAAATACAAAGTGTGACCGGAGTTGTTGTACCCTTGTAAAAGAACTAACGGGAGTGGTTGTACCCTTGTAAAAGAACTCGACATCTAGCTTAGTGTCGGTAAACGTGTATAAGCGACGTGTAAGGTTTTCTCCGCCGGTGAAAGGAGCTTGTTGACTAGTGAAAGAAACTCTCGAGTTGGATACTCGGGGCGTGGACGTAGGGCAAGGAAAAAGAGTCCTTGTAGCCGAACCACGATAAATACTCGTGTTGTGGTTTGATCGTTTCTTTCTTTATACTTGCATGTTATATATTGTGTTTGTGTTCATATCTTTGATTAAACGGAATGTTTCAAAAGATAATTAAACAAGTTTAAAGTTTTTAAACGGTAAACTATTGAACCCCCCTTCTAGTTTTCCACAACTTTGCTTTGGTTTCCACACCTGCTTTACCAGTGTAAAACGACGGTGTAGAGTTTTAAAAACTTGTTTCTGAACATTTGAATCATGTATCATGTTTAGCCTTTTGACACATTTGTCCCCTTTGACCTCTCTCATTCCTTTCATGAAAACTTTTACTTGATTTTACACAATACAAAACGCTCACGAGAGATTGGTACAGCAGAGATCAAACGAGAATATGCAACTACATGAATAGTACAGTTGAACAATTTTTACTTCCTCAAGATAAGTTACATAAGAAACATTTTGACAATAGTTGAAATTATGACGGAACATATCTTGACTTCAAATACCATGACATGTACATGCTCACAGAAAATGCATCAGGCACAAACAAGCATACAGGAGAATCAAAAACTCATTTTAAAACTTCCTAAGTGCACAGAATTCTCAAATTAACACACAAGATCACAGATTAATTCATTCTTTCACTCGAGATTTTCTGATTATTATCATGGTTTAGGGTTATGTTTTGAGACTTTACATGCATACTAGTGTCATGATGCATGAATAATGTACAAGCAAACACCCTAGTAGTAGCAGCAAAGACATTGACATCTTAAACCCTAAGTCACTTGATTTCAAACCTATGTTGTTTCTAATCGAGCAATCACCCAATCAAGAATTCTTTAGTGATCTCTAAGGCTATATGAACTAATTAATGAGACTCAAACACATCAAAAGGAAATGCTTCAATCGATAGTTACATAAACCCTAATATCTGATAATGCCCTTTTGATTGGTGTTATCATTTGAAACATTTTATGGAATGATTAGTCAACAACCATGAAGAAATTAGAATCTCACAATAATCGAGGATAAAAAGAAACTTGTTAGTCTGAATTGTTGAGGTTTTCAACTACGTGTGATACTTTTGAGAGCATTATTAATTCGAATGATGTAGAAACAATTTTTCTTGTAGAATTATGATAAGGTGTGAAAACTTCATGATGTTGTGAAAAATTTTTCCTCCTCAAAACATGTTCCATTTTGACAATGCAAAGCGAAACTTGTTTTAATGGAGGAACATAGTTTTGAGGAAAGAAAGTTTGCACACGAGAAAAGAAGATTCTTTTTATCGTTTTTGAAAGTTTTTTGTATTTTCTTTTTTGGTTTTATAATCTATATACAAGGATACAAATTAGTTTAAGAAGATGTTGACATGAGTACCGAAATGAGAGTATCATTCAGCTCGTTGTAGAAGTCTGTAGTCAACATCTCTTAAACTTTCACCACCAAAGCTTTCGAGGCTCACGAATAATCGTCTGAACTTGTGGTTGCCATGATGTAATCTTAAACGGGATTTTACAACTCTTGTGGCTTAAACCGAGAGATCGATTCTCTCTCAGGATTTTACTAAAGTCAACAAAAGAAACCGAAAGATGTGATATGCGAGTTAGACTTAGAGTGAGATCTTGGATAGGTCACAATTAGCACTAAGTGTCAAGTCGCGACAAGTCAAGTTACAGTAGATCCGATCGTAATAACTCAAGTTGTAAATATTAACTCACAACGTCAAATTACAATAAGACCAATCGAAACGACTTAAGTCACAACAATTCACCAAACACAGATTGATAACAAATCACTAGAATCTCACAACTGAGTTAATCGCTAGGCACCACCAAATCGTCAAAATTTAGCCTCCTCAATGTGAAGCTTTGGTAGCTTCCCCCCAAACCAACAATCATCTTCATGAGACCACTTCCCCAAGTAGTGGAAGTGATGCAAAAAGTCTCATTGTATGACACTCAAAGACCCAAAGAAAATGATAGCACCGAAGTAACAAGGTGAACCATGGATCATCTCTGCGGTTATCAATCCCGGAATGTATGATGAAGCCCAATCACATGACCATGTTGTGCGTCCCCAATGTACACATTACTTTGAGGTTTGGAGCAGTTGTCTATTAGGGGTAATAAGAAATCAACATCTTCATTTCACTAAATGCTTTCCAGTTATCTTACACATATAAACTCAATCCATATTGTATGCATGTATCCAACACAGAAGAAACGATGATACCAAAGTAACAGGTTGAAGCACTGATCATCTCTGCGGATATCACCTCCGGGATATATGATTAAGCCCGATCACGTGAACCTGTTGCGCGTCCTTGATGTACACATATCTCTCCCCATGATGGTTGCGATCTTATCGGAATCAGCATAACAATGTATACATGAAACATTAACCAGAAGCACTTTACCATACCTCTTATAAGCTCATATGAAGATGTCAATAAACAATATCATCTCACGTTCCACATATCCTTCTCATATTTCTTCCCACTGAAAGTTGAAGTAATTCACACCACAAGTATCAAGAGACCACTTCCCACACATAGTTGGAATAATACACCAAACGCTGCGAGTTAAGACACTGAATTTCTCTACGGTTATGACATATGTCTTCCCGGGATAACTTCAATTAAGAAGAAGTATTATGTTCATCACGTGTACCCGTTATGCATTCAGATGTATGTCTCCTTCCCCCTTGCTGGTTTTGATACATCAGAATCAGCAACAACTTTTATGCACATCTACTTGAAATATTGAGAGAAGGATAACATTAGGTAAGATATAACATGTGAGAATCAACTGCTACAGAAACACTCTCTAATTGGGTTATTACTCTCTCCCAATTAGTGAGCCCATTAATTAACTTGCTCCCTCCCAAACTAACGACCCGTTTGATATAACCTTGATGCTTGTTGAAGAAGTATCTCTCAATTCTGCCCAAATTGTCTTCAGCCTTTTAACATGTCATCCACAACGTTAAATGGATCATAAACTGATAATCTGTAGCTTCTTCATGGGTCTGTTTGGGGAACGTCATGTCGACATTTTCAACTCGCCTAGAATGCTTCCAGTTCTTCGATAAAAGCCCCGATGTACACATTTCTCCCTCCATGATAGTGACGATCACTCGGAATCATCATAACTACGTGTACATAAACATATTAACTAGAAGCAATATACAAATCAATACCCCATGAGTAGATGTCGATGACAATTCTCTTCAACAATTCACTGTAGATCAACCCCTAAGTAAACCTCTTTTCACTTCCACTGGCTAATAGTAAATGACCACGTATGGAGAAAACCCGATATACCAAACTTGAAACTGAAGTAGAGTTCCCTGTTCTTGTGACTTAAGCTTGCACTAATGTTGGAAGAACGGTGTAGAGAATTTATGCTCCAAGCAAATCTCTAAGTACTCACTACCCAACCAAAGCATGAGACATTACCACCTCTTGCGATTATCCACAACGACATAGGCGTGTGACACTGAGTGCTACATCGTAACTCCTTTAAGTGATAGTTAACCAGGTCTTCAACCATCCACCTCAACTGCTGGTAACTAGATAAACCAAGTCTTCAACTTAAATCTCAAGCACGAGCAAGGTATCTTTGAAAGTCATTCATCCAACCAACCCCGAATTCAAGATAAACCAACCCCGACTTCAAGATAAACTAAAATCACACCTTTGTGAAAGTCAACTTCAATCTCAAATACGTGATACCCAATCAACTCCGTAGTCACAATTAGTCATCCTTAGTTAGTGGAACATTAGGCGTTGGAGGAGAGGAGAGTCATTTCAAGCATCAATCAACATGTATTTTATTCACACTTCTCCCCCTCAAATATTGCATATGGGGATGCGATTTTTGATTGAACAAGTGAATAGAAATACATGTAGTTTATTCACACTTCTCCCCCTCAAAAATTGCATAAGGGGTTGATCCACTATTCACACTTCTCCCCCTCAAAAGTTGCATTTGAAGATGCCATTTTTGATCGAGTGAATAATAACAAATACAATCTGATGAAGGTAATCCGCTTGATGACTGACCAAGCATGGAGGAAATATGAAGTTTGTTGATGAGAGTGGTCAGAAGCAAGAACATTTCACTTCTGCAAAAGATAAAGCGCACTCAAGCGTACACTTTTATTTTCTTTGATGAACGGGGCCTGAAGTGTTGTCAGCAGACGCCATAATGATGGAGTAGAGGACCGAGGCTTGAACTGATTTGTTCAAACGTCATTGTCTTTGAAGGACGAGGCTTGAACTGAAGTGTTCAAACGTCATTGTCGATGTGCATCAAAGTTGATTATCTTTAACCCCTGATTGATGAGATATCATTCTTTTTGGCAGCCAAACTCTGAGTCTTTTCTTAATAGGGTTGAATGATGTATCTGCACTTAAGTAAAGACTACCTGCACTAACATTGAGAGTTTGTTTGCATTTATATGGGTTAGTGATATCAACATCTATATCATTTGGGGTTCCACTGTCAACCTTGGTTTTGCAATCAGTGAACATCATTCTTGTAGGTATCCATCTAAGACCAACAATTTTAAACATTCTACCCGTCGGTATCTACCTAAGGTAAGATCTAGGAGTGTTTGGTTTCTCATGTAATGTGAAAGTCATTTTGAGAGAAGACCTTTGTCCTATAGCAATCTGCCTACCAGATTTCTGAGTATAACTCTTTGATTCTACGGGCTTGTTGTAGTTTCTAGTCTTAAAGGATTGAACCTTAGCATGAGAATTCACTTCCTTCAGGAATTTAGTAACACAATTATCATGACTTGCCTCAAAAACACATTTCAGACAAGTTGAGCAAACAAAGTGTTTAGATTCAGAAAAGGATCTAGGATTCTTAGAGTGATCTTCAACGGGAATCGATTTAATCGATACGTAACTACTCTTGGAAACAGGCGAAATCCTAGTCTTTTCATGTGTGGTTTTCTTAGTATCCTCTAGGTTGTGATTCTGAGCACTAGAGGCACTCATATGATGAAGTTTTGCAACAACACATTCCTTTTCATTAGGTCTAGACTGTGAAGTGACTGGTTTTGACAAAACTTGTATCTCATTAACTTGAGAGGCAAACCGCAATTTTGAAAATTTTGGTCGTTCAGATCTAAACGCAGTCGGTTGCCTAACAACATTTTGTTTCCTAGGAGGTTGTGAAGGTGGTTTTCCCAAGATTGATGGTTTTGCAAACTTAGTGTTCACACTCTTTCCTGTTAATTTTCTTAAATCATTTCTTAATGCCACAATTGCAAAACCCTTTTCCTGAAGTTGAGCTTTGAGTTCATCATTTTTAGCAATCAAAGAGGTTGTCTGCTCTACACTCTTAGTTTTTGTCACTTTGATTGAGTCACATAGGTCTTTACATTGAACTTTCAAAGACTCATTTTCCGTAAGCAATTTAGCCACATTACATTCTAATTCAATAATTTTTGTTTCCATTGAATTAATGTCATGTTTAACTTTGGTTTCATTACTTTTCTCATGCATGTTGATTCGAGTTTTCAAATTATTGATCGTTAAGTTTTTGTTTTGTAGCTGAGCTTTCAAATCATTTATTTCAAAAAATTCAGCGAATTCCTTATTCTTACATGGTTTGTTAATTTAAAGACTTTCTTCCTTTTGTTGAATTGATATTTCAAGTGAAATACAATGTTTCTCAAGTTGTAAAAATCTATTTGAAAGTTTATCAAAAACATATTTTTCAACCATATCATTTGACTTAAAGGACTCAGCCGTAAACAAAGAACTTAAAGCATCATCACGTGACATCCTGATCAGTTTGTTCAAGTATGTTAGCAGATGTATATTGTTGAACAGTTAAGGGTACCTCAGCACATGACACCTGTTCATTATCTGGTATGATGTCTGCATCCGCATCTTGTGTACCACAGGTTGCTGAACTGTTGTTTGGGTTAAGCTTCTCTGTCTTTGTTCCTCTGCACTCAGTGTCAACTGATCCAACATCTGATGAGTTACCCGAATCAATATTGATATCTCTTAATTGAACCCGACTGTCATTCATCTTGATGTCACACTTAGATTTGTGCTTTGCTCTTTCTTCAATGTACTCCTTAACCTTTCCCATGTGTTGGAGTAGTATGTCTCTGAACGTGTCAACCTCAATTTCCGTGTGATCAGCAAAACACTTCATTGTCATCTGACTTTCATAGTCATAAACCATAGCGGAATTCGAATCGATGACACCTGCAGTTATTTGTTGAGCACACAGAGGGTAGTCATGGATCCAATATTGGAAGGTTCTGCTTGGTCAAGTTGTTGTCATAATTGATCTAAATTAAGAATCATTATGTCTGTGAAAGTCTGAACATCTTGACCGAAGAGAGTAGCAAATGCACGTTCAAATCCCATCTTGAATCCAGTTCCCTCTAAAAGTACCGAGAGGTGTGAATGAAGTTGTCGAAAGCATTCAATGCAGCAACCCTTTGCATCATCAAGTAATTTAGTTGGCTGATGAATCACATTCTCTTGAGGATCCGAGCAAGAAGATTCCATTGCATCATTATCAAGCACAAGTACGTTAATTTGTTGTGAAGGGTTGGAAGTCATATGTTCATCGATCATGTCGTATAATTTGAGTATCTCATGTATGACTGAATCTGAAGAATTTGACATGATGTGGATGTGCACGGGATTTTACACTTCTATGATTTAAACCGAGAAATAGATTCTTTCGCGGGATTTTACAAAATCAAGAAGAAACCGTGAAACCCCGAAGACTAGAGCTGAACTTGATGATCAGTTGATGGACTAGGTTATTTGTTGTTAAGTTGTGATCTTGGTTCGGTTGATGCAAGTTTGGCCTCGAAAATTTGGTGAAAATTTGGTCTAAAAACTTAAAACCTCAATAACTTCATGATGAGTGCTCAAACACTCATCATTTTTAGTCAGTTTGAACTGCAAAAACATACATAAACACTCATAAATGCATCAAAATACTGAAAATATTTCAAAATTGTGTTTTATATGTTTTAGATGCAAAATGAGCAAAAACAGATGAAAAACGTACAAAGTTTGCAAAATTGGCAGTTTCAGTCCCCCAACTTTCATAAAATTACAAAACTAGTCCCTGGATATTCAAAATATGGAAAATTATCACCAAAGGTCCTTTTACAATCATAAGTTGTCATATTTTGTCCTTTGGTGAAAAATTGTAAAAGTTTTGGAAATTTACACTTTTGGTCCCTAGAATTTCAAACTTTGACAGATTTGGTCCCTGGTGGGATAATTTTGAAAGAAAAATCAATTTTGATCCTTGGGGAAATCACAAATATCAATTTTAGTCCTTGGGTGAAATTTTGAGGAAATTACATGTTTGGTCCCTTAAGTTTGGTAATTTGTCATAATTGGTCCCCGGTGTTTTAAAAATGAAAAAAAATACATTTTGGATCCTTGGGTCATTAAAGTTAGCAAGTTTGGTCCTTATGATATCTATGGAAAAAATGCATTTTCAGTCCGTGCAATTTTCAGAAAATGCAAAAATGGTCCTTGTGTTTACTAAATATACCAAATGGACCCTTATGTTATTAATTAACCAAACCAAATCCATAAGCCAAACCTGATCCACATACACAGCCCACCCTTTTTATTATCCAAATCCCCAAGCCCAATCACTACCCGGCCCATCCCACCTTTTAATAATTCCATGGTTCGTTGACCAGGTCAAACAACACCCTCACCCCTAACCTCCAGCCATAACCACCATTACCACCCCTAATCCCAGGCTCATGTCTCCCCCCTCCTCCACTGTATCACCAACTACAATTAATGCACTCACCTACATTCAACCCCCCTCCTCCCCTCATTTATTACCACACCAAACCCCACCAACTGCCATGTGGAACTTTTCCCACCAAATCCATTTTAAACGGTTGAGATCAAAGCAAGCCATCCAATGGCTGTGATTCAAGTGGGAAAAGCAAAGGAACACTCCAGGACTATAATACTGTGTTCTCAACTTTCATTTTAAGGGAGAGAAAAGAAAGTTAAAGAAGGAGGAGAGAAGGGGAGGGGGTAGGATGAGGATTTTGTTATTTTATCCATGTTCTCAAGTTGAATCAAATTACAAAGATAGCTGACAAGTAGTAAAGATAGACTCAGATATTATATTGATACTTTTACCATTATGTCCTTTTAACCAGTATGAGCATTGTTCAGTTTGTATAATCAGAACCATCACAAAACAACCAAAAAAAAAAAGCATAAGAAAGGCTTAAAACTATATAATAGAACAGATGGGGCTTCTTCATTATATTTGACGAAAGGCATTACAACCAAGTTGGACAAGTTCATAAAAAGAGTTACAGATTTCTTTAACCCCTAAGCTATGATCATGTGAGAAATAAACAAAAAGACTTTTATCTCATGTTTAATGATCAATTGACATACAAAAGATATAATTCAAATGACTGCACATTCAACAGTCACTACCCATCATTTCCTCTAAGATTTGCATACGAAATTTTGATGGACAACCAAATAACGCCTTTTGATTTTCTGGACTTCTCACCAAGAAAAGATACGCCTTTGAGATGACGTCTTCTTTGACATTCATGAGCTGGAGTTCTTTATAAATTTCGTCTCCAGAATAGACATGTGGTCGTGATCCAACAATGGCCTTCAAATAGGACATAACGACGATCAATAATACGAACATAAAAGTATGCAACTATATGACTTAAAACAAATCAAATACCTTGGTACACTCCCTCATAACATCAGCTACACAATCCATGGAACTCATAATCTTAGACGCAATTTCACTTTGCTCATCAACCTTCTTTTTCTTACTTTTAAAAGGCTTCGTTTGTGAAATTGGCAAGGTCGGTTTAATTTGTATATCATCAGCATCACTATGATTCTCCAAACCAATCTTATTGGTATGTACCAATTCATCAATTTCATCAATTGTTTCTACTTTTTCCTCATCAAGTTTTAATATTTTTCTTTTCTCCTTAGCAGTGTGAGAAGCACCACCCATTGCTCTATCTTTGGAAAATAACTCATACAGTTGATCATAGTTTCTAACTGGTTTTGTTTTCCATTTTCCTGATCCGGGTTTATTCTATTATACACATTAATCAGAATATAAACAATAATAATTTGGTCTTAAAAAACATAAACAAAAAATGAGATCAACACATACCGCTATCAAATCGTCCCACACTTCTTCTTCTGCAGTAAATAGCCCACTTACAGGGTCCCAAGAAAACCCACTTAACGAAGATCCATGAAACACATCATACCATTGGGCGAAGTCTTTTTTTATTGTCTTTAGACGATTTTTTAAATTGTTTTTAGTTACCTCCCTGTTAAAAGCTTTACTTAACTCCTTTACCATATTTGTATACGCTTGAGTTATAAATGTTCCTTCAGGCCTATTACCATTAGCTTTTTCCTTTAGCATTGCATTGATAAAGGCCACATCCATATCAGGGTCCAATGTATAGCCTCCTTCTTCCCGTTGTCACCATCGACTAACTTGTCACCGTCGACTAACTTGTTAGTCATTAAGAAAACCTGCATTTTTAAAACATGTCAATATAAATCAAGGTTTGATAGGAAAAAAAAACACACGAAGCAATAATAGTTGAAATTATAATTATTGACATACCAAAATTTTTGACTGATATCTGGGAGATATGTAAGTGGTGAAAGATGGATGAAAGAAGATAAGGTTGACCAAAAGTATATATTTGCTTAAGGAAGGGCAATATAGTATATAAAAGAAATAATCTTATCTTTCCTCAACAATCACCTCAAAATTGGGCGGATGATTTTGGCTCTAAAAAGTTGAACTTTTCCCCCCACTTTCTGTTCCCTCCACTTTACTTTCCCTCCAAAAAAACTAGAGAACATAAAAGTTTTTGTAGTATTTGTCCTTTCCTCTCACTTTCTTTCCAAAGCTAGTCTAGAGAACACAGTGTAAAAGAAAGAAAAAGAAGGAAGATGAAGCAGTAGTTAGGTTTTATTTTTCTCTTAGTGTAGTTTTTAGGTCGATCTTATGTAATTTAAGTTTCTAGTTATTGAAATTAGTTTAAAAAGCTTGTCCTCAGTTCTATTAATGTAATTCAATTTTTATTTAAGCTTATTTTCAGTATATCTTTGCATTTTCAGTTTTTGCCATTTTTTATGAAAATCTAAATTTTACTTAATTATTGTTAAAAGTGATTGGCATCTGTTTTATTAAGACACCATAAGTTAGTAGAACTTATTTAAACCTTAATTTTTCAGTGTTGCTCAGTTTCCTTTAAAAAAACCAAAAAATACTCAAAAATAGAAAAAATAAAAGGAAAATAAAAAAAAATAGCTTCAAGGCAGAAGGAACAAGGTTCATTGGAGATTTTGGTTGTGCATGGGATTAGTAACCTCAGGGGAGGTGTAGGGGTGTTCATTTTTGATTTTGAGCACAAGGATTGTTGTAAGTTCCATTTCAGTTTTTATTATTATTTTTCATATTTTGTTATGATTAGTTATGGTTGTTCTTTGTTATTGATTTCTGCTAAATTATGTTTATCCTTGGTTAGTAATAGTTTGCTTGTAGATTTTATGGCCTAAATCAGTGATCATCTTTGAAAAATACCCAATCTGTCCCATAAAGGAGTGTTTGGATTTGCATTGTTCACTGTGTTCTTGTTGTTGCAGTGTTGTAATTTTGTTATTTGTAAGTTGATTTAAGTTTATTTAGTCCCTAGGACTCATAAAAATGGTATGTTAAACAAGTAAAAGTCAGATTACCTCTTGAATCACCTTGACAGTTAACTGTCAAGGTAATTGGGTCTCAAAACTCACCATTTTGTTTAAAAGTTGCTCACCTAGCCTAAGTCAGCTCTAACATAACCTAAAACATCAATGTCAACCAGTTAGACGGAATCAAAGTTGAAAAAAGTCAAGAGTTTAAGTTTTTGCAAAAAAGTCAAATTGCACCCTTTCAGATTTTTCCAAAAGTTCACATAATTATTTTGATTTTTGTGTTTTAGATTAAGACTTGGAACTTGTTTGTATTTGTTCTCTACCAGCTCTAATTTATGTTTCCATGCTTCTTTTATTTTTTCAATTTTTTTCCTAGTCCCTAGCTTGCCCTTAAGTAGCTTGCAGGGCAAGTTGCTCCCCTGTTCACAGCAGCACCACCACCACCACTTGGTGGTGGTTTTTTGGCCAATCCAGTGGGTCCCATGGCCTAAAACTTGGTCCTTTGAACCCCCCCCCCCCATGGTAGGCTTGAAACATTGACCATAACTTTGACCTCATACCCTGTGGACCCCACTTGATTTAAGCCCAAAGTTCTGTCCCACTTTCAGTTGAGCTGCATTAAGCCAAGTGCTTATTTGTGGCTTATTTGCTTATTTTGTGAACTCCTAGTACCTTTTCCAGCTTATTCATGTCCCATTAGCTTACTTAGATCAGAATTAGCAGGAGTGGGTCCCACTTAGGCCCATTTTGGCTTATTTCCCTTCACAGTTGACCAAAGTCAACTGTCTCAACTTCTTGGCTTATTCTAGCTTATTTCTGAGTTCTAAAAACTTTGCTTTTACAAAAAGTTCATGTTTTTAGGTGTAAGTTAAGTTTCCAAAAAGAAAATCCAGAAAATCAAATTTAATTTTCAAGTGATAGTTTCTATTTAATTTTAATTTTCATTTTTATATTTTTATTAAGCACTTAGCTATTTTATATTTTTCTTAAATTCCTCTTATATTAAAGTATTTATAATAATTTTTTTCAGATTTTTATTTTATCATTTAGTATTTATTAGAATTAATCTTAGTTTTATTAATTAATAATTAATAATTAGTTTAAAATAGCATAATTAGTTTTTATTAAGTAAAACCTAGTTTTTATATTTTTCCTAGCTTTTATATAATGTAAAATAATTTTAGAAATTTTCTTGTAATTTTTACTGTTCATTTTCTATTTTTCTTAATTTAAAATAGTTTAATTAGGTAATTAGTAATTAATTAATAGAAAAAGCACAAAAAGACAAAAATACTTATTTTTAATTTTAAAACTTATTTTTGGTTATTTTATAATTTTAGAAATTTAATTTTCACCTTTTTAGTATTTAATTAATATTGTATTATATTTAAGTTGTTTAAATATTAATAATAAGTATTAAATAGTAATTAATTAATATTAAATAATTAAATAGTGTAAAAATTTATTTTCTTTTTCTTAAAATTTACTTTTATCTTTTAATTTGTAAAAAGTTCATTTTCACCCCCTGGGTGTTTTCAGATTTCAGTTTTTACGTTTTATTTTGTACGTCTACGTTATTTTAAACGTAAACGTACACGTTTTTAGGTTTTTAACGTTTCTGGTTTTTCCTAGCATCCAGTCTTATTCATATAGCTTGTTTAAGCTATTTCCTTGTAGATTCCCTAGCTTAATCACACACAAACCCTTTTCCTGTCCAAATTCACCCGATCACATAGCCGTTTGAATACAATCCACACCTCGTCGGGACATACCGACCCGGGGAAACACTATATTCCGCGGAGCATTGACTCTAGGCTGTTTGACCTTGTTGACCATTCCCTGGTCAATTTAGGTTGACCGTTTGGAGCCAATCACTTCACTCCGGAGGTGATTTGGGCCTCGAAAAGTTTGTTTCACAACTTCGTGGTGAAAGCTCACAATATTCAGCCTGTTCCGGACGTTTTGATAGCTAATTCGCTGAAAACGGAGTTACGGTTCAAAAGTTATGGCCGTTTGAAGTTTTGACGTAAAGAGTCAACTTTGGTCAAACTGCAACTTTAGCAAATTGCTAGAAGAGGTAAACGCTAGTTGCAGGTAATCGCAATCTGAAGGTAAACGCTACAATGAGCAAACTGCGGGAAGAGGTAATCGCTATCCTTAGCAAAACGCAAACCAGAGTTGACCGCAGGATGAGTTAACCGCAGAATGAGCAAACCGCAATAAGGAGCAAACCGCAGGATGGGTTAAACGCTAGTGAAGTAAACGCAGAAAACGCAAACTGCGGGAGTAAACCGCAGAGACTTAACCGCAACCCACTAGAGTCTAAAACAGTCACTATCTTGCGTTTTGTCCTTATACCCAATAAAGTAAACGCTAACTAGCAAACCACAGGAACCAGTGGCTAACCGCAACCAAGAAATAAAACAGTAGAGCTAACCGCAATCAAGAATAACGCCCCAAACACAATCCAAACTTCAAAAATACATATGATATAGCGAAACCAACTGAGAAATAATGTAGTACTAACACCAATGATCATAAAAGTACACCTCTAACATGTCAACTAACACTAGATAGATCAAACCAAGATGTTTTCAAGAAAAAAAAAAAAAAAAAAAAAAAAAAAAAAAAAAAAAAAAAAAAAAAAAAAAACACTTCTAACTCACAAAAACCACACCAAATATGATTCTACATGGCCCTAAGATGAAACCTTGGCTCTTGATACCAACTGTAGGATATTCATAATTATAACATGTATGATTATTGTGATTATGGTTCGAATTGTATTAGAATTTAGAGAGAGAAAGAGAGTTGGGAGGATTTCCTAGAGAGAGAAAGTGATGAGAGAAAATGTGAGAAATTAGATTGAAAGAATGGAAGCTCCAACCCTCTCCACATGTGGAGAGGGGTATTTATAGTTTCCTACAAAAAAGATAAACTGCCCACACCCGGGCTGTGGATCAGGCATACAGTGCGTAAAGACCCGTCCTTCTTACAGGATGTTACTTAAACTAATTCTAACTAATAACTATACTAACTACGAGCTAACTTAACGCTATTACAATATTTTAGGTGACCGAATCTTTTATAGGAATATTTGTATTCCTAACACTTATCTACTCCAGATACGCCGTATTACCTTCCTTACATACGGCACATCAATATCAAGATTTCACCAAAGATTATCCAAGATGCTGAAAGACACGCGCCGCATAGAGATTCAAGTTACCGCCGCATCTGAAGACGCTGTACGAATATTCCAGAATATAATAATCTTGGACCCCACGCGAAGTTATCTAGGTACGCCGCATCAACTAAGTTGATGCGTCGTATCGACCCTTTGATAGAAGACTATAAATAACCCAGGTTATTAGACAGTCGAATTTCGGGTGCAATCAAACCCTAAGGAGAAGAATACAGATGAATAGGCAACACAGGACACCACCTAAACGAAGATTTCAGAGCAGTAAGAAGGTCCTGCTAGTGTTTTAACTAATTAAGTAGTTTAATCCATCAGAATTGTTGGGCTTGTGACCGCCATATTGCTCCCCCTTTTATTTCTTTCCCATCGATTATAAGTTTATACGATGTTTATTTGGTTCTTATTATATGTGCATTGATAACCTCAGTGTCTAGCTGTGGAAGCTTGGGCAGCCATACCCCTCCCACGATTTCTTCACTAGCATTATAAGTTAGTGTAAACCCTTAAAAAGGTTAAATAATATAGACATAAGTAATCACTAAGAGTTTACTCACCTATAACTAAGATACCAATGAGAGAGAATAGATTTTAGCACTCATCATATAAAATTAGCAATAAAACAAGTGACAAGCTACTTAATCATTCGTCAGGCCTCTTATCTGTATTTGTTATTTATCTGTGTACGTGCACGCCGTTCATGTATTCTATCTCATTAGTTTTATTAATTATAATCAACACAAATCGTGCCAGTCTCTCAGGCTAAAACCCCCTTGCGTTAGATTAGGTTATAAAACTAACTTAGGAATTAAAATATTGATAGACATTCTAGGTGTTAACGTTTCACTCTATTCAACACTCTACTTACTAACTAGCTACATTGATCGGGTACACTGCTCGTTAGTGTGTGTTATAGGTTAAGTCGGCTAAATATAAATGTAAAATTTGATAGGAATAATCTATACCTACAACGATATATGCACGCATCAGCAACAAAGATATCAATTGACTCATGTATTTTAGCTAACTCATACAACTTTTGAACATCATCATCTCTATTAATCAATTGCAAACCATTTTCTAACGATTGTTTAGGATCACAGAAAAACAATGCCCATTTTGGTTCCTTAATCTCTGATAATATATTATCAAGGCTTGAACTAAAGAGATCCCTACCACAGTTAAAAGCACACACATTAATAACTGATCCTCTTTCACACCTGAAGGGGCCATATGCCAATAACCCATTTGTGTGAATTCTGAACAACACTTCACCTTCTTCGTCCGGGATATCCTTAAGAGACGTCACAAATATGCTCTCGTCCTTCATACATGAGTGGTCCTTAATTTGGATGTGTGTAGCGTTTTGTAATGCCGGGGAATGTGTTATGAGGGGAGGTGATTTGGGGTTGTTAGGGGGTTGGGTTATTAGGCGATTATTTGGCTTTTGTGTTCTTAAGTGTGTGTGTATATGTGGGAGTTTTGTGAAGTTAAGTTTCGATTGCAAATTTTTCCATCGAAATAAAGTCATGCATTGAGAACCAAAGTTTGTCAAGTGAGTTAGTTACCGGGAATTGTGAAATGACGATTATACCCTTTGGCTGCGTCCACTTATTGGGAGTACTAACGATCATTAGCTCTCGGTGGCTATTTTGCATGCAAATAGTTCTCGGTGGCTAATTTGCAATTTTTTCTTCTCTCGGTGTGTTATATGTAATTTTGGCAAGCATTAGGGACGGAATTTGCAATTTACCCTAGTTTAAATTTAAGATTTAAGTCTAAAAAAATGATAAAAAAAAAAAAAAAGAAAAAAAAAAAAAAGAAAAAACATTTCCTTGTTTGGAGCTATGTGATTATAAACTAAAGTCCAATATATCAAAAGGTAGGGCTGTAAACAAACCAAACGAACACGAACGGAGCCTTGTTCGTGTTTGGTCGTTTAATTTTAACTAGATAAATAAATGGATGCGAACGCTTAAACGGACGAATTTTCTTGTTCATGTTCGCTTATTAAAAAAAATGAGTTGTTCATGTTCATTCATTAAGACACTAAACGAACGCTAAATAAACATAGACAAACAAATATAAACTTTATTAAAACGCACAATATATAGTTTTATAAGTGCTATTTTGTTTTAATAAAACAATTTTAAAATTATATAATTAAAAGATATGATATACGAACATAAATAAATAAATGAATATAAACGAACGTTAACGAACACATAATCGGACGCTCACGAGCATAAATGAACGGACGCGAGTTAACTAAACAAACTTAAAATATTGTTCATGTTTGTTCATTCAATAAATAAGCGAACATAAACAAACTTTATACCGAGCGGTTCATGAAATGTTCACTAAACGTTCAGTATATATATATATATATATATATATATATATATATATATATATATATATATATATATATATATATATATATATATACATGTATACATAATATCTCGGAGATCCTTTTTATACATCCCTCAAGCCGGAACTTTAAGCATTCTCCATTTTTTCTTCAACACACCAAAAGCCCGCTCCACATCTTTCCTTGCTGCTTCGTGCTTCCTCTTGCACAATATTCTTTTATGATCACCCGTGGGAGGATTTGAAATGGACTTAATAAGAACGAACCATTGTGGATATATCCCATCAGTAAGATAATATTCCCTTTTATATTGTACATCATTAGCTTTGAATTCAAGATCTGCTGCTCTCCTTGATCTGATATCATTGAAGACAGGGGAACGACGTAAAAAGTTTATGTCGTTATTCGCACCGGAGACACCAAAGAACGCATGTTAAATCCATAAATCTTGGGAGGCGACCACTTCCAATAAAATGAATGGATGTAGCCCATGATCATCCCTAGCATATTGACCTCTCAAACCGTTTGGGCAATTCTCCCACTCCTAACTTGTACAATCAATGCTTCCCATCATCCTAGGAAACCCATGCTTATGCTCGTGATGAGCATACAATCTTTCCAGGTCAGAATACGTGGGCTTTCGCAACTACTCAGCACCATATAACTCCATGATAACATTGCAAAACTTACGGACACATTCACGGGCTGTTGTTGCGGCCACTGCCAGATTCTCGTCAAGAGAATCAGGAACGACAACGTATCCCAATTGACAAATGGCCGCAGTACACTTGACCAATGGGGTAATATCAGGTAAGCCCCTACAATCATTAGTTTGTTGAAAATAAGTAGAATAATCGGTTACCTCTCGAACAATTTGTGTGAACAGTTCTCGGCTCATTCGGAAACGCCGACAGAATGTTCTTTCGTCGTGCTGCGAGTTTTCAAAGAAGTATACCGCCACTAAACGTTCATGAGCAGCAACATGATCCCTAGGTATGTACCTTCGTGAAACTTTTGGCTGGTATGCTTGATAAGCGTTCCAAGCAAACTCCGTAAACTCACTCATAACTTTATCATCGTCGTCGAAAGACGAAGAACCAAACAAAAACTCGTAAGACGACATGGTGAATATTGATGAGAATTTGGTTGAAATGTTGTTTGAAATTGTATGTTTAGAAGTGGGTTTGATGTTGGTATTTATAGGATGATAAGTGAGCAAGTTAAAAAAAAAAGTTTTTTTTCCCTCCAAACGGTCAAATTTTTGTGAATGACTTTAATGTTTCAAACGGTAATAAACAAATAAATTGGAATAATAAACAAATAAATTGGAACTTTGTGTTGTTTGAATATCGGTCATATATACAACCGATAGCCAACTTTTTTGCTCCACAACCTATGTTCGCCTTTTGGCTCACAGTGGACTCAACCGATGTATAAATCGGTTGTCCGACTCCTTCGACTGAGTTTTCACGACCCACTGTGCCAAGCCTTACATAAGCTAATAAATCCAATAGATAAGTTAATAAAAGAACTAACATCACAATATTTTCTTGAGCATTGCTATAATCTCTCTAAAATATATCTTTCCGACGAATTGTTGGAATATTTTGATTAATAGACAGGGAAGTTAAACGTTGTTGGTGAAGGGTATATTTTAGGGGAGGCCAATATACACTATGATGAAATTTTTATATTAAAAATAACTAAAATCATATATAAAATGGTATAAGATGTAATAGGGTCCAAAATTTTTGGAGGGGATCGCCTATGTTTGGCGTGAAGATTTTTGTTGCTTTTGAGCGATGACCGGTGAGCAATGAACTTTTTGATTTTTATTGTTTGTTTTGCAAAAGAGTTATGAGTTTTGCTATTTTTTAAGAATGTTTATTTTTTCAATGTTTTTTTTAAAAAAAAACTGTGAGCTATCACAGCTCACTGTTACCATTAACAAACATACGCATCGATGTGACATAAATCAGGCAGAATGCCTAGTGTAGTTTATATTAGTCATTAGTTATGGTTTAAGATGAAGAGATATAAAGGCGTTTGATGTAAATTTCTCAACATAATTAATTCTCAAGCCGTTCGAATTTCAATTGATTCTAAGAATTGTTGGAATTCTAATCCCAATCTACATTTTAATTATAGACATTTGTAATTATTTTGACTCGAACTCATAAGTCCCGAATCTCCAAAAGAAAACTAATGGGTAAACTACTAAACTTAACTAGAAATTTTTAAGTAGAAACCGATTGTACACATTTTCATCCGTAATAAACATGTGTATCTTAATTACGGATCAGAATTCCTAGTATATGATGGTAAATAAGACTCGTGCATCTTAATTACGGGTCAGAATTCCTAGTATAGTTTATATCAGTCATTAGTTATGGTCTAAGATGAAGAGATCGATCTCTCTTTTGGTCAAGTACACCAAATACGAATATATTGGTTTACTATAACAACCATCCATTTGGAACTAGGCAGAGTTTAAAGTTTAAACACAATGAAGTACTCTTGAGTCAACGACTCAACGTGGATCCCATTTGTCGTAAAATTTCTCATTCCTTGTTATTCATATCAACTGATCATTTCAATAGGACAGCTCCCACCCATAAGAACTAAAAGTATGTTAAGACGATTAGACGAACGTAGTCAAAACTAACAATTTCTTTTGTGTGACGCAGATGATATAATATTATAACATCATCTTTTTTTCAAAGTAGAATCGTCTAGTTACCTAACTAGAACTATATACGTTTTATACTTGGAACTTTTGGCACTGAGCCACTGAACATTATCTGTATGCTAAATTATTAAAGGCCATGTATAGTAATAGTGGTAATGATTCACTATGAGTTTTGTGAATTGTGAACTTACTTTTGTTCAATTGTGGTGGGAAGTTGTTATACGTATTTAGCTAGGTCTTCATATATTAAGCATCGATATATAAGGACTAACGAAAAAGACAAATACATAGTAGTTGTGTGCATGTAATGCGATGCCATGTTTTATTGACTTTTAGCATGCGTTATAAACATATCCTTAATACATGCATGAAACAAAGATTTATATGACATTATTCAAAGCATCAAATTTTGTGTCTTCAACAACTTGAAATTTGACTGTATGTATAACATAATCAGTAAGTATTCACTAAAACATTTACAAACACAAAACAAACTCTTCACACATTCGTAATTTGTAATTTCATGTAACTAAATTAAAGTAAATTTGAAAAAGAGGATTATAAAATTATTAAAAACTTTGTGTACCTTAAATTTTGTTTATGTTATAAGTGATTGTTTAAAAGACAGAAGTATGAAATAGAAAACGATAAAAAAATTCTCTTATGCTGTAAACAGAGAAGTAAAAGTGAAGTAATGGGTGCCGGTATCAAGTAATCAATGGTGTGATTAAATTTTTGTTGTTGCTGATAGAACAACTACTAAACAATATAGTAAAAACAAATATATATAATTGAAACTAAACATGCATGTCTACTAAACGAGTGCAATCCCAACACCTAAACGAATTAAGCACATGCATGTAACATATAAAATAATACTACTTCTAAGCAACTTCGGAGCATCTACCAAAACCTTCAAACAGCAACTAGCTCATGGCTCATCAAATTTGACCAAATATCATGCATCTCAAGCACTATAAATAAGCTGAGCACGTATTGTGTCATATCAAAACAACTTTCTGAATACACTCTTCTATTGTGAAATAAGTTTGAAGCTAATTAAGAGGTCGAGTAGAAGTTTATCAAACAGTTGAGGAAAACAAGATCAGGGAAGATGGGTTCCGGCGGGCATGCAATAGAGAGAAGTAACTCTGAAAGTGAACTTGTCAAGCGAGCCCCATCATCGAGACCACCATTTACCCTTAGCGACATAAAGAAATCCATACCACCACATTGTTTTAATCGTTCTTTGCTCCGATCTTCATCATACCTTTTCCTTGATCTCTTTTTTTCGTTCTTTTTCTACTATGTTGCAGCCATGCACATCCCTCGCCTACCAACATCCATTTCGTATGTGGCATGGCCCATTTACTGGATCCTTCAAGGAAGTGTCCAGATGGGTTTGTGGGTTATTGGCCATGAGTGTGGACACCAAGCTTTTAGTGACTACCCATGGTTAAATGACACTATCGGTTACTTTCTGCATACCGGTATGCTTGCTCCATATTTCTCCTGGAAGTATAGTCACCGTCGTCACCATTCTAACACTGGTTCACTCGAGCATGATGAATCTTTTGTTCCCAAAAAGAAGTCTGCTCTAAATTCTTTTTCTAGACTGCTCAACACCCCACCGGGCCGTCTCTTTAGGCTTGTGATTTTATGTACTGTAGGCTGGCTCTTGTACGTTTGTTTCAATGTTTCAGGACGCAAGTATGAGAAATTTGCTAACCATTTTGACCCACAGAGTCCTATTTACAATGATCGTGAGCGCTTACAAATACTGCTGACAGATATCGGACTTGTTGTAGCAGCCTATGGGCTTTACAATTTGGCCTTGGTACAAGGCTTCAAATGGTTAGTGTTCGTCTACTTTGCTCCTTTGGTTATCGTTTATGGGTTCCTTGTGGTCATCACTTGGTTGCACCACACTCACCGGTCACTACCACACTATGACTCAACCGAGTGGAGCTGGTTGAGGGGAGCTTTAGCAACAGTAGACCGAGATTACGGTGTTTGGAACACAGTTCTTCATCACATTACCGACACACACGTAGCTCACCATTTGTTTTTCACCATTCCACATTATCATGCTATGGAAGCAACAAAAGCAATAAAACCATTCCTAGGAGAATACTATCAGTTTGATGACACTCCAATAATCAAAGCAATGTGGAGAGAAGCTACTGAATGCTTCTTTGTTGAGGCTGATGAAGGTGAAGACAAAAGCAAAGGTGTCTATTGGTTCAACAATAAGATGTAAAACTTGTAATCCAGACAAATGATTATGTATTATTTTGTTCTACCACTTTCCCTTGTAGTATTCTTTATATATTATGGGGTTAATTACAAATCTGATTGTACTGTAACTGATTTGCCAATTTGATATATGGCGCCATCAATCATCATATCGTTTATTTCTTATAACTTCCATAAGAAATTTCATATATATGGCATGTCAAATTTGGTGTAAAAAACACATACTGTTGCTACAAATGTTATGGTTTATCACTATTTGTACATATCCTTTAAATTGATAAGTGGTGTGCTTAATTAAACTTTGTACACTAGAAAAAATAAAAACCCTTAATAATTTGCTAGATTTGATACTTGATTCAAAGTGGTCGTGCTACTGGCCGTGACCATCGTGGCACCGCGTTTCAACCATTAATTGCTGCTATTCTGGTGGCCGGCTCATCATGCTTCTTCTTCATTAGGGTATAATTCAGACAACAAGGGAACTTAGCAGTTACACTCCCAAAATCCTTTGGGTTAGTAGAGGGATACTAGTATGAAAATGCATCAAACTTGCCACATTTTTTTTTTGTATGCACTAAACTTTTAATTTTCCTATTGTAGCATCCAATTTTTATAATTTTCCAATTGTAGGCCTGTAGTGGAAAAAAAATGACGTGACAATAAGAAAATTAAGAATGTTGGATGGCTACGAATATAAAAATTAAGGAAGTTGGAAGCGTACAATAGGATGATTAAAGAAGTTGGATGCGTACAATAGGAAAATTAAGAAAGTTGGATGCTACAATAGGAAAATTAAGGGGTCGTTTAGTTGGTGAAAAATTTCTCAATTTTTCCATCTCTAAATTCCTTGAGAAGAGGATGATTTTTCTTCTCTAGAGAAGAGTGGAGAATTTTGAAAATGCGTTTAGTTGAAGTTATATTTTTCTTTTTAAAAAATGATAAGAAGATTACCTCAAATTCCGACGGTAACGGCGACAGCGGGCGGTGGCGGCGACGGTCGGCGGTGAAGGATGACACGAGATATTAAGGGTAGAATGGTGTATGTGTTTTTTTTGGAATTGAAAAAAAAAAAAAAAAAAAAAAAAAAGTGGGAATGGTAGAATGAGATTTTCAATTTCTTAGTTAAAATTTAGAAAATGAGAATTTTATTTTTTTTGAAAATTGTTGGAAAAAAATGCGATTAAACGCGTTTTCAATTTTTTCATTTTCTTATGAAAAATTTCTTGGAAAAATGAAGAATTTCTCTCCAACTAAACGCACCCTAAAAGTTTAGTACATACAAAAAAAAATAAAAAAAAAAATAAAAAAATGATGACAAGTTTAATGCATTTTCATATCATTTGCCCTAGAATTATGGTCAACCAAATTATATTAGACCATGTTATGGAAAGTGTAGTATGGGGGTAGAATTTGCATGCCAACATTTGTGATGGGCTTTGTAATTTTTCATTTGGCCCATCTCCCCCACAGATACCATTTCATGAGCAACTCGTATTATCAAAAACGGGGTTTTTAACCCGTGCGTTGCCGCGGGGTGTTTTTATACAACTAATTCTCATACACACGTAAAATTCGAAATATTATGAAGTAGACAAAGAAATAAAAACAAACTTCTGTTGGTGCGCTTCATCCATATTAATCTTAATCTCAACTTGTGTTGCTCATGTGTAGTATACAACTATGTTGTGTCTACAATAATATATAAGCAGTGGAACTCCAAACTATTTTACATGTAAAAACAAATTATAAGCATCTGATTGCAACTGTTTTAATAAGATTTCAATAAACTCAATAAAAACAATTGAAAAGCTCACAACCTAGAAACACAACTTTGGCTCTACTGTATCTACAATAAGATATAATCAAATCAGGCAATAAAAAACCTAAGGTGAAGCTTGTCCATTGCACATACCAGAATACTGTCTGCAATTGTTTGTCGTTCCAACCTGTGTCGTTTCAACTTTCTGAGCGAAAGTGAAATTTGAATTGAGCAATAACATCATAACGCAAACTATTTATCGTCGATTTTGCTTCTGAATCCGTTTCAAAAAAACTATGTAAATAGGCAAACTACCTGTATTTATTTATGCTTTGCGGGAATCAAAGTGGAAGAAAATCAAAGGCTGATCAAATGTCAACGTGGCTCGAGACAGGTGTGTAGCTTAAATTTTGCGCCTTTGTTTTATCAGAACTATTATTGTATCAGGTGCAGTTTTCACCATCCTAAAACCCCTTAAAAGTTAACTTTTTTTAGCACAGCCTAACAGATGATTTGCTAGTAAATAATACTATAATAGTGGAATGGACTTACGTATCCATTAAATACGACTGCAAGAGCATGCCCATCACCAACAGAAGCACGAACCACATGTATATATTTTCGCCTAAACCATTGAGGTAGCCGAGGGATGTCTGTTCACCTGTATAACAACAAATTAGCACAACCTAACAACAAATTATGTAAATTTTTATATGGGATGCAGAAGGGAAAAACAGACAATATATGCAATTTTTTAGAAGCAAATAATATGAAGTGCAAATTGGGACTAACCTCAAAGAAAACCACCCAACTGCAAACTCCTGCAGTCCTACGCTAATCCCCCAATCCAACTGATAGAAAAGTGGACCACTATCCAAATAAACTAAAAAGAATTAAAAATTTCAGGTCAACATCATATAAAAAAACCAAATGGTAATTACATTACTACGCAATTCACTTCAAATATTTCATAAAACAACAATTTACTATGTTACCCGATGTGCTCTTTTTTGTCATCATGGAATTATCTGGATGAAAATATGGAATCCCCAACGTCCTTAAAACCTGCAGAATTGATAACATCTTGGTAAACCCAAACAATGAGCTAAGTACATTTGGAATGACACCGAAATTTTTTTTTTAGTAAATGGAAGCTTAACATATGCAATCCTAAACACCTCCATAAGAAATTAAAAAGCGTCTTCATTATTTCATCTTTAGTGTTTGGGATTGCTTATTTTAAAGTGCTTATTTGCTGCTTATTATCTGAATTGGTTAAAAAAAAAAAAAAAACAAAAAAACAAAAAAAAAAAAACAGAACTCCACTTATCCGCAAGCAAATAAGCAAGGCCAAGTGATTTGACATAATATACACTAAACATGATAGGCCGAATCAATCACTAACACACCTAATATCGACCCGTTCATATATAGGCACATAGCTATAGAGAAAACAACGAACCTGTTTAATCTGTTGTATATATCTGAACATCAGTCAGCAAGCGGTTAAAGGTTCCGGTAGCAGCATGTATCATTGCATTTTCAAATTGAGCCGATACTCTTGTTGAAAAACTCATCCCTCTGATCCTTTTTACCGTACCTTCGTCAGTCCAATTCATGGCCTGCAAACACAACCATGGTTCAATAGGTGGGATACAAAAGATAATATATATTTGTATCAAATAAATAAACAACTACCATTAAAAAAAATTTGAATAATCGGGACTGATAAAGAAACTTCACTGCCATCTTTGGGGGCAACTCATTAATGAACAAAAAATATTAACCAAACAGATCGAGGGTGAAACAAAATTTTACCAAACTTGTTCCACATAAAGGTAAGAAAGAAAATATGAAGTAACCATGTTAGATTTAATAAAGATAATAAAGAAAATTAGAGAAACAAATATAGATTACTCTGGCCAATATCGAATACCTGGATAAGTACAATCTAAGTTCTCATTGGTTGTGGCTTTATATATCATGGTTGTTGTTTTTTCAATTACTCTAAGTCTAAGGGATAAAGCTTAGTAGCTTATTTGTCACCATAAAAGTCGCGGGTCATCTAAAATAAACTTACCCAAAGACCTTCAAAGTGCTTAATAGTTTTTGTCAATACATAACAACCTATTTAGCATGTAAACTATACTTAACAAACACCCCCTTATTATAGTATTGGGGTCTGTTTGAGCTTATGCACTATAGTATTGGCTTTGTTTGCTATAACGAACAGTATGCTATAAACCGGCCACCCTAGGCTGAGTAACAGGTAAATGTTGACACAAATCAAATACAGGTTACCTGTTGGTAATCTCTTTTACGGCACTCTGTTCGTAAAATGCCATCAACTTTCCAGTTATGTAAGTATAAACTTTTAGATTTTTTTCCCCTTTTCTGCTCATGTATAGCATGCTCTTCGAGTATGGCATTTTCGTGAACATTGCCCTGTAGGACTCGACTGCATTCGCCAGTGAACTATGAGCTGAACCCTGCACACGTAAGTTATAGATTGAGGTAGTTGTTAGTACATTAAATAGAGGGTCCAAAAAAATCAGAGTCGCACATATTTGGGCAAAGGGTTTAGAGTAGAAATTTTATCATTTTAGGCAACCCGTTGGGAATATAATGAAACCCAAATCGACCCATCATGTATAAGAACATGGTGTAAAATCGTTAATGTGTTAGTGACAGCAAATAAATAAATGAAATTTAGAGAATCTTACAAATAAGAACTGTCAAGATGGCGGAAACATCAACCCCGGTTAGCCGTGAGCTCGGTATCCTCATATTATATCGCTGGAAAACACATAAATATAAGTAGTAACAGTTTGATGAATAAAAATTTTGATGTCGAAATATGGCCTAGTCTATATCAATACCTGGTGCAGTTGGTTTTCTTGCTCAACCATGAACCGTTGCACGTTCTTCATCAATTCTTATTCTTCTGATCTTCATTTTTACTGATACGGGGAGACAGCCGAAATCGCGCCCCCTGAATTAGCGGTTGCTTTTGTTGCTCAACCTTGAAGACTCTGTCCTACAGTGATTTAAATCTTCTTTGCTTGTAATCTAGCAAGCTTGAATCGATTCCATGTGCATGATTTCTATCTATTCTTCAACATGACCCGATCTCTGTTAACACAAATAGAAACATTATGCTATTCATTACAAACAGACTACCCCTTCAACATTTTTTATTATATAAAGATATAATGCACAATAATGTCAACTCAAACTACTGAATTTCTCAACAAAAACCAAAATTGCAAATCTTATACCTAAGAATGGTATTGGATCCCATAAAACCGCCTCCGTGCACACACCACGGCTGCAACCACACCCTACTGACTTCTCAGCATCTTAAGAGCCTCATCACCATGAGTCATCCAAATTACCTGAAATACGACGGCAGCTCCAGCCACACAATACATATAAGCAACATCATTCACTGATTAACTCAAAATCTACCATTAATATTTAAGTATGTATATCATCAAAGTATATGTTTTTCAGAAACAGACCCTGGCTATAGCTTTAGTTGATGGTGTCTCCAAAAGATCAGTCACCAAATCTAACTGATGCACCACATTTTTCCCTGGGAAAAGGGGCTTCCCGGTAAGAAGTTCAGCCAAAATACAACAAATACTCCATGTATCTATAGCCGAAGTGTACTGCAGAAAAAAGAGTAAAATCATAAAGACCGAAAATGGTTCTCATTAAATAGCTAAAAAAAATAAATGTTTTTTTCCGATATGCAAGTTTGTTGTAATGTAAAAGGAACTGTAACCTTGAAAAGTGAGCAATCTCTCTCAGCAGTTCCATTCTTAAGCGTAACATGGTCCTTTCAACTGCAAAATCAAACAAACACAATGGCCGTAAGTTGGTGGTCAATGCAAAACATTCTAAGACCTATCTTTGTTCCATATCGCACCCCCGTATATGGACCGATAATGATGTGCTTACATATAAGGCTAAAAGCCTACATTTGTCACTATTGAAGCGTATTCAACACATTTGAGCATACCTGGCCTCATTGGGAATGGCAAAAACTCGCTTTTGTAGAGCCAAGACTTCTTTTGGTACTTTTTCCCAGCTTCAACTCCTGTAAGCCAATGGTAAAGGTGTTAGGACAGCTATAGAATTGTAACATTTTTCCATCTAGAAACATTAAAGAGAGAAGGAATAACACGCATGGCAAAAAAAAAAAAGGTACAAATTTTGTTTTGAAGGCAGAACCCTCACTAGGTGGTACATGAGCATAGTTCCAGCAACACTCGATGCATTCCTTACATCGTCTACACAAACATTCTTAGATGCTAGCACGAAACTCAAATAAGCTAATAATCTCAAAACCCACAAATCCAAAAGCTATGTTTAAAAATGCAGCCTAAAGGAGACAGGCAATCGTGTACTTGACTTCGAGTATTAGCTATGTTTAAACATGGGTTTTTTTTTCCTTCTAGTTTTTATGTTGCCTGTGTTTTGTCATATGTTTAAAAATAGTTTATTTTGTGTAGAGTTATTTGACTTCGAGTATTAGCTTATTTGTACTTAACTGCGTCTACTGCAGGCTTTATGTTTAAAAATGCAATCATTACATCTCAAAACCCACAAATCCAAAAGCTAGTGTTGCAACTAACATTTAACCAAAATAAGAGGGTGATTGAGATTGCTTACTTTTCAGCTTAACTTCTTATATTAAGCAGCCTAAATGAGATTGAAATCTAGAGGTAAAACCTGCAATGAAACAAAAAACAATTAATATGATACAAATTTTTTCTAAAAAATCAACTATGAATCATTGTCTCACCTTGGCCTTTAATTCAGACATTTCCTCAAACATATTACATGTATATTCCAAAATCCTAATCACAACCTAATAACATCACAAAAAAGGTATACATCAGTGCGAATCTATTGACCCAAAAAGATAAGATAAATCAGTTATATCAAATTAGATTTTGGGAAACAAATCCAAAAAAACCCAAAATTAACGAAACCCTAATTTGAACGAAAAATAAAAATAAAATAAACATCTAAATTAAATCATGAATTAGGAAACACTAAAAGTAATGAAAAAAATTACACATGACCATAAAATTAAAACCCATAAAATTTAAAGGCTTTTATACCCGTTTTTCAGATGGCATAAAAATTTACGCTCTTTTTCATCCGATTATTTGTGGTTTTTTCCCCTCTTTTTTAGACTAACAATTCATCATGATCAGCATCTTTTTCTCTATCTTCTTGATCCGATCATTAGTGGGTATGTGTGTGTTTGCGTATGTTTTGTGGATTGTGGAAAATGGGAGAGGGTTCTGGAATATGTGATATGTAGGATTTGTGGTTGTGGTTTGTATAAGTGTCCTGTAGATATTTCTGTAGAAACACTCACACTTGACACTATGTATATCCCTTGATCGGATCGGAGTAATTGGGTCCATCGGTTTTTGTTGTCGGTGTCGGAGCAAGAGCATGAGAGAGAAATGTGAGTGAGACCCGAAAAAGATGGGGCAACATATTTAGGCCTCGGGTTAAAAAAAGGAAATGGTTGCTAAGCCTATGCCTATATGTCTATGGTGAATAGTTCACGGCTTTTATACTATACTTATAATTGCAGTGGTAGGAAAAATAATTTCACCTTTGTGTTGACTAAGGTCGTTTTTTTTAAGAGACTATGAATCTGAATCTGAATCGCACATTTAAATCTGAATCTGAGGCATAAATGTAAATCTCACCACATGTGAACGGGAAAAAAAAAACTCATGTTTGAACCGCACATTTGCTTGCTCGTACTATTTTTTTTTTTTTTTTTTTGGTTATTTTTGTGTTGACAAGAGGCATTAAGGCACCCCTCTCAAGTCTTGACCATTAAGATCTTACTGTCTCTGACCACGTTTGAACGAAAAAAAAAAAAAAAAAAAAAAAAAAAAAAAAAAAAAAAAAAAAACGTTCTGAACAGCCAAAATGTCTGACCGCGTCTGAACGGTTCAGATTCAGATGCTATTAAGAGCCTTTTAAAAAAAAATAAAAAAAATAAAAAAAAAAATAAAAAATAAATAACGACCTAACTTTCTCTAACGGATGCTAATTGATTGGATATTTGCATGAAGCTATATTGGGTTAAAAACTTAAGAAGTAGAGACACTGAAGATAAGCTCGTAGTGAATCTTGAGTTAATGACCAGTAGGTTACCCGCAACGGCCGGTACCCTATGATTAAGATGCATCAACAAAATAACAATGACGAATCGATTAACTTGAAGAGAAAAAAAAAAAAAAAAAAAAAAAAAAAAAGATCCCGGTCCAGCCGGTTCACCCGTTATTACCGGTTCTGACAGTCCTCTAAGGTTCGTTTTCGGACGATTTTTATTGGCTAGCTGAACCAGTGACGACTCCGGTTCTCAATTGAACCCGTTGGTCCGGTCATTTTTGAAAAGTCACAAGTGATTTATAACGTAGTAAAGATATGTTCATTACATTTTTTACCACCTTTATTCATAGGGCCAGTTTACCAATTAATGGGCTGCCTCAACTACCAAGTTCTAAACCAGAAAATAGGCTCCATCTAATGTACCACCTACTTGATTGTATAATTTCTGACAAAAAAAACTCAGTGCGTTTGGTTCAAGATATATAAATGGCATTATTTAAAGTTATAAGCAAATGTAAATTCTTTCCATGTGGGAGGAAATTAAAATGGCCCACTTTTAGCCTCAATCATGCAAATAAATTTCCTGGGCCCACATATTTATTGTGAACCAAACAGGTTAATTGAAGCAAATTTAATTTCAATTCCTTTCAATTATCTTGAATTTACCCCAAACGCCCCCTTAGTTCATTTTGGATTATTTGATCAACTACATTGTCCGAATGGCCTGTTCGGCTGTTCTAATAGAGTTACCGTAGAAAACATCATGACACTCCCTATTACACATGTCAGAAAAAACTTATTAGCATTACCGAATGGTTTGGTTCTAATAGAAGTGGATTTATTTTCACAAATTGTTAGAAATATTGCTTGGATAATAAGTTGTTCATGACTTGTTCTGTGTGAAGGATATAGCAGGGAGAATTCAGGAATACATTCCCTCGAACTTTTCCATGTACAATATATGTATAATCTTAGTTTGCGTCTCCGTCTGCCTTTCTTACTCAGCGTCTCTGCCCCTCGATATGGGACATTATACTAAGCACTACAAAATTTTGGACATATACTCACTAAAATTTTTCCTCACTAAAACTTTTAAAAGTCACCAAAAGGTAAAAAATAAACACAAAATTATAAAAGTAAAACTTTGGCATATACTCACTAAAAATTTTCCTCACTAAAACTTTTATAAAGTCACCAAAAGTAAGTGAAAAACAAAAAAAATATAAAAGTAAAATTTTAACATATGCCTACTAATAAGCTAAAGAGTTACTAAAACTTCTTTGTAATATTTGCTGACTTAAACCTATCTAAATAAAAATAAAGGTAAGGAAAAGATTTACTTAAAATTAAAAGAAAAAAAAACGTCGGGGAACTTGCTTTTGAGTTTTTTAACTCTCAAGTAACTCTGCAATATCTCCCCCCACCTCTCTCAACGACCTGCACCATCTCCCAAAATCCAACGACCTAAATCCACCATGGTTGCCACCACTGAATCCCTAAATCCGGCCTAATCCACCACCGAAACCCTAAAATTGTTAATCGTCACCGTCTTCTGTCTCTATCCATAACTCCGGCACCGTCTTCTGTCTCTATCCGGCCTTCTATCCCTAACTCCGGCACCGTCTCTATCTGGTCGTCTCTATCGCCGATTGAAACCCTAACTCAGGTATAATACAATGAACATTTTGTATTTAGAAAGTGTTAATAAGTTATAGCTGCTGTTTCGTTTATTACATGTTTTGATAGCTGATGTATTCAGATATGCTGTTAATAAGTGATATCTTTGCTATTGATTGCTGCGTGTCGATTTGTAGGAATTAGCTTATTGATGTTTAGAAGGTGTGCTGAGTAGTTTGATGTTTTGTATAAACAAGTGCGTTGAATTAGATACGACCTGAAAAAGGTTTAATAGTCTGCGTGGCTGTGTTAATGTTGACAAGTAGTCAGCATTTTAGGCATTGTGAAATTCTGGTTTAAGTGTTAACTAATCCATTAGCATAGGCATGAAGATTGAAGCACTATTGACCGATTATAGCTTTCGGGGAAGTTAACTTAGAGTAGGAACATTTACTAGTTGTACCTATTGGAGATTTTAGTAGGTTGAGTCGTTGAGAATCAAGTATTAGTATCGAGTCTTTTCTGCCGTAACAGCTATTGGTTGAAGTGAACACATACATTCATTCTTTGATCATTCTTGTAAATCTTTCATACTGGGTTAAATTTTTTGTTTGGAATGTGATCAAGCTGGGAGCTACCTATGATGCGCAAAAGCAGACCGAGATATTAGATCACTAATTTATAATCTCATAATGCTTACTGATTATTGATGTAAGGTACTAGCAGCAGACATATGTGTGAGATCGACATGAGGCCTTCAAGAAAATATATAGGATATCAAGCGTTGCAAACTTTTTATGTTAGTTTTATAATGTTCAAATTTTAAACTTTTGGTACGTTTTGCAATCATAGTCTTTAAATTGTGTGGAAGACACTTACAACTTCATCATGTTGAAGTAGAAATGCATTCTATATGCTGCAAGATCTCTTAAAACCAAGTAATGAATGCATACTGCTTACCTGAACTCATGTATACAAATTAGTGATCATAGCATTCCTGTGTCTGACATAAGTTATTATAAGAACATGCCTTGGATAAACGTGATGGAGGATTAAGTGAATAGCTCTGTCCATCCCCAAATTCGGCCACCGACCATCTTGCTAATGATCGTGTATGTAATGTGGTATAAGGACATTTCACCTTGTGATCATCTTATACTAATCATTTTATTGAAACCATACCTTTCGTATGCTTTATATCAAGTGTAATTGTTATTTATGATTGTATGCTTATGGATGTCGAACATCAATTGTCACAAGTTGCTGAATAACTGCAAAATTCACATCTTACAACTTATTAAATGTCTTGTATGAGGTGCCATTTTTGACAGCAACTTATTTAGCTTAGAACGACATTGATGTGATTGAGATCTTATGATGAAATTAAAGATCACATAATTAAAAAGAACAAAATTTTGCAAAATTAATAATTAGAAAGGATTGTACTTGTTCCATCATTCATGACCATGTATATTATATTAACTACTGAGTGAATTGCTTAAACCAATGATTTGAATAAAAGATAAGTTATATACTTCAGTTATGTGATAGGGCGTGGTGATATGCAAATAATTAATACTATACATGGGAGTTGAGACCGAAGGTAACAATGAAATTTAGAACCCTTGACCTATTAAGATGCCTAGAAAATAGCATATTTGCATATATATTTGTCGACTCATGACTCTACTTTAGGGATGAGCATGGGTACCGGAAAAACGGTACGGTACCGGAACCGTACCGGTACCGACTTGTACCGGTACCGACTCGTACCGGTACCGGTTATCAATACCGGGTACGGTACCGGTTCCATGAAATTCGCTCAAAAAAAATCCGGTAAAAATCGGTACGGTACCAAGACTCCCGATTTTAGTCCCGGAACAAAAAGAGGCTTAAATGTCTTTTACTAAACTCATGATCAAAGCACTCCTAACTTCGTAGTAGCTAGTATATACTTAGTAGTAGCTTGTATACTACTTGTAACTGATTATTGTAATCATCTTATTTGTATACTAACTGATCCTGTAGAAATAATTCTATAACATGACATATTCTTTCTAATATCATCAATATCATAAATTGTACAACTTTACTTTCCTCATTTTAAAACCTGTAATTAAAAAGATTATGCAAGCCTTACTCACCTTATAAGATAACAATACTTAGAAGTGATGGAGAAGCAATATGACAAGAAGGCTTATGTTGATTTCTTCATAGTAAGTTTCTACTTTTGTGTTTGTAGCTATTATTAATTGCATGATACTCCAACAATATATACACATTGGTGCATGTATTACATTTGAAAAAGAGGCAACTTCATCACCAACTGTTACAGGAGTAATGTTGTAAGTGTCCACATGCATGTTCAATTTGAGATTGTTTTTATTCTAAATGGTACTCAATTCGGTATAGTACCGGTTTCCCGAACCTGGTACTGGAACCGGTACCGGTACCGGTACCGATATAACTCTCGGTTCCGGGATCGGGATTACATATTTTGGTCGTGAAAAAATACGGTACCTCAGAAACGGTAGCGGTACGGTACCAAAGTGGTACCGTGCTCATCCCTACTCTACTTGTACGAATTAGGATATGTTTACATGTTGCAGTACTGAGTCACCTCGTTTTAGGTGACTCTACTTGTACGAATTAGGATATGTATAAGCAGATATTTATTTCCCAGTAGGAAAAGGCCTTGATATTCCTCTTTGAGAACTTATACATATTCATTTCCATTGTTCATATTTTGCTCCATTGGCATAAAAAAAAGATATATAAAAGAAACTTGTGTTTGTATAATGTTGCTGGTTATCTTCATCTCATCAGTTTGCTCCATTGGCATTACTTGTTCTGTAACTTTTCTTTGGGTTTATTCACATCACGTCCCTGATGCTCGTCTTATATTTCTAGTTATGTGTAGATATTTTGTATAATGTTGCTGAATTATATGCAAATCCTGCTCAACATATGTTATTGATTGCATCTTTGGTTGTGTGACATGCAGGAATAAGGAGATTTTTTTCGGTTGTGATATGCACTTATAAAGAATAGTTCGCTTTGTGCTTATTGAAGATTAATAATGGATGCACAACAAGGTATATCCCATGTTGAATTTGGTTTGCTCATTTTGATATGACAGTAGAGTCTTAGAAGCTTTTATTAAGCGTTGCTTATACAACAACTGATTGACATTATTTTCATAAATAATGAGTGCAAATCTGATAATTGTTTATAAACTGACCCGTTTCGGTGGCCCTATAATTGTTTATAAACTAACCAATATAACTAATCAATGGCCACCTTATACTTCCAAATAATGAGTGCAATTATAGGTCCAGTCAACTGCTGGGACAAGACAAGTATAAATTAGTTTGAATGGGTAAGTTTGAATGGGTTAGTTTAGCATAAACAATTAGTACGGGTCAGTTAATAAACAATTACAGGTTTATACTAAAAGTGACCCATATCATGCTATTAGATTTAATGGGCCAGTTTAGTACGCGTCAGTTTTAATCAAACATCACAATAATTAGGTCCAATTTGTTTGTTCAAACATATTAGATTTTTCTGTGTAAACCTGTAATTGTTCCCATACATAAACCTGTAAAAGTGACCCATATCAAACTACAGGTTTATGCTAAAAGTGACCCATATCAAAATTCTGGAACTTTATCTTTAAAGTCATAATTCCCATACATAAACCTGTAATTGTTCTTTTTGTCGTATTTGTTTGTTTTAATCGATATGAAGTTGGTTAACACTTTTCGTTTTTACTTTCAAATGTAACAGTTTGAGGAGTAAGACGAGGTCAGTTGCCAGATGAGTCATGTCACGTGCAAATCTGAAGATATTCATTTCCTGTAAATCGTAACAGATTTGATTGTTCAAACATACGAGATTTTTCTATGTGTTGTTATTTTAGTATTTCTATTTTAAATCTAATTACGATTACGATCTATATGCTGAGGAATGAGATTATTGTGTTTAGACCTGGAAAATGTGTCTTTTGAATTTGATATAATATGGTATTTGGAAAATATTTCTAGAAAATATTTTTGTTTTTTGAAAATATTTCTGTTTTGCATAATTTGGGGATACAAAAAGTGTATTATTTATGAATTAGCTTTACTCACTTATCATTTAGTCACTAAAAGTGAACCTTTGCTCACTATTGGTTTGTAAAAGAAAGTGGCTAAAACATTTTAAATAGGCTTTGGTGTAAAAGAGAATTGACACCTTTGCCTACTAAAAGAGAATAGTCACTAAAAATTTGACCCTTTTGCTTACTAAATAGCTTTTAGTAACTCTTTTCTTATCTTTCGCTCACTCTTAAATTAGTGAGCAAATGTCACAAATTTTGTAGTGTAGGTCATCTGCCTTTTACGACTTCTAAGAATCACATATCATCTAATCGTTTTTGCTGATCTTCAATTAATTTTGTAATATTTTTTCTTATATTTCTTTTTCTTATTTTGATTTCGAGCCTATTTTTATTTATCTAATTTTAAACCTTTATTCTTCAGAAGTTAACTTCTTCTCTTCATGTCACTACCTTTTTTATTTATTTATTTATTTATTTTATTTTTATAAATTGAAAGACAACAAATTTGTGAGAAACAAAGCAAGATACATAAGACTCTCCAAATCAATAACAAGGGAGCCCAAATCATACAACGAAAAAGCAAATATAGAAAATAAAAGGTACACCACCCTCCAGGAGTCTCCACCGATATGCCTTAACCCAACGTCTATATGGAAGGTAAATCGCACTAGTTGCATACAACAGTCATGGGTCGTGATTTGAACCCATTAACTTTGCATTAGAGTTTCATCTCCCCGACGGCCATAGTCCATCGTGGGACTTGAAAGAAATCATAATACCACTGAATTAAGTCCAATGAAACTTGATGCAATCATTTTATGTGTAGCAGGTAGCAAAATAAATCAGCAAAATAACCCTTCTTTCTATAGTTAAAAAAAAAAAAAAAAAAAAAAAAAAAAAAAAAAAAATCTTTATTTGAGGTTTACTAAAATACTTTATGTTTACAAATTAGTGTTTTCTCTACCAATAAATTACTAGATGTTACGTGATAAAAGTTAGTTTTGCTTTCAATATCCTTGGTTTCATTTGATTTCATAACGACGATTATTGTGTGTCCCCTAACTAAAACCAGTTAAGAATTTTAAAGATGAAAGTGAAGTGAGGCATTGGAGCTACATACAAATGTACATGAGGTGAGCTGGAGTAGACATGGCAGGCCTAATATAAGAACTAAAACATATTGTAAAAATGGGAGTTTTAATTGTTTAGTGAGTTGTGGGGTAAAGTACTTGGTGTGCAAATCCTCTATCTAAGAAAATATCTAGTATGTTTTTAGTGTCCAATATTGTCTCATCAATCTGAAAGCAACGTATGAACTAAAATAAAAAAGAAGATTGCTTCATTTTCCTTTTCAAAAAGAAGGATTATTGCTCTTGTTTTTCCTTTATCATGCGTTTCTTTTAGAAGATGCAATGTGTATTCGAAGTTAAAGAGTTGGCTTCAGCTTTTAGAGAAAGAGAGGAGCGTGTAACATACCTCCATTATTGACCATAGGATTCTTTGGTGCATATGACCTACCAAAACCGACTTTTGCCGACCATTGCTTTGAGGTTTAGCCATTTAAAGTTCAAATATGACAGCTAAACTACCACCTTTCTACGAATGTTACATGCATGCTTTCATTCTACGCAACAAAACTAAATGCTTACATGCATTAAAACAAGTCATATGCTTGCCACTTGTGATGTTTGTAGTTTTAGGTTTGTAAAATTTGTTTTAGCGCAACAAGATGGTTCTAGGTTTTTTTAGCAAATATAAGCTAGCTTTCTAAGCTTGGCTGGTTGGACTATATGAGCTATAGCTAATAGAGAAAAGTTTTATACGAAACAACATTTAGCTAAAGTACAAACCAAAAGATCTCATCCATCCATTCCCTTCCATCCAACGGTGTAGATTAATTACACAAAAAAAGAAAAAAAAAAAGGCGGAGGGGCATTTTTGTCAATCCACCCACACACTTTTTACCCTCCCTCCCCGTACTCACACACACACACACACACACACACACACGTTTTACACTCTCTCTCCCTCCCCGTTTACCCCAATTCGTAACCCTAACCCTAACCCTAACCACCCAATCCACCGTTAATCCACCATTAAACCACCGTTAAATCACTGTCAAGTCACCGGTAAATCATTGAAATGGACCTACGAGAAGAAATTGCTCAATCTAAAGACTCTTCGTTGGCGGGATCGGATCAAAATAAGCTTCTAAATGTCGATTCTGGTATATTCTTGTCTCATTTTTTTAAATCAATCATTATTTAGTGATAGTGAATGATTAAAATTGAGCTTAAGCTGTTGTATCAATAAGTTGATTAAGTGATTAACTGAGCGTGTTTAGAGTTAAGTTTAAGTAGTTAAGTTTAGAGTTGATTTGATGATATTGATGTTTGTTGAGTTTACGTGTATCGAAATCGTTATCGGCTTTATTCGTGTGGTATAATCACACCAATTCTGCTACTGTTTGTTTTTCAGCTTAATTTGTGCTTATTTAGTGATAGTGAATGATTACTTGAGGTAAGCTGATGTATTAATAAGCTAATTAAGTGAATAAGTGAGTGTGTATGAGTATGCTTAAGTTGAGCATTGATTTGATGATATTGATGTTTGTTGAGTTTAGGCGTATCAAAAATCGCTTCGCATTCTGTTATTTCATTTTGCTACTTGTTTGAAGGGTGATTAGATTAGCTTATATTTCTGATCTATGGGGCTTATTTGAATTTGGAAAAGTTCACAAGCCTACTTTTTGTTGGTCTTTGAGCCTGTACTGCTGAGCTTATTGCTTATTTAAGTATAAGCTTAGTCGCACCTGCTCGTTGACTGAATAAATTGGGGTTGTGATTTTTTCTAATTAGCCCATAAGTTGGTAGAATAAGCTAATTCAAACAGCCTTGTAGTTGTCTTAATTTGCTAGTGTATTATTGCGCCAATATGTTTAAATTTTGGGAAACTTAAGTAGCTGTTAATTCTTGCATATGCAACCAGAATGAGAATTGTACCATTGTTATTAGATCTTGTTTTGCACTTGGATGCATGTAGTAGTGGTATTTGTCATATGGACATGATGATGGTTTAGTTTATTCTAAATGTTTAATACCATACAATCATTTCCATTAGCAAATATCTTAAAGTTTGCTGACTGCAACTTTATGTTTGTGATTAGGTTCCTGATCTTTCTGTGGAGGATCACGTCACTGCCACTGCTTCCAAGCACCCGATCTACATGCCCCACATAGCTGGTAGGTACCAGGCAAGGAGATTCAGGAAGGCTCAGTGCCCAATTGTTGAGCGACTTACCAACTCACTCATGATGCACGGCCGTAACAATGGTAAGAAGCTAATGGTTGTTCGCATCATCAAGCATGCCATGGAGATCATCCATCTCCTAACTGATGCCAACCCCATCCAAATCATCATTGATGCTGTCATCAACAGGCATACGTCTAGCAGCCGTTATGTTCTATATGTATGTACTCTTTTTGAGTCCTTGTGTAGTTATTTTATTCATGTGGTAGTGGACCAAGAGAAGATGCAACTAGGATTGGGTCTGCTGGTGTTGTCAGGCGACAGGCCGTTGATATCTCACCTCTGAGACGTGTCAACCAGGCTATCTATCTTCTAACCACCGGTGCACGTGAAAGTGCATTCAAAAATGTCAAGACCATTGCTGAGTGCCTTGCTGATGAGTTGATCAATGCTGCTAAGGGTTCGTTAAACATGTACTTTCAACTAGTGGCTTTGATCCTTTATGTAAATTTGTGTTTACACATCCATTTTCTACTTAAATGGGCTAATTTGGTTTGTGTTTTTAACTAATAGATTGACTTATTATACTTGTTAGTAGAGGAACAATATTTTACAGTTAGAATTTTACCATTGGCTTCTAATTACTTTACAACTAAATCTATCTGTTTAAATATCTAGATTATCATCGTGACGTATTGCTTTTTGTGTTGTTAGATTATCTATACATTTTATTAAAAAATGAACAAAGAAACTATTCTTGTTGCTACAAAATTTGTTTTTGGTTTGTTTTGACATGTACAAAAAAGGACCCATTTAAACTTGAACTAGTTTTCCTGTTTTTAACCTTGCTTGCACCGCCCTAATTTATCACCTCTAACATCTTGTAATCTTATGACTGTCTTTTTGTTTGTGCAGCTATGCAATCAAGAAGAAGGATGAGATCGAGAGAGTTGCTAAGGCCAATCGTTGAAGAATTGTTATATTGTATGTTTTTGTTATATTGTAATCGTTGAAGAATTGTTTGGAAAATGGGATTGTGGTTTGGTTGCCGAGTCTAAACAGCGGTCTAAACACCGGTGAAGCAACAAAATATGATTGTTTAGTTAACATTTTGAATGTTTGGTTAGTAGTTTTGCTTTAGTGCTGAAGTAACTGTTGTGTATGGTAGAACAGTTTCCATGGTAGAATTAAGTGTTGAAATAACTGATCTTTTAGTGGTGACGTAACTGTTGTGTAGTTTCCTACAAATCCTATGGGATTCTTTGATCACTTGTGTTATTGAAACAGAATATAAGAAATATGATATATTCAATGTACAGAAATAAATCCCATGGGATTCATCACTAATCCCATGGGATTCTTTGATCCCTTGTGTTATTGAAACAAAATATAAGTAAGAAATATGAATATTTAAAGTAGAGAAATAAATCCCATGGGATTCATCACTAATCCCATGGGATTCTTTGATCTCTTGTGTCATTGAAACAAAATATAAGTAAGAAATATGATATATTAAAAGTAAATGGAATAATGTTCTCCAACCACATATGCCGTTTCTATACTGTTCAACGCCTCAAAATATACTGTTCTGGAATGACGTTAATAAGCTTTACATCACTAGGGAATTCTAAACCAGCTATTGCCAAAAGTCCTTCAAAACCAATTCTTTCATCGCAAATAACAGACAACTTTTGTTCAAGATTGTTAAGCAATTCCTGGAGAAAAAACAAGTAGGAATATTCAGAATAAGATAAGCACATTGAATCCCATGGGATTCACATTTAATCCCATGGGATTAACTGTGAATCCCTTGGGATTGTGTATGAATCCCATGGGATTAACTGTGAATCCTATGGGATTGTGTATGAATCCCATGGGATCCTAAACATGCTCACACATAAAGAAGTATCACAAGAAAATAAAACAAGGAATTAACAGTTAATCCCATGGGATTGTGTATTTAATCCCATGAGATTCACTGTTAATCCCATGGGATTCACAATTAATCCCATGGGCTTAAATGTAAATCCCATGGGATTAACTGTGAATCCCATGGGATTGTGTATGAATCCCATGGGATTAACTGTGAATCCCATGGGATTGTGTATGAATCCCATGGGATCCTAAACATGCTCACACATAAAGAAGTATTACAAGAAAATAAAACAAGGAATTAACAGTTAATCCCATGGGATTGTGTATTTAATCCCATGGGATTAACTGTGAATCCCATGGGATTGTGTATGAATCCTATGGGATCCTAAACATGCTCACACATAAAGAAGTATCACAAGAAAATAAAACAAGGAATTAACATTTAATCCCATGGGATTGTGTATTTAATCCCATGGGATTCATACTTAATCCCATGGGCTTAAATGTGAATCCCATGGGATTAACTGTGAATCCCATGGGATTGTGTATGAATCCCATGGGATCCTAAACATGCTCACACATAAAGAAGTATCACAAGAAAATAAAACAATGAATTAACAGTTAATCCCATGGGATTGTGTATTTAATCCCATGGGATTCACAGTTAATCCCATGGGCTTATATGTAAATCCCATGGGATTAACTTTGAATCCCATGGGATTGTGTATGAATCCCATGGGATCCTAAACATGCTCACACATAAAGAAGTATCACAAGAAAATAAAACAAGGAATTAACAGTTAATCCCATGGGATTGTGTATTTAATCCCATGGGATTCACAGTTAATCCCATGGGATTCACAGTTAATCCCATGGGACTAACTGTGAATCCCATGGAATTGTGTATGAATCCAATGGGATTAACTGTGAATCCCATGAGATTAACTGTGAATCCCATGGGATTGTGTATGAATCCCATGGGATCCTAAACATGCTCACACATAAAGAAGTATCACAAGAAAATAAAACAAGGAATTAACAGTTAATCCCATGAGATTGTGTATTTAATCCCATGGGATTAACTGTGAATCCCATGGGATTGTGTATGAATCCCATGGGATCCTAAACATGCTCACACATAAAGAAGTATCACAAGAAAATAAAACAAGGAATTAACAGTTAATCCCATGGGATTGTGTATTTAATCCCATGGGATTCACAGTTAATCCCATGAGATTAACTGTGAATCCCATGGGATTGTGTATGAATCCCATTGGATTAACTGTGAATCCCATGGGATTGTGTATGAATCCCATGTGATTCAGGATAAATTTTCTTGTGATACATTATAAATTCCGAGATAAAATACAATAAAATGCTCATCATATTCCATTGCATTCCCTTTGCCTTTGCTATTCCCATTCCTCAATTGGAACCAAGCACCCCCTTAGTGAACTTACTACTATGTCATACATATACAAGCAGCAAGGATAATCATAGAGGGAATGTTTGGTATAGAACTTAAATTTAACACTTCCCCATAGATGTCTTCATCTTGTTCTTAAGAAAATTTATAGGCTTACAATTAGACACGAGGATCAATATCCTTTCCTGCACGTTCTTATCAGTTACATCTCTTTCTGTTACACAATTAACGAAGGAAGAAATGTAAAAAGGGACAACTGGAACAGTGACAACGAAAAATGCATTATCACCACTCTTTCTTGCATTATGTACAACAGTTCTAACAATACATCTTGAGCCTGACATCATTTGGTCTCCTGTAAAAACTGGACCAGATGATGGCATCTTCCTTATTGTTCAGATTCTTACAGAAATGTTTCATTTATTGTTGATGAATCCGGCGGTTTTGTTGATGAATCCGTCGGATTCATGGTGATTCCGGCGACGTTTTTGATTCCGGCGAGCTTTTGATGATTCTGGTGGTGTTGTTGATGAAGCAGGTGGTTTTGATGAATCCGGAGGTTTTGTTGACGGTGTTGTTGATGAATCCGTCGGATTCATGATTTTTCGGCGAGATTCTTTGATTATTCCGGCGAGGGTTTGTTAGATCTAGGGTTTTGGTTTGGTTGAGAGAGAAGTGTTTGGATGAGAGAGAAAGTTAGGTGACAAATGAGATGGATGCAGATATTTTTTGTTTTTATTAAAATACCTGATTTTACTATCTTGCCCTTATTTGTAATCTTTGGATGCATCTCAGCCATTAGATAGAGGGGGATTGGATGGTTGGGATTTGATTATATGTACTTTAGATACTAGTTGTTTTTTATAGATCTCACCTCATAGCTAATATGGTTTATATGATCGAAGTATATGTACAAGGCTTTTTGAAAAAAACATAGGGTGTAGAATGTAGATCAACACGTTTGATAATTTTGTGTTACAAGTCTTATTTAGTGAAACGCATTTGGTATCTGTTAAGGTAAAATCTTGTAAGGATGTACTTCTTGTATAGGATCTTCGGATAAGTATAGAGACCTGCACACAAGAAGCACACGTTAGGCTCGCCCCGGGAATGTTCCCAGGACCCACCTCTGGTGTGAGAGTAAGTTGTATGATACGAAGGGTAGAGTAGTGATTAAGAGTAAATGCAATGTGTGTGTGTTAGTTGTGTGACATAAATGAGGTGGGGGTATTTATACTACCTCACCTTGCTACCTGCTCTACCTCGGGAAGGAGCGAACAGTGTTACGCTGTACATGGTAGGTAGGTGTCAGATCACGTGGGTGACACGATCCCTGAGAATCTGGGATGGCGTCGTGACCGCAATTAATGCTATTGTCCTTCGTGTAAAAGAGGGATCTTCGGATAATACGATGGTTCTGTTTAACCCTCCGGCATATGGATGATTGTCCGAAGGGTATATTACCGTAGGCGGGAATAAAGTCCGAAGGTAGTATACCTTCCGGACACATACGCCAACATGTCCCCCCTAGTATTGGAGTATTGGTTGTAGACCGATGGTTCAATACTTGATAGTCCGAGTGGTTTTTAGTGTAGCGGGCTCATATCAGGCTTTAGGACTCAAGTAGCCCATGGGCTGATTAAAATAATATTATTATTCGGTTACAGCTGGATGCCACTAACCTCACTTGCAGATATCAAACGGTCCACGTTACGCCACGTCATTATGTGTTGTTCGACACGACGTTCACGCTTCTCAAGGCTTTCCCCTATAAATAGCGCCCTTACGTTTTTTCTTTTTACACTTGCCATTCTGTTTATTCTTTGCATAGTATATTATCGCCGGAGCGTTTCACATTTTGCGTTTCGAGCTTTTACCGAGGTGCGTTATTTCATATTTGTAGTTTTCTTTTCGTATAAATATCCCTCGGTATTCCTTCTTTTTAATGGCTGGTAGCGAGCCTGCCGAGATGAATATTCCGGACGAAGGTCCTTCAACAAGTAGGGCAAAACCGATAGGTAAGTTTGACATGCACCTCCATCCTTCTAAACTATCCCAGCACACGTTAGATAAGTTCTGTACAGAGTATAGTATTCCGAGCGATTTACATCCCATGGTTCCTCCGGATGGATTTACAATGAATGAGTTGCCGGATAGTAAAATAGGTATATATATCCAGCAAGTCAAGCTGGGAGGGGTTAGAATTCCTTTTTCCTCCTTCCTTCTAGCCGTGATAAGTTATTTTAGGGTACATATTTCCCAGTTAGTTCCCATAGGTCTGAATAGGGTTACTCTCTTTGAGGTTCGGTGCTATAGTCTAGGCGTTGTGCCCACCGTCCCTCTCTTTAGGGTTTTCTACCGGTTATGTAAGCAGGGCCATTGGTTTTCTTTTGAGAGCCGAACCGGAAAGAGGGCTTTGAAGTGTTTTGACGAATTGTTAACGGGTTTGAAGTTCTGGAAAGATTTCTTTTTTTTTTATATAGACCGTAGGGCAATTCCGTATGCCATGCCTTGGAGGCACAAAGACTCCAAGATCTCAGACAGGTTTCCGAAGGGTTACTCTTTGAGGGAAGCCCGGAAAATTGCCGAAAAGACGATTCTTCTTCGGAAGACACCGTCCAGCCTTTTGTATGAATATGGGCTTTGCAATGTTTTCCGTATTACCGGGCACAAATTGGTTATAAAGGATGCCGAGGGGCATGGTAATGATTCATTTTTATTCTTACGTATCTTTCTCCCTTTTCTTGACTTGTGCTTATTTGTCTACTCTTTTGCAGTTATAACAATGTCTGAGTATTTGGAGCTTCCGGACTTGGAGGGATCTGTTGTTAGCAAGGGAGATCCCCTATCTGATGATTATGTTCGTCCGGACAAGACCACCAAGCCACTCTCTCCCGAGAAGAAGGTTCCTGCCAAGAGTAACTTACAAAAGGTGGTTGAAGTTGCTGATGACGATGTGGTCGCTGCTCGGGAGGAAAAGGAGAGAAAGCAAAGGGAGAAGGTTGCTGTTCCGAAGAGGAAGGTTGCTGACAATCCGAAGGGTGCTACCAAGCGTAGGAGAAAGGTTTTGGAAGAGGAGGTTGTTTCTTCCGGAGATAAGACCTTGGATGTCGCTCCGTTGAACCAGGCCGAGCCGCAGGCCAATGTGGGAGCTGGTAGTAAAGATCCTCCTGTCCCTAAAGGACAAAATATTCCACATGCTGAAGAGGATCCGAAGGATGATTTTGCCGAAGGGTCCGGTCGCAATGATGAGGAGAATTTGGAGGGTTTTTCAAAACCTCCTTCCCCTGGTGAGTATATGTCCACTTGTTTGCTTTTATGCTTTCTTCTTTTCTTCTTCCTCCTTTCACCCTTTTTTTTTTATTTTGTTTGCTCTCTTCATAGATGCTTCTGCTCATACCGCTCATTCCAAGCGTCATGCTTCCCATTCCGCTGGGCCCTCAAGAACCTCTCCTCCCTTGCAGCCCGGTATGTTCTTTCTATACTTGTCGAGTTATATGTGTTTATCCGCAGGTTATTGTCTGTACTTATTGTTTTTGTTTACAGATAATTCCGACGGGACCGGAGGGTATTTTGTCCCTGGGTGGACCCTTCGAGATGATGTTCGCATGAACTCTTTTAGAGCATGCCGAGAGATGATGGAACATCTGGCCACCCCTGCCGAACGAGAGGCTATCTCAGAAATTACCGACAATCATTTGGTTCGTCAAGCCTACATCAACGTTGGTTCGGGGATCATTATTCAAGCTGAGCTTTTGGGACGTTTCAGCCAGCTAAACCGAGACTTCAGAGAGTTGACGGAGACTCACAATGGGTGTGTTGATTTGTCCGGTAAGCTGAAGGAGGTCGAGGAGGAGCGTGATGTCAAGGCTCAGAACTTTGATAAGCTGCTCAAAGAGTTCCATGCTTTAGAGGATGAAGTAAGTGCAGCGTCTACTCGTCAGGAGGGTCTGGTTGAGCAGTTAGAGGAGATGGAGAGGGATAAAAATGAATGGCGGTCCACAGCTTCATCCCAAGCCGCTCGGATCAAGGAGCTGGAAGGGCAGTTGTCAAGCAAGACTTCTGAGTGTAGCCAGTTGCAAGATCAGAACAAGCAACTAGCTGCTAGTGTTGCTCAGTCGGAGGTTGTGCGACACAACGCAGTTAAAGAGCTCCTCCCCGTAGTTTGCCGTCGGTTATTCCAGAGCCGAGAGTATAAAAAGAGTATGGGGAAGGTATATAGCCTTTCCTATACGGCTGGGTTTGTTGACGGCGTGAAGGCCGACTTTAAAGACGGGGTGAAGGTTGCTCGGGATGAAGAGGATGTCGAGAGGATACTCGGGCAGGTAAAAAACCTCAACCGAGAGGCTCCTTCCCTATGGAAGGCTGAATTTAACAAGATTTTTGATGCCGAGTATCCGTATGTCAAGAAGGTTGCTGAGTCTTACCGTCTTCCTTTGGGTGATCTAATGAACTTGTTACCGGAAGGCTGAGTTGTTCCTGAAAAGACTGCCGCAGGCCCCTCTGAACCGAAGGATCACTAGCATTCAGGATGCTTTGGGTGATCATAACAAGTGCTTTGGACGCCAGCTATTTACCGAACCATTTTTTGTTAAATGTAATAGCATTCCGCTGGAATGAGTGTAGGTTTTGACTAGTTGCTTTGGTAAAACATTTTTCATTATGGTTCTGTAAACGCATATAAAATGATGACCTGTTGGATTAATGTTGCAATTTTAATGATCCGTTCGATTTTAATATACTTCAATCACAATCGGTGTAATATAACGATCCGTTTGGTTGTAATATAATTTGATCACAATGGTGTAAGATAACGAACTGTTTGACAATGATTGACCACAACGGTGTAAAGTAACGATCCGTTTGGTTTTAATATAATTTGATCACAACGGTGTAATATAACGAACTGTTTGACAATGATTGACCACAACGGTGTAAAGTAACGATCCGTTTGGTTTTAATATAATTTGATCACAACGGTGTAATATAACGAACCGTTTGACAATGATTGACCACAACGGTGTAAAGTAACGATCCGTTTGGTTTTAATATAATTTGATCACAACGGTGTAATATAACGAACCATTTGACAATGACTGACCACAACGGTGTAAAGTAACGATCCGTTTGGTTTTAATATAATTTGATCACAACGGTGTAATATAACGAACCGTTTGATAATGATTTGTCTTAACCACAACGGTGTAAAGTAACGTTCCGTTTGGTTTTAATATAATTTGATCACAACGGTGTAATATAACGAACCGTTTGATAATGGTTTGTCTTAACCACAACGGTGTAAAGTAACGTTCCGTTTGGTTTTAATATAATTTGATCACAACGGTGTAATATAACGAACCGTTTGATAATGATTTGTCTTAACCACAACGGTGTAAAGTAACGTTCCGTTTGGTTTTAATATAATTTGATCACAACGGTGTAATATAACGAACCGTTTGATAATGGTTTGTCTTAACCACAACGGTGTAAAGTAACGTTCCGTTTGGTTTTAACATAATTTGATCACAACGGTGTAATATAACGACCCGTTTGACGAAAACAAACATATTAGATGGATGGGAAAATTCTTCTCCGGATATTGGAGAAGTATAGATTACTACCAAAACGAAGTTGTTACATTGTTCATTCATCAGAAACAATTCCGGAGGTTAATAGCATGCCAAGTTCGGGGAACACTTCGGCCTTCCATTGTTTCAAGTTTGTATGATCCATTGTGATATGCTTCTACTATCCGGTAAGGGCCTTCCCAATTCGGGCCTAGCTTTCCCTGGTTTTCTACTCTACTAGCTTCGTTCCTTCTGTAGACAAAGTCGCCCATTTTAAATGAGATCGGACGGACCCTTTGGTTGTAGTATTGCTCAACTTTCGCCTTGTACTTGGCTTCCCGAATCGCGGCCATTTCCCTCCTTTCCTGTAGCAAGTTTAGGTTCAAACATTGCTCTTCTTCATTGTCGTCCGGGTTGAACGTCAGAGTACGGTGTGTGGGCATTCCAATTTCGGCCGGTATAACGGCTTCACTTCTGTATGTGAGGCTGTACGGTGTTTCACCGTTGCTTGTTTTCAGAGAAGTTCTGTAAGCCCATAAGACATTGGGTAGCTCATCGACCCATCCGGCCTTTGCCCTGCCTAGCCTTGTCTTATATACCATGCATGAGACTTCCGTTGGCTCTTTCGACTAAACCATTTGCTTGAGGATGTGCTACGGCCGTGTTTATTTGTTTGATCTTTAGCTTTGCACACCAGCTTTTGAAAGGATCGTTCACGAAATTTGTGCCGTTGTCCGTGACTATGATAGCTGGTAGTCCGAACCGACAAACTATGTTGTCCCAGACGAACTTCTTAACCTCCTTACCCATCGTCTTTGCCAGGGGTTTCGCTTCGATCCACTTAGTGAAGTAATCTATTGCTACAATTACAAACTTTACTTTCCCAGGGGCTTCTGTTAGTGGACCAAGCACATCCATCCCCCACTCATAGAAGGGCCATGGAGCCATGATGGAAGTCAACGTAGTTTTAGGTAATTTCGGTACCGGGGAGTGAATCTGACAAGAGTCGCACTTATTTATTTCTTCCCGAGCGTCTTTGTGCATGGTTGGCCAGTAGTACCCTTGACGGAGGAGCTTCGCCACAACCGCTCTTGGACCGGAGTGCATGCCGCAAGCACCCTCGTGAACCTCTCGGATGATATAATTCGCTTGAAGGGGTCCTACATAACGTGCCATCGGACCTAGGTAGGTCTTTTTGAGCAGCACATCCCCCTCCATGACATAGTGGGGAATTTTCATCCGGAGGGTTCTTGCTTCGTTAATATCTTCTGGCCAGATGCCGGTTTTCAAACATTTTATAATTGGTGTCATCCAATTGTCGCTTTCTTCTTCCACAATAGCTTTAACTTCTTCTTCCGACGTGGAAGGCCTTTCCAGTACTTCAACTAAGACTTCTTTAGTGAGATGATTGAAGGCTACGGAAGCTAACTTGCTTAATACATCGGCCTTTTGATTCTGCGATCTCGGGATGTTACGGATTTTGAACTTTTTAAACAGTCCGATGTGTTCTCTTGTTTTCGTTAGATACCGTATCATACTTTCCTTGGATGCCACAAACTCTCCATTTATTTGACTTGCCACTAACTTGGAATCCACTCTGACATCCAGAGTTTCAACATTCATTTTTCTTGCTATTCGTAGGCCGGCGAGAAGCGCTTCGTATTCTGCTTCGTTATTGGTGCTTACGAAGTTTAGACGGAGAGCATAGGTGTGTTCGACCTGGTCAGGACCAATTAGGACTAGCCCTACCCCTGAACCCTTCGTGCTGGATGCTCCGTCCGTATATAAAATCCATTCGCCTGAACTTGATACATCACATACTTCTTTTGTTAGTGATATACCATTCTTTCCCTTAAGGTCAACTGATATTTCCGAGATGAAGTCAGCGAGCACTTGCCCCTTTATGGAATTCTTTGGAATGTATGTTATGTCGTATGCTCCCAACTCCATGGCATATTTAGTCAGTCTCCCTGACGCTTCGGCTTTGTTTAAAATCTGCTTGACGGGTTGATCAGTTATGACTCTGATTGGATGCGCTTCGAAATATCTCCTCAGTCGTCTAGATGCGTGAAGGAGTGCCAAAGCCAACTTTTCGATAGGCAGATAATTCCTTTCGGCCTCCTGCAGTGTCCGGCTGACATAATGAATCGGTAGTTGCCTTCCATCCCTCTCAGTTAGGAGAACGACACTTATCGCTTGACCGGAAGCAGCTAGGTAAACATATAGGATTTCTTTCGGCTTAGGGGTGGTCAATAATGGGAGCTTCAGGATTAATTGCTTCAGTAGTTGGAATGCTTCTTCCGCCGCTTCCGTCCATTTGTATTCATCCTTATTTTCCTTTGTGATGTTTTTCAAAGTCTCAAAGAATGGGAGAGACTTTTCTGCGGATCTGGCTAAAAAACGGTTCAAAGCTGCTAACTTTCCACTTAGGCTTTGCATTTCCTTCAAAGTGGACGGAGATTTCATCTCGGCAATCGCCGTGGCTTTCCTTGGGTTAGCTCTGATCCCTTCGGAAGTTACAATGTAGCCCAGAAACTTCCCTTCTTCCATACCGAAGGAACATTTTTTCAGATTTAGCTTCATGTTTATTTGCCGGAGATTATAAAAGGTTTCAGATATATCTGCTAACATTTCTTTTTCGGTCTTGCTTTTGACCACCATGTCATCTACGTAAGCCTCTAGATTTCGTCCTATTTGACTTTGGAAGGCCGAGTCTACTAACCGTTGGTAAGTTGCTCCAGCATTCTTGAGACCGAAAGGCATCTTGGTATAGCAGTACGTGCCTTGCTCTGTGTAAAACGCTGTTTTCTCTTCATCTTCTTCGGCCATCTGAACTTGGTGATATCCTTTGTAGGCATCTAGGAAACATTTGTATCTATAGCCTACCACCGACTCTATCTTCCAATCAATCTCCGGTAATGGATAATAATCTTTCGGACATGAGGAATTGAGGTTTTTGAAGTCGATGCACATCCTCCAACTTCCGTCACACTTCTTCACTAGAACCGGATTTGAGATCCATGTCGGATATTTGACGGGTCTGACTATTCCTGCTTTCAACCATTCCTCTACTTCTTTCATCACCACTTGATTTTTCTCTGCCGAGAGGCTTCGCTTCTTTTGTGCTACCGGTGTGTCTGCCATATTGACGTTTAGCCGATGCTTTATCAACCATCTAGGAACTCCCGTCATATCCGACGGCTGCCATGCGAACACGTCTTTGTTTTTCCTCAATAGTTCAATAAGGTTTCTGCGACCCTCTCTGGAAAAGTTCTTTCCGATGGTTACCAACTGCTCCGGATAAGCGGGGTTAACCAAGATTTCTTCGGTTGTTGCTGTTATGTCCCCTCCGTCCTTTATTTCATGAGGTTCTTCAAATCGAGATCCCTCGATCATTTGCTTTTCCTCTAACCTTCGGCACTCAGATATTATTGACGGACGGGTCCTTAAAGTTGCTATTCCCTTGGGAGTGGGAAACTTGATCATTGAGTGTATGGTGGATGGTACGGCCCTTATTTCCTTCAGCCCCGTTCTTCCCAGGATCACATTATACGGCGAGGGGGAGTTAACGACACAGAAACTCATCATTGTTCTTCGGTACATGCCATGGTCACCGAAACATACTTCTAACTCGATCTTCCCCAATGGTTTGCTCGTCTCACCGGAGAAACCCACGAGGGAAGTGGTGGTTTCTTTGAGCCTGTTTTGGATGTCACTGCTAAGGTTGTTGAAACAATGCTCGTACATAACATTCACTGCAGACCCTTCGTCTACATATATTCGCCGAACGAGATACCCACTTATGTCCCCTTCGATGATGAGGGGTTCATCGGATAGATCCTCCGTCATGACAGGAGGGAAAATAATTGGAGCTTTCATCCATACTTCTTCACGGTCATAATTTCTTCGTTTTACTCCTCCGGAACATCTTATCATGTTAATCACTTTGTCCTTTCCTTTGTCATAGTTTCTCACCGGTTCTCTGTCTCTTCCGGTATCTCTCTGTTTCCATTCTTTTAACAAATGATCGAGTCTACCGGACTCTAACGCCACTTCTAGCTGCTTCTTCAACTCTCGACAATGGTTGGTCAAGTGGCCAGCTTCTTTATGATACTCACAGAACTTACCCATGTTTTCACGCGAGGGCTTACCGCCCGTGGGTCGAGGGGCCGGTAGGTTTAGATGACGTTCTGTGGCTAGTATCTCCCTTGGGGGTTTTGTGAGCGCGTTCAGTCCAGGACGCTGTTGTCCTTCCCTGAAGGCTCCCACTGGTCTTCGATCTGAACGATAATAATCGTTACGGTTTAAATCTTTTCTAGGGGCCACATATGGGTGATACGCATCTTTGTGATGAGGCTCGTTCCTCCTTTCATTCCGGTATTTATCATCTTTGAAACCTCTCCTTCTGTTTGACTCAAACCCTTCCCCCCGGGGTAACTCTGTGCTCCGGTATGCGTCTTCTGCCCGGATAAAATCATCCACCCTTGCAAACATTTCTGTTACCGTGCGAGGTACCCTGTCCGAAAATTTCTTAGCCAAAGTTGGACACCTATGAGCATTCATGAAAGCCGAAATGCGCATGATTTCCGGCACACCACTGATGTAGCTGGCTTCGTCAGTCCATCTTTCCTTAAAGTCCGCCAACGACTCATGGGCTCTTCTGACAATCTTGGTAATTTCCGTTGGATCCTTTGTACATTTTTTCCGAAGGGCAAATCGGGTGGAAAACTGTTCTCTTAACTCATTCCAGCTGTTGATGCTGCCAGGTTCTAAACGCTCAAACCACCCTCCAGCTGCTCCGTCTAGGGTCTGTTGAAACATTAAACACCAAGTGGGCATCGGCCATTGCCCCTGGTTGGCTGCTCCAGTGAACCGGGTGAGATGATCGTTCGGATCAGTGGATCCATCATAAAATTTCATGTTTAAAGGCATTGTATATTTTCCCCCAGCAAACTCTACGATCCGGCTAGTAAACGGTGACCGCAATGCCTCTTTGAACGGTTTGCTTAAATCTTCATTCGCTTCCACCACCCTTTCCCTTCGGGCATCACTTCCTTCATCTCCGAAATCCAAACGTATCGGCCTGAGCACATTTTCTTCCAGAGTATTATGCCTCTTAATCAGGTCGGTCAGGGACGCCATTTGTCCAATGATTAACTCTTGAAGGTTTGGGGAATCGTTCAATGGGTTGTTTGTGTTGTCCGGGTTGGTGTTTACTCCACTCCCTCCGGCTGATGAAAGCGGGGTATGGAAGGGTGGGGGAGGAGGACCAGTCATCGTTCTTAGGTAGAATGAATAACGGGTCCCACGGATGACGCCAATTTGTTAAGGTAAAATCTTGTAAAGATGTACTTCTTGTATAGGATCTTCGGATAAGTATAGAGACCTGCACACAAGAAGCACACGTTAGGCTCGCCCCGGGAATGTTCCCAGGACCCACCTCCGGTGTGAGAGTAAGTATGTATGATACGAAGGGTAGAGTAGTGATTAAGAGTAAATGCAATGTGTGTGTGTTAGTTGTGTGACATAAATGAGGTGGGGGTATTTATACTACCTCACCTTGCTACCTGCTCTACCTCGGGAAGGAGCGAACAGTGTTACGCTGTATATGGTAGGTAGGTGTCAGATCACGTGGGTGACACGATCCCTGAGAATCTGGGATGGCGTCGTGACCGCAATTAATGCTATTGTCCTTCGTGTAAAAGAGGGATCTTCGGATAATACGATGGTTCTGTTTAACCCTCCGGCATATGGATGATTGTCCGAAGGGTATATTACCGGAGGCGGGAATAAAGTCCGAAGGTAGTATACCTTCCGGACACATACGCCAACAGTATCTTTTGCTTATGAGTCCACTGCTGGGTGTAGCTACTTGAACATTACAACATCGAATGTAAGAACAATACCACGGCGAACTGAAATCATTTTATTCATGAAACATAATTAACTTTTATCTTTTGCTTGCTTTTATAAACATGGTTTCCGGCCTTTTGACCGACTAATCTATGGGATTTGAACCCACCGTCACACAGACTTAAACCATGTAAACTCTCTCTTTTCAGGAGGCTGGCATTGTATTTGTTTGAACATGTTACTTTTCCCGTCTGTTGTTAACCAACTTGTTATTTTGCCATTTGGAGATTGTTACATGAAACTATTTTCATAGTGCTTGAATAGACAATGGATTAATATTTGGCTTACAACAAAGAATAATATTTAACATTCTTTCTCAATTTGTATTTCAAGTGAATTGCTTTATCTCTTACAAATTGTCACAGGTATATAGCAATCGGTAACCAATGATATATATGCTCAAAGGCAAAAAGCCTTACTAAAATTCAAAAAACAACATCATTTTTAATTATTGCAATGAGTAGCATTATGAAGGAGTACAGGCCATTATTAAGAACCAACTGATTTAGGAATGAAAAAATAAATAAAAATTCAAGCCAATTAGGAATGAAAAACTAACTCACATTTTGTGTGTGATTCTTATCGATTTTAATCATGAAAATTGGTTTTACTTGTAAGTAAAAAAAAAAAAAAAAAAAAAAAAAGTCAGACTTCTTAGATTATGAATACTTATGGTTTTATTGTTGTAGAAAAATTAAAAAGGTGTAATTGACATTTTATATTGTATTTTTTGGTATTAAATATATATTAAATAATCCATTTGAATATATATAATATTTTTATGTTTTAAAAAGGATATATATGCAATTATAACTTTTAGTTAGATATATATATAATTATAAGCTTTTGGTAGGATATACATGCAATTCTTATTTTTTTACTTTTCGGTATAAGTCTATATATTCCCCGATTTATAAGAAAGTTATTAAAGTATTACTTTAACCTGAAAATGAGTTTGATGACAAATAATATCCGCGTCATTCATTTCTTTACTTAGTTGTAAATGAAATATCAATATCAATTAGAGAACAAACGTTGCTATCATGTGAATATAACTAGATAGCATGTTAGTCTATTGTACGACCACTTTCATGTACCATAAAGTATATTTACATTTATTTAAAGGTCATAACATAAACACTCAGCATTGCAAGTTTGCAACCACCATTAGTTATCTATCCAACAGGACCAAATTTATTAATTTTCACATTAACAATGGATTTATTTGATGTCATATGTGCATCCCGTGGTATAATAATATTATTCTAAACGAGATTGGGACTACTAAAGATAGGCGAAGATTTTATAGTTTTTCAATTTTTGTTTCGTGCCGTATAACTCACTTGTGTATTATTTATATGGATATAAAGTAAGTTTGTCACATATGACGTTACAATATAATAGTCTCTCAATTATTATTATTATTATTATATTATTATTCAAATTGACATATAAAACAAACAAACACAATAATGTCCATATCACGACTTTCTTATTTTATAATTTGACAATTACTTTTGTACACATCCAAAATAAATTCTAGTTTACATTAAGTAAATTCTTAACAGTGTATCATGATACGTACAAACTACTAAATTAACGACCTGTTTACTTTTTCATAATAAAACAAGTACATATTTTATCTGCCGACACTATTTGCAAAATAAACAAAAGAAATAAAATTAACTGGTTTTAACCAAAGCCACTTTATGAATTTACATAAGTGTTAAGAAATTATTTATTTTGATGATCATGTGATTCATGTCTTAGATATGATTGTCATTATTTTTACATCTAATCATTATTTTCATATCTAATAAACCTTAGAGAATATGTAACGCATAATTATATACTGTATAACTTTTTTACTTTTGACAACTCACTATCTAATCATTATTTTCATATCTAATAAACCTTTGACAACTCACTCATCTATCAACTTTTATACATCAAAGAGCTATTCACAAAACTAAACCACATTGATAAGAAAGTTTTTAAGTAAACTTCTTAAATAAACAATCATATTAGCGAATGTAGAGAGAAAAGTATGAGTGACTAATAGCTTTTTACAAAAGCTTGAAATCAGCTAAGTCTTTCTTGAAATGCCTCGCGAAAAAAGCTTTTGCAAAAGTTTTATAAAATAATAATAAAAAATAATAATAACTTAGTATTGGAGATGGCTTAAGTTATTAAAGTCGAGTATTATCTCATATTAATACGAGTCCTTTAGTTATTAAAGCAAGTAACATCTCATACGAATATAAGCCCTTATTAATTTGTGGGGCACACGAGATTAATTTGCCTTTAGATACCTTTAAAAATCTATTGACATGATTTATAAGCTAAAGCTAACCAAATCAAATACTTGGTTTTTTATTTTCGTGTAACTAACACACAACCACTCTATACCTAATCTTTAGCATCATTTCCTTCTAAAACATTATTAATGGCCTTTCAACTTAAAACAATAATCACACCCTTTCCTTACATTCTTTATAGTTTTTCGTTAGTCCGAAAATATATACCCACACAAAGTAACAAGGATAGTGAAATTCGATCATTTCCTACGCCTTTATTGTTCCGAAAGTTAAAATATCATTCAATTAACCTTATTTTTGGGTAAAGGGTTTCCCCGGCAAATGTCAATTAATCTTATTTATCGAGGAACAAAATCATATCATTACAGATTCATTGCATGGCCCGAACACTCACATACACATGACCTAGCAACGTCGTTTTTGGTCCAATTCACAGGCATATTTGTGGTTTTATTCAATCATACTTTAAAGTATTATTACCAATAATTTGATGGAAAACTTTTTTTGGTATTTAAAATTAGGTGTTGTTATTAACTAATTAGGCCAAAAAGTGAGGGGTCCTTAAAGCAAACCGCCCATAAGTGGAAGTCACCATCATGCATTATCTCATACATATTCAAATTTGCCACTAATAACATCACCTTTTTCAATTATCAAAACAAAACACAAAGACCACCAAACAAGGATTCTCAAAACCAGCATACTTTTCTTTATGCTTCTTCAAGTGGTTTAACCTTTGAAGATGGTTCAAAGAAAGGTTCCCAACAAGCTTGGTATCAAACCATATGACCTTATATCAGATACCCATTCGGTGAGCCTTAGACCATTATCTCCACAATCCCATGAACTAAAAAAGATCATGAAAAAGCCTAGACCAGTTAAAAGGGTTGATGAATCACGATCATTATCTCCGCCGTTTAAAAAGAAGAAAACACAGCCTGGGCATGACGATGGAGCACATTCTACGCCGAATTACATGAAGTCTACTAGTAGTTTTGAAGCAAGAAAAGAGCAATCACCCAAGACTGCAACCCCAAAGGTGGCAAGAAAGCTGAAAACGGATGATCTAGCTTCTGAGAATAAAGGATCAAGGACGTCGAGTTTGAAAAAGGTGACGACGTTAACTAAAACTACTAGTTTTAAACCGTTAAGGCCTTTGAAGAAGGTGATCTTGTGTGAAGACTTGGATGCTCAAAGAGCAACATGTTCTTCGACTTTAAAAGAAGCAAAGTTTCCAGATTACCTTCAACTTGATCATGGAGGGACCGAGTCAGAAGGATCTTCAGCCATGAGAGTATGCCCGTATACTTATTGTTCGCTCAACGGGCATCACCATGCTCCTTTGCCACCTTTGACGTGTTTCTTATCAGCCAAAAGACGTGCTTTAAAGACTCAGAAGAGTTTTAAGGTTGGGTGTTTATCACCACGCCAGAGAACGCCTGTGATAAAGAAAGACGGCATCAAAGAGCCGGTGATTGCAGCTAAGGAAGCTCAACAAGAAGTAGATATGGAAGAAGAAAACAGAGATTTCTTTGTCGAAATATACAGCAAAGACAGAGAAGAAAAAGGCAACCAGGATTTGGAGTGTTCGGACATGGATTCGGAGGAGGGGTATTGTTCTGCTTTATTTAGCGATGATGGTGGCGATTTTTGTAAAGAGAAAAATCAGAAGACGGGTGACGACAGGTTGTATAGTGAGCTTCAACAGTTGTATGATGAAGAAACTGTGACCTCGGGAGCCTGGTCAGATGAAGATGGTGATTCTGAATTGGACAGTTCATATCTCAAGGATCATGAATTTCAGAACTATGATGAATCTGAGGTGTCGTCAACAACTACAGAATCAGATGTAAACGATAAAATGGATGAAATTCAAGGCCTAGATCTTCTGAGTGGAGAAAATAATATCGAGTGCAGCATCGAATATCAGCAAAAGGAGACTTCTCAAGAATCGAAAATTGTCCCTGATTTTGCAGAGAAGACAGAAGATGGAAATAACAAGAATCATACCACGATAATCTACAATATCATACAATACAACATATCTATTTATGTCAATGGAGAAAAAACAGAGCACTCAGAGCCGGATAAAGGTGTGAATGTGCACGTACCTTTGACTTCTGTTGCTGCAAATGAGACAGAGACGGAAGAAATTAACGAAGTCATGGAAGAAAAGAGCATGACTAATGAAGACGATGATGCTGAAAATCTTACTGCTTTTGATGAAGCTAGTGAAGTGAATCAAATGGTTGCTGATGAAGAAGTTCCTGTAAATGGTACAGCTATCGAATCCATCGACTTTGTAGACAATGCTGTAACAGAAATTGATGAACCTGAAAGCAAATCAGATGAGGAGCAAAAACATTTAACAGATATAAAGACAGCTTCTTCAAGTAAACAGGGCAATCTCAGTGAGCTGGAAGATTCTTCTGTAAATCTACGAGGGTTCACACGAGGCAAGAGATCCGATCAAGAGATGGATGATGATTCAAACGAATTCAACCCACACGGCCCAAATTTTTTACCAGAAGTACCGGATCCAGATGCAGAAACAGTGGACTTGAAACACCAGACTATGGATGAAAGAAAAAACGCAGAAGAATGGATGGTTGACTTTGCTTTACGACAAGCAGTTACTACACTTGCACCAGCACGAAAGAAAAGAGTTTCACTGCTTGTTGAAGCTTTTGAAAAGGTTCTGCCAATTCCCAAGTACGAAGCTCAAAAGAGACCTACTTCAAAAGCTTTCACAAATACAAGACAGATGCAAGCTTGCAGCTGAGCGTATTCTTAATAAGGTAACTATAATAAGTCCCAATAATTAATAGAAAAACTATCCTAGTTGTTTCATATTATTGACCTCAAAGTGACCAACAAGATTATATTTGTGCAGGTGGAGAAGCTGCATTTACAATCATCTGTTAGCATCTGCAAAGCAGTGCTGAGAATTAGATGATGATGGAACTGTTATAGACAATGAACACCTGATATCGGAACTTAAGTTAAGGTCTACTAAGATGCATCAGCTAAGGATTGAGTTTTAGTAATAAATCTGATGTCTAGTTTCCCCTAGAGTCTGGAGAAGGCTTAATTATCTATATTTGTGTGCTGTAGCTAAGGCATTCTTGCCTCTGCATATCTAAAATGTGTGTAATGTTATTCTTGTGTGTACCTTGCTTTTCATGTTATTTTACAAGGTTTTTTAGCATGTTATTCGTTTAATGCAGCAGTCTGAGCGCATAGGCAAAGATTAGTGGTATCACAAAAGATACCATTAGAGGATTTTACGCATCTAATGACAAACATCGGAGGTTATGTTACTATATCCAAATGACATTTTTACGGTACTGAAGAAACACCAGGCTGGGCATGATTTAAATAAAGCTATACTAGTGTCCTTTCTTTGGACCAAGTACATCTGTTTTTTGGTTTTGTCATCCTAATTTTCTTAATTCAGATGTAATCTAACCTAGTGCTTTATCACCTGAGTCATCTTCTGGTTACATGGTTCCGTGTAAACAAGTCATTGAATCTTTGAATGAAGAGGCAAAAATTTTGAGCTTTTCTGTTTCAATAAAACTTTTCCAAAAAAAGTATAAATGCACCATCACATAATAAAATTATCAACAAACACTTTGCACCCTGAAATCCTGTTCCTCAATACTTATTTGATATTTGCTAATATACATTATCAAGAAAGACAGTGGATCCTAATAAAACTAGGCTAAATGCAGGCATGCCTCAAGGCTTGTAAACAGGCTTCGTATCTACATATAAAGTTCATGATGGAATAATACCTTACAAAAAAAGCAATTGATAGTGTGTGTCAAACTCAAGGATAAACTCCTTTTATAGACATTGGAGTCTAAGAGGAACCAAGTGTTTAGCCTAAGAATGATAGTCTCAGAATTATTTTGATGTATAGCATTTTCAAGGTAACAGTATTTAATACAACCTAATAACGAGAAAACCCTCGATTTATTTCCCAAAGAACTTGAAAAGATCAATAACTTTATGCTGTTTAACAGAGTGTCAAATGAAGATATGTGGACAGAAATCACACAAGTTTAACTTTTTCCAAAAAACTTTAACACACCTCAGAAATTACAAGGGTAATCAATAGTTCCCAAAGGTATAACTGTATCAGTTTGGACGAAAATCAATCTATATGGACCACAACAAAACTATTGTACCAAATTTAATCGGAAAGTAATATCGCACTATAAAATAGCGATCAGTCACCAGATGGATGAACCTCATTCAAGTGAAGGATCTTTGCCTGTTGATAAAACAGCAATTGATTTATCCCTAAATTGCACCTCAATTGCAGGGGACTCCAAAACTAGAGAACGAAGCTGTTGATGGTAACTATCTAAAACACTCCCATCTGAATTTTGTTTGCCTTCTTTGACTCTTCTTTTGGAGAGGTCATCATTGTACAGATTTAATGCATCTGTTGTGGATAGATTATTCATGGATTCATATAAATTATGAAACTTGGTTTTAGTTTCTTGTGACTTGATGATCTTCTCTCTTAATTCCCCAGAAAGACAATTCAGAGCTCTATGACAAAGTAAAAAAAAAAAGACCATTGCAGAAACAAGAGTTAAAATTTGGTAAAAATAAAAAGTATCTGTACTATGTAACATGTTATTTTATTATTAAAAAGTGACACATGTATTGTGTTTAAGAAAGTAATAATTAGACGAACAAATCTTAGCAGGTCCTTCCAACCCGACCTGTTTTAACCCTAACTCGCTTGTTTCAACTCAAACCATTTGACCCGATACCCAACTTGGCTTACCCCCACCCCTTTTGTTGCAACCTCTATCTGGAGTTTAATTCTATGGTTGGTTAGTACCATGGGTTATGAAGGAAAAACCACTACCATACTGTGTACAAACGTGATCTTTTAACTTAGAAAGTAGTGGTTTAAGTTCCTACTTTACAAAAGCGCACAAATTATCAAATGAGATAACGGATACTATATTATAACCTGCATTTTATTTGAATAAGAAACCGGAAGTAACATACCCAGTAACACCTCTAACGAGACCCCAATCGTATCCAACTACAGATTCCTTAAAGCCAACATTGAAACCTTCTTGTGCTGAAGCTTCTTTTCCTGCTAGAAGGCCATCCCGATATCCTATCTATCAAAATTAGAACATTTAGCAAAAAAGTGATATGCCAGTGTATATGTAGGGATTTGTATATGCTCTGAGTATACCGAATGGAATTGTTTTTTTCTTCTTTGCCATTCCCTGTCTAGGTCAGACGATGGATCAAGTTCCCCATCTGAACCATTCCATGATAATTCATCTTCACACCATTCATCGTCCTTAACATCTGAAATGAAACAGCAAATCAGGAATGCTATCACAATTTGATCATACAATGTTCCCATCACTTAAAGAGGACAGTTTGCAAACAAAACAAAACCAGTTAAGCTAAAATACATGATAGACCAAACAACCTTAGGTAATATTCGTTCTGATAATTCAATATTTTTCATTTTGGAGGTCCCATTCACAAGGTTGCCTCTATTTACCACATAGTGGCCATGACGTGTTGTGTAAATGACTGCACAGGCAAAAAATTTAGCCACAGCCTGTGCCATTGTCCAGTCCTGAAGGAATAATTACAGATCCAGAAGTTTGCATCTAATGATGATTTTCTGAAACGGTAACATAAAAGTTTCAGTTTACTATTTTTAGTTAAAGACTGTTTAACATAAACGAGTAAACGGATGAGGATGAGGTAGCTAGTGAGGTTTGAACCCATGACATATTGTGAGGAGATCAGGGTGTATGACCACTTGGCCACCTTGGTGGTGGTTTATGTTCTACATATTACCTAAAATGGTTAATATCTAAGATTACAATCCACAAAGAGGTTTTAACATTTCATTGATCATATGGCAACTGGAATTTTAGTCTTTCAGCTAAAAAAAGAACCAAATACATATTAGCTTGCAAAATATGATAGTAATAAAAATGGATAAAAGCATAGAATGATTACTACGAGTACGTCTTTAGGACAACAATTTTCTACTTTCAACTGAGAGATAGAGTGCTGAACTGCTGATTATATTAGAACTCCATAAAGTGTGAAAGGGTTTTTAAATCAAGTATCTTAATTTTGTTTTCTTTCAATCCTTAAAAGGTGTGCACTAATCCCCATATTCGCCTGCATCTATACTCTCGTGACTCATCACACGAAATGAGCTACTTGTCCATATACGAACTGCATCATTATACATTAATAAAAGGGATGGGCCAACCCCTTCAGAGTAATCAAGTTGATGGGTATCTCACCTCACCCAAACCACACCCAAGTTCTTGCCTATATTTTTCCTAGTGCCTATCTGACAACAGTCAAGCCAGATTTCACAGTTTGCACACAATGGGAGACATACTAACATATACAATAAACATACATTCATCACTATCTTATCATTTGTGTAATAATAGATGTCCTTTCTGCAAGCCAGCTATAGGGGGGCGGTTGTTAATATCATACCACGTGCTTTTATGGTTGTACAAAATTCATATTCTCATACTTCGTAAGGGATCTAATCCGATACAAGCATATTACATGACCTTTATTTTAACACCGAGTCATCAACTACAGGTACTCAAGATAAAATGTAAGATATGATAGATAGGTAGGAATTAACCAACAATCTTTTCCAAACAACTAAGATACAATGAGCAAGCAATCAAAACAGTGGGAGAAGATGTTTAAAAGAAAACAAGTCAGTGAATTCACGATTTGAATGGGCTTCAGATTAAGATCTCAGTATTACAGTGACATTGCACAATTTGATGTTGGATACTCTGTGGATATTTATCAACTAATTCATCATACTTTTGGAGCAGTGATGGATACCGACAGTAAGAAGCAGTTTAAAACCCCGAGAGTGCTAGCTCAAAGTTAGCTTATAGAACACTAGCAGAGATCAATTCCATACACTCGCCATTGAAAATAAACATAAAATTCACACTTGTTAAAAAACACTTATAGATGTTAATATACTCTAAAAAATAACAGAACTTGAATAGAGGTCCTAAGTTGTAGAAGTGATATTTATTATATAATTCCTGTGAAACACAATGAAAAACATATGAAATAAATTTGGATAAAATGATTCAACAGACACGTCTTGATTAAGTTGTATTGCTTTCTAATAATCTAACTGTCATCTAACTTTTAACATAATGCATTAAATATAGAGCTAGTATAGAGTTAAAGAGAAGTGAGAACCTGAGGTTTATACCTAGTGAGTGGGATTCCTTAACATCAGTATTTGATGTTTGACCCAATTCCGCTTTTGGTTCCCCGATATCTGAGTACAGCTCGTCAGCAATACTTCTCTCCATCTGCATACCAGTAAAATTGTTACATGGGTTATTAACAATGGACAACAAATAACTGATTTATAAAAACATACACCAATATGTTTACAATAACATCACGCAAAGCAAGTAATAAATCTGATCAGTCCAATCCTGTTTGTTTTTTCACGTATAGAAACCCCTCGCAAAACCTTAAATTTTGGTCAAACTAGTTGAAGTAAGCCTAAGACCTTATGTTCACATTAAAAGATAGAATGATAGATACAAAACACACTCATGTTACTTGGCCTTAAACCTCAAAATCTACAGATCACACAATTCATGTTTAATTATAATACCCTGATTTCCGCCACTCAAGCTAAGTCCATCAGTTTTAGACCACTGGGCTAAACTTTCTCATCAAGTTATCAAGGGGCGCCCTCACTAACGGAATCAGGGTGGGTCCTGGGACACCCGTGGTTATTTGAGCGTAGTGTTAGTTTTTGTAAAAGTTGTCAAAATTTCAGAAATGTCCAAAAAAATGTGTTAATAAAGTCTTTGGTTCTATGGGCAACCTAGAGGATTAAGCTGAACGTCGTATATCCTAAAACCCTATCCTCCCCTTTTGTTGTTCAAATGTTTAGTTTTGGCATCATCAATATGACAGTGACACCTACATAATTTCTTGATAGTAATATCACTAAAATGTAGTGGCTACACTGATTATCATACAAATCAACCTCCCAAAAAAGTAAACGAGCATTCACTACCTGATTAGTGACAAAGGCAAAACGCAAAACCATGTATAATGAGAAAATCAAAACAACAAACACTATATCCACAAGTAAAGGGAAGTGCATAATCTTATCTTAATCAAAGTAAACATTTGGGGTGAAAAGCTTGTGACTTACTAGCTGTGCGAGGTCGAAAAGAGTCGTTTTGTCTTTCGCCAAAAGTTTGATAACCAGACACTTTCATAATCGTTTGATGAGATAGGGAAAAAGTCATCAAACAGAAAATGTTCTTGATTTCTGAGGTTGTTCAACTACTTCTAACCTAAATAAACTATTGGCTTTTTTTAAACAAGATATCAATCTTGTCAAGCATATGCTCATCTACTAGAAATTCTTCCATTTGTAGTTGCCAATATAAGGTTGATAAACAGCTCACAACTATAACGATATTTCGAACAACCAACTAGAAGTTGTAACACAGGAATTTCATATTTTTAATATTATTATAATCATAAGACTCCCAAATGTTCCCTCTATATATTTCTAGCTTTATGTGCATTCTTCCTCACAATTAATCAAGTTGAGTAGTCTCTACTAAACAACATTTGAGCCTAATTTAGCTAATCACATCAAATCTTGCCATGGCTTCCACCAGCTACATTTACCTTCTAGTTGTTGCCGCATTATTCCTTACAAACAATGAGATGTGTTATGCTTCACGGAATTTGTTGCAAGCAAATCCTACCCTGCCACAACCACAAATACCCACTATACCCACATTGCCACAACCACAGATGCCCACGCTTCCGACACTCCCACAGCCGCAGATGCCCACCCTCCCATCACTGCCACAGCCACAAATGCCCAGTCTCCCGACCCTTCCTAACATGCCCAAAGTTTCATTACCTCCTTTGCCATCTATGCCGACAATGCCTACAATCCCAAATCTTCCAACATCTATTCCTAATATTCCTTTCTTTGCTCCACCACCATCCAAAAAGTAGACTATGCACATTGCACTGTTGCTAGATAAGATGGAATACAATGATACAGGCTGTTGTGTGATGATTAGAAGGCGTGACAGACTTTGATCCAATTGGTTTACATTTACGTTTTCTTATTAAATGTGCTTCAACGTATGGGATTGGTAGCTAGGTTATATGAGCAGGGAGTGTCTCATTGTGTGTTGCTTTTTTGTTTTGTGTAGTCTGTGTGGTTTGTTGTAATATATTCCAATTTTTACTTTTAAATGAATGATTCAGTCTTTATGTCATAGCTTCGCGCATGGTCTGATCCCTACATCCTCTTAAGATATTAATTGACCAGGCATAGTGTTGTTTACAATGGAACAAGTGTTATGGCTTCATAAAAAAATAAATAAAGAATAAAATAGATAAAAAAGATCGACATAAAACCATATCATATTGTTCTGCACAAACATTTATGAGGTTGAAAGAACTTCATAAAATAATTCTAAATCCTATGTTTGTTTTTTGGGGAACAAGAAGAGGTGCGACATAGTACTGTCAATTGGTCATGGATGTGATGGTCTATTTGTACTAAACACCGATTCTAATGAAGTTCTGCTTCTGCTTACATTGTTGAGTCTGCTAATACGTGGCATGGTAGACTAGGACATTTAAATATTGCATCTATCAAAAAAACTTAAAACCATGAATCTGATTAGTGTTGTGGATGCAAAAGAATTTCCAAAATGTCCGATATGTGTTGAAGCAAAACACGCTAAAAAATCCTTTAAAAATGTCGCATACAAAAGTACTCAACTTTTTGAATTAATGGAGGTAGACAGAAAACTTAAAAGGAAGTGTTTAATGGCTGCAACAATATTATGTGGTATGCATTTGATTTGTGTGTGTTTATTAGAACTCTAGGTAGTCCTTATATACACAACGAAAGAAGTGGTCATTCTTTTCCCTAAACTCATGGAGAGAATGGAAGTTGTTTGATTCACGAACCCCACTTCCTATTTACCAAGTCTCCACATAACACAAATGGAATTAGTTGCTTCACAAACTTGTAACTTATGTTGTGTGCCATGTACAATGCATCAACTAATTGTACCTCATGCTTTATCATTAATAAACTCAATAGTTTGGGCATAGTTCCAAGTCGACTACTACAAGTGCACGTATTAGTCGATTAGTAGTGTTAACCTTGGGTAGTGCCGAAATTCCATTTCAAGGCAGTGATTAAACTTCACGGCACAACATGGGTTTATACCACACAACATTCTTGACTAGCTGATTAGCGAGTGACAAAGGCAAAAGCAAGTATAATGAAGTGAAAATAACTAGAGAAACCTAATTGTATATGTATAACAAACAAGATTAGATAATCAAGCAAATTAATTGTACCTACCTCACTCTCTTGATGACTTGTCACAGAGTTGGCGGCCTCGCAATTAGGTCAACTGGATGATACTTGAAGATCGGGGAAATAAATAAATAAATGGTGGTGTTTTTGTGCAAGGTGGAGGAAGTGTGTCGACACTGATGAGGACTTCTGAGCGTACGTAGTAGATGCTCAAGAGTATTTGGTCTAACTTTTTTTTTTTTTTTTCTTTTTTTTTTCTTTTCACTTGATCCCTGGTTTATAAATAAGTTGAAAAAACTGGAAAAGTTTATATCTTATTTCAACTCTAGCCAGAAATATATGTGTCATCAAAATGTCCTAGTCTTTTTAACCTTTTAATAAACTCAACACGATTAATGCATGTATAATATAAAATATATATAAAATTGTAACACATTTTTATCATAGTGAGTGTCCGCTTTAATATTATTGTCTACCTTTCTTTTTTGGGTTGCCTTAAAATGATTGCCCACTACTAAAAGCAAGGACGGAGCCACCTTAATGGCGGGATGGGCCATGGCCAACCCAAAGCTTTTTTTTGGTAAAGGGGAGTAATCATGCGCCCTGGTAAATATATTAAACCAAAAACGTTTAAGTACAAAGGATGTGGTGAAATCCCATATCTCAGTCCGTTACATAGGCGATAAAGCTTACATAACAAGGTAGACAGCTAAGAAGCTTGAAAATAACTAGTGCTTATGAGATGCCATAAGCACTTACAACTCAAGAATTAACACAAACAAGCTACCTAGCAGCTAGCGTGAAAGATGAACTTCCACCTGTATTTGGATTAGCCAAATCTTCATTCACATGTGTAACCTGTTCTCCATCTTCCTCATCATCGTTCACCAATGCAGCATAAGAATTAGATGTAGTAACAATACCTTCCTTAGAAGTAGAGCCATTAGACTTCAACTTAGACGACGTTGTATGCACATTAGGCCGAGTATTAGCTCCCTTCTTTAGTTCGCTAGTAGTCTTCTTTGGCTCATACCTAAAATTATGTTTCATTGAAGTACTAGCAAATTGACTACCTTTAGCAGACTCGGCTTTACCTTTGTTCTTATTATGACTCACCTTTTGGAAACCATCATTGGCAGGCACAGTAGAAGGCTTAGCAACATTTGAAGTAGTAGCAACATGATGATTGACCACTTTATTAGGGCAATGATCATGGATATGGCCAAAAATCTTGCATAACATACACCTGGGAGGCCTCCATTCATACTCAACTCGGATAGTATCTTTAGTAAAACCATCCCCTATAAGAGAGGGGACACCAATAGTAACAACCTCTACGAGTTCAACCTCTGAACTAACCTCAATTAAGCACCGAGCAAAACTACTCCTACCCCAAGAATCCTTACACATAGAGCTCGTATACGAATCAAGCATAATAGGCTTGCCAATAAATGAAGCAATTAAGTTAATACCATCCTCTTCAAACACTTGATTAGGAACATCATGTAATTTAACCCATACTGGAATACAAGTTAGCTCTTCCTAACACAACCTAGTATCAATTGACCATTTCTTAAGAATGATCGGTGATTTACGTATCATCCAAGGGCCGCCTTCCAAAACTGCTTCTAAACCAGACTGAGTATCGAATTTAAAAAAGAAAAAGCCTTTTTCATTCATCATAATCTTTTTCAAACCATATTTAGCCCAATTATTTTTAACATAGTACTCAACCACTGGAAACGTCATTCTAGTACCAATAAAGTAGCCATATAGGGTATGTTCAAGACGTGCACTAACCTCTTCAACCACACTACGTGGAATAGAAACGTTAACTCCTTTACAAACTGAATCAGCAACCATTGTATCTTTGATACTGTCCTCAGAATTAGATTTTGTTGCATTATTATTCATATAAACCTCAAGCAAACCACTCATAGCTTCATGCACCTTTGAATGAGTATCACATCCAAATTAGACCATATTAGATATTTACCAACTTCAAGCTCCGTAAGGAATAAATCAATATCTGAGGTTGAATTCAGCGAAACATCAAACACCAATTTAATAAAATCATGTTTGCTTTTGATAGAATTAAGCTCAATAGAAGGATCAATACCCACGTTCAAATGGGATGATTCAGCAACAATCGGTCCTTTAGAATTCTCAACCTGAACATGAGGAGATGTATCATAAGAAATTTCAGTTATAGGCTATGTCACCACACCTGTAACATCCTTAGGCTTCTTATGTTTCCTCATAGTCACCTTCGACAAATCAACAGTAGCACTCAATTCTTCAATATTCACATTAACAAGTTGTATTAATGTATTGTTCCCCTCAACCGAAACCTTACCCACTTTCTCCATAACACCAAAAAGAAAACAACGAAACCCTAAAACAGGAAATTAAATCGCAAACCAGAAAACAAGAAGAACAACCTCAAGACTTCAAATTGATTGCCTTAACATGTTAAGGCATGAATATATACGCACATAGATTGATCTAACCGACTTCCATAATGAAATAGGAAATTAGTTAGAATCGATACCCAAAAGACCAAAAGAACGATTAAAAAAACCCTAAGAAAAAACTAAAACCTAATCAAATCAAGGCTAGATCCCGATAAAAATAATGTTAAAGATTGAATTAAACTCAGTTGATTAATCAAGAACACAATCTTTATTAGGAGTAGGAACAAGATTAAAGATTAGGCAACGATTTTGGAGTGGTTAGGGTTTGGAATTTTCGTCATTGGTCACGAGAGAGAATCGTGGGTAGTGTTTTGACAACAGATCTCTTCATTTGTTTACAAGTAACATATACTACAAGTAACATATACTGATATACATATTGTAATGTACTTATAATATAAAATTTGTTTAAGACTCTTCAAAAATAAAATATTTGGCCCACCCTCAATAAAATAGTGGCCCAACCAAGATGTTATTAGTATTTTATGACGTTAATTGAAATTTCTAGTTACAGAAGTTTGGTTGTCATTTGCATTAACAAAAATTATCAGACCAAATTCTGAAAATATACCACTAATCGGACACTTGTCGACTTATGGTTAGGTTATACAAGTTGCTAGTTGATTTGTCTATTTTGGACTTTTGAAAATTTAAGGTCTAAAAAGTGATATGCACTAGGGTGACTCGTTTATTTTTGGAATTTTCCCTAAAAATAAAAGTTAAAATTGTTTAAGTTTACCATATTACCCTTAATCAAAATTATTATTTACAAAACTATATAAATAAATCAATCAATCAAAGGGTAAAATTGTCATTTTGTCCTTTTTGCATAATCTAAAGCGTTAATAAATACATTTTTTTTAATTATATGCTTTTTGTCAAATGACAGTAATTTTTGGACAGATGAAATATAATCTATTGACGAGTGATAACATGGAACACTATAAAATTTAACTATAATGAATACCTTGACTAGTATTGTTTTTGTCAATGTTTTGAAAACCAGTTTTGAAATCGACCCGGTCGACTCACCGAGCACCGGGTCAATCGGTTTGACCGCCGGGTCAACCCGGTTTTTAATTTATTATTATTTTATTTTTTTGACCAGGTCAACCTGTTCAACCACCGGGTCTCACCACCGAGTCAACCCGGGTTTTTATTAAAAAATTTTGAAAAAATGAAACCCTGCCGGGTTTTGAGAACCGGGTTGACCCGGGTCACTCAAAACCCGGCGGGTCTAATCGGTTAACCCGGTTTAGAAAACCGGGTTTTTTTTACCCCTTTTTTTGACCGGACCCAGTCGAACCGGTTAACCAGACCGAGTCGACCCGGGTTTCAAAACACTGGTTTTGATCACAAATCATTTAAATTGGTGACATGTACATGTGATCTTTAATATCTCACAATTTTTTTATTTATTTATTTATTATTATTATTATTATTATTATTATTATTATTATTATTATTATTATTATTATTTTGTCTCTAACCAAATGACCACTATATTTTTTATGTCTAATCTTCTAACCTAGTGACCACTATTCAATTACCATCATTGATTTGATGCATTGATCAAAAATTCAGTGACGAGTTATTTTTCTGGTCACTAAATTGGTCACTATAAGAGCTTTTTCTTGTAGTGATTCCAAATACAAAGCTCGCTTTGAAACTTCTCCGTAACCTATTAACAACCATCTAATTAAAGCTATGTTTTGCATTGGCGCAACCTACAATCCTTGTTGATTAATTTAGAGACTTCCATCTTTGCATCAAATCTTTCTTGAAAGCCGACGCACCTCTCCTCAAACCGCCCAACTCTCCGTGCCACCCGAATTACGCTACTTTGAAAGATTACTCCTTTAAAACCATTAACGACCCTCAAAATAATGTCATTTTGAAAATTGCAAATGGGATATAACGTCTTTTACCCATATACAATATTGCTTCTCAAACCTTCTAGTTAGAGGTGCCAACTGGATTAGTAGCTTAAGTCATGTTGCTCGTAACAGTATAAATGAAAAATAGTTTTGATCACAAAATGTAATTTACTATTTTATGAATTACTAAAAGAAAACAAATATTGTTATATAAAAGTTAAACATTATATTAAATTAGCAGTTTCAATATGAAATATTCACATCTATTCTATAACTATCTATAATGTATTTGAGACTTTTATAAATAAAAGACTTAATTTTTTAAGCTTACACATTTTACTATATTTAGTAATTCATATAATTGAATATTACACTACACTAGTTGCTGCAATAACTTAGTGAAGACAGTTTAGCTTTAGTCTAGATAAATCTAAGTATCTAAGTGTGTAATTGATCTGTAGTTCAAGTGCCTGCATCTTCTATTTGACAGTGGGTATTTTGTTATGGATGGTCCGTGCATCTTGTGAAAGTTAGAGCTTTGTATTAATATATTCGTGTCATCTTGCATTTGGCTTTTCTTGGCTATATGTTTCTTAGACCAATCGGCAGGGAGTTGATATCTTCACCAAATGGGCCCACTTCAAGCGCAAAGGTCCTTGCCCACCACCTTGGTGCACACACGATGCACACAAAATGAAACAATATTCAGTGATGGTTTCACCAATTGATAAAGCTGAAAAAACGGGACCCACGATGTCATTTTGCAATATATACGTTGATATATAAATGTTTTATTACTGTTGGGACTAAAAAAAATCATACCACCCCATTATTTCTTTTATATAAATACCCACAAACCTCAATTTTTTAACACAATCTCAAATCAACACTCTCAACTTATTTACTTCATCCTTTTTATAAAAATGTCACAAGAAAACACTCCCCGAAACAACAATCGTACCCAACGAAGAAATAATCAAAGCAATCCCCCGACACCCGAAGGAACCTTCAATCTAGGAAATACTCCCCTGCCAAACCCACAACTCAACTTACGACCACAATCATTATATTATAACCAACCCTACCCAAACCTACCATACCGTAATCCATACCCATAACAACCATCGTTTAACCAATTCTCATTGCAACACCAACAAAATGCTTTTAACCAATTCTCGGGTCAACATAACTCGTTCCCGTTTGATATGTCACAAAACCAATTTGGTGGTTCATCATCACAACCTCATACCCAACAACCAATGTCTCCCGTTTCTGCATTCCGAAATGAGGATTTGTACGCACCTCAATTTGATGAGGGTTATTATCAAAACACTCAACGTGATGAATCTCCCGTTTCTCCCAAAGCCTCGTCACCACCACCACCGGTTCCATCGAAGACAAGAAGGCGCCAAAAGAGGCCACAACTGGCTCAAAATGATGAGCCACTAAGAAAATTCCATGGACCCAAGAAGAAGAAATTGCGTTGTGTAAAGGTTGGGTTGCAACATCTGAAGATCCTGCCAAAGGTAACACGAGGAAGTCGGGAGGATTTTGGACTGATGTACAGGTGTACATAGCGAGCAAAACAAATTCGGATCGATGAGGGTACGATATGGTTCTTGGTTAATGAAAGACGGTGCGGCCGAATGTGGCTCGTTTTTGTGGAGTGTACAATAACCTCATGCATATGCAACCTACTAGTGGAGCCGGAGATGAAGATTACTACAATAAGGCAACTCTAGACTATGAAGCTGAATACGGAGTAAAGTTCACACAGAGACATTGTTGGGAGGTATTAAGGAAATGTGAGAAATAGAATCACACTGAAGCTCCCCCTTTTTTTATCAAATGAAGCAAATGAAAGGTCCAAGAGATACAAGTTATCTGGGTTTAGTTCGTTCTGCCAAGAGAATGGAGGAGAAAGTATAAACCTAAATGATGATGACGGTGGAGATGACGAGGAAAATGATGTGCAAGAAATTCCACGACCAACGGGCAGGGACAAAGCAAAAACAATGAAGAAAAAAGGCGTGAGTAAGTCTGGATCGTCGGCTAATGACGAGGCATTGGCTAAAATGATGATATCGGAGATGGCATAGCAAACCAAACGTGACAATGAATTGAAGAGGAAAGAACGGGCTGAATTGATGGAGATAAAAAGGAAAGAATTAGAAGTGCAAGAATATAAGTCAAAGCAAAAAGACTTAATATTCTATTTGCAGCCATATGATCATACTAGGGAGGCATGCAAAGCCGTTGACGAGGTTAGAGTTGGGATGAAAGCAAAGTGAGGTTTCAACTTTTAGTTTAAATTTCAAAGTTTATGTAATGTTTTACTTTCGTATGTTTGCGTCTTTAATAATCGTAGTTTATGTATTGTTTTAATATTCCCAGTTTATGTACTGTGTTTATTTAAAGTTTATGTAACGTTTTAATTTCGTACGTTGTGTTTTTAAATTTTTACGTTTACGTTTTTATATTTTTACGTTTACGTTTTTAATTGTGTAGTATTAAAAAAAATGGGAGTTAAGGTGAAGATGGGTATCCCTTGCCCGCTAAATGGTGAAGAGTGGTGGAGGGGAGTGAAAGGAGAGAGAAAGCTGACGTGGCGTTGATGTATATGGTGAAGAAGAGTTAACCTTGCCTACTAGCCTTATAGATGGGTGGGTTATTGGTTAGTGAGTATTGTTTTAGGTTGGCAGGTCATGGGATGTATTTGACCTTATGAGTTGTGTTTTTGTTGTATGCCTTTTTTTTGTTTCTTCATTGTGTTTTTGTAAACACCTTAAGGTGTTTTTTCTAGGGTTCTTCTCTCTTCAATTAGTTTGTTGAGGAGTTGTATGCCTTTTCTTGTGTATTTTGTTCCTTTTTTAGTCTCCTTATATATGTTGCATTTCTAAAAAAAAAAATTACTACACTACACTAATCTACTAACTATATAAAACAAGCTTTTGAAAAGCAATCTCTAGCCCAAAATTCTTCTAAATTCGACACCTGGAAATTAAATCTGATCTAATGGCTGTTATTCATTTCCTCTCCTAAGAATCCGGATCTGGAGAAACCAGAAACAAAAAACTCCCCCAAAATCATTCGGTGTTCCAACATAAAAAAAACACACACAATTCTCTCAACATCCCCATCTCAAACCCTAACCGAAAACACAAAATCAATATTAGATCCATAAAAATTAAATCAATCTTTCAGAAACTGATTATCATCCATTCATCCCTCACAAACACATGCAATGAATATGAAAAAATCATGTCGGCATATTTAACAACTTCCAGATTTGCTTTCAAAGGTATATAGAAAACGCAACCCCTTAATTATTATGTTTCCGAATTTGGTTTCAAAGGTATAATTCGTTTTCAAAGGTATTCAATTTCAACTTCAAATTCAAAATTTCTATACCCTGATATATTTTTTTTTTTCCTTTTTGCAAGTTGATTATCTTTATCTTCAATAAAACAAGCAATCTCATGTACTCAAAGTGATTGATAGAATCATTCTTTTTTTCCTTTTTGCAGGTTGATTATCTTTATCTTCAATAAAACAAGCAATACCTAAAAACTGAAAAAGGTATGCTACAGATTAATCTCATGTACTCAAAGTGTTTGATAAAATGCATGAATGATTCTATTTTTCAACTGTTCAAAATACTTTCGGTTGGTATTTATGAATGCTACTATATAATTATTTTTATCTGATTTGCAGGTTTCGGATCAAGAAAAAAAAGTTTAAGCTCTATTCCTCTTCGTTTTCTCATCATTAGAATGTTTTGGAAGTCTGTCGGGAAGTTTTTGTGCATCGGTTAGCCATTTTTCTGCTTCCATAAAATTCTAATCACTACATATTTTTAAACTTTATATATGGAAGATTGTGCATCTATACCTGATTGAGAGTCTAACGTCTTGTGGATCACATGAGCACAAAGAAATTAATAAAATAAAATGCGGTTCTTGCAGTTGGAACTTGTGGAATGAGAATGACATATATTTATGATAAATGTTCTTATTCTTATTTTTACAAATAAATGACGGCTGCAAATGTGGAAAGAGGAATCCTTATAGCACTTGAAAGACAATATGCAAATATTTTGACACATTTAAAAGATAGCAAACCCAAGAGGCTCCCAATTCAAGCTATTAATAGGTCCTGTTAGCTTAAACGTCTTATACTAATAGCTTTGGTGTGATTTTGTTGAAGGTGACTGGACGTAAAGCGTGTGATGTGAATTTGAAACTTGTAGAGCAAATTTTTGTTGCTCGGGTAAGTTTCTTATAGCTTTTATTAAAATCAATCCATGTTTTATAGTTTACTATTTCCTGTTTTTTGTGATATGTTGAATTTGATAACAAAAAGATATTAACGAGTAATCACGTATTTGGTAACCTTGAACATTTCAGTAGGTATGTATGTTAAGATACATATTGGTCATGCAATTTTTGTTATTATATAAGCAACACGGTTTTATTATATGTAAACTTTCTTTGGATGTTACAATACGTGAACTTCTACAATGCAAGGTATAGCTTATTTTCTACTTAAAAACATAAACAAGAAAGAAGTTTAGGATTCTTGTGTGTACAAATATTCAATTTTATTGCTTACAAAGTTGTTTGCAGACACGTTATACATTTTTGGTCACCTGTAACTCTAATACTATTATTCATTGCAAGATGGGAGAAGAGGTGTTACAACCCAGGAAATTGGTATGATTTCAGATGGTAGGAGGTGTTGCAGAAGAGGATTGGCAGAAGAGGTTTTGCTCACAGATGTTCATATTTGTCAGATTTTAAAAGTTGATCGTCAACCCAAGGATTGCCAGAATATTTTTCCTCTGAGTTACATGTCTATGTCATGAGGTATTAATAATTCTTTAGTTAACACCTTTCATGTTTTCTGAATTTGAATTAATCGTTTATACATAATGTAACAACCGTGGTTTTAGCAGGCCAGTTTGACTAATAGTCTTGACTAGGTTGACGTTTGTTTGGTGTGTCTTAGGTGATTGAAGTGTTATATGTGTGATACAGGTGAGTTTTAGTACTAAATCCCCTTGTGTGGTGTTGTTTTTGTGAGTGAGTAATGTTGATATTTGGGAAACTTCATTTTGATCACCTTTGTGGTGTAGAAATGACTTGTGTAGTTTTGGTGTTTTTGTGATTTTGCGTAACGATTCTTCGTTCAAGTATTTGAGCGTTAGCAAGTTACGAGGAGTTTGTTTTTATGTGTTATACATTTATAAAGGGTGAAAATCTATTTTTGGAAACTTTGTTGTGAAAATGATAATTTTTCCGGTTTTTCGTGAAATTAAGGTTTATCGCGTAAGACGTTAGGATTCGTTATGGGTATATATAAAATATCAAAAGTATAAGGTTTTAAGTGTAATAAATAAATTTAATAAAAAAAATATAAATATATATATTCCTTATATATAAAAAATCGGCTAGAAGGGGATAAGGAGAAAAAGAAAACCCAATTTAAGTCCAAATATGACTCTTAGGCCCAAGGATTATCCATAATTAATATATATACAAACCCAAACAACCCTAAAACGTTATTCTTTGGTTTTTGGTCATTCAAGAGAGGCAAAGGAAGAAGAAAAAAATTAGGGTTTATAATTGTGAAGCAATAATCAAGAATCAAGGTAAAATTCTTAAAATACATGTTCAATTCTTTGATTAATTATTCGAATTCATGTAATATTAAGTATGATGGATTGGGTTTGTAAGTTTCTGTAAATTAAATAATTAAAACATGTTGGGATCAATTAATAATTGTATTATGATGATTGGTTAAGAGAATTGAGTGTAAAACACGTTAGTTTATGCATTAGGGTTTGGACAGAAAACTAGTGCTGTAAAGATGTGAGTCTATTTAACTGATGGTGAGGAGTTAGGTCACGAATTTTTTGTCTAAATTGAAGTTTAATGAAATAACTTTCCAAAAGTCCGGCCACGATTGATTTTAAGGTCAAAAAGTTAGTCTTTTGATTTTTCTTTGATAAGGTGTCAAAGCTGTTAAACCGGGATAGAATTTGGGTAAAAGTTTGATAGTGATTTGTGGGTGAAAAAGTGATATTAAGGTTAGCCCTTCTGGAAAATTTGAGTTTCAGGTTATCTTAGACAACCACGAAAAGGATTCGCGATAAAAAGTTGTAGAAGTATTTATTTTAATCAAAACTTTTTTGTGTGCGTTCAGATCCGAATTTGGATAATTGACAAGTTTGATTTTCTTATGGGTACTTGTGTGTGTTATTAGACCATGGCCTTCTAGGATTAGCTTGTATGCTTATGAGAGACTATGGTGAATTTTTGTTGAGCTTTAATTGTTATTATTTCATGTGGGCGAATGTACCCTAAAATTATGCGTTTTCTGATTTTAAAAGTGCCAGGGATTTAGTGAGTATTCGGATTTGGTGGTGATTAGTATGGGGTCTAGGAGATCCATGGTGGGTCATATGAATCTTAGACATCCATCATATGTGTATTACATGGGTTATAGCTTTTAGCTTGGCCATGTGTAATGTGGATTTATTTTATGTGTTATAGATTGTGATTTGGTTTATGGAAGCTACAAAATTTGAGGTGAGTTCATAGTCTCATACTTTTTACTTTGTTTTAAACTTGGGATGTGAATGATGCTTGTCTTAAATGGTTTAAGTTACTGTGATTATGTGTGTATCAAAGAGCTTGGACTTATAATGTTATTGTATGTATGCTATATGTGAATGGTTATGCAATGTGGAAATGTTGTGTGATAATGCTGTGTGGTCCAATTGGAATGAGTACCCAATTGGAGAGTAGTTACTCCTACTTACTATTATTCTGTGTGGTCCGAACGGAGGGTATTAACTACCCATTATTTAGAGCGGGGGTCACGTTCCGGCCCGGATATTGTGGATTTGGATCGGTGGGCACGTTCCGCCCGATGGTTGCCGTTTGTGTGATGGTTGGTTTATGAACATATGTAGCTTGTATGATAACTATAATTATTTGTCCAGCTATGTTTTAGAATCACAGTGATTTGGTTGCCTATTGTGTGTGAGTCTTAAACCTGTGAATCTTACCAACATTATGTTGACGTTTTAAGCATCATTTTCAGGTGAGCTTTCTAAGGATAAGATAGAAGGATGTGATTAGACGAGACCCTAGTTGCATTGGAAGTGGTTTATCATCTTTGTGTTGGATCTTATATTGTTTTGGATTTTTTTTTTTGGTTATTTTTTTTGGGTATTCTTACAACACTTTGTGTTTGTACTTTGCTCTATTTTTATGCATTTACTTGTTCTCTATATAGACACCAGGTGTTGTGATGATATCCATGAAGTTACACCCTCGCGTTTCCGCCTTGGCGAGGTGTGATAGATTGGTATCAGAGCCTTGGTTATAGAGAATTAGGTGGTTGAACCTAGACTATAACCTAGGAGTCCCTCATATAGTTGCATTTAGGGCCTATGTATAAGTATGGTATTTTATACGTATATTTTTCCTAAGTTTATGAGATGTTTTTATCAAGTTTTGGACGCCTATTGAACTCCTATACATAGTATTGTATATGTTGATTTTAGTACGTCATTTTCCCTCACATAAGAAGTTTCGTGGGGCTATTATTTTGCTATCAAGAGAAGTGGTCGGATGAAGCGGACTAACCGCAGAATCCGAGTTCCCGATAGCATGTATCCATGTTCAAACAAGGAGAGGATGTTTATATAATACGTTGGTAGAGAAGAAGTGGAGAGGTTTATAACCACGACGACTTCTAGAGATGGAGCCGTTACCGAGTACCCTGGGAAGTTTCCTCACTTTTCAGGTGAAGGAAAGGTGGTTCAGTCCAAACCTCATAATTCGTATGCACTTGTGGATCATGTGGAATTGGAAGAAAAGAATAGAGATGGTTTTTTATGCTGTCGATTTCCTCAACGTATAGGAAATAGGAATGAGTGGTTGAGTAAAGATGAAAGGGGAGTTAGGATGGAATAATGTGGATTCGGATCTGGAGTCCACAGTGAGTAGTAAGTTTAACCGATTTGAGTGGGGAGGCAAGTGCGAGAATGGAGTTTGAGCCATTGTGCGACGTCTTTTGTTTTGTGTTATGTTTTGGAATTCTTATATTGTCTTTTGCTGTGTGGAGCCATGTTGGAGCGAGATTACTCTTGGATATTGGATCGACCTTATCCAAGTGATTTTAATCATAGAGTTTACGTGATCGTTGAAATTGTTCCATGTGAGATGATTGTTTCCGACATCTTTTGTTTTTGTTTGCATGATTGTTTGCATGATGTGTTGTCATATGAGGGAGTACACATGTGAAAGGGGGCATAGATAATTATGGTGGCCAACATAATTATACATGCGTCACAACATAAGTGGACTTGCAAGTATGATGGCATGGATTGCATGGTGTATTAGGTGCTATGTGGTATATGTGCGTTATCATTGAGATGTGTGGTTTTGGAAGTAAGTATGCGTGTGGAATAGGCTTATAACTATGGTCGCGAACATAATTATAAGGGTATCACACATGTGGACTTGTGACCATTATTGCTGTGATTGATGTTTGTTGTTATATGTTGTGGTAGATGGTATGTGATATCATGTTGATGATGGCTGTATGGTTAAAGAAGTATTCTCTTAACCGTTTGTGCAGTCGTTATATGTTGGGGTGTGTAGGTGGTAAGATTCCATCCTACCTATCATATGCTGATACCTCGATTATCTGTTGGTACTAATGTTGTGGTATTTAAGTTGATTCATTTGCTAGACTCTCCGTTTGTATACCTAATTTTTTGATTGGCATTCCTCTTCGTACCATGATGGTACAGATGCCATATTTTTTCCATTTGATGTCGTGATAGGTGTTGGGTAATCAAATTCATTTTTGTTGGATATTGGTTCGTTTCTTTGGTTATTCCTTGCATTCATTCCGTGAATGAATATTATATTGTTCTTCGAGTATTGTTGGTTCGTGACGAGTTGGTGCGGATTTTAATCCCTCATTTGCACACCAATTGGATTTCGTGACATGTTTTTGCGACCTGTTAGTGTCGATGTTTTTCTATGATCTTAATTTGCTCATTGTATGAATGAGTCTGTAAGTTCTTCGTTTGGTTTGCAATGTATTTGCGTGAGTGTTCACTGGTGTGAGATTCGTTTGATGATTATTTTGATTATGTGATTCTTTTGTGTTTTTCGCATCCAATAAAGGGGTTGTGTTAAAGTCCTTATGGTATTTTAAAATTCGTTTTGGGTATTTCAATGTCATTTGTTGGAAACTATTATTTTTATGGTGAAAATGAAGTGTGGAAAAAAAATGGTTATGTTGATGTCTTACATAAAATGGTTTATATATATTTTATAAACAAAAATGTATAAGTTTAAGATATGTCTTGTGAAAAACGGTGTTCATTTGTTTTTGGGAAGGTCGAGTAAGGGAATAAGAACTGTCTATGGTTCTCATTTACCAAACGTGTTATGTATTTGGTTCATCGAGTGTTTCTTTCGTTGAGGTACGCTTGTGGATGTTTTATGGGTACGTGTATTTTATATTTTCTTTGTATGGGTTTTCATGAACATTTTATCCGTGTCTACTTTTATTGGGAGGAAAATTTCTCATTGTGTTTTTCTAGCTTTGATTTTGATGTTCGTTACTTCGCTAGTCAGTAATTCGTACCCCTTTTGAGTTCGTTGATATACGTTTTAGTTCGACCGGTTTCATGGTTCGCGTCGTTTACTTAGGATAGATTGTCGTTTTGATTATCAATTTGTTCATTGAAGAAGAAGAGGGTGTTTACCAAGTTGTTCAAGTGAGAGGTGTAGCTTTAAGATGTACGTCCTTCAGGAAGGTGGTCAACGATAGCGAGTGTTCGTGGACATTAGTAAGATAAAAGCGGTGAAGAGTGGAAAGTACCTAATACACCATCTAAGAGACGATTGTCCTTAGGATTGGCAGGTACTATTGACGATTCATTTCGAACTTTTTATAGATTACGTAGGCATCGCGGAGGTAGAAGATCCATAAGAGAAACTATGTGATACATGACTTCGAGTTAAGGAGTAGAACTTGGAGACGATATTTATATGAAGCAGAGAGTATTATCTACACAAGTCATAAGAATCTTTAGCATATATCTGACAAGAGGTTAATATATGTGGAAGAGAATGTTAGTGTGGAATTTCTCAGTGACTACGATTGTCTGATTCGCTAAGTCAAGGAAGAGAGGACATCGTGGTAAGAACACTGAGTAGGAGTGAACGAGTGAAACTTGAATGTTTATGAGCAATGATTATGATAATTATGTTTGGAGTTAGAAGGATGATATTGATAGCACAGGGAGAGATGTTCAAGGGAGAGAACATCTAAGAATAAGGATTTCTTGGTTTAGATCAGCAAATGGAAAGGAATGAAGATGGAGGTATGTACTTTACGGACCAGCTATTGGTTTCATTGGGGGAAAGCATAAGGACATCAATCATGCAAGGTATTTGATGCATCATAGAATGGATAAGATGTATTATTACCTTATCAAGAGATATATGGAGAAGCAGGTGTGAGAAAGAATATTGATACTTTAGCAAGTGTTTGAAATGCTTGAAGGTAAAGGTTGTAGTCAACGATTATTAGGGTGTTGCAACAGCTAGAGGTACCTGGAGATTTTATTAAGGAGGATTTGGCGAGACTTTTCGCTCGGTGAGTTGGTGAAGAGCCATGGGGTGTCGCGTTGATCATCAAGAAACATGATGAAATACTTACTTCGCGATAGTGGTAAACATGTTATAGAGTCTTGAGAACGCGTATGTAGATGAGTACGACTTATCATTCTCTAACGAGTGAACTAAATGAGCGTACAAATCAGGCGTTGGATGGTGAGCTGAGAGCATGGGTGTGTTTGATTTTGGAGGAAGCCGGGGTATACATTTACCCTTAGTTGAGTTCTCCTATATCAACAATTATCATTCTAGTATGGAGTATGTGTCGTGTGAAAAGTTGTATGGAAGGTAATGTAGGTCACCTGTTCTGTGGGCAAAGGTTGGAACAAGCCAACTAATTGGCCCTGAATTAGAACGATAGACTACGAATAAGGTTTTCTGACTAAGGAAAGACCTAAGGCAGCAAGAGATCGCCAAAAGAGTTATGGCGTTTATTTTTGTAAGCCCTTAGAGTTTGGTGTTGGTGTTATTGTGAGGTTAAAAGTATCTCCTTGGAAGGGTGTTGTGCATTTCGGTAAGAAAGGCAAGCTATCACCGAGATACGTAGGACCATTTTAGATTTACGGAAAGGATTGGATTTGAGACATATCGTTTGAATTTGCCTGAGGAGTTAAGTAGAGTGCATGATACGTTTCACGTATCTAATTGAAAGAAGTGTTTGGCGGATGCTAGTCTGCATGTGCCATTAAATGAAAGTAAGGTCAACAAACTCTTCGCATGGTCGAGAAACCTGTTGAAATTATGGATCGAGATGTTAAGGGTTTGAAGTGTGGTGAGATAGCGTTGATAAAGGTATGGTGGGATTTTGATCGTGGTCCTGAGTTTACTTAGGAACGTGAGGATCAGATGAAATTTAAGTACCCAAATTTGTTTGCTGATGTGGTTGGTGAAGTAGATCGTTTGTAGTTGGATTTAGATCGTGGAAGTTAGATGCAGGGTGTTTGCAAATGTTTTAATTAATTTTTGTTTTGTGTGTATCCATTATATGTGGTGTTTCTTGCGGTTACCATTTGGATTTTCATTTGGTTCGGGGGTATCATACCTACCTGTGAGAAGTTGTTTGGATCATTGGTGTTATTGATCGGAGAGTGTATCTATTTGCGTGTATCCTTGGAGTGACGAAATGTTTTCTATCGTGTGAATTCGAATATTTAGTTGGTTCACATTTTTTTTGTGGTTCTTTCTATGTGATTTTTATGGCGTGGTAGAATTCCACATAGTCATAAGAATTGTTGACGATTTATGATTTTATAGAGTGGTATTATTCCGCTTAAATATCCATAAATTTTCTTTTGCTGATGCTATTGGTGAGACGAGTAGTTGAAATCTCGGGACGCGATTTCCCTAAGTGGGGGATGATGTAACAACCGTGCTTTTAGCAGGTCAGTTTGACTGATAGCCTTGACTCGGTTGACGTTTGCTTGGTGTATCTTAGGTGACTGAAGTGTTATATGTGTGATATAGGTGAGTTTTAGTACTAAATCCCTTTGTGTGGTGTTGTTTTTGTGAGTGAGTAATGATGACATTTGGGAAAGTTTATTTTGATCACCTTTGTGGTGTAGAAATGACTTGTGTAGTTTTGGTGTTTTTGTGATTTTGCGTCACGAGTCTTCGTTCAAGTATTTGAGTGTTAGCAAGTTACGAGGAGTTTGTTTTTATATGTTATACATTTATAAAGGGTGAAAATCTATTTTTGGAAACTTTGTTGTGAAAACGATAATTTTTCCGGTTTGTCGTGAAATTAAGGTTTATCGCGTAAGACGTTAGGATTCGTTATGGGTATATATAAAATATCAAAAGTATAAGGTTTTAAGTATAATAAATAAATTTAATAAAAAATATAAATATATATCCCTTATATATAAAAAATCGGCTAGAAGGGGATAAGGGGAAAAAGAAAACTCAATTTAAATCCAGATATGACTCTTAGGCCCAAGGATTATCCATAATTAATATATATACAAACCCAAACAACCCTAAAATGCTTTTCTATTGTTTTTGGTCATTCAAGAGAGGCAAAGGAAGAAGAAAAAAAATTAGGGTTTATAATTGTGAAGCAATAATCAAGAATCAAGGTAAAATTCTTAAAATACATGTTCAATTGTTTGATTAATTATTCGAATTCATGTAATATTAAGTATGATGGATCTAGGGTTTGTAAGTTTCTGTAAATTAACTAATTAAAACATGTTGGGGTCAATTAATGATTGTATTATGATGATTGGTTAAGAGAATTGAGTGTAAAACGCGTTAGTTTATGCATTAGGGTTTGGACAGAAACTAGTGCTGTAAAGATGTGAGTGTATTTAACTGATGGTGAGGAGTTAGGTCACGAATGTTTTGTCTAAATTGAAGTTTAATGAAAGAGCTTTCCAAAAAGTCCAGCCACGATTGATTTTAAGGTCGAAAAGTTAGTCTTTTGATTTTTCTTTGATAAGGTGTCAAAGCTGTTAAACCGGGACAGAATTTGGGTAAAAGTTTGATAGTGATTTGCGGGTGAAAAAGTGATATTAAGGTTAGCCCTTCTGGAAAAGCTGAGTTTCAGGTTATCTTAGACTACCACGAAAAGGATCCGCGATAAAAAGTTGTAGAAGTATTTTATTTTAATCAAAACTTTTTGGTGTGCGTTCATATCCGAATTTGGATAATTGACAAGTTTGATTTTCTTATGGGTACTTGTGTGTGTTATTAGAACATGGCCTTCTAGGATTAGCTTGTATGCTTATGAGAGACTATGGTGAATTTTTGTTGAGCTTTAATTGTTATTATTTCATGTGGGCGAATGTACCATAAAATTCCGTGTTTTCTGATTTTAAAAGTGCAAGGGATTTAGTGAGTATTAGGATTTGGTGGTGATTAGTATGGGGTCTAGGAGATCCATGGTGGGTCATATGTATCTTAGACGTCCATCATATGTGTATTACATGGGTTATCGCTTTTAGCTTGGCCATGTGTAATGTGGATTTATTTTATGTGTTATAGATTGTGATTTGGTTTGTGGAAGCTGCAAAGTTTGAGGTGAGTTCATAGTCTCATACTTTTTACTTTGTTTTAAACTTGGGATGGAAATGATGCTTATCTTAAATGGTTTAAGTTACTGTCATTATGTGTGTGTCAAAGAGCCTGGACTTATAATGTATTTGTATGTATGCTATATGTGAATGGTTATGAGATGTGGAAATGTTGTGTGATAATGATGTGCGGTCCAATTGGAATGAGTACCCAATTGGAGAGTAGTTACTCCTACTCACTATTATTCTGTGTGGTCCGATCGGAGGGTATTAATTACCCATTATTTGGAGCGGGGGTCACGTTCCGGCCCGGATATTGTGGATTTGGATCGGTGGGTAAGTTCCGCCTGATGGTTGCCTTTTGTGTGATGGTTGGTTTATGAACATATGTAGCTTGTATGATAACTATAATTATTTGTCCAGCTATGTTTTATAATCATAGTGATTTGGTTGCCTATTGTGTGTGAGTCTTAAACCTATGAATCTCACCAACATTATGTTGACGTTTTAAGCATCATTTTCAGGTGAGCTTTCTAAGGATAAGATAGAAGGATGTGATTAGACGAGACCCTGGTTGCATTGGAAGTGGTGTATCATCTTTGTGTTGGATCTTATGTATTGTTTTGGATCTTTTTGGTTATTTTTTTTTTTTTTTTTTTGTATTGTTACAACACTTTGTGTTTGTACTTTGCTCTATTTTTGTGCATTTAGTTGTTCTCTATATAGACACCAGGTGTTGTGATGATATCCATGAAGTTACACCCTCGCGTTTCCGCCTTGGCCAGGTGTGACACACAACTTGCTAGAAGGGGATTATACTTACGAAGAAAGTTTTAAGGGACACGGGTATGAATGCATATACTATTGAACAACTTGGTGTAATTTCCACTGTTTCACAGTTTCAATATGCTATATATTCTCAACACGCAATAAGTAACAAGTTCATCAAGTTTATATATTAGCACCAAAATAATAAGATATGTCAATCTATGGCTTCACATGGACATTGAGATCATGTTGTTTAATTGGTATAATGCGGCTATACTGAATAAGACTTATCATTATCTGGATAATGTTATTTACTTATTACGATCAAGCGGGCAAGGCATTTTCAGGTGGTCTAAACTTAGAAACATTAGGAAGTCTATGATGGAAGGCAATAATCTGTTTCCACATAGTGACATAGTTGGTGTTTAAGATCATTTGCTAGAAGGTATTCCAAGTTCTTCGAAGTTTTCATGAACTACATGATTTTGGCCGTGTGTCTGCTAAGAAAGTAATTTGCATCACTTTTACAGAAGATCACAAATTTCATTTTTTTAAACAATGCATTCAAAAGTTTCTTTTATATAGGAGATTTGATGAATCATTTGGGACATTTTCTGATGTGTTTGCAAAGTCTTATAGTTATATGATGTATTGAATTATAAGAATTAATAAAATTAGGATTGCATTATCATGTACCTTCAAGTCTTCAACGATGCAATGGAATTATGTGTTACTTTTGTGATCATAGCATACTTGTAATTGTAGATACTCGATGGACATTATAGGTCCTGAGCAACTAACAAATGCCAACTTATTGAAATCCTAATATCTTTTGCAGGCGTTGGACTCAATAAAGAATTCCTACCTAAAATGGATAAAGGGAAGGACAAGAAGAAGAGCAAAGCTAAACCGGTTACAGGTATTACTATTGGTAAGACTTGTTTGTGACACCCTTATTACTATTGATTGAATCATGTGTATGAATAATTTGCAGGATATTGATTATGATGGAAGCTATTGCTGAGAACAAAGCTATGAACCGAATGAGTGTTTCGGCAGTAGCACCTTGCATGTGACAACTACTACTTTGACCACTTTTGGCTTGCGAGGTTGAGCTGGACAAGGGATCAGATATGGGTGGTGATGGGTATGTTCAACTTTTACAAGCCGCTGATGTAGTTAATAAGTGAATTCAGTAACTTGACACCATTTACTAAAGATGTTTATTATAACAAGGAGGTATTTTCAGGAAGAGGACATGTTAAGTGATCTTATACTATGGCTCAGACGACTATGATAGTGAGAGTGGAACTGATGAGCATTACGAAGAGGATGAGTACAATGAAGACTATGATGATGAAAATAACTCTTATGAAGAAGAATCAGAACATGGTTCAAGTAGTAGTTATAAAGAGAGTGAATATGATGATTATCACACAAAGGTTAGATTTTTGGACTATATATTGTAAAACAATTGATAATTTTTTATTTTTTATTTATTATCTTAATGTTGCAAAGTGTTTTGTAAATGCAGGGTTCTGTTAGCTCAAATGAGCTTAGTAATCACTCTCAGTAGGAAAAAAATATTTAAGAGACGAATTAGTGTAAGTATACATATGTAGTTTACAAACCGCTTTTCTGATGTTGAAGTTTTATGGTATTAAGTGTTTTTTTATTGCCAATGTAGGTAAAGAAGGGATCACCTCTGGAACATATTTCATATATAACCAAACAATAGTAAGAAACCGTTAAATGATCTGCATGAATAATTAAGACTTGGGTGGTCTTCGTTGATGTTTTTACTAACCATTAAATACAAACACTATTTTATTTTTGATTTGTTGTTGCCTAACATGGCTGAGATTGTTATGCTCGAGCCCAATGAAGCTAAACTGAAAGAGAGAATTGAAGCAAAGGTACTTCCTTCTTATTCTTGATTATTATGCTATTAAGAAAGACAAATAATCATAAAAAGTTTGGTGCTATACTGGATTATTTTATACAGGCCAGACGGAATGCAATTCTGAATGAGAATATGATTAGCAAAAAAAAAAAAAGCTTTAGAGATGCGTTGTGTATATCTTTTGGAAGAGGTATGGATTGTGCTATTAAATCTTTCTCTGTGTTTGTATTTATAAATTTCTTTAGTGCATTTAAGTACCATGTATATGATTTGAAATCACAATTATAGTTAAAGACATTCTTCAGACTCATCATGACCCAGTCTAATCTGTAACACAAACTTATGTAGATCATCAAAGGATCTAACGATAGGAAAATCGGTGTATGGAAGCAGTTTTGGTGTACTCCGAAGGAGAAAAGTTCGGCATGAGGTTACCGGTAAGTCACACTATTGTAACCATTGTTTAGTCTAAAATAGTTCATGATCTTTATTTTTAGTGTAAATGTGGTATGGTATAATGATAGTTGGATCATTCGATAGTGGAGGGGTTTGCGCAAGGTGGAAGAACAATGGTAACATCTAGAGTTTATCCAACAAAAACCATTTACTGTTGTGATTAGGTATTTTGTTCAACAACTCCACATGAATTAGTGTGAAGTTTTCTATCAAGATTTAGATTACACACTAATTTAGTGCAACTTTTAAGCGATCATGGGAGCAACAACATCATTCGTGGGAGTTACAGTACGGACGTTGATGATCTGTTTTTTTTTATGGTAGTTGTGTTGACTTATGTAACCGCCATTGGTGCTCTTGCTTCTTTTTCGACTTCGGTGCAAGGTAAACTAGAACCTTAAATCAAGTATATATACCAATGTTAGCAGTAGTATTTTATAGGTTTTCTCTCTCTCTCTCTCTATATATATATATATATATATATATATATATATTTAAACCATTCAGCATATGAAACACTTTTGTATAAGTACTCAAGGAGCATCTCATGATTGAAACTGACAAAGTTTTAATCTTTTCTTTTCGTTTTGTGAAATGGTTTTTAGGAGCATTATAAGGATCTAAGCTCCAAGCCTTTCCTCCCCAAACTAATTAGCTTTTTTCCCTAAATTGATTAGCTACATTATGTCTGGTCATGTTTTATGCATGGTAACGCATCTTGGTACTTTACTAAATCCGAGCATAAGGAATCAAATCAAATGTTATATTGAAAAAATTCTTTGAAGAAACATTACGAGGTTGTTTGAGCATGTTCTACATGAGTATAAGGAAAAAAAACATATTTTTAGACTAATGTAGGAGTAAACCTATTATAAAATGGTTCAGTTATATTAATGATTTGTTATGTAGCACTGTATCATCTAACATTGTAAAATTATTATCAACATGAAGTAATGGGAAGGGTATTCCAAACATATGTGATTAAAGCATTAAATGGATATTTTGAAAACACATTAGACCTTATGCTAATTTTTATTTACTAAAATTGTCATGGTTTTCAATTTATTTATCACAAGGATCAACTTAATCTTTACCAGACAAACCTTGTGTTAATGATGCTTTGGGCAGAGCGAGTAAGATTTAATTGTTCATATTTTTTAATTTTGATGTTTTATGTATAGTTTCCTATTTTTTAAACATCTCTTGATTTGTTTGTTTAAATATTTAGCATCATTGATTTAATTACTATCAATGTCATATTTGTTTTGTTGTTGCAGTGTAATTCGCCAAAAAATAATGGTAGTGATGTCTCATTCTTATATGCCCTTTGCTTAACAGGAGACAATTCTCCATATCTATTTGTTTTGCCATGACCATTAACCAAAGTTAAGGCCAAACTTTGTCTAAAGTTGGTCTATATTTGGAACGACCTGTTTTTTCATGCGGACAACTATATGTAGCTGTATCGAGGGTAAAGAGCAAGAAGGGTCTGAAAGTATTATGATGCAACAATGAAGGCCAGTATTGCAATTATACAACAAATGTTGTATAAAGAAGTCTTTCAACGTTTATAAGTTTAGTTATGTTCTTAGTACTATTGTTTTGTGTTTAACATTGAATGTACAATCTTAATTTCATATCAAACCAAGAAGTTGATTTGCAATTTACAATGTTAATATCATATCAAACCATTGTAATTTTTATTTCTATCTTTTAAGCAAAATTTTTAAAACTAGCCGCCCATCGGGCGGGCCTTGAAGCTAGTTGCATTATAATGTACACTAATGACACATTAAAATTTTAATATTAAAATGAATGTTACAAACCTACAATAATACCAATTTAAAGTTTTAAATTTTATCATATCTATAAATATATAAGATTGAGTCCTAAAATTTAATGTGGAGGCGTCAAGATTGCATAGAGTACAAGTTACCTAATGCTCGGAATTAAATGCATAAAATAGAGTTTCATTATGCGGAGGCTTCATGCGTAAGTACCTTGATTTAATGTTCATGCTTACGTGGTAAGTACATATGAGCTATATTTAGTGTTTCAAATGTAAATGATTGAAACTATACGAAGTGTTGCTAGCCTTTATTTTCATTTAATCATTTGCTCATTTCATTTGCCTTCAAATAAATGTACAAACCCTTCAACCACCATCATCTATAATACTATAAGATTAACCCCACTAATTTATTGTGGAGGCATCAAGATTGCATAGAGTACAACAACCTAATGCTCTTCATGATATAATTTCGAGTGTTTTTTGGCTTTATTTTTTCCTAATAATTAGTGGCAGCATATGAAGAGATCCGTGGGTTACAAACCTGTAGAAGGATTCTTTATATATATAGATTTGTGCAAACACTTGGGATGTTAATCTCAGTAATGTGTTTAGGATATTTATGAATGAATGTGAGTTAGCACGCGGAATTTACTAAAACACACTAAAGGAACAAAGGTGATGAATAAGTAAATGAGAATGAACACAACATGAATAACACAAAATGATTCAATATTATTGATGAAATAATACGGGTGATCTAAACTATCACCAGGATTACAAGTGTAACCTTGAATCTTTGATACGTGAAAGGGTTTAAATATGAAAGTTATGCATGGGAAAGATAAGTGTGAGAGCTGGGAAAGTTGTGTAAGTTGTGTCTAAGAAGGTGTCTTAAGGGTTCCTTTTATAGTATAAGGAGCCCTTATTACAAGTGGTCAAGTTGCTTAATATAATATACTAGAGGTTTATCTTATCCTAATATTACACCTTTCAAGGTAAAACACTCCATTATATCTACTGAGACTTCTGTACTACTTCTACTTAACGTATAACTTTGTACAAAGACTAATAATACAAGTAAATATCTCTAATTAAAATATAGCAACTTGTCGTGAAAACTGGCAGGACCTTCTTTAACTAGCAGTACCTTCTTACCCAGAAGGTACTGTTAGTATATCTTCAACATCAGCAAACTGAAGAGGCAGGCTTAACTATCACTAGCAGGCTCTTCTGGCAGACTCTTTACTTTGTGCATTTTATTCCCAACAATCCTCCCCTAAACTTGTTATTCCCATATAAAATAACCAAGTTTCTTTGTGAATAAAATTCATACCTTGAGGATTTGAGGGAACTCTTCCAAAAACCTTATTTTTTCTTCTTAGGCTTTCATACTGATCAAGTATGCTCTCCTTCAATCTTTTGACTGCATCAGTTTCTTCTTCACACAAAAGCTTATTGGAGATCAAGACTGATAATATTTCATAGTTTAAACGATACTCCTTCTCACCTAGCATAAAGAGCTCTATTCCACTCTGAGTGGAAAGATGATGAACATGACTCATGCTGAAGTATTCTCATGTAACAGATAAATCATAGTAAGGAAATTTCCAATGAGTATCAGAAGGATTTGGATCATATAGTCTGCTGAACTCAACCCATAGCTCTTGCTCCTTTGCATCTGGCTTATACTTGGTTTTCAGCTTCTCTTGAACTAATACCTATAATTCATCTAAATCCATTCTGTTACATGCTCTAAGAAGATTTTCAAAGTTCTTGAAAATCTCAACCTTGTTTCCAACTCTTGTTATCTTCCATGCTTTGACAAACTTATCATTGTAGATTTCCCAATCTATGACTGGATGCCTTGCATGTAAAGGTTCAGCAAAAATAATTTGTGGAACATGGACAACCATTTCTCTTGTCTGAACAGAAGGCAATTCTGCTTTCTCTGCTTGTTCCTTCTGATCATCTTTTCTTCCTTTGAAAGGTCTTTCTTGTGTATCCATGACAAAACTGGTTTTGTTTCTTCTGTAAGCCTCTAAGTATAGAAGCTTCAATTCATCAAAAGATTTACCTTTGAGTTGATGATCCTTCATGTTCACTTCTCTTTTCAGATATATCATGAAGAATTTCTTCTGATCTGCTTCAGAATGTGGCATTTTGAATCCTTTCTTCTGGATTTGCTGATAGACATCATCCAATGCCTCTTGATTGTATTTCTTGGTGATGAAATCATTGAGCTTGATTGTCATTTCATCTGAGCTGAGAGACTCATCACACACCAGAGTGTAAGCTTCACCTCTTACAATTGGATCAATGGAAATGATGTATTGCAGCTGAGCATCAAACTTTTCTTGCAACATTCTTGATTCTTCTTCAGCCCTCATAACTTCTTCTTCATGAAGCTGTTTGAACAATTTTTCATCTACAATCAATTGTGCTTGCTCTTTCTGCTTCATCTTTTTAGGCTTTGGTTCATCTTCAACTATAATTTTCTTGCCCTTGTCTTTTGGTGATGATACTGGACTTGGAGCAGCAGATTGTTCATCAGAGACAATAAACCTCCCCTGAGGCTGTGATCCCCTCTTTCTTTTGTAAGACACTTGATCAGAACCTTTTATATTCATAGCTAATAGCCTCTGAATCCCAGCAGGCTCTTGCTCTGCTTCAGCAGCAACTTGCTTTGCTTCAGCAATATCTGTTTCAGCAGTATCTTTCAAGCTAACAGGCTCTTTTTCTTGAGTAGCAGGCTCTGTTTCTTGAATAGCAGGCTCTTCATCAAACACTGGAGTTCCTTCATGAAACTGAAATTGAATCTCTTCTTCATTTTTAGAACTACCCATCCTCCCCTTTTTGGAAGAGAGACCCAAACCCTCTGCATCTGAACTTGAGGAACTAGAAACAACCAACTGAGATGTTCCTTTACCCTTTAACAATTTCACCTTCAACTCTAATTTCTCAACCCTCTTAACTAACTTGGTGTTGATCTCTGTGAAATGTTTGTTTTGACTTTCAAGAGAAGTTTGCAAGTGCTGTACTTGCTCCTTTAATTCCCTGATAGTCTGAGCATCTACACTTTGTTATGGAGGAGATTGTGGTGGTGAGTTATGATGTGATAATGATGGTGATGTTGCAGATGGTGTTTGTGTTTGTTGATGAGATGGTATTGGTACTGGTGATGGTGGTGTGACTGATGGTGCTGTTGGTGTGAGTGATGGTACTGGTGATGGATGTGGTGATGAATGATCAGGTTCTTCAGAATGTTGTGGTAACATTTCCTCAAAAAATGGTACTTCTTCTCCGTGAAAACCGATTTTCATGTTTGAAAACACCTTGTGTGTAAGTTTGGGAGTTGTAAAAGGTTTGTTTGGGGGAAGTAACAAATGTTTGGATTTGTTGATGAGGCACTGAATGAACCTTGGGTACATCAAAAACTTTGTTTCACTATCCACATTTTTAACCAATCCTTCAAAAATGTATTTTGAAAAGTTGAATTTCTTGTTTGTTGCCAGGCAAATGAGAGCTGCAGCCATGTTACCACTAAATTGCTCCCATGAGGTTTTCTTTTGGCTTAAACAATGAAGGATGGTATGAATCAAAAATCTCCATTGAGGGGTAAAATGTTTTTTAAGAAATGTAAGCTTTGTAGAAGTTACATTATACCCCATTTTTGTTAAATTTTCAAAAAATTTAGTATCAGGTAGTTGACTAATGCCATCTGAATCATCCAAACGAAGATGTCTTCTAATGGATGATTCGGTAAAAGTCAAGGTTCTACCATCCACTGTAACCATTAACTCTTGAATCCCATCCCTAAGAGTGTTAACTTTAGCAGTTTGCCAAAATTGTGAAATTTGAGATTCAAAAATAGTGGGATTCATGAGTAAAACAAACCTGACATAAGAATTGTTTAGAAAATCCACTGCTTGATGAAAAGTTTCATTGTCATCAGACTTTTCCAAAAATGCTAATTGGTTGTGACGTTTGACAAAACTTAGACGAGCCATGGTGAAAGGTTTGATGAAAATTTTGATTTCGTTGGTGGGATTTTATTGTTGTACTGGTAGAAGATGAAAGGTGAGTGTGAATTATGATAATGATTGATTATGAGAAAAATGACTTTTGACCGACTATAAGAGTTATGGATAAGTAATTGAAGAGGCGGTCAAAAAGATCTTTTATTATAATAACTATATCTTTAATTCGAGGAAAACATGAATAATTCATAAAAATACCCTTTCAAAAAACAACGGCTATCTTTTAACCTGACAGACTCAACGGCTATGTAGCAGTACCATTTTATTCTACCAGTACTAAAATTTGAACTACTAGTACCTTGTTTTGAAATAAAACTTGGCAGTCTCTTTGAAATTTTAGAAAATATCCTTTATAGTTTTTAGTAAACTACCAGCTATCAACGGATTTGATAAGTCTTTACCAAGAGCCGTTTGCTTTGGACTAGTCAGTTCGTTTAAGTTTTTGAAACTGGGTGAACTGATTACCTTATAGTTTTTAGCAAACTATCAGCTATCAACGGATTTGAGAAGTCTTTACCAAGAGCCTTTTGCTTTGGACTAGTCAGCTCTTAAAGTTTGAAAAACTTGGTGAACAGATTACCATTTCCACATCCTGATTTTGTTAGCAATCTTGAGTAACCTGAAATGGTTAGTTGTAAACCAAAAGAACAGAGTGCAAAGCACTTGTTTTATAGCATTGTTAACTTTTAAACATCAAGATGAGCAAAAACAGAGCAAATTTTGAACTAACAGTACCAATTTTGTACTGACAGTACCTTATGACTAACGAGCAGTACCATGATTAGAGGCCAGAACTTGTTTATTTATATACAAAGCACATGTTTTTCAAAGATTTATCATACCAATACCTTCTACCAGGTATTTAAACCTACCTAAATCAAAAGCTTTGGTGAGAAGGTCTGCAAAATTATTTTCAGAATCAATTTTGACAACTTGAATTAACCTTTTCTCATTGCAATCTCTTATGAAATGGTGTCTGATTTCAATGTGTTTTGTTTTTGAATGTTGAACTGGATTTTTAATGATACAAATAGTACTGCTGTTGTCAATGTAAATAATGGTGTTAAGAAAATTGTACCCATAGTCAAGCAATTGATTCTGGATCTAAAGAACTTGGCCACAACAACTTGCACTTGCAACATATTCTGCTTCAGTTGTAGAGTTGGCCACCATTGTCTGCTTCTTGCATTGCCATGATATGAGTCTGCAACCAAGAAATTGACATCCACCAGTTGTGGATTTTCTGTCTAGGGTTGCACCAGCATAGTCACTGTCTGAGTAAGCTACCAGATCAAAAGATGATTCCCTTGGATACCATAGACCCAACTTAGGCTGGCCCTTTAGGTATCTGAAGATCCTTTTGACTGCTGTGAGATGAGAAACTTTTGGATTGACTTGAAACCTTGCACATACACATACTGAGAACATGATATCTGGTCTTGATGATGTAAGGTACATTAGGGACCCAATCATTGATCTGTAGTTGTGCACATCAACATCTTCACCCTCAGCATCTTTGTGTAACCCCTTTTCTGGATCCATTGGTGTACTTGCAACCTTTGAATCTGCAAACCCAAATTTCCTTAGGATCTCAGCTACATACTTATCTTGGCTGATAAATATGCCTTCATTTGATTGTTTCACTTGGAGACCCAGAAAGAAAGTAAGTTCCCCCATGGAACTCATTTCAAACTTACTATGCATAAGTTTTTCAAACTCTACACACAATTCCTGATTTGTGGATCCAAAGATAATGTCATCAACATAAATCTGCACCAGCAAGATGTCTTTCTTGGTTCTTTTGATGAACAAAGTTGGATCAATCTTGCCTCTTTGAAATCCATTTTCCAATAAATAGAAAGCCAATGTTTCATACCATGCCCTGGGAGCTTGGTGTAGACCATAAAGAGCTTTGGTGACCTTATACACTTTGTCTGGATATTCTGCATCAATGAAGCCTGGAGGTTGAGAAACTTACACCTCTTCTTCAATAGTACCATATAAAAAAGCACTTTTGACATCCATTTGGTAGACAGTGAAGCCTATGAAAGAAGCATAGGCCAAAAATAGCCTAATTGCTTCAATTCTTGCAACTGGAGCAAAAACTTCTTCATAATCCACTCCTTCTTCTTGAGTATACCCTTGGGCCACCAATCTGGATTTGTTTTTTTTATCACTATTCCCCTTTCATCTTTCTTATTTCTGAAAACCCATTTGGTTCCAATTGCCCTGTAACCTTTGGGCAAATCAACCAGTACCCAAACCTTCTGCAGTTTGAATTGAAGTAGCTCTTCTTGCATTGCTTCAACCCAGCTTGAATCATCTAAGGCTTTTGTAATGTTTTTGGGTTCTACTTGAGAGAGAAAGCATGAAAACAGGCATATGTGGGCAACTTCATGGTTCTTTTCTTCATACACAGCTAGGACAAACCCATCTTTGTCTGAAGATAAGACTTGAGTTCTTGTTTTAACACCAGAATCAATGCTGCCAATCACATTTTCAATGGAGTGATCTTTGAGAATTCTTGTGTTGTGTGTTGTATGAACATCATAGGAAATTGGAAGGTTTCCAATCCCTATGTATTCTGGTAAGGAATCATCTGATAGAACATTTAATGGTTCAGCAGGACCAATTTGTGAACTGGCAGTACCATCATTTGAACTGGCAGTACCATCTTGTGAATTGGCAGTACCATTTTCATTTTCAGAATTTTGTTGATTCCTTTGATCTTGAGTTCCATGATCATCTTCAACACCTTCATTTGTAGAATTTGAAGGCTCTCCAAGACTTGAAGATGAATCCAATCCTGTCCAAATTAGCATCAAGATATAATCTTGATCCTCAGTTGTTTCATCATTGTCATCAAAACCTGCATTATCATTAGTATTTGTACCTGTGACAGGCACATAATTCATAGATTCTGAAAGTTCATCAATGTCAAAACACCAATCTGGTCCAGTGCCTGCAACATTTGGTAGTTTCTCTTGGAACTCTATGTGCAGGTTTTCTTCCACTAGCCTAGTGCATTTATTATACACCCTGTAGGCCTTACTTTGCAAAGAATACCCTATCATGTAGCCTTCATCAGCTTTTCCTTCAAACTTTCCTAGATGATCTTTGGTATTGAGAATAGTGACATGACATCCAAAAGGTCTCATAAAACTTAGAGATGGTGTTCTACCAAACAAAAGTTCATAAGGAGTCTTTCTATGAGGTTTAATCATAAGAACCCTATTCTGTACATAACAAGCAGTACCTACTGCTTCAGCCCAAAATGAAACAGGCAACTTAGAATCTACTAGCATTGTTCTAGCAGCCTCTATAAGTGTTCTATTTTTCCTTTCTGCTACTCCATTTTGCTGTGGGGTTCTAGCTACACTATATTCTCTTTTTATTCCTTTTTCTTTGCAAAATTCATCCATAACTCTATTCTTGAATTCTGTCCCATTATCACATCTAATTACTTTTACTTTCTTATCAATTTGGTTTTCTATCCCTGTAATGTAGGACTTAAGGATCTCACTTGTTTCATCCTTAGTTTTTAAAAAGAAAACCCAAGAGAATCTGCTGTAATCATCAGTAACTACAAGACAATATCTTTTACCATTCAAGCTATTCACAGAAGTAGGACCAAAGAGGTCCATATGAAGCATGTATAAAGCTTGAGAAATTGAGTTATGGGTCTTGGGCTTACAAGAAGCTCTATGTTGTTTGCCTTTTAGGCAATCAACACAGGTTTGGTCATTTTGAAAAATCTTTTTGGGTAAACCTCTAACCAAATCATATTTTGCAATTGTATTGATTGTTTAAAGTTTACATGACCAAGTCTTCTATGCCAAAGCATAGATTCATCCAATGAGGCTTTTGCTACTAGACAGGTTAAACTCTCTTTAGGAACAATGTTCTTTAAATCAACAATGTACATATTGTTCTTTCTAGGGATTTTAAGAAGAATCTGACTTTCATCAGGGATTTTAAAATCAGGAGAAAGTACAATGCATTCAGTGTCAGTAAAAAGAACTTTGTTCTTTGTGTCACACATTTGTGAGACACTTAAGAGATTAAACTGTAGTTCTTTCACAAAGTACACATTTTCAAAATCTAATTTACTGGTTTTAATTGTACCTTTACCAGTAATCTTTCCTTTGATTCCTCCCCCAAAGGTAACATATCCTCCATCAAATGATTTGAAGTCTGTGAGGTAAGACATGTTGCCTGTCATGTGCCTTGAACATCCACTATCTACATATCCTTGATCTGCAATATCATTTGAATGTTCCTGCACATGTATACACATATTAGTTTCCTTGGGGTACCCAAGCCATGACTGACTTGGGTTTGCCTCGTGCATCAATGTAATCAAACCTTTTTAGTACTGTTGATGCACCATTTGGTTGGAGTGGTCTCCAAATCCAACATGCTGAGGACTTAACAGCATTTTCATTTTTGACACATTTTGTGGTTTTTGGTCTGACAGTACCAAATTTGGCAGTACCATTTGGTCTAGCAGGACCATATGGTCTAGCAGAACCTTTTGGTTTTGGTATCCAGTCTTGTGTTTTATCCACAAAATTCCTTTCAATATGACTTTTCACAACTTTTGGTGTATGTTTGAAAGTATTACTTGCACCCTTAGTAGTGAATTTTGGGTAAACAGGCTCATTTGTTCTAATAGTATGATTGACTTTTGGTGTGTTAGATTTCACAGAACCTTTTCTGGGGTTTGTTGTACTTGTTTTAGACCTTGATGTACTCCCAGAAACCCAATTGTTACAATAAGCATGAGTATGATTAAAACTACCACAGTAATAGCATGCTTTATTGTACAAAACAAAGTTATCACCAAGTTGATGTGACTTAAGATTGTTTCAATTTCTCTGACTACCTCTAGGTTTGCTATTACATTTAGCACAACATTCAACTGTTTTTAGAACAACTTTAGTCTTTGTTATACTCTCTACACACTTAGGACTGATTGGTCCTACTTTGTTTCCTTTCTTAGAAACACTCTCTTTTCCATTCTCATCAGATGTACAACCTTCAATAGTTGTAACATCTGAGCTCTTATCAGTGAGCACCTTTTCTTTGGAGAGAGAAGTATTACTTGTACTCTCAAAAGGTTCACTATTTTCTACAGGTTTTACCTTTTCTAGAGGTTTATGTGTGAGTTCATGTAAACCTGATTCAGCAAGATCTAAACCTGGGGGATAAGGAATTCCTCTGTAAGGAGGTGGACATGTGTTGTATCCAATCCCAGATTTGATTTTCTTGTTCATTTGGTTCTCAACTATACTTTTAGTACAAGCAGAAGCATTTTCTAATGTTGTAACAGTTAGTTGAATATTATCTTTTGCTTGTTTCACTTTAGCAAACTCAGTTCTTAACAGGTTTATTTCAGCATCTTTAAGAAATATGTCTCTATTAAGAATAGCTTTTGTGTCAGAAAAGGTGAGTTCATTTTCTCTAAAGTGAATTATCTGTTTCTCAAGTTTGGACATACCACACTTATGATTAACTAGGTCTTGATGAGTTTTTCTTTGTTCTACTTTCAGTTCATCATAAAGTTTTCTTAAGATTTCTAGTTCTTTAAAAACTTCACAAGTAGCAGAACATTTTGTAATTTGTACCTCAGGATTGGAGAGAGCCATTAAAGCTAATTCATTTGAGGATGACTCTTCTTCAACCATAAAGCTCCAATCAAAACCCAGCCCATCAATAGCTATCATAGCTTTTGTTTCAGTGATGTCCACTTCCTTGCTTTTGTTCTCATTGTTTCCCCTGTTCTTGTTCTCAAAACCTCTTCCCTTATCACCCTGCTTCTTTGGTCTTCTACATTCTCTTGAGTAGTGACCCTTCATGTGGCAGTTGTAGCACTCCACTTTAGACTTGTCACACCCAGCAGGTTCATTGCTATTGATGACAATCTTCTTTCCAGTCCTCATCAATTATTTCTTAGCCCTCATGCTAAGAAGTGAAAGCTGCCATTTTATGTCCATTTCTTCAAGATCATCATCACTGATCTCTTGAAGATCTTCAAAGGTCAATGTGGAACCATTGTGTTGTGATGTTAGGAAAGCACAACCAATTGTTTCATCTAAAATGGTTTTGGTACTGCTGGAAGTACTGGCAGTACCAAAATTTGTGTTGGCAGTACCTTCTTCTCCACCATGAGATGACATAAATGCCATATTTCCTGAGCTTGAACTAGTAGACTTCTTTAGTTCATGCTCTACTATTTTGAAGTTGCTGTAAAGATCATTGAGACTCATGGAATCAATATCTGGTTTGTTTTTCCAGACAATGACATGCATGGCCCATTCAGAGGGTAGACTTCTAAGGAATTTGGAGTTTAAGTCTTCTTGAGATATTATCACTTCATGAATGGTTAACTGACTAGAAAGCTTTTCTAGTCTATTGAACATGCTGTCCAAAGACTCATTTGGTGTGGCTGAAAAGTTTTCAAACTGTTGTTTTAAAAGTGTTTTCTGGGTTTTCTTGGTGGCATCATTACCACCAAATCTAGCTACAATAGCTTGAAAAAGGGTTTTAGCACACTTGTATTTGTTAAAGACTAGAAGCTGGTCATTTGAAATAGACATGAGAAGCATACTCCTGGCTTTAAGATCATTTCTCTTTTGAATTCTTTCTTCAGCAGTTATTGGATTTACTTGCACAGTTGTGACAAGTGCATCATTTACTGTGGAGGTGGTGGTTGCTGGTTTAAATGAGTTTCCTTCTTCAATGATCTCCCAAAGTGCATAGTCTTAAACTTGGAAGTATTGTTCAACCCTCAGTCTCCACATTTCAAACTCATTCTGTTTGAGTAATGGAAGTTTTGCAGCCACATTGGTTTGAATGTGCTCAACATCCATTTTTGCTTTGTTTTTTTATGTCGTAAATATCAGCCTTGCTCTGATACCACTTGTGGAAGGATTCTTTATATATATAGATTTGTACAAACACTTGGATGTTAATCTCAGTAATGTGTTTAGGATATTTATGAATGAATGTGAGTTAGCACGCGGAATTTACTAAAACACACTAAAGGAACAAAGGTGATGAATAAGTAAATGAGAATGAACACAACATGAATAACACAAAATGATTCAATATTATTGATGAAATAATACGGGTGATCTAAACTATCACCAGGATTACAAGTGTAACCTTGAATCTTTGATACGTGAAAGGGTTTAAATATGAAAGTTATGCATGGGAAAGATAAGTGTGAGAACTGGGAAAGTTGTGTAAGTTGTGTCTAAGAAGGTGTCTTAAGGGTTCCTTTTATAGTATAAGGAGCCCTTATTACAAGTGGTCAAGTTGCTTAATATAATATACTAGAAGTTTATCTTATCCTAATATTACACCTTTCAAAGTAAAACACTCCATTATATCTACTGAGACTTCTGTACTACTTCTACTTAACATATAACTTTGTACAAAGACTAATAATACAAGTAAATATCTCTAATTAAAATATAGCAACTTGTCGTAAAAACTGGCAGGACCTTCTTTAACTAGCAGTACCTTCTTACCCAGAAGGTATTGTTAGTATATCTTCAACATTAGCAAAAGGCTCTTCTGGCAGACTCTTGACTTTGTGCATTTTATTCCCAATAAAACCTCCTTAATTAGTGGCAGCATATGAAGAGATCCGTGGGTTACAAACCTCCTTAATGGGGGTTAATAGCTGTCTGCATACCTGCATATGAAGAGACATGTGGGTTACAAACCTCCTTAATGAAGGTTAGATGAAGTGCAAGGGTTACCGAAATTGATTACATGGTATTTAGTATAGAATTAGAAGTTGGCTAGATGAAGTGTAAGGGTTTCTGGAATTGATTACACGGTATTTAATATAGAATTAAAAGTTGGTTAGATGAAGTGCAAGGGTTGCATGAATAATTTATGATTTAACCTAATCCATGCCTTTATAAACTGGTCAAAATCACATGCACAAACACAAAAGTTCGAATCTTCATTCTTGATTTTCAAAAGTTCAAATCTTCATTCCTGATTGCTTATATATTTTTGTGTTTTGGTTGATCTGTGCAGGTGATTCGTGACGATCTTTGACACAAAAGTTCGAATCTTCATTCTTGATTTTCAAAAGTTCAAATCTTCATTCATGATTTTCTTCTTTTTTTCGTGTAATGGTTATACAGCATATGAAGCGTTTTGATTCGTCCACATGTCTATAAATTGTTGCAGGGTACACATATTTCATAAGTTATCTGGTCTATCTTCTTTTCTATTAGTCTTATGGATTTAAAACAAGATTCTTAGCTTGAGAAAGGTAGGCATTGTTATCGTTTCAATTGCTTTTGCTTCTTCCATTAATATATATTTGTGTTAGATCTTTTCCTGTTTCTTATGCTTCTGATTTATGTATGTATGTATGTATGTATGTATGTATGTATGTATGTATGTATGTATGTATGTTTTTATTTATTTATTTATTTATTTAGTTATTTTGTGTGTGTGTGTGTGTGTGTGCAGGCTGCAAGATGATTAGTTAATCATGAAGGATAATATAATATTTGCATGAGTTGCATGAAAGAGCTTCATGAGCCGATTTTCAACAAACAATAATCTCATTCATACACACGAGATGTGCCACAATTAAGCAGTATAAAATATGCATGGGGATATATGAGGTCAAAAATTGTTGTTTTTTTACAAAGGTGAATACTTTATATGTATGACATGAATCTTTATATATTAGATTACACTAACTCTTAACATGTGGTATTGATAGGAAGATGTTGGAGTATTACACAACAAAGATCAAAATTTAGCGTGGTTTTATTTCATCAGTAAGAAGATCACATTTATCTCAAGTATAATTTTGAAGTGCGACAAATAAGAAAGAGGATTAGTTAATAATGAAGGATGAATCTTCATGTGTTATCTTCATGTAGTTTCTTATGAGATAGATCATTTATTATTCATTGCAATGTTTCCCTCTCCCATTCTATTAGTGATTTTCATATTGAATTATTTTGTATTCTTTCCAAGACAAATATATTTATGTGCTACGTTGATTCTCTTAAACAATCTAATACATTTCAAGATTTATGCAAGTATCTATAGTTTACGTAAATTATTTAGTATTTAGAACAAAGTTTGACTTGCTGGACAACTTAATTATGCATGAGAATGGACCTAACTCAAACCTATTTGTAAGTATTTAATGAATTTCAAGATTTATGCAAGTATTATGTAAAGCAACATTTAAATAGTTAAATGATACTATTTAGCTTGATTAGTTTTTGTAAGTAATTGCTTTTAAATGCTCTTTGAGAAATATTAGAATGAATTTATTGTGTGCAATTGAATTATTATTGAAAAGAATAAGTCCGCGCATCGCAAAGTGTTTTCTTTTTCTATATGTAGAATAGAATCATTAGTCAGAAACCAATATTTACGCCCATTAAATGAGTTTGACATAATAGCAAAATACGACATATTAAAAATATCACATTGAGTAGTAAATAGAAATGAAAAAATACATAATTTTGACTTAAAGTTGTTTGTAAATTATAATATCAAATAAAAAAAGTTGAGTTTTAAACATAAGCAAAAGTTCAAACTTTTATTGAAAAACAAAACCGTTGCATTTAATGTGCAGTATATACAACATCGAGATGGAAATGCAAGGCTTACCGGAATTTATCACATGATATTTAATAATTAGTATTGAATTAAAAGTCGGTTATGGATTGAGATGAAGTTGAAAAGGTTGCAAGAATAATTGATGATTTAACCTAATGCAATATATATAGATATATGTATTATGTTAATGCATTTTCATATACAAGTAATTTATGTGTGTTTTCTATTGATGTAGCTCACATGTGTGAATTGATTCAAGAAAATGTGCACGAGCATGTATATAAAGCAACATTTAAATGGTTAAATGATATTTTTTAGCGTGATTAGTTTATGTAAGCATGCAACTTGAATAATGAATATAATATAAAAAGTACATAATTTTTGCTCAAACCTATTTGTAAATTAAAAAATTGAGTTTAAGATATAATAGTGGAGTCCAAAGGTTTCAAGAATTATTAATAGTGTGTTAATTAATGTTCATTTGGTTAGCTATTTAGAATTGAATTTATTGATAAAATTTATTAATATTAGTTAGACTTCAATGTTACTTTTCAATAAAATTAGTTGTACAATAAAATGAGTTTAACTTACAAACTTAATAAAGAAAATATTTAACGCAAATTAAACTATGACCAATTAGATAGACCCCATGTGCTTCATATTACCATGCAAAAACCATCTAATGGACAAGTATTATAGGGTTAAGTAATAGACCAAAAGAAACAAAACCATTTTTTTATCATGCAAATAAGTAATAGGCCAAAAGAAACAAAGCCATCACAACTTAATAACCAAAAGCCTATTTATAAAATATAACACCACAAAACCAAAATAAAATCAAACACTTTTTAATTTTTATACAAGAAAGTCAAAACGTTTCATAGTCCTCTAATTGAATGTGGAGGCATCAAGATTGCATAGAGTACAAGATAGCTAATGCTCGAAATTCAATGCAACCTCATAATAACTATACAATCATGAAAGGAGATGAACTGCAAGGGTTGCCCGAATTCATCACATGTCATTTAGTATAGAATTAAAAGTCGGTTAGATGAAGTGCAAGGGTTGCAAAAGGTTATAAGAATAATTAATAATTTAACCTCATTCATGCCTATATAAACCGGCCATAATCACATTTAGTATATACATTTGAAGATGATTCACACATCTTTTAGATATTTGATTGTTGGTATCGGTATGTAAATTCTCTTTTGCAACATTTTGGAGATGATTCACACATCTTTTAGATCTATATAATTAACTTGGTCTTCTTTTTTCTTATTTTAGTTATCATACGCAGGTACCATGAAAATCACACAAGATCATGCATGCTCAGATAAATGGAACCAAAGATTGGGATACCAATTATTTTCTTTGTTTCTTACATATTTAGGTGATTGTTATAGATACGCATATATATAGATATATGTATTATGTTAATGCATTTTCATATACAAGTAATTTATGTGCGTTTTCTATTGATGTAGCTAACATGTGCGAATTGATTCAAGAAAATGTGCACGAGCATGTATGTAAAGCAACATTTAAATCGATAAATGATACTTTTTAGCTGATGAGGCGAAAAATGAACCACTTTTAGGGGGTCATTTAAGCCCGGAATTGAATTTATTTGATCAAATATTGCCCTAAATCGTTCCTTTTGTGATTTTAGGTACTTTGGGAGAGAAATCTGGAAAAGGAAGCAATTCAGACGTTTTTGGAGCATAAAAGTGAAGAAAACGCCAAAGTCTTAATTTTCCTTGCTGGGAACAGTAGGTGACGGCGTCAAGAAGGAATTTCTGACGGCGTCAAGAGTAATTTCCATGACGACCCAGTACAGAATTGATGGCGTCACGAAGTAGGGCGTCAAGAGTAAAATCTATGATGGCCTGGAAATGCTAACACATGACGGCATCAAAAGTAGATCAAGGCAGTCCGAGAATTATTTTGGCGGCGAGGTGACGGCGTCACAAGATTTGTCTTGACGCCGTCAGACCCTATTTCCTATATATAGTTTTCTAATTTTCACATTAAAAGAGAGAAGTTTTGGAGAAACCCTAAGTACGAACTTGGTGCGAATTTTACAGGTTTTTCAAGGGTTCCAAGCCCTTGATACCTTTCATGTGTAATTGAGATATGTATTCTTTTAATTCAATCAATATGTCTATGTGTTGGTTGTCTATATCTTGTTCTTGTCTTAATTCCATCATGCTAGGCTAGATCTATCTTGTGTTTGCTTGGATCTAATGAAACCTAGATGTTAATTATGTGTTGATTACTTGTTTATAGTTGTATTGGGTGAATGAATTCGATGTTAGGCTTAAGAAAACTGGCAGATCTCCAAATGGTAACATGCTTGAACGTCTTAGAAAACATGAACTGATGTGCACTAGGTTTTATTGGTTGTATTTAATGCATGAGCCACTGTTTATAATCCCTATGGTTGTGCTGGGCATGGCATAGGAGGAGATAAGAGCTCATAGGATTGGGGAGTTAAGTGCGCCACCCCATGAATGGTATTAAGGAATACAGTCCGTCATCCACGCAACTATAACAAGTAATTAACGTGTAAAAGATATCTAGGGAGTAGTGAAATCTAAGTAAACACAACTTCTCCACTTATTGCTCACAACCTTAGTTAAATTAGTTTATTTTCATTTCTAGTATTTTATTTTGATTGCATCTTTAGTATTAGGTTAGTTGACTAGCAACTAATTCCGCCCAAATCCTTCAAACCCGAGATTTTTTACTTGCTTTCTAAAAAATATAAAAAAACACAAAAAGAATCATCCCTCACCTTTAGAACTAGTATTTAGGTTTTCTAATCCTAGCGACACTATTCCTAGCTGAACGATCAATCCCCCGATACTTGTCACTATACTATACTACAACGATCAGGTACACTGCCTGGTGGGGGTTGTAAGCTTCTCAAGATCTCTTGAGAGGTAAAGCCTGGTGCGATTCCTACGTATCAAGTTTTTGACGCCGAAGCCCGGGGAAATAGTTATTGTCTAGGTTAGAATCTCTTTTTATTAGGTCTACTTGCTAGATTCCTTTCTAGTAAGATTTTATTTTAATTTTTAGGTTTTCTTTAGTCTATCTTATTTCTTTGTGCTTTTGTTCGTAACTCTTCACCACCCGACATCATGGACGATGGGAACATCCTTGAACCCGTCATCCCACCACAACAAAACCCACCACTAGAACCTCTTAGGCCTCGAACCTTAGGAGAGTATTCCCGACCTAGCCACCAAGGCTACCGAAACACCATTGAGCTCACCGGAGCCAATGTGACCCCATTGCGATCCGACACCATCCGGTTGGTGCAAAGCGGATGTGCATTCCATGGACTTCGTTCCGAAGATCCAAACCAACATCTTAAGGACTTCCTCAAAATCGTAGATTCCATAGACCTAGGTGTTGAAACTAGAGAGACAACCCGGTTACGCCTATTCTAATTCTCTCTACGAGATCAAGGTAGTCAATGGCTTGAGCGTTTACCAGCGGGATCCATCACCACATGGGATGATCTCACCACTCGTTTCCTTGCTCAATTTTTTCCATTGGGGAGAACTACTAAGCTTAGAAATGACATCTTGATGTTCCAACAGCGTCGAAATGAAACCTTTTACGAAGCACGGACTCGATATAAAGACTTGCTCCGAAAAGTCCCTCATCATGGCATCGAACCATGGCTCCAGATTCAAATCTTTTACGATAAAGTTGACTATCAAACAAGGAGAGCCATTGATTACGCAGCCAAGGGCAGGCTAAATAGACTTAGCATTGACGAGTGCTGGAAAGTTCTTGAGGGGTTGGCACAATACGAAGAAGAAGGATGGGAGGACCCGATGTTTCCAAGCAAGGGAAAACTTGACTTCGCACACGCCACACAAGAACAGTTATTAGGAAGCATCGAGATGCAGGTAAAAGAATTGATGAGTATTGAGAAACCTGCTGCTAAACCCATGTGGAACCTTAATTTACGTAGGAATGCGGTTATCGACCACAATTTTCCTGAACGTTCACGACAAGAGGAATTTGAAGGGATAATGGTAAACTTCATGGATAATCAGGAAAAACAAATCCAGCACCTAGAAGCACGCATGGAAAGCACTCATAAAGCTTTTATGAATTTAGCAGACCAATTCATATCAAAGGTCAAAGAAAAGATCAAAGAAAATTCCGTCTCTAGAAAAATCGAAAAAGTCTTTAAGGTTTCAACCCCTTTGTCGTTTGACCAAGAGGATAGCGAGAAATTTTCCCCAAGTGCTTCACCATTAACTACCTCCCGTTCTTGTGAGCATCCCTAGAAAGAGAAGAATTCGCAATTCCATAACATTTTCGTTGGATGTTTGCGAACCACATCCCAAACTTATGCAAGAGACGTTCTTTTGGTTTTAAACCCGGTGTGAAGAGGTTGTACCTCAAAAACACCACTGATTTGAAACCCTCTATGGAACAACATCTCTTTGTACACACCGGTGACCTGTGCGAAGGTTACAACTTAGCTAAAACATCACCCAACCTCTCCTACAACCTCACCTCTTTCCGTAGAAGTAATGAAACATTCGACCCTGGTGGACTTCACTAACGGAATAGCTACTCATGGTTTTACTTATGTTTAGCTATTCACACAAAGTGCAGGGACTAAATATGGAATTACTCCATTTCTCACCTCACACGGGCATCTGACAGCGTCAGATAATAACTCTTGACGCCGTCACCTCGCTAAATCAGCAATATTAACCCAAAACCAATCACTTTCAACCCATACCCCACAAATCTCACCCAAAGTGCTGCTACTACTCCGAATCTCCACCCTTCAATTCGACGTCTTCCGCAGCCAATATTCACTTGGTAAGTGATTTTTCTTCATTCTTTTTCGATCAATTATCCTTAGGATCAATCAATTTGGAAAACCCCTTTCGCCCGAAACCCCATTCTTGACCCATCATTGACAAATCGTAATGCCATCCATTTGGTGATTTGTAAACATGGGGTTACCCATTGATTATGTTATCCCACTCGAATCATGCATTAGTTTAGGGAAAGCCACTCATGCCATGGATTTTTTGACCCCCCACCCATGTTTTCTGATTAAAGGAGCATTTGGGTAATGGGTTAAGAGTTTGAAAATTGATTTTTCCCTCGCATTTGCATGATTCAGATTCTGCTAAGTCTGACGGCGTCAGGACTACTCCTGACGGCGTCAGATGTGTCTGACAGCAAGAAAATCATTGAAATTCTCGTTCTAATCGCTTCCGTTCACTCTACCTTTTTCCAGGAAAATGAGCAAGAGATCTCGTCAACATCGGGGCAGTTCCTCTAGGTCCCAAAGAGTTAATTATGGAGAATTGGTCCATAGTTGGGGGGAGTTTGACACTGTTGGCGCCACCACCAAGTATGCGGAACTTTGTAACCACTATATTGATGCTGGGGCTGTGGTTGATTGGGAGTTTCTTAGGTCCCAAGGGTTGGAAGCTGCGTTTTTGGAGAGGATCCACACTGATGGGTTTGCGGGTCCTCAATGGGAGAGGTTGTTTAGGATTAGGGAGACGGTGTATAGTGAGTTGGTGAGGGAGTTCTTTGCGACTTTCCATTTTGATCAGGCTGAGGCTAGGACGGATGTGGGGGGCACCACTATCTATTTTAGGCTAGGAGGGGAAGTGCGGTCATGTTCGGTCACTGAGTTTGGTTGGAGAGTTGGGTTGTATACTAGGGAGGAGGCGGTTGATGGAGGTTTTATGCAGAGGTTGTTGCATGGGGAGACTCAGAGGAGTGAGATGAGGTGTGTCACTTTTTGGCCGACCATAGGGGACGGGGTTTACACCTCGACTACTGGGGCAGCATCCATCAGGGACCCCATAGTTAGGTTGGTCCACAGGTGCATTACATACAGCCTGTCAGGACGTCATGGCACCACTCACCGTGTCACTGCTTCAGATCTCTTCTACCTGTACACCATCTTTTCAGCGGATGTCGACTGCAACATCCCATTTTGGGTGGCTAGTTATTTGAGGACCAGTGTGGGTGAGAGGGATATCGACAAGGTGTATGGGGGGATGTTCGTGACCCGGTTGGCTCGTTCCTATGATCTTCTTACTCCTCCAATCATGGGGTACTTGAGCGACTGTGGGGCCTGTAGGGTAGTGAGGGCTAAATCCCTTAGGCAGATGAGCATCGTGATGCTAGAGAGGAATGAGACCTATAACTGGTATGAGGCAGGGGGGCCTGATGATGAGGAGGATCCTGATGATGAGGTAGGGCCCCAGCAGCATCAGCTCCAGGGTTATGAGGAGGGGACAGCTGACTACTACCGACACATGAGTCGGGGAGACTGGCAGGCACACCAGGGTGCTTAGATGGGTCAGGTGGACGCATGGCGGACCACCACTGACCAGTGCTTTAATTGGATGTATGATCACACGATCCACCAGATGCAGCACCTCTCCACCCGAGATCAGCTTGAGCCTCACCTGCAGATTGACCCATTCCCCGGCCGTGAGACTGACTACCCTCCCTACGGGTACACCGGACACCTCCCTCCTGGCTATGACTACCTTTTCGGTCCTCCTCCCCAGTGATCTTTCTTGATATCTGTTATTTGTGAACAATTTATTTATGGTCATGTAATTCAAAACAATTGATGCTGTAATAGTTTAGGATTCGGCCTCTGTTGGCCTTGAATAATTTTATTTTCATGTTTATTTTTACTTGAAATAATTGAATGTGCTTGTGTTGACGTTCTTCATGTTTTGTGTGATTTTATTTTTGTTTGTTTGTTATTTGCTTCCGTATGCATGCTTTATTTTTATTGTTGGTAGATCATGTTTCTAAACTAAATAGTGGAAATACTTTACTTTGTTGTTTTGGCCTAGTCTTAACTCCACCCAAAAGTATTTTTGCAAAAGATAAGTGTAAAGGGAAACCCCAAATATGTTTTTAAGAAACAAACCGATCATGATTCTCCACAATATTAAATGAACATGTATATTCGTATTTGTTAGAGTCAAATGCTTGTATTGAGTCATAATGAAGTTTTGCAGGATTTTCCAGGAAGTAGGACCAAGTTTTTCCAGAAATTTTCTGGAAACTTAACATAAGAATTTCTGCAGGTCACTTCTGACGGCGTCACGAGTTAACTCTTGACGGCGTCACGTGTAAAAATCTGGAAATTTTACCAGTTTTGTTTTTCTAACGGAGTCTTATGGTTTTCGTGAATTATTAAGTTTTATAATCTCCAGGAAATCTGCAAACTTCATTCCACAAGCATTATATCTTATTTTGTTTTCTAGGATTTAGTAACTTATATAGGATGCCGCCGATTTTACGCGAGGTTGTTTTGTCTATTTTCTCAGGATTTACAGGTTATGTATGACAAGAAGATGATTTATATTCTGGAAGGGAAGCTTTGATTGTTCATTTTCTTGGAGGAATATTTAACCTGACCACCTTATTATCCATACCGAGCGAATTAGGGGAGTATTTGATTTCATTCTTTTTACTTTTTAACTTTTACATTCTTTACTTGAACATTGGGGACAATGTTCATCTTAAGTGTAAGGGGAGGGTAAAAAGATGATACCTTACATATGCACTTTCGCTTGAGTTTGTTTTGTTTGATGGTAGATGTGTAATAAAACTAGGAGAAATACTTGTTAGTGTAATTTTAGCGCCAAATTTAAAATTTTTTACAACATTTAGGAGTGAAACTTTAGCCATAGTAAGCGTCTCATGGATAGGAGATTGTATGACTAGCACATAACCATATATTCAGAAAAATTTTCCACCCAAATATGTGAGGTTCGCCTTTAGATTTGATAGAAAAAGCATTTATTATTAGTGCTTATGAGTGTACCGGTAGCATTTAGATTCTAGAACTTGCGTTAGTGATGCATCCCGAGACCGCTAGTGAGACTACATTCGTGTGGTAGGATTTACTACATGATAAGAGGCATTAGGATCACCCTTGTGTTACACCCGTATCATAATTACTTGACCATTTAAGTCATATTACTTGGCTAGTTAAGTCAACTAATTTTTCCCACACCCTTAGCGCTGTATTTATTTTTAGTACACGAAACCCCTAGTACACCCCTCCGAGCCTATCTTTTCGTTTCTAACTTTAAGCATTTTACTTAAAGGAAGAATTTGTTACACCCCACTTAAATGTACAACCAAATCACCTTAGCCTTCCGTGTATGCGCTCATCTTTAGTGCATTATTGTTGTTTATTAAACCCTAAGTTAACTTTCTAATTGATTACATGGTTGCTAAGTCGAGTTATATCCTTGTACATATTGTTTTGGGATGATTGGGACTCATGGGTAAGTACTTATTTTATGGAGTAATGGGGAAGAGCATCATATATTACCCCCATATGTACGTTAATCTTAAAAGTACTCCAAGCGTTTTGATTTTCTTAATTCGAGTCATTAGATTAGTTTATTGTAAAGTATGTAAAAATTCAAGTGTAAGGGAAATATTCATTCTCTATGATGTATTATTTTGGATGGTAGGGTAAGAGTGTATGCAAAAAAAAAAAAAAAAAAAAAAAAAAATCGAAAAAAAGGAAAAAGAAAGAAAAAAAAATATATAGAAAAACAAAAGAAGAAGAAAAACATACGGACTACCGTCCCTTTTCATTCTATGTTCATTTTGTGTTTTTGTTATTTTTCATTTATTAGCTTAAGTCGAGTCTAGTCTTGGCTTAGCAACGCGATATTGTACATGTAATTAACCAAGATTGTTAACTCGCCACCAGTAAAATTTATGACGGCCTGGAAATGCTAACACATGACGGCGTCAAAAGTAGATCAAGGCAGTCCGAGAATTATTTTGGAGGCGAGGTGACGGCGTCACAAGATTTGTCTTGACGCCGTCAGACTCTATTTCCTATATATAGTTTTCTAATTTTCTCATTAAAAAGAGAGAAGTTTTGGAGAAACCCTAAGTACGAACTTGGTGCGAATTTTACAGGTTTTTCAAGGGTTCTAAGCCCTTGATACCTTTCATGTGTAATTGAGATAAGTATTCTTTTAATTCAATCAATATGTCTATGTGTTGGTTGTCTATATCTTGTTCTTTTCTTAATTCCATCATGCTAGGCTAGATCTATCTTGTGTTTGCTTGGATCTAATGAAACCTAGATGTTAATTATGTGTTGATTACTTGTTTATAGTTGTATTGGGTGAATGAATTCGATGTTAGGCTTAAGAAAACTGGCAGATCTCCAAATGGTAACATGCTTGAACGTCTTAGGAAACATGAACTGATGTGCACTAGGTTTTATTGGTTGTATTTAATGCATGAGCCACTGTTTATAATCCCTATGGTTGTGCTGGGCATGTCATAGGAGGAGATAAGAGCTCATAGGATTGAGGAGTTAAGTGCGCCACCCCATGAATGGTATTAAGGAATACAATCCGTCATCCACGCAACTATAACAAGTAATTAACGTGTAAAATATATCTAGAGAGTAGTGAAATCTAAGTAAACACAACTTCACCACTTATTGCTCACAACCTTAGTTAAATTAGTTTATTTTCATTTCTAGTATTTTATTTTGATTGCATCTTTAGTATTGGGTTGGTTGACTAGCAACTAATTCCGCCCAAATCCTTCAAACCCGAGATTTTTACTTGCTTTCTAAAAAATATAAAAAAAACACAAAAAGAATCATCCCTCACCTTTTGAACTAGTATTTAGGTTTTCTAATCCTAGCGACATGATGAGGCTAAAAATGAGCCACTTTTAGGGGGTCATTTAAGTCCGGAATTGACTTTATTTGATCAAATATTGCCCTAAATCGTTCCTTTTGTGATTTTAGGTACTTTGGGAGTGAAATCTGGAAAAGGAAGGAATTCGGACGTTTTTGGAGCATAAAAGTGAAGAAAACGCCAAAGTCTTAATTTTCCTTGCTGGGAACAGTAGGTGACGGCGTCACAAGTTTGGTCTTGACGCCGTCAGACCCCTTTTGCTATATATAGTTTTCTAATTCACATTAAAAAGAGAGAAGTTTTGGAGAAACCCTAAGTACGAACTTGGTGCGAATTTTACAGGTTTTTCAAGGGTTCTAAGCCCTTGATACCTTTCATGTGTAATTAAGATAAGTGTTCTTTTAATTCAATCAATATGTCTCTGTGTTGGTTGTCTATATCTTGTTCTTGTCTTAATTCCATCATGCTACGCTAGATCTATCTTGTGTTTGCTTAGATCTAATGAAACCTAGATGTTAATTATGTGTTGATTACTTGTTTATAATTGTATTGGATGAATGAATTTGATGTTAGGCTTAAGAAAACTGGCAGATCTCCAATTGGTAACATGCTTGAACGTCTTAAGAAACATGAACCAATGTGCACTAGGTCTTTATTGGTTGTATTTAATGCATGAGCCACTGTTTATAATCCCTATGGTTGTGCTGGGCATGGTATAGGAGGAGATAAGAGCTCATAGAATTGGGGAGTTAAGTGCGCCACCCCATGAATGATATTAAGGAATACGATCCGTCATCCATGCAACTATAACAAGTAATTAACGTGTAAAAGATGTCTAGGGAGTAGTGAAATCTAAGTAAACACATTTTCTCCACTTATTGCTCACAACCTTAGTATAATTTAGTTTATTTTCATTTCTAGTATTTTATTTTGATTGCATCTTTAGTATTGGGTTAGTTGACTAGCAACTAATTCCGCCCAAATCCTTCAAACCCGAGATTTTAACTTGCTTTCTAAAAAATATAAAAATACAAAAATAATCATCCTTCACCTTTAGAACTAGTATTTAGGTTTTCTAATCCTAGCGACACTATTCCTAGCTGAACGATCAATCCCCCGGTACTTGTCACTATACTATACTACAACGATCAGGTACACTGCCTGGTGGGGATTGTAAGCTTCTCAAGATCCCTTGAGAGGTAAAGCCTTGTGCGATTCCCACGTATCAAGTTTTTGGCACCGCAGCCCGGGGAATAGTTATTGTCTAGGTTAGAATTTCTTTTTATTAGGTCTACTTGCTAGATTCCTTTCTAGTAAGATTTTATTTTTATTTTTAGGTTTTCTTTAGTCTATCTTATTTTGTTTGTGTCTTTGTTCGTAACCACCCAACATCATGGACAACGGGAACATCTTTGAACCCGTCATCCCACCACAACAAAACCCACCATTAGAACCCCTTAGGCCCCGAACCTTAGGAGAGTATTCCCGACCTAGCCACCAAGGCTACCGAAACACCATTGAGCTCACCGGAGCCAATGTGACCCCCTTACGATCCGACACCATCTGGTTGGTGCAAAGCAGATGTGCATTCCATGGACTTCGTTCCGAAGATCCAAACCAACATCTTAAGGACTTCCTCAAAATCGTAGATTCCATAGACTTAGGTGTTGAAACTAGAGAGACAACCCGATTACGCCTATTCCAATTCTCTCTACGGGATCAAGCTAGTCAATGGCTTGAGCGTTTACCCGCGGGATCCATCACCACATGGGATGATCTCACCACTCGTTTCCTTGCTCAATTTTTCCCACCGGGGAGAACTACTAAGCTTATAAATGACATCTTGATGTTCCAACAACGTCAAAATGAATCTCTTTATGAAGCATGGACTCGTTTCAAGGACTTACTCCAAAAAGTCCCTCATCATGGCATAGATCTTTGGCTCCAAGTCCAAATTTTTTATGACCATATCAACATCTCCACGAGGCGAGCCATTGACCAATCGGCCGGTGGTAAGCTACGTGATCTTAGTGCAGAACAATCATGGGAACTCATAGAAGATCTTGCTCTCTATGACAACGAAAGTTGGAATGATCCCCTTGACTTGAACAAAATGGTCAAGGCAATATCTTTGCCTTCGAACAATTCTAGCACTCCCAACCGTAGGATCATGGAACTTGAAGGTCGAGTCAAGTCTCTCATGAAATCTTACGAAGCTCAAAAATCCTCAAGCCAAGTAAGCAGAATCGCTTCTACATGCAAATTATGTAATGGCCCTCACGAGACTCATAACTGCATGGAGCTTCCAAAACGTGCTTATAACGAATTCACGTCGTCGCGCGTGGGTCAAGGTCCTCGAACTTCTGATGAAGCCTATGATGCATGGAAGGATAAACCTAATTTCAGAGGATACCAAACGCGGAGCGTATCTTTCAATGACTCCTCACCACTCACTTGGTCCGAGCATTTTCCATCACAAGGCATTCCTAGGCAAAGCTGTGAAGATGCTCAAAAAAAATTCATTCTATCTCAAGAGTTACAGCTTTCTACGCTCGAGGCTAAATTTAGACAACAGCAGGCTGATATGAACAACAAGATTTGTAATCTGTTAACCGCTATCAAAGAGCATGTTTTTAATAAACCCATTCACGTTGATGAGGTTAAGTCTGTTACCGTCATGAGTCCACCAACATCCCCTGTGAAAATAAAAAGTCCTAGCAAGTTATTCAAACATCTATCCCCTAAAGGAAAAGAACCTGTCAACCCCCTAGGACCAATCCATTTAGTAAACACCATCACCCACGATATCTGCTTCTACACCCAACCCAACCCAACAACAAACTAACGAATTCGGTCATACAGCTAAAGATGAGACCTTAAGGGTAGACCACGATTCGGCCAGAAAACCTACCAACTCATCCGAGCAGTACACCGCGCGAGAATCTGGTAAATCGAATGAGGGGAATGAAAGATCGGAAGAGCATGAGAAAAATCCAACCATTTTGGGAGAATCTGTTGTAGAGGAACCCGAAGAAAAAATAGAGGATGTTACTAGTGGGAGTAGCAATAGGACTAAGGAAAGCGACCCTAAAGTTTTCAAGATCTCCTGCACCATTAAGGAAAAGCTCTTAATCGATAGTCATATAGATCCTAGCTTCCCAGTCAACATAATCCCCCTTTCCTTATACCACGAAGCCTTCCCAGAACGCATTGCGTGCGAGAGAGTAATGAAAAATTTATCGATCAGGATTGGAGGGCTTGTTTACAATACCGACCTCACCGTGGTCGATAACATGGACCCTCTCGCCAATCAAACATTAACCAACCTTGTTCTTGGGAAACCATTTATCAATGAATCGGGAGTGATCCTTGATGAGAAAGATGGTAGTGCATTATTCACCAATGGTGTTAAGAAGGTAATTTTTCGTAGGGGTAATGAGGAGGTGTACGAGTATCGTCCTTCCCTTGAGGGGAATCTATATGGGTCAAAGGATGGAGAGTCGGGGAGGATAAGACGGCGTGATCCGAACAATCTCAAAATCCCCTGCATGATCGGTCATAAGTACTTCGATAACATCTACATTAACGTATTCCTGCCGAAGAACTTTATGTCCTTATTCCATTATAACAATATCTGCAGATGGGGAATGATTTACAAGGGAGAGAAAGTGGTTGGTAAGGATCATGAAATCCAGGTGTTTGTAGGGAATATGGCATTTACTATGGAATTTACGATTGTAGACAACATCGAAGACTATAGTTTTTTAACCGAAGAAATGCTCGTGAAAGTATGTTCCCCGGGTCGTTATGTCCCAACGAAGGTAAGACGGTGATTGAGTCGGCTTGAGTCGCGTGATTGTGAAGTGAATGGGGTTTTAAAAGAGATATTTTGGTTGGTTTTAGATTACATTACTAAAAGGATTTAAAACGCAGTTTAAGTAAAAATAAACAATAAAACGACGCAAAGTAAAAACAAACAACTAAAACAAGCATTGGATAAAATAACTAAAGAAAACGAGATTTAAAACACGAAAAGAAATTAAGACGGGAAAAGACTATAAAAACAATATGTTTGCTAAGCGACGTGAATAAGTTCATCAAGTGTGGGTCAAGGATTGACGACGAATTATTTTCCTTAAACAAGACTATTTTCTCACAACGTTGGTTTATTTTGAAAATAATCCTTTAAAAAGAAAATAATTACTAGATGTGTTATTTGATTATTCTCCGGCTTTTGCCCTTCAAATAATAAAACTACAAATCTAATTAATCATAACGATTATTAATCACGACCCCTTTTAATCCACACTTAACTCACAAACTTGTGCCACCAAGCAAACACTAAAAATAAACTACTCGAAACTCATATTAATAAAATAAAGTTACTTGATAAAATAAAAAAGACTCGATAAAAGAAACAAAATAGATAAGCCAAAATAAAATTCGGCAGAGTTTCGCCTAAGCATAAAGCATAAAAGAACCTCACTCGATAAACGATGAGGTAATGATTATCTAACTTGATAATCTTGGCTAACTCGCCAAAAGAAATGAAACTCGGTATGTTCAAGTGACACCTAACTCGGTATGTAAAATTGACACCTAACTCGGTATGTTAAGTTGACACCTAACTCTATATGTAAAGTGACACCTAACTCGGTATGTTAAAGTTGCACCTAACTCTATATGTAAAGTGGCACCTAACTCTATATGTAAAAGTTGCACCTAACTCGATATGTAAAAGTGGCACCTAACTCTATATGTAAAAGTTGCACCTAACTCGATAACAATTTTTGGTCCCTAACTCGATAACAATTTTTTATGCACCTAACTCGATATGTAAAAGTTGGCACCTAACTCTATAACAATTTTGGTCCCTAACTCGATAACTTTTTTAAATTCTAACTCGATAAAATACATAACAAAACACCATTTTGATCCAAAATAAAGCCTAAAAATTAATGTTTTTCACCAAATCCAAACTTTAAATCCCACCAATAAAAACAAGATTTTAACAACTAAAAATTAAAGATTTTTAGAAATATAAAGCTAGAGAGAGAAAGTAAAATAAAACTTAACATTAATTCATTATACTACTCCTATACTAAGAGGACCAACCCTCAACAACCAACCTCTCAAAGTTGGTGTTTAAGGGGTATTTATAGGCTAGGGGCTAGGGCTTCTCTAATCTTTGAGTTTGTTGCATAATTAGCCCCTAGACTTTTACAAAACATGAAAAACTAGTTAAAACATGTTAAAAATGCTACAAATGCAACTAAATACTACACGTAACGATCTAGTAACTTGGAGGAATTTAGTTGACTTTTCTTCCAAAGTTCTTCAAAGGACCAAAGTTGACAACTTGCTGAAACTTGGAGGGCCATTATTGTAAAGGTCTTCATATTTCAACTAAGAGTCTCTTTTGTTTTTTTCTCTGAATCTCTAAGGATTACTTTTGTCATTTTGGGCTTTTCTTGGCTAAATTTCTTCTTCGGCTTCGGCTATTGACCTTTTTCCATTCTCGTGCTCGTTTTTGTCGGTTTTAGCTTTGTTTTTGTTCATTTTTCACATATCCGTACCTGCACATACACAAATACAAAAACACACATTCTCTTGGCATATTTGGTTAGTATTTGATGTATTTGGTCTGATTTTAGGTCTAAAAAGGATGTGTGAATAAGCACTCATCAAAATCCCCAGACTAAGGTATTGCCGTGCCCTCACGCAATGTCATCACCTCACGCTTAAGAGATAAATAATTTCAAAACCTCTCTTTACTGACGTTGTAAAGTAGCAATGATGTTCAAAAGAGATATTAAAATCATTTATTCTGAAAAACGCTCCGTTTTCCGATTTTCATGAATAACAAATACAACTACTATTTTTGTACTTTTTCATTTATATATGTGACGGTTTGCCTTGACTTTCATTATCAATTCTTATCTGTTGATAACTTTCAGGGTCAACGAGTAGAAACACTTCTCACAGAGAAGAGACCGTACGGATAAAAATTGTCATCCTTGATTTTTCACAAGCTCCCAAACTAAGCGTAAAATCAAGATCATTGTTTATCAGAAGTTAGATGCTAACACTGCCCACAAAAGTTACTTGTGTATTACCTCTTGTCCCCTGGTCCTAAGTTTTTTATCTAAAGATTTTAATTTGTGAGAAATGAATTGCTTCATATTTTCTCGTTTCGATATTTGTTAGTCCGATAGTGATACCTAAGTTAAAACGATAAGTAGTTATTCATTTTCTCTTAAGAACCACTGCAATAGAAATTCGGTCCACATCAAGGAATTTGGGGTACATACAATATCAAAGATATAAGTTGCGGAGTACAATCACGTGCACTTCATGTGACTGATTACTAATCACTTATCACATGCACCTCACGCGCCAACAACTTATTGATACATACATAGCTCTTATTCACACAATACTTCAACTTTCATACTTTTCATTTTTCACTTTTTTCACTTTTCTCATATTTTTCATACTTTTCTCGATTTTTTCTCATACATCAATGGAGGCTTATCGGGTAGCTCCAAAACCACATAGATAATCAACTTTTGACTTTTGATTTTTCTCATTTTTGCTCTTATTTTTGATGTTCCTTGATATGTACCCAACTTCTAAAGCAAAAATTCTCTTAAGAAAACAAAGAACTAAATATTATTCAAACCAAAATACCACTAATTATCCTAGAACATCTATTATATATGGGTGACGTTTCTGATGGGAACAAGGAGGCCACAAGTACCTCTCGTGGGTTTTTTAAATCCCAGTAATGCGATCCGTGTATAGCACGAAACTTCTAAATAAACTCTATCATTCCTCGATCTCCGCAAATTTAAAATCCCAAATAATGAGATCCGCGGATGCTTAGCCATAATCTTTTGATTATTTTGGTTAAGGGAAACAAGCTAGGGCTCAACACGCCCGGTCAAGTCGAAACATTTATTTCTACTCTCGCTGGTAGGAAAGTCAAAACAAGGTGTCAAATCTTATTATTCATAACATATATATTTTTTCATTCATTTTTTTTATACTTTTTTTTTATACTTTTTTTTTTTTTTTTTACATATAAAAAGGTGACGAAAATTTAAAATTTTTGGTGGAAAACGGAGTTGCGTAAGTTAAACAGCTCAGACGATGGTACAGGTCAAATCGAATCGAAGATTCACCCCCCCCCCCCAAGACTAAAGTGAAACATTGTCCTCAATGTTTTAAGGGTACGGGTAATCCTACGTAAAATCTAAGGCCGTTTATTAAGTATGCCAAAAGATAAACGTTAGTCGATAAGATTTTGGATATGGTGAATTTCCGAAAGAGCGGCGAAGGATGAGACTCGAGTGGAGAGAACGACAAACCACGAGCACGAGAGTCCTCAAACTTCGGGGAAATTCCTGAACATTCACAAACAACCACGAAAACACGAGTTTGGAAAGGGTCGCCCCCCTCACGTCACGTTATTAGAAAATAGAAATAAAGAAAATGAAAATGGATAAGCGTGGGGTGCCTCCCACGAAGCGCTTGTTTTTGTTCACCGAGTCACATGAGCTTGACTCGATCCCCGAATTAATTCGTCCTTGGGGAGAGCAGATAGAACGGACAACCGGCATGATAAACGGAGATGCCGGGGTCAAAGACGGTATCCTCACTCCCGGTGGAGTGGAAAAGAGAAGAAATGAGGGGATAAGTAAAGAACGGATAAAACACCCAGATGATAAAAGCAAATTCAAGTTCAGAATCATGGGTGGGTTGGGTGGGGAAAATATCAAGCACAGGAACATCATGTTCAGAAATCTCGTCCACCACTTCAAAAATATCTTCATTCGTATCTGATTCAAAAACTACATCGGGTGGTTTCGCGGGCGGACGAGAAGAAAGTGAATCGGAAAGAATATCATTCTCGTCATTCTCAATACCCGGTGGTATCGAGTCATCCGCAGCAAGAAATGGATTGACATCCTCTAAAAGAGGGTTACGTAACGGATTATCGAAAATAGATATAGAGTCGATCTCAAAGATAAAACGCTCATAATCCGGAAGAGAGATATCAGCATGAATAGTGGGATTGCCACTACTCGTCTCTTCAAATCGAAAAATTTCAAGCTCGGGTAAGAAATCACTATCCATGTTGGGGATAGGAGAAGAAATCGGAGGATCATTCAACGCCTCGATCTTAGAAATAAGAAGATAAACTTTAGATAATTTCTCACGAAGAGCTTCATCTTGAATTTCAGTGTCAACTTCTTCATCATTCTCTTCTTCTAAGCTGACGAGCTCAGAAGGTAACTCCTCAATGTAATCAATATCTCCACAAGATAAAGAAGTACAATCATCATCGGAATCAGAAAGATTATTAGCAAGACAAGCCTCGATCTCATCTAAAAAGACATCGCTCCTCTCAACTGGTTCTAGAGAAGGATGGAAAGAGTCGGAAATGAGAGGATCAGAGGATGGAGTGGGATTGCCACTCGGAGATGAATCTGAAATTTCAAGAACGTCTGCGTCGACCTTTTTATTAGCGTATAAAGCTCGGATATTCTTCATCTGCTCTTCTGCTAATAATTCTGCAATACTCTTTTCTTCTTCGACGGGTGTGGTTTCAGCAGATGAAGTGTAAATACCCCCAATTTGGATGGAATCCTCATCATCGTCGTCATTGTAAATAAAAGCCTTTCGTAATTTAGCCTCTCTTTCCTCGACAAGTAATTCTTCCATGGACTTCTCATTGGGATCGGGAGTATATGTAATACTATTAGCCATGAACTCTCGTACCATTGCAGTAAGGGATTTCATTTCATCAATAACTTCATTCGAAACTTGAACCATGTCGGGAGTTTGTGGGGGTTGGTTAAAACCATGAGAATCGTAACATGAATTCGGCTCATAATAAAAATTTACAAACGACCCCCCACAATTTTCAAAATTAGATAAACTTTGGAACGAATCATCATTGAAATATGGTACTTGCTCATAAGAATTGAAATCGTTGTGATAATAATTGGAAAAGTTCGGATCATAATCGGACGTGAATGTGGGTCCAGCTTTTGAAGCATAACACATACAAAATCCATGAGTAAATCCACATTCTTTGCAAATTTGTTGATTGAATGAATCGGGCTGAAAATCCATGAGTAAATCCACATTCTTTGCAAATTTGTTGATTGAATGAATCGGGCTGAGGTGGGTAGTCGAAAAAATTTGGACAGTTGTTGTACGTATTTGAATCGCAAAACCAACAACTTCCGTCTCGAATATCGTTACCACACCGTCCGCATGTACACCAAACACATGAACCTCCGAAGAACGGTTCCCCACATTTAAAACAAGTCGGATCCATAAGAATTATTGGTTTAGAGGGTTAATGAAGAAGAATTATTGATAAAAAGATACGAAGATTATTTTTTGGCTTTTGAATTATTTGAAAAAGAAAATCAAAAGTATTGATAAGAAGATACGAAGATACTGGTTTTTGAATTATTTGAAAAAGAAAATCAAAAGTAGAAAAGGAAAATCTTTTTGTATTTTTATATATTTTTAATATTTTCAGTGGTTTTTTTTTTTTTTTTTTTTTTTTTTTTTTTTTTTTTTTTTTTTTTTTGAGAATATTTACAAAAAACGATAACTTCTTGGGAGAAGGGTCTTCAAATCACCAAAAAACGATACAAGTACGACGCTCTCGTTTCAAACCTTCCCCGGCAACGGCGCCATTTTGATAAAGTCTTTTTGTAGTGTATAGTTTTTTAACCGAAGAAATGCTCGTGAAAGTATGTTCCCCGGGTCGTTATGTCCCAACGAAGGTAAGACGGCGATTGAGTCGGCTTGAGTCGCGTGATTGTGAAGTGAATGGGGTTTTAAAAGAGATATTTTGGTTGGTTTTAGATTACACTACTAAAAGGATTTAAAACGCAGTTAAAGTAAAAATAAACAATAAAACGACGCAAAGTAAAAACAAACAACTAAAACAAGCATTGGATAAAATAACTAAAGAAAACGAGATTTAAAACACGAAAAGAAATTAAGACGGGAAAAGACTATAAAAACAATATGTTTGCTAAGCGACGTGAATAAGTTCATCAAGTGTGGGTCAAGGATTGACGACGAATTATTTTCCTTAAACAAGACTATTTTCTCACAATGTTGGTTTATTTAGAAAATAATCCTTTAAAAAGAAAATAATTACTAGATGTGTTATTTGATTATTCTCCGGCTTTTGCCCTTCAAATAATAAAACTACAAATCTAATTAATCATAACGATTATTAATCACGACCCCTTTTAATCCACACTTAACTCACAAACTTGTGCCACCAAGCAAACACTAAAAATAAACTACTCGAAACTCATATTAATAAAATAAAGTTACTTGATAAAATAAAAAAGACTCGATAAAAGAAACAAAATAGATAAGCCAAAATAAAATTCGGCAGAGTTTCGCCTAAGCATAAAGCATAAAAGAACCTCACTCGATAAACGATGAGGTAATGATTATCTAACTTGATAATCTTGGCTAACTCGCCAAAAGAAATGAAACTCGGTATGTTCAAGTGACACCTAACTCGGTATGTAAAATTGACACCTAACTCGGTATGTTAAGTTGACACCTAACTCTATATGTAAAGTGACACCTAACTCGGTATGTTAAAGTTGCACCTAACTCTATATGTAAAGTGGCACCTAACTCTATATGTAAAAGTTGCACCTAACTCGATAACAATTTTTGGTCCCTAACTCGATAACAATTTTTTATGCACCTAACTCGATATGTAAAAGTTGGCACCTAACTCTATAACAATTTTGGTCCCTAACTCGATAACTTTTTTAAATTCTAACTCGATAAAATACATAACAAAACACCATTTTGATCCAAAATAAAGCCTAAAAATTAATGTTTTTCACCAAATCTATTACTAAACAACCTAGTTTAACCATAAACTTTAAATCCCACCAATAAAAACAAGATTTTAACAACTAAAAATTAAAGATTTTTAGAAATATAAAGCTAGAGAGAAAAAGTAAAATAAAACTTAACATTAATTCATTACACTACTCCTATACTAAGAGGACTAACCCTCAACAACCAACCTCTCAAAGTTGGTGTTTAAGGGGTATTTATAGGCTAGGGGCTAGGGCTTCTCTAATCTTTGAGTTTGTTGCATAATTAGCCCATAGACTTTTACAAAACATGAAAAACTACTTAAAACATATTAAAAATGCTACAAATGCAACTAAATACTACACGTAACGATCTAGTAACTTGGAGGAATTTAGTTGACTTTTCTTCCAAAGTTCTTCAAAGGACCAAAGTTGACAACTTGCTGAAACTTGGAGGGCCATTATTGTAAAGGTCTTCATATTTCAACTAAGAGTCTCTTTCGTTTTTTTCTCTGAATCTCTAAGGATTACTTTTGTCATTTTGGGCTTTTCTTGGTTAAATTTCTTCCTCGGCTTCGGCTATTGACCTTTTTCCAATCTCGTGCTCGTTTTTGTCGGTTTTGGCTTTGTTTTTGTTTATTTTTCACATATCCGTACCTGCACATACACAAATACAAAAACACACATTCTCTTGGCATATTTGGTTAGTATTTGATGTATTTGGTCTGATTTTAGGTCTAAAAAGGATGTGTGAATAAGCACTCATCAGGAACCAACGATGAGGTCACGTAGTAACCCATGACCTTGAGTCTAGGTACAAGACTCGTAAATAAAGAAAAGCGCTTCTTGGGAGGCAACCCATGTTTTGTGTGATTTTTTGTTTGTTTGTTTGTTATTTGCTTCCGTATGCATGCTTTATTTTTATTGTTGGTTGATCATGTCTCTAAACTAAATAGTGAAAATACTTTACTTTGTTGTTTTGGCCTAGTCTTAACTCCACCTAAAAGTATTTTTGCAAAAGATAAGTGTAAGGGGAAACCCCAAATATGTTTTTAAGAAACAAACCGATCATGATTCTCCACAATATTAAATGAACATGTATATTAGTATTTGTTAGAGTCAAATGCTTGTATTGAGTCATAATGAAGTTTTGCAGGATTTTCCAGGAAGTAGGACCAAGTTTTTCCAGAAATTTTCCGGAAACTTAACATAAGAATTTCTGCAGGTCACTTCTGACGGAGTCAAGAGTTAACTCTTGACGGCGTCAAGTGTAAAAATCTGGAAATTTTACCGGTTTTGTTTTTCTAACGGAGTCTTATGGTTTTTGTGAATTATTAAGTTTTATAATCTCAAGGAAATCTGCAAACTTCATTCCACAAGCATTATATCTTATCTTGTTTTCTAGGATTTAGTAACTTATATAGGATGCCGCCGATTTTATGCGAGGTTGTTTTGTCTATTTTCTCAGGATTTACAGGTTATGTATGACAAGAAGATGATTTACATTCTGGAAGGGAAGCTTTGATTGTTCATTTTCTTGGAGGAAGATTTAACCTGACCACCTTATTATCTATACCGAGCGAATCAGGGGAGTATTTGATTTCATTCTTTTTACTTTTTAACTTTTACATTCTTTACTTGAACATTGGGGACAATGTTCATCCTAAGTGTAAGGGGAGGGTAAAATGATGATACCTTACAGATACACTTTCGCTTGAGTTTGTTTTGTTTGATGGTAGATGTGTAATAAAACTATGAGAAATACTTATTAGTGCAATTTTGGCGCCAAATTTAAAATTTTTTACAACATTTAGGAGTGAAACTTTAGCCATAGCAAGCGTCTCATGGATAGGAGATTGTATGACTAGCACATAACCGTATATTCAGAAAATTTTTTCACCCAAATATGTGAGGTTCGCCTTTAGATTTGATAGGAAAAGCATTTATTATTAGTGCTTATGAGTGTACCGGTAGCATTTAGATTCTAGAATTTGCGTTAGTGATGCATCCCGAGACTGCTAGCGAGACTACATTCGTGTAGTAGGATTTACTACATGATAAGAGGCATTAGGATCACCCTTGTGTTAAACCCGTATTATAATTACTTGATCATTTAAGTCATATTACTTGGCTAGTTAAGTCAACTAATTTTTCCACACCCTTAGCGTTGTACTCATTTTTAGTACACGAAACCCCTAGTACACCCCTCCGAGCCTATCTTTTCGTTTCTAACTTTAAGCATTTTACTTAAAGGAAGAATTTGTTACACCCCACTTAAATGTACAACCAAATCGCCTTAGCCTTCCGTGTATGCGCTCATTTTTAGTGCATTATTGTTATTTGTTAAACCCTAAGTTAACTATCTAATTGATTACATGGTTGCTAAGTCGAGTCATATCCTTGTACATATTGTTTTGGGACGATTGGGACTCATGGGTAAAGTACTTATTTATGGAGTAATGGGGAAGAACATCATATATTACCCCCATATGTACGTTAATCTTAAAAGTGCTCCAAGTGTTTTGATTATCTTAATTTGAGTCATTAGATTAGTTTATTGTAAAGTATGTAAAAGTTCAAGTGTAAGGGAAATGTTCATTCCCTATGATGTATTATTTTGGATGGTAGGGTAAGAGTGTATGCAAAAAAAAAAAAAAAAAAAAAAAAAAAAAAAAAAAAAAAAAATCGAAAAACAAGAAAAAGAAAAGAAAAAAAATAGAAAAATAAAAGAGAAAAAACATACGGACTACCATCCCTTTTCATTCTATGTTCATTTTATGTTATGTTATTTTTCATTTATTAGCTTAAGTCGAGTCTAGACTTGGCTTAGCAACGCCATATTGTACATGTAATTAACCAAGATTGTTAACTCGCCACCAGTAAAAACTTCCTTTATCCAACAAAACCGTGTATTTCATATCCCTACACCTAACGTTACAACCCTTTAAAAGACCTCTTTGATAGTTTATCCTAGGTGCTTACGCCATGTGGTGGAGGTTTGATCATTTCCCAAGCCTATGGTAATCTATTTTGCTATGACAGGTAGTGAGAGAAATTTTCCGTTTCCATATTGTAATTTACACTTTATTACACCCGAGAGATGTGAGTATCTAAACACTATTTGTGAGGTGCTAGTATATGACCTCCGTGCTTGTCTATTGGTCTTTAGTGGAACAATTATTTGTTGTAATTACTTTTATATTAGTGTTAAATGACCCCTAACTTGTATTTTGATTAGAATAAAAGCGCATTTGCTTGAGGACAAGCAAATCTCAAGTGTAAGGGTATATGATGAAGCGAAAAATGAACCACTTTTAGGGGGTCATTTAAGCCCGGAATTGACTTTATTTGATCAAATATTGCCCTAAATCGTTCCTTGTGTGATTTTAGGTACTTTGGGAGTGAAATCTGGAAAAGGAAGCAATACGGACGTTTTTGGACATAAAAGTGAAGAAAACGCCAAAGTCTTAATTTTCCTTGCTGGGAACAGTAGGTGACGGCGTCAAGAAGGAATCCTTGACGGCGTCAAGAGCAAATTTCCATGACGATCCAGTACAGATTTGACGGCGTCACGAAGTAGGGCGTTAAGAGTAAAAGTCATGACGGCCTGGAAATGCACAACACATGACAGCGTCAGAAGTAGATCAAGGCAGTCCGAGAAGAGTTTTGGCGGCGAGGTGACGGCGTCACAAGTTTGGTCTTGACGCCGTCAGACCTCTTTTCCTATATATAGTTTTCTAATTTTCACATTAAAAAGAGAGAAGTTTTGGAGAAACCCTAAGTACGAACTTGGTGCGAATTTTACAGGTTTTTCAAGGGTTCTAAGCCCTTGATACCTTTCATGTGTAATTAAGATAAGTGTTCTTTTAATTCAATCAATATGTCTATGTGTTGGTTGTCTATATCTTGTTCTTGTCTTAATTCCATCATGCTAGGCTAGATCTATCTTGTGTTTGCTTAGATCTAATGAAACCTAGATGTTAATTATGTGTTGATTACTTGTTTATAATTGTATTGGATGAATGAATTTGATGTTAGGCTTAAGAAAACTGGCAGATCTCCAATTGGTAACATGCTTGAACGTCTTAAGAAACATGAACCGATGTGCACTAGGTCTTTATTGGTTGTATTTAATGCATGAGCAACTGTTTATAATTCCTATGGTTGTGCTGGGCATGGTATAGGAGGAGATAAGAGCTCATAGAATTGGGGAGTTAAGTGCGCCACCCCATGAATGATATTAAGGAATACGATCCGTCATCCATGCAACTATAACAAGTAATTAACGTGTAAAAGATGTCTAGGGTGCAGTGAAATCTAAGTAAACGCATTTTCTCCACTTATTGCTCATAACCTTAGTATAATTTAGTTTATTTTCATTTCTAGTATTTTATTTTGATTGCATCTTTAGTATTGGGTTAGTTGACTAGCAACTAATTCCGCCCAAATCCTTCAAACCCGAGATTTTAACTTGCTTTCTAAAAAATATAAAAATACAAAAATAATCATCCTTCACCTTTAGAACTAGTATTTAGGTTTTCTAATCCTAGCGACACTATTCCTAGCTGAACGATCAATCCCCCGGTACTTGTCACTATACTATACTACAACGATCAGGTACACTGCCTGGTGGGGATTGTAAGCTTCTCAAGATCCCTTGAGAGGTAAAGCCTGGTGCGATTCCCACGTATCACAACACTATTCCTAGTTGAATGATCAATCCCCCGGTACTTGTCACTATACTATACTACAACGATCAGGTACACTGCCTGGTGGAGGTTGTAAGCTTCTCAAGATCCCTTGAGAGGTAAAGCCTGGTGCGATTCCCACGTATCATTAGCATGATTAGTTTATGTAAGTAGTTAGTTTCGAATGCTCTTTGAGAAATATTATAATGAATTTATCGTGTGCAATTAAATTATTATTAAAAAGAAGAAGGTCCGCGCATTGCAAAGTGTTTTATTTTTCTATTTGTAGAATCATTAGTGAGAAACCAATATTTATGCCTATTAAATGAGTGACATAATAGCAAAATACGACATATTAAAAATATCACATTGAGTAATAAATAGAAAGGAAAGAATACATAATTTTGACTTAAAGCCGTTTGTAAATTATAATATCAACTAAAAAAGTTGAGTTTTAAACATAAGAAAAAGTTCAAACTTTTATCGAAAAACAAAACCGGTGCATTTAATGTGAAGTATATATACAACATCGAGATGGAAGTGCAATGCTTGCCGGAATTTATCACATGATATTTAGTAATTAGTATAGAATTAAAAGTCGGTTATGGATTGAGATGAAGTTGAAAAGGTTGCAAGAATAATTGATTTAACCTAATGCAATATATATAGATATATGTATTATGTTAATGCATTTTCATATACAAGTAATTTATGTATGTTTTCTATTGATGTAGCTCACATGTGCGAATTGATTCAAGAAAATGTGCACAAGCATGTATGTAAAGCAATATTTGAATGGTTAAATGATACTTTTTAGCGTGATTAATTTATGTAAGCATGCAACTTGATTAATGAATATAAAAGAAAAAATACACAATTTTTGCTCAAACCTATTTGTAAATTAAAAAAATTAAGTTTAAGACATAATAGTAGAGTCCAAAGAGTTTAGGAATTATTAATAGTGTGTTAATTAATATTTATTTGGTTAGCTATTTAGACTTGAGTTTATTGATAAAATTTATTAATATTAGTTAGATTTCAATGTTAATTTTCAATGTACGAGAGGATTTGTGCACAAAATTTTTTATTGATGAGAAATAAATTACTAAACAATTCGCTCATGTGAGCTACATCTTTACTATATATAATGGAGAAATAGTCAAAGTGAAATTGTGGAAAACTGAAATTTCAGTCAACGCCCATTTTACCGTTGTAAACCAATAAATGTAAATCTTTGCCATTTTGCCTGGTCAATGAATGTAATGAAACTGCAAATCAACTATTGACGGAAAGTACCATCACCGCCATTATGCCTCCAACTGATCAAACATTCACTCATATCCTCAAATCTCCCTTTCTCTTTTATCTCTAATACCATCACCACCATTTGATCACTGCCTCCATTACGCCTCCACCACCGTAACCACACCACCAGCAAATCCCTGCACCCATGAAACCCCATCACCACCTTAACCCTCCACCACCGTACCCCTCACTACCACTTAACGCCACCACCAACGAACTACCACCACCACCTTAACTCTCCACCACGAAACCGCACCATCGAGACCAACCCTCAAAGAGAAGGTGTTTTATTTTTTGAGGTCTTTTCTTATTTTTTTCATAGATCTATATATAATAAAAAAGTTTTGAAGAATCTCTTTTAAAGATATGTAGATTATATTTACACATCTGAGTTTGTATAATATTTTTATCATTTTTATCATTTACACATCTGAGTTTGTATAATAGTTGCGGCCACCTGATTTGATGACATTGCTTGATGTTGAGATTCAAGGTGAGTACCACCTCTGTTACTAATTATACCTTAATGGTTTTAAAGCAATTATTTACGATGGTGAAGTGTTATTATTTTGAATAATTGGTGATAACTTCTACTTTTCTTCACTTTTTAATTCAAATTATTCTTTCCTAATATTGCTTAATTAACTCTCAATTATGCATATAGGGTATTGCATCAATGGTTCAGAAAAGTTAATAACATGAACCTGGAAATCTTTAAGTGAAAGCAAGAAACAATAGGTAATAGCATTTTTAGTTTAAGTTTTTATATGTTAACTATTTATGAAATTGCCTTAACAATTGCGTACGTGTGTCTTCTTCTTGCACTTTAGGCCGACGGCTTAGTCAACAAGTTGTGTTGACGTCACAGAATGTTAGTGGCCCTTTGCAAAACTGGCCTTCAGAAAGTGCTCATACGGGTCATGGTAACCATAATTTATAACACGACACATAACACGAGGGCCAACGACATGCTTTGGGGTATTTGTTAACGCTTATTTTTTGATTCATAACATGAATGGCTCCACCTCACTATTCTCTTTAGTCTTTAATATGTATGTATGATAAAACTAAATAACACTATTTAAAAAATGAAAAAAACATAAAACTTATTTTTGCAGATTTCTATATTAGAATCCGTCATGATAACTACTTTAATTTCCATGATTGTTTCACCTAATTAGTTGTATCATGACATGTATCTTTCAATATTTTCATTACCGTAGCTATGTCTTTGTGTTGTTGGTATGGTTATAAATGTGTCTATAGATGTTATTATGTTTTAGTACAATTTATAAACAATGTTGAAAATGTGTTGATGGCTTATTTGATTAGTCGTAAGTGACAGTTTTAGATAAATTGCTTGGAGTTACCATTTAGGTAGTTAGGTTTGTTGTTGAATATGTACTTTACTTATTGTTCAATATCAAGAAATTGTTCATTGGATTTGGAATTTTAGCCATTTGGTTTGATGTTTAGATTAGGGATTTTAGGGTTGTTAATTTGGTATCTTTTTATTAATTGTGTTTTTTGTGTGCTTTGCAGACACAACAAGTTCTTTCTATTAACTGCTTTTTTATTAACTGTCTTTTTATTAACTGTTTTGCATCATAAGTGTATGGTTGGATGCAGTTAGGGTTTCTATTGGTGAATATCGACCTAGGGTCGGGTATTATTTTGGGCTAATTTTTGTCTGTTCATGGTTGATACAACGCACAAGTTAGGCTTTCGATTTTGGGGGTTTTTGGTGTCGAATAAGATTGGCAAGGTATGTTTTGTTTTCGATTTTTCTATGGGTAAAGTTTTATGTGTTTTGAAATAAGCTAAAGCTTAAGCTGTTTTAGGAGGAGTTTGTGTTACCTTATTTATTGGACTTACGAGCTTACGTAGGATTGAAAAAGCTTATAAGCCTTTTTTTTTTTCTGGGTTGTTTATGGCTAATTTAGTTTCACAAGTTCAACTTTATGAACTAATGAGCTTGAAAATGTGGGCTTATGAGCTTTTCAATACCTTGGTAAATAAGTTAACACAAACATCCTGTTAGCTCACCAGAAACCTCAAAACAGCTTACTGGTCAAAGGACCTTGTTGATAAGCCGTATTTTGAAATTTAAACTTATTGTGTGCAGATATATGGTTCGGAAATGTTCATGTTTTGTGGTGCCCTGTATCGACTCGGGTTATGGCTGCAGCCAACGGGCTTGCCTTCTTTGTCTGGCGTGTTATGGGTTCACCCTTTCCATACTATTTGACCCATAAAACAAACGGGTCTACTATTCATTTGACTATTTATTGCTATGGTGCATGAAGTTACTGGATTTTGCTTTGTAATAATAACGAGTAGATTGATTAGGCTGTTTCCTCGTGAGGTGTGCATAGGTGAGTCTACGAATATTGATTTTTCTGTCGCCTTTGTTCTTTTTGTATACTTTCCGGTTCTCTGCAGTAAGCTAGTAACATATCATGTTTTGGCCCTTGCAGGGTTGGATGCAATTACATTCTTAAGAGATTGGTTTTGTTTCACAATTTATCAATAGTTCACGGATAAGGTGATGGTTTTTGACTAGCCACCGTTTGTTGGTCATTCAGTGTAGAATGGCTTAGCTAAGTTTTTTAAGCATTGTGTAAGTTTCCAATTATTCTTTATTAGTTGTATGCGGTTAGTATAACATTACTTCAAAATTGAAAATGGAGTTATGATTTATAATGGGTTGATTTCGTGGCTTAGCTTGATCCGAAACACTTTTTCTGTCTATTTTCAGAAAACTTTATGATGTCTAACGCGTGATGATCTGATAAAAAGGTTTCCGTTGCCAAATTCAGTGACGATACTACATGAGTCTGGCCAAGGTAGTAGCATTCTCAGGTATGACACTTCTAAAACTCTATCGAGTAAGTATCACGCCTGTTATTTCGTTTAAAGATAGCAACTTTGTGTTGTTTAACATGTCAAAACTTAGGCTTATGTGCTGAACAAGCTCTTTTAGCTGAATGCCTCCACTAATATGTTGGGTTGACATGAAACACCATTCATCTTCATACATTAACTACAACTTCACTTGAGTTGCAACAACTTGAAGTGCGACACGAGCTACTGTTGCTGCAACAAATACACACAGTTAGTACATTTTTTTGTTTGATATAGCTATGTTGAATATTTATCTTCGTGTCGAAAAACCATTGGTTATAGGTATTCATTGGTTTTGCCATCATATAGATCAACCTGAAAAAATGTTGATGACAGTCATTTGGGAGCATATGATGTCATTGGTCTAATAAGGTTGTAAGGGAACAGGCATCCTACAACATTCTACCGACATGTGTTTCTGAAAGGGAGTATGTCAACTCGAACACCAATGAAGCTAGAAGTTTCCAATTTTTATTCATGGCTATTTTTTATTTGCATTTTATCTGTTTCATACAAGGATATTTGTATTTAAGTGGAATCTTTGAGTTTTTACCTTTTTGTGATAGTTTTGTAACATGTATATGTAATAAGTAGTTTTGTGTTATTAGTTTGCAAGTTTCTTATTTCAAACAGCCTGCGCTTATTATGTCCTAATAACATGAAGTTTAAATTTGTTGACATTGTTGTCCACATTTTACATATTTTGTTCCACCTATTCTTACTTTATGCTCTTTTCGTATCTTCATGATTAAGTAACTTTATTTTTTTAACCGTTTGCAATTACATTTTGATATTTTCCCGTTCTATTTTCAACGTTACACGAAACATTTACCACAATATCGCATATTGTTAATTGTTTCCCGCTAGAAATTTCCGTTGCTATGCACGGGTACTCGTCTAGTCAATAGAAAATGTGCGTTTTCTATTGATGTAGCTCACATGTACAAATTGATTCAAGAAAATGTGCGTTTTCTAGAAGATATACTTTTTCTATTGATATAACATCAAACATTTTTAAATTTTTATACAAGAAAGTTAAAACGTTTCATACAACATAGTAAACAATAATTAACCATACACTCAACAATAAACATAAAGAATATGCGATAGCCCGTGCGTAGCACGGGATTTGAATGCCTCGTACATTTAAATTTACTAAGTCCAAATGAATATAATTATGAAAATCTATATTTGTATTAATATATTTTACGAAAATTTATATGTGCATTTATTTTTTTAGAACTATCAAATCGGTAAACGGTCATATACCGACTATTATTGCATAACTGCAAAAAGATCAAAATACGATAAAACCTGCATATTTAATATCCCGCTGCTTTGCGCGAGTACGATGCCACTTATAACGACAGTGTCACACTACCTGGATGATTTATTAGACTCATTCATTAAAGACAAAAGGACCTGACTTTACTTGAGCTTTAATCAAAAGCAAGCATCACGCTCTCTAATCATACAAAACCAAGGTCAAAAAGATTGACCAAGCATATTCAAAAACCACCATCAGTGTCTGTCCTAGACTCCTAGTAAATATTTTTCATGACATACAACAATATGAAGATTACTCTTAATTAGTAAATTTCTTAATGAACTATATAGAAAATTCGAGTTTTACACCTTTTGAATATAGTTCTAAATCGAAATATAACACAGTAACACACTTATCTACATTGTGAGACACCCATTAGTAACTTTCAGATCTATAAAGCCTTGACAAATAGTAATCACTTAGTACTAACGTTTCTGTTTAATAACACAACTCATGCATTTTATTAATGATGCGGATCGGATTAATTTGACACCTATAAATTGTTCTTCAACTTCTACTTCTAAAACCACTTGGAACCCAAAAAGGCAAAAACAATATGGCTTCTCTTCTAAAACACACACTTAAAATCTCATTCTACTTCATACTCTCTTCATACCTTTTTCGTCTCTCTAATGGAGTCTTCTCGGAGGAGCTTTCCGAGGCCATATCAATCAAGCGTATGGAGAAAACAACACACTTTCATTTCTTCTTCCATGACGTCCGCAGTGGTAAAAGCCCATCAGCAATCAAGGTCGCGGGCACCTCAGATTCTAGCTTCTTTGGTGACACGTATATGATGGATAACGCGTTGACAGAAGGCCAAGAGGCGTCGACCAAGATGGTTGGAAAGGCACAAGGAATGTATGCATTTGCCGCTAAGAATGAAATAGCATTGCTTATGGTAGTGAATTATGAGTTTAGCGAAGGAGAGTTCAATGGGAGTAGTATTAGTGTGCTTGGGAGGAACCCGGTGATGGCTGATGTGAGAGAGATGCCGATTGTTGGAGGAAGTGGGAGGTTTAGGTATGCAAGTGGGTATGCTTTGGCGCATACGGTTTGGCTTGATCCTAGCAAAGGGGACGCTATTGTTGAATACAATGTATATGTGAAGCATTACTAAAATGGGGATTCACATGTAAACCTTCAATTCCAAGTACTTTGTGTTTGTTTTTTTTTTTTTTTTTTTTTTTTTTTTTTTTTTTTTTTTTTTTTCATGTAGATGTAGGAGTATAATGTGGATTCGGTTCTATACCTTTTAAGGTCTAAACTGTCGACACTTGCTCTTTATTGTTACCAGTAATTTAACTTTGTTTCTGACCATCTAAAAGCATTGTATTATTTGTAATGTTTTACTGGCAGAGTTTATCATTGGTTTGTCAGATATATTAGATGAGATGGTATACTATTAGGTATTCTAAAAGCAAAATAAACCAACATATGATTTTGTATCACTGTATCATCCTTATGTAATATCGATAAAGATAAAGATATTGTAACAACTAAAATACTTTAAAACAAGTTGAAGTGAAATGACAATTGTTACAAGAACAAAAAACCCATGTCTAATTTGATCTAAATTTCAAACACCAGGCTTCTAGCTTACCATAGAGAGAACTGCTATAACCAACTGAGTGCACGAGAGTTACACCAGCCATGAGAAAGTGAAAGTAACACTCTGTAACACAAGGAATTACACGATTGAGTTACGAGCTGACACATGTGAACGGTTGCATTCACAAGTAATTCTTATTAATTTCGGGTTAGAATTTTACAATCATAATGAGTCTATACAAGCGAGGAATGGTTCAGATACTTCAATAAATGCCTAGACCATGAAACAAATTTCCTTCCAAGGTGCCCTCTTGACCCTGTCGAGCCACCTCCTAGGACTCTAGCAGTTTAGTGACAAACGAACTTCAAGCAACAAGACACCACAACTCAGTATACCAATTGACTTAACTTAACTACATAAGGATCAAATTAGACATGGGTTTTTTGTTCTTGTTTTAAAGGATGGCTACGCTATTAGAAATTTCAATTGGCCGCGTTAAGGAGGCGTAGTTCATTGACAATCTAACTCGGCCACTAGGTTGATGGGACATGTACCAACAACATTGTGAGTTTTAAGTGTACAGAGCACATAGAGAATTAACTCCCTGGAAACCAAATTGAATCAAATTCTACAACCGATTCACCTCCTTGTCAAGGATATCTGATTGGCTAGCTTCACTTCCAAAAGAAAGGACAGGCAATGTCATGGAGATCATTTTTCTTTTTTTGGTTTCTAGACAGTAAAATGATGTACTCGGACTCAACATTTTTATTATTGTAATTTGAAACAATGTTAATAAGGCCCTCTTATGTTAATTACGTTTCTGTGTCCATGTCTATCCACATTGACTTATAAGAAAAGTTGACTGTAAATCTGATACTTATGTTGCATACTACATTATGAACTAAACCAAAAAGCACAATCGTTTCGCATGCTCGAATATGATAACCTAAGTAGCATGCTTCTAGATCCCTACATTTTTTATATTTAAAGGAAAGCTGGACACTGCTTAGTTTGTGTCAGAAGCAAAGGCAGCTTCTTTGCATATATATTACAAGTCTTCCATCATGACTGTTGCAACATGATTTGTTCTCCTTTTCACAGGTTCAAGCCAAAGCCTTAGAAGTAAAGTCACACCATTTTATAATCCACTTTTTTTCTTTTCTACACATGTTCTGTCACGATTTTATAATGCTAAATCATTACGCCACTCCTCGTCTTACAAACAACAAAGTATCAGTTAATTTGATTATAAGTGTTAGGAATCCTTGTTCAAAAGTCATGTTAATTGCTTATAAAGGGAGTTTTAATTTATTTGACTTGAGTGTGGTGTGATGATATATTCGAGCTCCGTAGAGAGGCCACTAAAGGACTTTGGATAATGATTATCAAACAAAAGGTATGACCGGTATATACTTGCGCGTGAGAGACCACTAAAGGACTTTGGTAAATATGACTTATATACTTGAATATTAAACCAAAGGATAATGCATTTAGTTGAAACAAAGGTACTCCCTTGGAAGTCTCGGGTTTGAGGTTTGCCAATGGGGTTTTCCTCCTAGGCAAAGCGGGAAAAAAAGGAGTGGGGTTTATTCCCTAAATGCGAAGGTTTGAGGAAGGCATACTGCCCGCTTGGATGTCGCTGCACCACTCGAATCACTAACTACTAACTAGCCGTCTAAAAAAAGAATTATGAACAACCAACACAATTACTTCTGAAAACACAAAATAAAAGTCCCCGAGTCTTTAAGATGGAACAAGTCTAATACCTTTTCTTTCCAGTTGCCACTGGGTACTTTTCACTACAAAAAAACTAAAAGTGAAAACCAGCAATATCTCAAATTGCCATAATTTTTCCATATATAACAACCATAGCCTCTTTGGCACTTCACATACCAACTTATAGTACAACCAGCATCTCAAAGTCATTATCACAATGGCTTCTTTCCTCACTTCTATAATGGTTTCCCTCTACCTAGCACTCATAATACCCGCCACAGTCTCAGTTAGTGGCACTTTCTCCAAGCATTTCGCCAAAACAGAGCTAACACCAACTGCCAGAAAAATGACCCGCCTTCATTTCTACTTCCATGACATTGTTAGTGGCAAAAACCCAACTGCTATCAAAATAATTACACCTAAAAGTTCATTTGGCATGACTGCAATGATTGATGACCCTTTGACCATAGACACCAAGCCCGGTTCTACAGTGGTGGGTCGGGCTCAGGGACTTTATGCTTTGGCTTCTCAACATGACTCAGCCTTACTTATGGTTATGAATTTTGCATTTACTTATGGAAAGTATAATGGAAGTGCACTTAGTGTTATGGGGCGGAACCCTGTGCTTGAAGCAGTTAGGGAAATGTCGGTTATTGGAGGAAGTGGGGTCTTTAGGTTTGCACGTGGCTATGCACTCGCGAATACGGTGAGGTATAATCCTAAAACTGGTGATGCTGTGGTTCAATATAATGTAACTGTAGTGCATGGCTAATAGAATTGAGGCCTAGTTTCCCACATCATGAAACCTAAGTTACAGTTCATTAACTATTTCACAATGTTTTAGTTTGGTAAGTTAACCAATTTCAACTGTAACATATTTTTTTTTGGATGTTTCCTACATGTTAATGATATTGGTTTGTGTTTACATGACTTCTCTATTTTGTAGATTAAAACATTTAAGCCACTTATGGCTGTAGATTTTCTTTAACTAATATTATTGATCAAATATAGAAAATTGCTAAAACGGAGAAGGCATTAGTTATAACCAAACCTAAACAACTACCTCATCTTTTCATTGGTGGTGTTTTGCCAACCCATAAGATGAGAATTTAAACCTAGTGTTTGTGGGCTGAATTCTTTTGAGGCAAATATGAGATCAAATATACAATTTTGATCTACCTCCGCTTTTAATGGTGACCTACTGGCATGTGTTGCAGTCTTGAACCTAGTTGTTTTCGGCTCAAAATTTCTATTTATATTAAATTCAAATCAAATAAACAGTCATAACAAATAATGAAACTTTGATGGAATGAAGAAGGTAGTAGTTATGACTTATGACAACACCAAACAGCGTCTACTTTTACTTAATGATTTTGACCAATTAGTATCTAACCCGATCTTTGAATCGAGTGTGGCTCAATATTTTTTGTTGCACTAATCTAGGTCAAAAATAGTAATGGCAATGGCACATTGGAGGTATTAGCTATGATCAAACCTACGAGTTCCAACTAGTATCTATACAAGTCTCGAAACCTCATGATTTAGGACCCAAGAACCATGCTAACACAAACTATTTATTTTCCTTTTTTAATGTTGCCTTCTCAAAGGGGGAAAAAAAAAAAAAAAAAAAAAGAGGGAGAGAGAGAGAGAGAACCAAGTTCTTCTATTTCAGTAAAATATAAGAGCTGGACTTCACAAAGATAGGTTGACTATGTCTCCAATATATTGGAGAAAACAAATAATTACAAACATAGTTCTCTGATTCCTAGAATCACATTCTTTGTTATTCCATCTTTTGGACTTTAATCAATACTTTCATTTTATCAGTATTTATAGTAGCTGACAAATTCAAGAATCCATAATACTAATTCGATAGTAATCTTTCCATATGAAAACAAAGAACATAAAATGGTATGTAATCCAAGGAAGCTAGTATACATGTGATCAACCATATATCTTTATAATGTTTTTACGATCTTAATCTGTGTACTTACTTGAATGACGAAGAATCGTCAACAAAAAAAATTATGGGAATAAAAAAAAAAAAAAAAAAAAAAATAGATGGAGAAAGGTCATTTGATTATACAGAATATGCTAATAAGGCAAAAATTGTCCTTAGAACATATTATTAAGTTTTTTATTAGTTTAACAGATGATCGGAGCGAGCACAGAGTTGTTTATACAGAGAACTGAGCACACAAAACTTAAATTAAAACAAGCATGTTTATAAACTAACTATACCTTATAGATTTCCATGCTGAAATCGAATATAATGGTTGATTTTGCCAACATATAACCACACAACCATTTTCTTCTTTCATTTTATACCCATCATACCCATAATTCTGCAACAATCTTGTAGCTAATAACAACCCGCTATAGCTCAAAGGCACCCGTCCAAATCCAGCCAACTCGAGCCTTGGAACCCATTTCTCAAGTTTCTCATGTCTCACCTTTCTTTCAAGCCCCTCACACGCTATAATGTTCTTAATTTCCTCTCCAAATAACATCTTTTCCACTTTTTGGCGTTCCAATGATGCTCGTGGAACAGTAGATTCTAAGCAATCAAATAGTGCTGCATAAAAGATCAAAGCTTGAAGTACTCGTTCCATTAAGCTGAATCCATTATGGTTTGATTCTTGCTCAGTTACCACCATTAGTTTAGGCGAGAGTGTCCAAAAGGTGTTTAAGATATTCATCATTTTAGCTGAATTTGCCATAGATAACGGTGATGATGAAGTGGAATCAGGGCTCGGGCTAAATGTGTTAGTGATATCTTTCTTGAGAAAATCACCTAAAGTTTTTGAATTCATTAAAACTTGCTTTGAGGGTGGACTTTTTTTGTTCTCATCATCAAACGCCAAAAGAGTGTGAAGTTGAAGTACCGAGCTAATTGCTAAAGCTTCTCCAGATTTGTAACGTAAAGCCTCGATTTCAAGATTATCCAATCGACTTGCTACAGGATTGAACTGAAATGGGATGTCTAATCTCTCAGCTTCTTCATTTAATCGAAGCGCCATTTGTTCTAATACTTCTTTCTGTTGATGAATCCCAGTTATCCGCAAATGTGGTGGTCCTTCAGGACGTGTGCTAAATGACTGAAGAAGATTCATCCACTGAGCAGGCTCTGAAGAACAAAGATCGATAATATGAACCATTTTTTCACCTTCCATTGCTTCAAGAATCGCTTGATTAGTAATGAGATAAGATAATCTCAAAAAAGGACAAAGATCAAAAAACAATCTTTTCACAAGAATATCTTCAGAAACTGATGTGATTTTAGTGGAGTTAATAGCTTTGTATAAACCGGGCCACCCTTTAAGCATCCGATTAGCTAGTGCTTCAGTGAAATAAGCTGCAATTCTTTGCATTGTGTCACCATCTGCAGATGCAAGATGGTTAATTTGCTCAAGCCCAATGTTTGCATTTTCGATACTACCAGCAGCCACGTGGTTAGCACATGCAACAAGAAGATGGATGAGGTATAAGCCTCGTTCTTCAGATTCCATTTCCCTCAGCCATGGATATGGTGATCCAATACCAGGTGACAGTGACATTAGGGAGAATAGATGAAGCGGTGACGAGCTTATAGATGAAGATCCGTCCTCTTGAGCCATTCCTGACATTATTGACCTGATAAAACAATAATGATAACATCATATAAAAAGGAAAGACTATAGTAATTTACTAATTGTGGTCTGGCCTTGGCTAATAACTTTTGTTATAGCTACTCCGAAACTCATCAAGTTATCATCTAAAACAAGCTTTTTTTTTTTAACGGCATCATCTAAAACCAGCTACGTGCCCCTACATATTAAGATTATCAACACTAGTTTCATCCTTAAGGATTCATAATAAACTAATTAAAATGATTTGAAACGCAATAATCGGAGATTATAAGGATCATAAAACGCACTCCCAAACACACTATATAAAGATGGTCAATACTAAATTCAATGCTATACCCTCTAAACTCAAGTAATACTTTCTGTTAACAACAAGATATATTTACACTTCATCTCTTTCATATCATCAAAATTATAAAACTTCAACAGCAAGAAACAATTTTTAAAATACTAAATTGTGCTCAGAAAGATACTGTCAACATAATCAACAAAAGCCACCATAATCATTGTAGACATTTTTTCATGCATCAAATCATCATCATATTAAACAATCAGAATAACAAATTTAAATAAAAAGCTAGAATATATATAAACAAACTTACTACTCACCACTAAAAATTAAATATCTGAGGCAATTCCAGATAATCCAATGAAATATTAGACTAAAATCAAATTGCTAAAAGGGTTTTGAAAATCATTAAAACACCATTGAAGCCCAGATAGCAAAATCCAAACTTTGTCATATATTTGTGTGTATAGTGTCGGATATAACAAGGTTTTTTGAAAGTGTTATTTGAAGTTGGTATTGATAGAGTTAAAAGGTTTCTGTTTGTTTGTCATGGGGAGGACATATCCATGGCTGAGTTTGTTTTTGTCGTCATTGCATTGGTTATTCCTTTGGGGACATCGAATTTGGAGGGATTTGATACGTTTTGTACATGCAACTTGTCATTTTATAAAGGATTAATTGAACAAAAAAAAAATCACTTAGGCTGCGGACAGTAATAACCACGACCGAGTCGGTCGTTTCGGTCGAAGTGGGTCGTTCTTTTTGTGCACACTCGGTGGTGACCGAATTGAGGGAGGAAAACAATGGAAATGAGTCGCAGGCTCGACTGAGTTATATTTTCATTTCACCTCACTTTTTGATCCATATTAACGTTTGAATATTAATGTTTTAGCCGTTTGAGATTTTGACCGTTTGGCACAAAAAAAAAAATTGTACCGTTTGAGATTTTGACCGTTTGGTACAAAAAAAAAAAAAAAAAAAAAAAAAAAAATCTTTTAAATTACCTTGTATATACACAACATAAACACACTCAAATTCATACAATCTCACAATTATCTCTATTCAAAATGTCTGAGAAAACATCACAACAAACAAAAGGCCGAAAATCCCGTTTAGCACAAAACACCCCGCAAGTATCACCGGATTCGACTTTCCGGTTAACCGGTGTCTCACCAAACGTGAATTTCTGACCCGCTACTCTTGATTATCAATCTCAACAACCTCCACAACAACAAACATTCAATCCATTTGCTATGCATCGTAATGTTAATCATCCGTTCATTCCACCGTATCAAAACAACCAACAACCACAACAAAGCCACTCCCGTCGAAGCCAACAATCTATGTATGGCTTCCCCGAATCGTTGTATCGTCCAACAATGGACTCATCAACGTCTTCTTATTCTAATTATCAAAATTATTATCCGGTTAACCACATCAATCTTGATGCTTGTGATTTTATGGAACAATTATGCAACAATCCGGATTTTTATGTTGGAACCGGTTCGGGTTATCCGAGTCAACATATGTCACCAGGTTATCAAGGTTCGGGTCACGGATCGTATCATTATTCGGTTCCAAATGATGATCTTGCTGGTGATGACGACGCAACACTATTTCTGAAGAGATGTCACCGGTCAAACTAAAGAAGCGTGCTACAAAGGGTAAGAAGAAAGCGGTTGAGAAAGAGGTTGAGAAAGATACCATTAATGATTAGGTGATTTGGACAAAAAAAGAAGAGATTGCGTTGTGCATGGCTTGGTGTGATTCGTCGGAGGATAGCATAGTTAGAACCAACCAAAATTCTAAGGGATTTTGGAAGAAAGTGATTACATACTTTGAAAATGAGGTTGGTGAAGGAAGATTGTTGGGAATTATACTAACAGTTACCACGGTTAGTGAAGATATTATAACTGCTGAAGAATGTACTTGCAGTGGAAACTCATTACCACTGCAAGAACATATATTACCACTGCTGTTTGGATAATTGTTAGAAAACGTGTTTAGATAAATATAGAATAGATCTTGTGTATATCTTATTCTATTAGTATTATACTTATCTTGTAGAAGAGGACTCCTTGTGCTATAAAAGGAGATCCTAGGTTAAAGGTTAGATATGCATTTTCTAGAGCTTCAAGGTGTAACCCTAGTGATACTAAGATCACTCGTATTATTATCATTAATAATATTGGAGCTTACTGTTTGTTACATATATTGTTCTCATTCATAAACAACTGTTTCATTCACAATCAAACTTCTAAGTGTTACTAAGTAGATTCTGCATACTTAGTGATATAACTCAAAGTATCAATCTAACACAGTTCAAGGTGTTTAGATCCATCAAGTGGTATCAGAGCCAGGCTTTGATACTTTGATTTAGAAGACCCTAGTTCACTCAAAAGAATCAATGGAGACTATAACCAGTCAATCAAACATTGCTGCTAAACTTCCAAAGCTTAAGTTGAATGACTATGTAATGTGGAGGCTAATGATCGAACAATTCTTTATGGTGCAAGACTATACTCTATGGGAGATCATTATGGTTGGAAATTCCTTCAAACCAAGTTCTACTTCAGAGATGGTTGGTGGCAAGGAAGTAATAAAGGTTAACACTGGACCTGTTACTAATGATGAAAGACTTCAGATGAAGAATGATCTGAAGGCCAGAGGTTTGTTGCTGATGACACTTCCCGGATATCAAGTTCTAGCATTCAGCAAGTATAAGACTGCAAAGACTCTGTTTGAGGAGATCTGTAATGTTTTTGGTGGTAATGATTCCACCAAGAAGACTCAGAAGACCCTGCTGAAACAGACTTATGAAAACTTTGGTTCAACAAGTAATGAATTTATTGATAGCATTTTCACAAGGCTACAAAAGATTGTTACTCAGCTCACTGTTTTTGGAATTGAGGTGGAAAGAGAAGACCTCAATCTAAAGTTCTTAAGAAGTTTACCCTCTGAGTTTGGAACCAATGTTGCAGTATGGGAAGATAAGCCAGATTTGGAGACTATGAAACTTAATGATTTGTACAATAACTTCAAGGTTATTGAACAAAGATTGAAGAAAGCTGGCAAACTAAGCACAGGTTCAGGAAGTGTAGCACTCATATCATCATCTGTTGATGATAGTTCAGATGGAGAAAGTGATAGTGATGATGATAATGCTAACATTGTTGTTTCCACTGGTAGTGGAAGTGTTTCCACTGCTAGTTCAAAAAGGCAGATTGCAGGACTTAGTGATTCTACCTTTTATGCCTTTATATCAAGTCAGATGGGTGGTTTAATTCTCAATCATGAGGATTTAGATCAAATTGATGAAGATGATATGGAGGAGATGGACATTAAATGGCAGGTGGCATTACTAAGCTTAGAGGCAAAGAAGTTTTGGAAGAAGACTGGAAGAAAGATTACCATTAATGGTAATGAGACAGTAGGTTTTGGCAAAAAGAAGGTGGAGTGCTATAATTGTCATAAGAAGGGGCACTTTGCCAGGGAGTGCAAGAAACCAAGGAAACCTGACAACAGGTCAACTTGGTATAAGCAGGACAAGAAGAAAGAACCTACAACTGATGAGCCAAAGTGGCTATTGGCTATTGATGGAGTGAGCTTTGATTGAAGCTTTATGGCTGAGGATGAAGAAGATGATTCAGAGTCTGCAGTGGTTGCTACTGAGCTTGCACTAATGGCTTTTTCTAACTCTGAGGTACAAATTAATAATGCTTGCTCTAAAACTTGTAAGGCCTTAAAATAGTATGAGAAAATTAAAGCACAATATGATGAACAATTGCTAGAGTTAAATCATACTAACTATAACTTAGCAAATCATAAAAGAGGCCTAGGTGTTTTAGAAACTCAATTAGAGCATTATAGGGCAAATGAATCTAAGTTCAATGATGATATTGCAGTGTTAAAAAGAGACTTAGATTATCAGGTTGCTGTAAACAAGGTTCTTAGGGAAGAACTAGAAAAGGTTAAAAGGGCTAGTGAGAATATAAAGATAACTTGTAATACACTGGATCATCAATCCAAGTGTATTGACAAAATTTGGGAAGCCCAAGTTGTGAACAAAGCCAAGTCAGGAGTTGGATACAAAACAGTTCCACCACCTCTAAGAGGTGTTCCATCACCTCCTGGCATTGACTTAGCTCACACAAGATTAGAAGAATTCCAGGAACCAACCATGACATATGGACCAAAATTTGTTAAAGAATCTGTTATTGAAAAGGTTCATGTTGAGGTTGTTACATTTGATAGTGCTAGTGACTCATCTCTTAAAGATGAAAGTTTGAATGTTGAATCTAAATCTAGTGTTCCTGAGAATGTAAATGTGGATGTTAAAAGGAGTATTCCTGATGTTGTCAAAGAGAAGCCTAGGTTACAATCTAATTTCTCTAGGCCCACTACTAGATATGCAGAGATGTACAGAAGTAGGTCAACAACTCCTAGGGGAAATATGAGGAGTTGGAATCATGTTAAATCTAGGCAATTTGGTAGTGACTTTGTGTTCAACAACAAACCCTGTCATATATGTGGTAGCTTTGACCATCTGTCTTATAACTGTACCTATCACATGGGTAGAAGGGAAGTGTTTGGGAATACTAGGGTGAATGGATTTAATGCTAATAACTTAACTCACCAAAATCCACTTAGCAAGATGATTCCTAGGTCTGTTTTGCTTAACTCTGGCATAAAACCAATTTCCACTGCTAGACCAGCAGTTGCCACTGCTAGCAATAAAAACAGAGTTTACCCCAAGTCCCCTGTTACTACTTTTGCTAAATCTACTCAAACAGGGAAAAAGACCAATTTTGAAAAGAAAGTTTACAATAATCACAAGTGGGTACCCAAAATTTCAAAACCAACAGTTTCCACTGCTAAGACAGCAGTTACCACTGCAAGGCCAAAGGTTTTCACTGGTGGGTCTGTGAACTATAAGAGGGTAAATATGGGAAACGATGTTAAGGCCTCAGCACGTTGGGAATGGAAACCAAAAGGAACCATCACCTCAAACAATCCCAATGGTGTATCAATGACCTTTGACAGATACAATTATATTGATACACGAGGCAGATCCAAGTCATTTGTGGCTTGGGTCCCCAAAAGGAACTAATTCCTTTATTTTTTGTGCAGGAATATTCAAAACCAAAAGATGATCAAGGATACTCAGACAGTGGATGTTCCAGGCACATGACTGGCAATAAGTCCTATCTTTCAGATTTCAAACCTTATGATGGACAATTTGTCAGCTTTGGGGGAGGAATTGGTGGCAAAGTTTCTGGCAAAGGAACAATCAAGGCTGGAAACTTGGATTTTGAGAATGTGCATTATGTGAAAGAACTCAAGTACAACCTTTTCAGTGTGTCACAGATGTGTGACAAGAAGCATAGAGTTCTATTCACAGAAGATGAATGCTATATCTTATCTAAGGATTATAAGCTCCCTGATGAAAGTGACATTTTGCTTAAAATCCTTAGAAAAGGCAATTTATATAGCATTGACATGAAGAACATAGTGGCTAATAATGATGTTACTTGCTTGCTTGCCAAAGCCACTTTGGATGAATCCATGCTTTGGCATAGAAGACTTGGTCATGTTAATTTCAAGACCATTAACAAGATTGTGAAAGATGGTGTAGTCAGAGGTTTACCAGAGAAAAGATTTGAAAATGACCAAACATGTGTTGCCTGTCTCAAAGGAAAGCAACACAGAGCTTCATGGAAGACCAAGGCCTACAATTCTATTGATCATCCACTTTTCATGCTGCATATGGACTTGTTTGGTCCTACATCTGCGAGCAGCATCAATTTGAAGAAGTATTGTCTTGTTGTGACTGATGACTTTAGTAGATTCACATGGGTTTTCTTTTTAAGAATCAAGGATGTGACCACAGGCATCCTTAAGACATTTATCACTGAAGTTGAAAATCAAGTTGAAAAGAAGATCAAGATCATCAGGTGTGACAATGGGACAGAGTTCAAGAATAAAGTTATGGATGATTTTTGCAGAGACAAAGGTATTAAGAGAGAATTTAGTGTTGCAAGAACCCCTCAACAAAATGGAGTTGCTGAAAGAAGAAACAGGACACTAATTGAGGCTGCTAGAACCATGTTAGCTGATCCAAAGCTTCCAGTGACTTTTTGGGCTGAAGCAGTTAACATTGCTTGTTACATTCAGAACAGGGTTTTAGTGGTAAAAAAAAGAACAAGACACCTTATGAGTTATTCAGAGGAAGACCTCCTACTTTGTAGTTTATGAGGCCATTTGGGTGTCATGTTACTAGTCTCAATACCATTGCTCATCTGGGTAAATTTGAAGAAAAATCTGATGAAGGCTTCTTTGTTGGATATTCTATGGTTAGCAAGGCTTTCAGAGTCTATAACTTAAGAACAAAGAAGACTGAAGAGAATTTGCATGTTGAGTTTCTTGAAAATAAAGCTAACATGGCATGTTTAGGACCAGAATGGCTATTGGATCTTAAAACATTATCCAATACAATGAATTATGTACCTCTTACTTCAAGTACAGGAGACAAAGATCTTGAAGATTCAGAAGAATTCATTGATGGAGATGAAGCTTGCAAAGATGATGAAGATGATAAAGATCAAATTGTTATGCCACTTTGGGACTTTGTTGATAATTCTGAAAAGAGAAGTGATGCAGATGGTGTGAATTTTGATATTCTGAATAAAGAAATTCCTACTTGCAGTGGTAACTCAATTCCCACTGCTACACCAGAAGTTTCCACCGACAGCCCAAATGTGGAAAGTTCATCTCAGGAATCACCCAGTGATGATGTAGAGATCTCAAACATGCCTACAACATATGATATTCCTAGCACATCACAGACTTCAATTCACAAAATGCATCCACTTGATAATGTTATTGGTGAACTTCAATCAGGTGTGAAAACTAGAAGACAGACAAAGAAAGATGATATTCATAGGTTCATTAGTGAAGTTTATGAGTCTAAGAAGCTTAGGAGAAAGAATGAATGCTTTTTTTTTTTGTTTTCTCTCACAAGTGGAGCCTAAGAATGTTTATATTGCTTTAGAAGAATCTAGCTGGGTTGAAGCAATGCAAGAGGAGTTGTTGCAGTTTAAACTTCAAAAGGTTTGGGTTCTTTGTGACTTGCCTGATGGTATGAAGGTCATTGGTACTAAATGGGTTTTCAGAAACAAGAAAGATGAAAGAGGTATAGTAATCAGGAACAAAGCTAGATTGGTTGCTCAAGGATACACTCAAGAGGAGGGTATTGACTATGAGGAAGTTTTTGCTCCTGTTGCAAGGATTGAGGCTATTAGATTGTTTCTAGCCTATGCATCATTCATGGGCTTTACTGTCTATCAAATGGATGTTAAGAGTGCCTTTCTGTATGGTACAATTGATGAGGAGGTCTATGTCTCTCAACCTCCAGGCTTTGAAGATCCTCAACGCCCAAATAAAGTGTATAAAGTGGTTAAGGCTCTTTATGGCTTACATCAGGCTCCAAGGAAGTGGTATGAAACCTTAGCTACTTATTTGTTGAATAATGGGTTTCACAGAGGCAAGATTGATCAAACTTTGTTCATCAAGAAAGACAAGGGTGATATTCTACTTGTTCAAGTATATGTTGATGATATTATCTTTGGGTCTACTAAACAAGAAATGTGCAAAGAGTTTGAAAAGCTTATGAAAGATGAATTTCAAATGAGTTCTATGGGAGAACTTACATTCTTTTTGGGGCTGCAAGTACAACAGAGTAAAGAAGGCATCTTTATCATTTAAGACAAATATGTGACTGAGATTATTAGGAAGTTCAAGTTTACTGATGCAAAACCTTCAAATACCATTGCTGATAAGACCACTCATCTATTGTTGAAGAATGCTAGTGGTTCTAATGTTGATGTGCATACTTACAGGTCTATGATTGGTTCTTTGATGTATCTTACTTCATCAAGACTAGACATTATGTTTGCTGTATGTGCTTGTGCAAGATTTCAAGTGACTCCAAAGACATCACATATGACAGCAGTGGAGAAGATTTTTAGGTACTTGAAGACATATCCTAATCTAGGATTATGGTATCCAAGAGAATCCCCTATGGAATTGATCACATACTCAGATAGTGACTATGCTGGTGCAAGTTTGGATAGAAGGTCAACTACAGGAGGATGTAAATTTCTTAGATGTAGATTGGTGTCATGGCAGTGCAAGAACCAAACAATGGTTGCTACCTCAACCACTGAAGCAGAATATGTAGCAGCTGCTAGTTGTTGTGCTCAGATCTTATGGCTTCAGAATCAATTATTGGATTATGGGTACAATTTCATGAACACCATTATCTATATAGACAATAGTAGTACCATATGCATTATTAAAAATCCTGTGCAACACACTAAAACTAAACATATTGAAATTAGCCATCATTTTATCAGAGATTGTTTTGAGAAAAAGCTTATTAATGTTGTCAAAATTCATACTGATGACAATTATTCTGATTTATTAACAAAAGGGCTTGATGTGGGTAGGTTTCAATACTTGGTAACAGGTATTGGAATGCTTAATCCATAAATCTTTGATGTCAAATACTTTTCAGTGTTGCAGGATAGTTTTTAGGTACTAGTATTGTTTGTATATGTGTGTATGGTTTTCTACTAATTTGTATGCAGAGAAATTAAAAGCACAGTGGAAATAGTCATACAACAGTGGAAAGATTGGTGATAAAAGCAAAAGGAAAAAGTACTTTTATTGATATTGAAGAAAGTACATTACAACCATTCAGATAACAATGTCACCAGATAACATCACAAAACATAAACCAATAACCTAACATCTAAACCTTCAGCACACCTACTCCATGGGTTTCTTCCCCTTTCCCTCATAATCATGCTTGCCTTTGGAAGCTTTCTTTCTCTTGTCATCAAAAGAGAGTTGCTTCCTTGGACAAGCAAGTCCCAAAACTTGCTTTGGAGGCTTTGGTGCTTGTGCAGGCTTCTCAACAGCAGGCCACTTCATGTTGCTTATGGCAGTCTTTAATGCTGTGGTGAGGGCTTTTGGAAGTTCTTTGGAAAGGTTGAAGGTTGGATCATCATCAACATCAGAGGAAGAACTGGAATAGAACTCCAGGGATGGAGCAGGAGAAGCTGCAGTCTTTTTGGCTTTCATGTTGGATGATGTAGATGTGGTAGCACTTGGAGGAAAGTAATCACTCCACCCTGTAGAAAGTTCCTCTGAGTTTGTTCAATAGCTGATCTCCTCATCAGATGAATCATTTAAGGATATGTAGACAAGTGGAAACTAGCTCATTGTGTTGATGTAGGGTTTGTGTTATTGAAGATGTGTATTGATGAAAGATAAAGGTTAATAGCCCCTTTTTATAAGCAAAGTCAAGGTCGAATTCTATTTAATGAAGAATATTTACTCTTACATGTTTTGGTAGGTAGGAGGAGTAAATTTGGTTATTATCGGGTTGACTTTTGGAAGATATTTTTGTGAATAGTAACTTGGTTAAAAAGTTACTTTGGGTTAATTTTTATGGGTTAAGTTGGGTGTTACTTAATTCTGCAGCATACAAACCCATATTGTTGGAGTTAATGGAGTTATTAGGTGTGTATCATAGACACACAACAAATGGTTATTGATTTACCATGTCTTATCAACATAAGAATCAACTAGTCCAGAGCAAACGTCCTGGTAAAGACTTAACAAATCCGTTTATGGTTGATAGTTTACCAAAAACTATATGGTTATCAACTCACCATACTCCAAGTGATGAAAAGTTGGCTAGTCCATAGCAAACGGCTCATGGTAAAGACATATCAAATCCGTTGATAGCTGGTAGTTTGCTAAAAACTATGATAAGAGCAACTAATTTACATGTTTTACTTACCACTGCTTTTTGATATTTTGTGAAAATTTTATCACTGCTAGTTCATTAGTTACCACTGCAAGAGTAATTTTTCCACTAATGAACTAGCTATTACAACTGTTGTGTCAGTAATCTATTTTTTACTAGCCGTAAATATAACCGTCTTTCCTTATTAATAGGGTAAATCTTTTGTGAATTATCTACTTACCTATTATAATTTATTATTTTCCAAAGATAAATCTTTCTAAAGATAATTTACATTACGCGACCTCCTCAAACCCTATTAGTATAAATTGATCATCATACGGCTTGCTTTTTATCTTGATTACTAACACTTTTATCTTCTTTTCACAAATCTTATGGCGATTCTAAAATTTGTCGAGGAGCACAACCAAGTGACCTACCTACAAAAGTCAAACGAGAAGAGTGGCCCTTTTTTTCATCAGATTATGGACTTTCTTAATACTACCCATATAAGGTATGCTTTAACTGTTAATCCCACAATCTATGTCTCTCATATCAAACAGTTCTGGAACACTGTGGAGTCCATAACTCTTGAACAGGGAGACACACACGAAACTGTGGAAGCTCTTAGAGCCACAGTGGATGGGGTAACTATTGATGTTACCGAGTCATCCTTGAGGAGAATTCTCCAATTGGATGATCTCAATGGTATCATCACATTACCCAATTCAGAAATTTTCACTAATATTGCTTCCATGGGGCATGATACATCTTAACAAAAAGTAACTTTCAGAAAAGGATGTTTTTGTCCCAATTGGAGATTTTTCATTCATACTCTTCTACATTGCCTAAGTCCTAAGAAAACATCTTATGAACAATTTGCATCAACCATGGCTTATCCTTTGGTTTGTTTGGCAACTGATAGGACTTTTAATTTTTCAAAGTTTATTTTCAACAATATGAAAGGCAATGTAAAGAGTTCATATAAATTTTTTATGTATCCGTGGTTTGTGCAAGCAGTGTTAAATGAATTTCAACTACAACCTCACAATAGAATTTATGAAACCTCCTGTCTTAAGCCAAAAGTTTTTCAAAACATGAGTAAGGCTTCAGAACATTGGAATGGGGAGGTTTATCCACTTTTTCCTCAAATGCTTGCAAATATTTCACAGGTACAGGGTGAAGATGCAACTATCCCAGTTGTATCCCATCCCACACCCAATATTGTTGTTCCACCAATTCACCATGCCCCTGCAGTAACTCACACTTATAAGAGAAGGCATAAACAACCAGCTTCTCTCATCTTAACATTTCATGTTGCTGAACCTTTTGGTTTAAGAACAAGCAGTGGTGGTTCAAGGCTTCATTCTAGTCCAACTAGAGAAGAGCCTGAATCAATGCCCCATGATTCACCTCTCCCAACAGGTAACACAATTGGAAGTGTTGAGGGCAGTGTGCAACTAACTGAATTGATGGAATTATGTACAAAATTAGTCAAGTAGGTTCAAGCTCTGGAGAAAGATCTGGAACAGACCAAAGAACAACATGCCACAGAGCTGAATCAAATGAAGGCAGAGATTCAAAGGTTACAGAATGAAGTTGAGAATCTCAAGAAGAAAAGATCTGCCAAAGTTGTGTTCTCTTCTTCATCTTCATCTCAGGATGAGTTTTCTGAAACTTCTAGTAAAGCTTTGGGAGATTCTTCCAAAAAGGGGAGAAAAACAGATGCTGAGACTAAGGGGAGGAAGATTGATTTTGGAGATATGGATGCTGATGCTGATTTTCATTTTGATGATACAGTTGGAACTACTCAACCAATTTCCACTGCTGCAGAAAAAGTTCCCACTGCAAGTGAAAATATTCCCACTGCAAGTGAAAATATTTCCACTGATAGCCAAAATGTTACAACTGCAGAGGAAGAAGCTGCCAGAATAGAACAGTCAAAAGTAAAGCAATTGTGACTAGTTCAGACCAAGAGCAATCAAAGAAGATTTCAAAGAAAGAACAAGCTCAAATAGATTATGATGCAAGATTGGCAGAGCAATTAGCTGCAGCAGAGAATGAAAAGAAGAGAAAGCAAGAGGAAGATGAAGTTGCTAGTTTTATGGAAGGAAAGAGGTTGGACAAACTAGAAGAAGTAATGGCAAAACCAATTTCAGTTGTTCCACCAACTGTATTGCATGAGAAACCTCCTATGTTCACCTATGTGCCTACAGAGGAAGAGATTGATTACATAATTAATAATGATCCTATAATCAGAAAAAAGGCTATTGAACTTATTGCAAATACAACTTTGAATGAAGAACAAAGGTCTGCTCAACTGAAAGATTTCATTCAAATGAAGAATCAGCAGGCTCTTGATGATATCATTGGAGATGTAAGAAAAGGTCAAAAGAAGCCAAGGAAACTGACAAAGGCATAGATCATTGCTGAGATGAAGACTTTTTGCTGTCATGTTGGCAATATGAAGATGGCTCAGTTCAAAGGAATGTCACGTGATCAAATTGAAGGTATTTACTACAGGATTAAAAGACAAGATGGTAATTTTATTCCTATGGATAAAGAACCTGTAGTGATGAAGTCAAAAAGGTCTGGAGTGAGTCTTGGATCTAAAGATGCAAAGAAATTGAAGACTCAGGAATCATCTCAAGCAAAAGAGGGTCCTAGAAAGTTGACAGAAGAGCAAGTTACAAATATGATGTTCATAGAGACTGATGTGCTTAATATTGAACCTCTACAAACAAAATATCTAGTAGTTGGTTGGGAGATCTATTCTGATGATTTTGGAGTTGCTTAGAAGATCATTAGAACTGGAAGTGTCACAAGTATTTGCAGAGACTTTGAAGACATTGTTAGATCTTATGATAGAGAAGACTTGGATACTTTGTGGAGGATTCTTCAAGATCAGTTCAAGAAGGATGAACTGGTTGATGTCAAGGCTAAGGAGTTATGGGTTCACTTTAGAAGATTATATGAACCTGACCCAAGTGACAGAAATTGGAGATTTGAAGCTCACAACATGAATACTTTGTGGAAATTTTATGACTCAAGTGCTGTACATCATCTTTCTACCCAAGATGGAGTTGATGTGTTTATGCTTGCAGAGAAAGAATATACATTGAGAGCTGGAGTATTAACTGTGATGATGTCAGTAAAGCTCAGATGTTGGGAAAGAAGTGAAGTCATAGAAAATTTGCTGCAAAGGATCTATGATCAAAGTGTGAGAGCTGATAAAGAGTTAAGAAGAAGAAGATAAGTGTTTGGAAGAATTCCCATATCCTCATGTTTGCTGATTACTTGAAGAAACTTATTGATTTACTTATTAATCATAAGTTTAGGGGAGGATTGTTGGGAATTATACTAACAGTTACCACGGCTAGTGAAGATATTACAACTACTGAAGAATGTACTTGCAGTGGAAACTCATTACCACTGCAAGAACATATATTACCACTGCTGTTTGGATAATTGTTAGGAAACGTGTTTTGATAAATATAGAATAGATCTTGTGTATATCTTATTCTATTAGTATTATACTTATTTTGTAGAAGAGGACTCCTTGTGCTATAAAAGGAGATCCTAGGTTAAAGGTTAGATATACGTTTTCTAGAGCTTCAAGGTGTAACCCTAGTGATACTAAGATCACTCGTATTATTATCATTAATAATATTGGAGCTAACTGTTTGTTACATATATTGTTCTCATTCATAAACAACTGTTTCATTCCTAATCAAACTTCTAAGTGTTACTAAGTAGATTCCACATACTTAGTGATATAACTCAAAGTATCAATCTAACACAGTTCAAAGTGTTTAGATCCATCAGAGATCGTACAACTCAATTACCAGCAAGTGGAAAAATAGGATTCGTCCTAGAGTTGGTGCATTTTGTACCATTTACGACAATTGTTATACGAATTTTGGAAGTGGTGAGAATGATCTCACTATTTACCAAAGAGCGTGTGAAAAAAAAATGAAATAATGATGAAGCATGCCTTTCATTTGGATCATTGTTGGGAGATTTTGAGGGAGCATCAGATTTGAAAGAAAAATGAGATGCCGGTTTTTTTAAACCAAAATGAGGCTCGAAAAAAACCAAGGACTTCTAAAACAGGCTCGGATGTGCCTGATAATGAAGAGCCTCAAAATGAGCGACCAGTTGGTCGTGATGCAGCTAAGAAAAATAAGGCTACTAAGAAGAAATCGTCGGAGAATTCCAAGTCTTGGAATTTGGATGGGGTAGCTGACAAATGGAAAACCATTAAGTCAATAGCATTGGGTAAGAAGTAGAAGCTTGCAGACGGATACTACAACTTGAAGAAAATAGAGCTGGAGCAAAGGGATAAGGAGTTGGAGCTGCAACAAAAGAAAGCGGAGCAAGAAGACAGAAGATTGGCAATTGAAGAACAAAAACGTGAATTTGAGCGACAAAAGAAATATCAAAAAGACCTCATCTTCTATATCACACCAATCGACCCATCTTTGCCCGCATTACAACGATAAAAATTGCAAGAAATCAAAGACTCAATCAAGGAACAACACAACCTAGATTATTAGTTTTTAATAAGTGTTGTAATGTTTTAATAAGTGTTTTAATGTTTTTATTTTATTTGAATTAGTATGTAACATTTTAATTATGAATGAAATTTTAGTTTGTGTTAAAAATGTTTTAGAAAAAAAAAATTGAACTTGGTCGCCCTTACTGGGGCACCTAATCGCCTGCAGGTCACTGGAGAGAGAAAGCTGACGTGGTAGGGAAAAATGAGGGGATTAGGTCGCCTTACCGTGGATAGCCTTAAGATGTTTATCACTCTGGCTCGTTGTAGGGGTAAATGGCAGTTATATATATATATATATATATATATATATATATATATATATATATATATATATATATATATATATATATATATATATATATATATATATGCGTTTGACCATTTTTTGCCAAATAATCATGGTCAATGCCCAGTCATCAAGTTTCGAGCGCCATGTCATCAGTAGTATTAGCCATGTCATCAGTTTTCGTCCACCTAAGCAACATTATCAAATTTTCGAATTTAAATTTAAAAAAATGATGCAATGAATCGAACTCAAGACCATGCATGTATTATGTGGTATCTTAACCACTGAACCACCACATTTTTTGTTTTATATTTTGCAACACAACATCTATAAACCTCTGTAATTAATGATTTTTGCTAATCCACATGCATCTAATTAAAATCATTATCCACACGTTTACTCAAAACCCTAATATCATAATTTTTTCAGCCCTCCTCTAATGATACGGTACTCCCCTTAACAGATGATGGAAGATTCACAAAAGAAAAACCCTGATGATCACAACTCTCTCCATCAAAAAACTTCATCATGATTTTATAGGGTTTTAATGATTTTTAATGTGTTTTTCTATTTATCTAGGTGAACACACTTCTAATGTTTACGCTTTACATAAATTTTTACAGGTTCATATGGGATAGTATATCATGCTACGTGGAATGAATCAGTACGTATCTATGTCCACCAACTTCAACTCCTATTGATCAACGATCCATAGAATGGAATTTCCAATCAGGAACATCAATGTCATGCCCACATGTATCCGGTGCAGTTGCTCTCTTCAAACCCTAATATTAGCATTATAAGTAATGGAAAAAACAGGTAACCAAAAAAGGTACTGTTAAGATCGTTTAAAGCTCGAGGTTGTTTAGACCTCATCTAGGGATTGCACAATAATAATGAATGAACACGATACGCAGCGGAATAAACAAACACATCATTATTATTGCTAACAAGGTTTCTCGTCATCATCTCTACTCTAACATACACCAAAGCCCCAATGCTACGTGATGAAGTGTAGCACGGTTACACTCTAACAGCTATCTAAGATAGTTGAGGCTTAACATCAATCTACCCTAGGTGTTTCCCATAAAACACCTGTACACACAAGTCTAGGCGTTTCCAGCCCTAGACATACACACACGTTTTTCTGGTTTTACATTGTGAAAGACTTATTGAAACCTATTCCCTGTATCTCTTTATATAATAGAGATACTAGGGTTACAAGGAATAAACTAATAAAATAAAAGATATGCTGTAATCTTTTTTCTTTCTTTGCAAGTTTCTTCCTTTGTCTCCATAAGTCCTTCATCTTTCATATTTGTCAATATCAACTCAAAGTATAATTCCTAACAATCTTCCCCTAGTTGATATGACAAAACCAAGTATATGAAAGATGTCGTCTTCCCCTCAAACCATGCATATCATCAAGGATCTTCAAGCTGCAATCATGTAAATCTTCTTCCCCTTTTTGTCATCATCAAATAGGGGACAAATGTATGCAACCTTGATCTTCACAACCACGAATCAATATTACACGTCCAATCCATCTTTCCAATGTTTCTAAGTCGCCCGCCATTAAGTTTTCCGCATCTATAGATGTACTTGAAACAATAGAAATCAAAACCATCAGTAGTAATAACAACTAGCAGTAGCAAAAACCTTCACCTCGATGTAGCACATAAATGGTTAAACATTTAAACATTAAGCTTCCCCTGAAACCCATATGTTAACCATTTGTTGAATGTAGGCTCCATGTAATGATTACTGATGAAGAAAACTAAGTATAACCAACTTGATGCTGAAGTAGAACCACCCAAACTTGTGCCTTATATCTTGTACTAAAATTGACTTCGAACGTATACTTCACGTATAGGGAGATCGCAACCTCTTGACAAAAAAATCACTGAGCACAATAACGTAACTCCTTCAAGTGTTTTGTCAATTCGTAGTCACCTGAACGAACAAACAAGTTACCTCCAACTGAAAAAGGTATGATAAAACACAAACATGTGAAACTCCACTTCATCATCAAATAGGTGATAAAAACCTTTCTTCGTAACCAATTGAGCAATAAGAACGAGCCTTTGAATCTGTTAAGAACCAATAAACCAAAACTCCAAAAATCCTTCTTGTGTGTGTATCTTCCCCCGTGTGTGTGTTGGAACCAACTGTTCCAAAATAATATATACTTCCCCTGACTGCTTGTAACTCATGATTGCCAATGAAATAATCAAAGTCTCCACATGAAATATAGCAACATGAATAAGTACCAACCACATGCCCCTTAAGAAATATGAACAGCAGCGGAAATAATTAAGGCATCAGTGGTAACTTGTATAAGCAGTGGAAAAATAATTACCAGCAGTGGAAACAAATAACTAGTAGTGGAAACCACAAAGCGTAGCAGTGGTAACTTGTGTTAATATTGATACTTTGAGTGATACCACTAAGTATGCGGAATCTACTTAATGATACTTAGAAGATTGATTGTAAATGAAACAATTGTATGAATAAACAATGTATGTAACAAAACAAATAGCTCCAATATTATTAATGATAATAATACGAGTGATCTATGATATCACTAGGGTTACACCTTGAAGCTCTAGGAAAACGTATTAGAAAGATTTATTCTAACTATGATCTAGGATCTCCTTTTATACAACAAGGAGTCCTCTTGTACAAGATAAGTATAATACTAATAGAATAAGATATACACAAAATCTTTTCTATGTTTATCTATGCGCATTTCTCTAACAGTTAATAAGTGAGCAGTGGTAATATTTGTTCTTGCAGTGGTAATGAGTTTCCACTGCAAGTACAATCTTCTGCAGTTGTAATATCTTCACTAGCCGTGGTAACTGATAGAATAATTCCCAACAATCCTCCCCTAAACTTATGATTTATTTGTAAATCAACAAGTTTCTTCAAGTATACAATAAACCTGAGGATATGGGAATTCTTCCAAACACTTATCTTGTTTTTCTCAACACTTTATCAGCTCTTGCATATTGATCTTGAATCTTCTGAATCAAAGCTCTAACCTTTTCAGTATCTACATAAACTCTCAACTTTGATTTTAACATTGCAGAAAGAATTTTAGCTCTAAGTGGATATTCCTTCTCAGCAAACATAAACACATCCACTTTATCTGTTGTAGAAACATGATGAACCTCACATTGATCATAATATGTCCATGTAAGATTCAATTCTGATGAATCAAACTTCCAATACTTATCATTAAGATCTGGTTCATATAATCTTCTTAAATCAACCCAGAGCTGCATTTCTTTCATATCTTTGAGAGTATCAGCCTTGAATCTTTCATTAACAAGCTTCCAAAGAGTATCAAGATCATCTCTGTCACATGCTTTAAGAAGATCTTCAAACTGAATGAATGATGAAGATTCTCCTCCCAGTCTTATAATTTTCCAAGTAGAAGCAAAATTCTTTGCTGTGTACACTTCCCAATCAATAATCTGATGTTTTGTTTGTAAAGAATCTGGGTAGAAATCTTCTTCTTCAACAATGATAATTGCACTTTGTAGATCTTCTACACATTTCTCAGATTGAGATTCTTTCTCTTGAGGAACTTTCACCCTTTTTGTGACATGATCTTCAACTGTTGAAGCTTTCCTTTTACTTTGTTTAAATCTTTCAACTTCTTCAAAATCAATAGGTCTGAAGCTACTATCTTGCCTTTTAGTTCTGTAGTAGATGCCTTCAATTCTTTCATGAGACATACCTTTGAAATCAGCCATCTTCCTATTTCCAACATGACAGCAAAATACTTTCATCTCATGAATGATCTGTGCCTTTGTAGGTTGTCTCTGTTTCTTTTGACCTTTTCTGACTTTACCAATAATTTCATCCAGTGCTTGTTGATTCTTCATTTGAATGAAATCAGCCAATTGAGCTGTTCTTTGTTCTTCTGTCAAAGACTTGTTAGCAACAAGCTCAATAGCTTTCTTCTTTACAACTGGATCATGTTGAATCATATGTTCAATTTCTTCATTTGTTGGCACATATGAGAACATAGGAGGTTTCTCATGTAAGATAGTTGGTGGAACCACTGAGAGTGGTTGTGCCATTACTGCTTCAAGTTTACCTAACCTCTGTGCTTCCATAAAACTAGCAACATCATCCTCCTTTTGCTTTTTCATATTTTCTTTCTCTGCAGCTTCAAGTTGTTCTGCCAATCTTGCATCAAAATCAATTTGAGCTTGATCTTTCTTGGAAATCATTCTAGTATGCTCTTGTTATGCACCAAACACAATTGCTTTACCTTTGACTGATCTTTTTCTGGCAGCTTCTTCCTCTGCAGTGGTAACTAATGGAACATCAGTGGTAACAGTCTCCCTTGCAGTGGAAATTATTTGATCAGTGGTAACATGTTCTGCTTCAGTGGAAATTTGTTGAGTAGTTCCAAGAACATCTTCAGAGGTAAAACCAGTATCAACAACCATATCTTCAAGATCCAATTTCCTCCCCTCAATCTCAGCTACATTATCTTTTGCTTGAGCATTTTCAGAATCATTGAGCTCAGCAAACATATCATCAAAATTAGTACTCCTCCCCTTAATCTCTGCATCTGTTTTCCTCCCCTGTTTGGAAGAAGTTCCCAAACCATAACCAGAACCTGCAGAAAGGTCATCATGTGATGATGATGGAGAAGAAACTACAACTTGAATATGTCTTCTCTTCTTGAGATTCACAACTTCATCCTGCAACTTTTGAATCTCAGCCTTCAATAGATTCAACTCTGTGGCATGTTGTTCTTTGGTCTGTGCCAGATCTTTCTCCAGAGTTTGAACCTTATATGAGTTGTGTTTAGGAAATCCACAATCTGATGAAAAACAGGTCAACTCTTGTTGTTGGACTTTTGTAGGCAAGCCACTTGATTGTGTTCATCAGCAAACTTGAGAGTCACCATGATTTTGTGATTTGAGAGATAAAAGTGTTAGTAATCGAGAATAAAGAGCAAGCCGTATAATGATCAATTTATACTAATAGGGTTTGGAGAAAAACGCGTATGGTGAATTATCTATAGAAAGATTTATCTTTAGAAAAGAATAAATAAAGTTTGGTAAGTAGATAATTCCCAAAAATTTTACCCTATTAATAAGGAAAGACAGTTATATTGGCAACGGCTAGTAAAAATAAGATTACTGACACACAGTTGTAACGGCTAGTTCACCAGTGGTAAAATTTACACTATCAGTGGAAACGGTGAACTTGCAGTGGTAAAAATCAACAAAATTTCAAAGAGCAGTGGTAAGTAAAATATGTAAAATTTGCTGCCCTTATCATAGTTTTTAGCAAACTATCAGCTATCAACGGATTTGATAAGTCTTTACCAGAAGCCGTTTGCTCTTGGACTAGTTGATTCTTATGTGGGTTAGACATGGTGAATCAATAACCATTTGTTGTGTGTCTTTGATACACACCTTATTACTCTAATGATATGGGTTGTAAATTACAACACAAAATAAATCTCATCTTAACCCATAGAGATTAACTCAAGTAACTTTTTAACCAAGTTACTATACACAAAAATATCTTCTCAAAAGTCAAACCACAGTTACTTCTCAAACCAACCAAAACAGATGAAAATAAATAACCTTCATTAATTAGCATAACATCTAACCTTGGCTTATTTAATCACCTCCAAACACCAATCTCAGTCACCAATAATCTTTCAAACCCTAATATCCCAATCAACCCAATTCTCTTCCAAAACCATGTCATCAAACCCTGAAACCTCTGATCAACACTCTTCTTATCCAACATCAGAAGAAGATTTACCTCCATATCCATGGGGACTTGAAGATTCTGACTATAAGAGAGAGATGGAGAAACGATGGGATGTGCAAGAAAAACAATGGAATGCACACATAAAGGGTGAATCAAGCCATGATCCTAATCCTGCTGAGAGAGAGCTTGTCTCTCCTTTCATCTGGACCTCTGATGAAGAATCTTCAGAAGAAGAGAATGAAGATCCAACCTTTCTTCCTCCTTCCACACCAGAGAGATCCCAACCAAGATCAAGTAAAAGAGATCCATCTCTCCCAACATCATCAAATTTGGTGTTGGATCTTCCTTCTCCAGAACCTGGTCTTCTGCATCAAGAACATATTGGACAGAGCAAGAAGGCTCAGATCACACATAAGGGAAAGGAGAAGCAGAAATAGATGACTGAAGAATGTTGCCAAGGAACAAAGTTCTTGAGTAATTTCTTGACTTTGTTACTTGAGCATCTTCACAGTCTTCCTTCTCTTCTTTTTCCATTTTCATCTTCAGCTTCTGCATTGTACTTGTCATAGCCTCAAGTATTATGTAATAATTGATAGAAGCTAGTAGTTCTCAATTAGCCAAATGTTTTAGGAATGGTCTTTGTAATTCAGTTGGAACATTGAATGTAAGCTGTAACTTGTGTCTTTGAATGAATGAAAAGATCTTCTTTAATTAATCAATATTGTAAGACCTTCAGCTTATTTGACCACATTCCTTTGGCTACAACTCTTGGTGACTTAAACACACTACTTGCAATCTCTTAACATTTGCAGAACAGACATATACTAAACAACTTGCAAACATATTAGTGAGTCACTGTAAAACTCAGAAAGTATTATCAAGTCATTCATAACCATTAGTAGTCTTTGACTGTCCCTGCACTCAACATAAAACAATTAGTACCTTTTGGGGACCCAAGCCACAAATGACTTGGATCTGCCTCGTGTATCAATATAATTATATCTATCAAAGGTCATTGATACACCATTGGGATTGTTTGAGGTTGTTGTTCCTTTTGGTTTCCATTCCCAACGAGCTGAGGCCTTAACAGCATTACCCATGTTTACCCTTTTCTTATTCACATAGACACCAGTGGAAACAATTGGTCTTGCAGTGGTAATTGCAGGCCTAGCAGTGGAAACTGCTAGATTAGTAAATTTGGGTCTCCACATGTGATTCTTGTGATCATTCTTTTCAAAATAAGTCTTTTTCCCTGTTTGATAAGATTTAACAAAAGAAGTGACAGGGGACTTAGGATAAACTCTGTTTTTACTACTGGCAGTGGTAACTGCTGGTCTAGCAGTGGAAACTGGTTTGATGCCAGTGGTAAGTAAAACAGACCTGGGAACTATCTTGCTCAGGGGGTTTGGGTGAGTTACTTTATTAGAATTATGTCCATTCACCCTTGTATTCACAAATACTTCCCTTCTTCCCATGTGGTAGTTACAAGTATAAGAAAGGTGATCAAAGCTACCACAAATATGACAAGCCTTATTGTTGAACACAAAATCACTACCAAACTGCCTAGTTTTAACATGATTCCAACTTCTCATGTTCCCTCTAGGAGACTTAGACCTATTTCTGTACATCTCTGCATATCTAGTGGTAGGCCTAGTGTGATTTGTTTGTGTCCTAGGCTTCTCTTTGAAAACTTCAGGAATACTTTTTCTTTCCTCTACTTTAACATTTTCAGGAACACTAGATTTAGACTCAACATTTAAACATTCATCTTTAAGAGATGAGTCACTAGCACTATCAAAAGTCTCAACCTCAACCTATACCTTTTCAGTTTCAACTGGTTTAACAAATTTTGGTCTATAGGTCATGGGTGGATCCTGAAACTCTTCTAAGCCTGTGTGAGCTAGGTCAATGCTAGGAGGTTCTGGAACACCTCTTAGAGGTGGTGGAACAGATTTGTATCCAAGACCTGATTTAGCTTTGCTCACAACTTGGGCTTCCCAAATTTTGTCAATGCTCTTGGATTGATCGTCTAGTGTTTGCTTAGTTATCTGAATATTCTCACTAGCCTTTTTAACTTTTTCAATCTCTTCCCTAAGAGCTTTATTTACTTCAACATAAAAATCTAAGTCTCTTTTTAAAACAGCAATGTCATCACTGAACTTAGATTCATTAGCCCTATAGTGCTCTATCTGTTTTTCTAAAACACCTAGACCTCTTTTATGATTTGCTAAATTATAATTAGTATGATGTAAATCTAGCATCAGTTCATCATATTTTGTTTTAGAGATCTCTAATTCTTTTACAGCCTTACAGTTTTTAGAACAAGCATTATCAGTATGTACCTCAGAGTCTGAGAAAGCCATGAGTGCATGCTCAGTGGCTATCATTGCAGATTCTGAATCATCTTCTCCATTCTGAGACATAAAGCTCCAATCAAAGCTCACTCCATCAATAGCCAATAGCACCTTTGGCTCTTCTGTTGTAGGTTCTTTGTTCTTTTTCTTCTTGTACGAAGTTGACTTATTGTCAGATTTCCTTGGTTTTCTGCATTCTCTTGCAAAGTGCCCCTTCTTGTGACAATTATAGCACTCCACCTTCTTTTTATCAAAACCTACAGTCTCATCACCACTTATATGTATCTTTCTCCCTGTCTTCTTCCAGAACTTCTTTGATCTTAAGCTTAGTAATGCCACCTGCCATTTAATGTCCATCTCCTCCATATCATCTTCATTAATTTGATCCAAATCCTCATGATTGAGAATTGAACCACCCACATGGCTTGATATAAAGGCATAGAAAGTAGCATCACTTAGTCCTGCAATCTGTTTCTTTGAGCTCCTAGTGGAAACACTTCCATTACCAGTGGAAACAATCATGTTACCACTGTCATCATCACTATCACTTTCTTCATCTGAACTATCATTACCTGATGATGATATGAGTGCTACACTTGCAGAACTTGTTCTTAATTTTCCAGCTTTCTTTAACCTTTGTTCAATAACTTTGAAATTATTGTACACATCATTAAGCTTCATGGTCTCTAGATCTGACTTATCTTCCCAAACAGCAACATTGGTGTCAACTCAGAAGGTAGGCTTCTTAGGAATTTAAGATTGAGATCTTCCTTTTCCACCTCAATCCCAAAAGCAGTGAGTTGAGTAACAATCTTTTGTAGCCTTGTGAATATGCTATCAAGAGATTCATTACTTGTTGAACCAAAGTTTTCATAAGTCTGCTTCAGTAAAGTCTTTTGAGTCTTCTTGGTAGAATCATTTCCACCAAACACTTCACAGATCTCATCAAAAAGAGTCTTTGCAGACTTGTATTTGCTAAAAGCCAGAACTTGTTCTCTGGGTAGAGCCATCAATAACAAACCTCTAGCCTTCAAATCATTCTTTAGTTGGCTTCTTTCTTCATTAGTAACAGGACCAGTGTTAACTTTTGTTACTGTCTTGTCACCAACCTGCTCTACAGTTGTACCAGGTTTGAATGAATTTCCACACATTATGATCTCCCATAATGTATAGTCTTGAACCATAAAGAATTGTTCTATCATAAGCCTCCACATCTCAAAGTCATTAATCTTAAGCTTAGGAAGCTTTGCAGCAATGTTTGATTGGCTTGTTTCTGTCTCCATTGTATCTTTTGAGTCTGCCATAGGGTCTTCTAAATCAAAATATCAAAGCCTTGCTCTGATACCACTTGTTGGATCGTGAACACCTTGAACTTGTGTTAATATTGATACTTTGAGTGATACCACTAAGTATGCGGAATCTACTTAATGATACTTAGAAGATTGATTGTAAATGAAACAATTGTATGAATAAACAATGTATGTAACAAAACAAATAGCTCCAATATTATTAATGATAATAATACGAGTGATCTATGATATCACTAGGGTTACACCTTGAAGCTCTAGGAAAACGTATTAGAAAGATTTATTCTAACTATGATCTAGGATCTCCTTTTATACAACAAGGAGTCCTCTTGTACAAGATAAGTATAATACTAATAGAATAAGATATACACAAAATCTTTTCTATGTTTATCTATGCGCGTTTCTCTAACAGTTAATAAGTGAGCAGTGGTAATATTTGTTCTTGCAGTAGTAATGAGTTTCCACTGCAAGTACAATCTTCTGCAGTTGTAATATCTTCACTAGCCGTGGTAACTGATAGAATAATTCCCAACAGGTACGTATCCTTTTTATTAGAAGCCTAATGATCAGATTAAGAATATTGATTTTTACGTATGTGAGACATTTACTGTTTTAGCGATTCAGTATACTTGCTAAGCATGTTAATTTTAGATACTTGACAGTTAGTCATAGACCTTTAGTTAGGGTCTGTATCAAGTAGCATGTTACACCTCTTCAAGTTTGTTGATTATTTTTTCCAGTACGATTCACTTATTCATGATGATAAGGTTATAACACCCCGTAAAATTTTCCTATGATTAACACGTTACCATAACATAGATTAACCATTTTTACGGAGAACAAATTTTTTTTTATTATGCATGACATATTATGTGAACCACTACGACATTATGATTTATCTTTTGCTTAGAAACATTGCTTACACACAACCTAGATAGTCTAATTATCGCGAATATATATATTTTAAACGTTTATATTTTTATAAAATACGTTTTGTATATTTAAGGTACAATATTTATATATTCCCGGAGCCTACAAAAATTCCCGAGATCACTCATTAATATTATTTGATCGTAACCCGACTCTCAAAACACACCAGGTGGGCCCCGTTGAACCATTGGGCCACTTAAACCCAACTATGAACCGAACGGACCCTTTTATATAATTTTTTTTTCTTCTTTTCTACTGGGCCAGACGGAACCCCAAGCCCAACAGGCTTTTAAGCCCAAACACACCTTTATAAAATTTTTCTTTTCTTTCTTTCTTTGTTTGTGCCAGTCGCGACCAAGCCAAGGAGACCCCTCGTTATTTTGTGATTTCTACACACGACACCATACTATTCTTACATGTCTTGATTTATGACCCAGCAAACATTTAGGAATGACAAATCTCGTTCCATAACTCACACGTTTAGTCATCTAAATCTGGCCAAAGTAAACCTTAAAAACCATTTTGCCAAACTTACAAAAACATGTCATAAACTTCCCTAGCACCTCACAAGCCACCCAATGACTTATAACCTGACTCAAATGCACAGTAGAGTGCCAGGAATGAACAGAGAATTATATGACACATTCCTTTTGTTGCCAAGTTTCGATTGGGCAAAGGAAAGGTGCCTCCCATGTCTAACGAGACAACACATACACTTTTTGGTTTCTTCCTCTTGTCTCAACATCTCACAATCCCCTCACAAGCCTATATAACGATCCATGCAACCAGAGATGATCACACACACATAAACATACAATACACAAAGTTTACGTGAAGTTTACCAAGTCAAGATTGGGACAAGAAGTTGGCGAGGAGTACGAAGTGCACAAGTGATCCAAGGAGGAACCAAATAGCTCGTTGTGAACCTTGCTAGGAGTGAACCATTGTACCATTGATCCTTCGTGCCAAAATGAACCATACGAACTATATTACTCCACCCCTAGAGGTGAGGTGAGAACGAGGAGTCCCCTTTTGTTATATTTTCATTTCGTTATTTTGGTTTTTACACATTTACTTTGCCTAATTTCCTCGTAAAATATAAACATAACATACGTATTTTATTCGACATTTTATATGTTTGGTACACTAGTAAACAAAATATAAGAAGTTTCGAATCTAAAAACATTGTGTTCTTATTTAATTCGACATGTTTTGTGACCTCTTGGACAACTCGAATAAAGTCTCAACACTTAGAATTTTTCTAAGTGTTGAGCAGTTTCAACATATGAAGTTTGCTCGATCACTTTGGTCTCATAAATGAATAATTTGACACGTGACATGTTCTTTTTAAAACTCGACCTCATTAACAGCTTATTAGACAATCACAAGACACATTTTATTCGACCTAATAAGTTTGCTTAGACCTTGTACTCGACCTATTTTGTAGCGACAAAAAAACTCAGTTTTTATAAAACAATATAAGTCAAAACGTGGGCTTATCTTAAGCCCATTAAGCTTATGTGATACACTGGGCCTGGGAGCCCAACTCCAGTGTTTTTAGCATCCTAAAATGAGTCCAAACTCAGGCCCAAACCTTTCGTAAGCCCATTGGATCACAAAACGTCAACGGGCCTTTAAATGAACTCGTTAAGCCCATATAGTGAAAAATAAGCTTTTTAAGGGAATAAGCTGTTCTAATAAGCTCTTTTGAACATTCTGAACTTATTGAAATAATAAAAATGATAAACTTTGACTTTGGCGAAATTTGGACTAGATTTGCAAAATTTCTTAAACCGGGGACTAAAAATGCAAAAGTTGTAAACTTTGGGTCAAAACTGTAAATCTGAGTTTTCTGAGTTAAAAACAGTAAATATTGAAATTTGGAGTTGAGAAATGTAAATATTGATACTTTTGGACCTAAAATGTAAATTATATATATTTTGGACTAACGGTGTAAAATATATATCGTTAGGGTTAAAAATGTAAATTTTGGAAACTTAAAGGAATTTTCAGTAAATATTATTTTATAAAAATAATATTAACCTTTTACATATATAAACATATAATTAAACTAAGACTTATATAAACATAAACTTATATATATATATACGATATATATTCGTAATTATAATTAAACGATATAACGATACATTACTTATTTCTTGTAAAACGATACGTTTATTTTATTTCCGTTATAAAAACTAACTTTATATCAATCATCGATCATTTTACTTACGAGTTATATGTATATATAACTTTGTTTTTGAACTTTAGGCACTTAAACAAACACGAGAATCGTTCGTAACTAACTAACAAGTATTCGCGATAAAACCAGATTTAGACTATCAACTAAAACTTGCATTATCTTTTAGGTTGTGTTGTGTGAAGCCGTTTCCTTGCTTTGTTGAGACTACGATACCACTGTACTACTAAGGTGAGTTCATAGCCCACTCTTTAACTATTTTCCCGTGGGGGAGATACATGCTTAAATCTCGAACACAAGTCTTTTATACCGGGTATTGAAATACCGTCAGGCCAATGTTATTTGCTTAAGTTACTATTGCCAAAAGTCCCTCGATCATGAACCTTAATCACTTGAAGGGTGAACGTAAATAAACGTGGATAGTACTATTAGTGATTGACAATCCTCGTTTGGTTGTTAGAGAAAACACCAGGCGCACTTTATTGTTCTTATTATAGGTTATTGGCAAATACCTATCTTGAGGGCCTACTACTTACCGTCATAACTTGAGATTATGATTGGCTGTTAATCGTTGAGTATCATGAGCTTAAGGCAATAACAGGAACATTGATTTTTTTAAACATATTGATTGTATGTGATTACAATACATTCTTAACTTGTGATTCAAACTCTTAAACTCAAACCTATGAATATCACTCAACTTTATGTTGACTTTAGCATGTTTATCTCAGGTAACTAAACAAGACGGATCTGGATGGCACGGAGTGGGCAAAAGCATGACAAGAACCATAATAAACATTTTGACATATTTCAAATAAACTTGTTGTTTAAATTATGAAACATCTTGATGTCTCGAATAATTGGTATTTTAAATGAATTAAACTTTAAAGCGTCACTTTTGTGTCGTTTTCTATGATTGTGACAAAGATCCTCGAAGTAATACCCCGAAAGTCTTCCGCTGACATGTTAAGTCTTCCGCTGTTATTAACGACTTTTGGGGGTGTTACAGATTGGTATTCAGAGCCACGGTTATAGAGAACCAGATGTTTTTAAACATTGGACTATAACTACACTTTAACTGGACCATTTTTACAAAATACCACTTCATGCCCTCCGTGCCTACATTCCAACATCTGGTAGAAAAGTTACTTCTCATTATTTCTTACTTATATAACTTGATATATGCTTACATGTTATGATTATAACTATGTTTACTAATCGGGATTATTACAAATACCGTGTCTTCATATTTTCATTCGCCCGACGATATTGTGACTTTAAATAGTTTATGGTACAACTACCCTCCAGTATATTAATATATATTTATATGCTCCCACAACTATTTTGAGTACTATGCAAATCCTCTTTAATTGTCTCGCTTTCATCTTTTGCTTAAGACATACTCTTTTCGTACTCTCGAAAAATCTGCACATAAATTATTTTGTCAATTAGTTAAAATCTTAAATGATTTACAACGTCTTAATTTGAATGGATTGGGACGCCCTTTTGTTCAAATCAAGAAATTGTAAATCATTGAACCATAAGTTTATATTTCCTTAGTTACATAGTTTGGGACGCTTCTCTATGTAAATAACGAAATATAGATAAATAGGTTTAATTACTTCTGAGTTAACAGGCATATGAAACCACGAATATTGATACACAACGATATGACTAAACATCGATAATGCTAACGTTACCAAGATCATTAGGTAAACCTTGACGTCACTAAACGATTGATCCTCCCAGCTGATAAAAATACCATGTGCACTCACTTCTCCCCAAACTAAATTTCTATCCACAAAAACTGATAATTCAAGAAATTTCTCTACCCTCTTCCTTTTGTAAAAACCTATATCAACAAAACTCTTTTGTTTAACGGGTAGGTTACCCGCACAGATTTTTGTAATTATCTAAACGTAACAGAATAAATTCTCACCCAATGTATGATCACAAGGAATTTTATTCAAACACCATATTATTAGAAAGCAGACTGAACGGAAATATATAAAAACATTACAAACAACGCTAAATTAAACATCACACTTCAGCGGTAGTCTGGGTGATCCCAAGTCTGAGAATTGTTTGAATCATATCCATCATCATAAGGGTCGAAGCTTGCCAACCTCTCTTCTTCTATTTGAGCCTCCAACCTACTCAACTCCCGCTCCATGTCAGAAGTCCAACCACCATCATCGACCGCCACATTTTCCTCAAAACTTGGCTGGAATTGATCCAGATGAGGCAATTGTTGTTGTTGCACAACCACTCTTGGTGCAGAAGAACTTGATGCACCTTGTTGTGATTGCTGTTATGGTTGTTGTGGTGGTGGTAGTGGATTTGGTTGTCGTTGTTGTTGCTGTTGTTGTTGTTGTTGTTGTTGCTATTGCTGTTGTTGTTCAATCCTAGCAGCTTCAACATTCTCTTTAAAACTCCAACGGATCTTGTTGGAACTATGGTCCTCTATCTGATGAACACAAACCCATAACGATTCAATAATAGCCGCATCCTTACGATATCCGTCATACAAGAAAGTATCGATCACATGTTTCCGATCATCCGATATATCTGTGCACTTTACATAGCGTTCTCTAAGCCGTTGTTTCGATTGTTTCGCCACCTCAAACTCCAGGATGACCCTCAAAATAGCATTTTTGCAATCCACATCACTATTTTCGGCTTCTACTTTGATATATTGTTGAATTTGTTCAGCGGTATGTGGTAGCTTGCAAGCCATTGATTGTTTTGTGTGTGTGTATGTGGATAACCCAACACGTACCAATGGTATTTATAAAGAATTGGAAAAATAATTCTCAATTATTGTATTAAATGTGACCGTTTGTTTTCAAACGGTAAAAATTTTCAAAAAGTCTGTGTCTATTAAAACTAGCAACAAAATTTTTGGGGATACGTGGTAAAAAAAAAAAAAAAAAAAAAATTCTATCTTGGATTTCGCATTTCAACACAAGTGGCAAGAAACAGATCACATTAAACACATAACACCATAACTTAAATCATGAACACGCCACGTATAAGTAATACACTCTCACATGATTGGACCCCTCAATCTCTAAGAAATTGTGAACTCCTCCATAATCTTTCCAAACTCTCAAACGTTATATAAAATTTCAATAATCTCTGACCAACCCGTAACCTCAGATATCTTAGAATCATAAAACATACTCGCAACACTCTCTTAACTTGGGCCTTAACCCACTGCTTCTATGCGCCGACACACATTTGGGCTTCAAGATTTCAGTAACCCAACACACCATTGAACTTGATCACCAACTTAAGCCCGGTATTGCGCAAGCCCAAAACCCTAAATACTACTCCTAACCGACTCATACCTATAGTTTCGAACCATTTTTCCGTAACATTTCTACACACCCCATCAATATTTTTTTTGTGCCTCTCGAATTATCATGTACCTAAGAATCAAGTGTGACGAATCTCTGTAAATTAGTCGATCATTTGATGGTCAAATTTTCATCAAAACTCAACCCAATTGCTTCACTCAACTATAACCAAAAATCATATTTATCTAAGTATTCGAAACCAAACAAACTTCCATATATAGTTTTGGTTATAATTCATTAAAACCCACCCTTGAAAACTTAACTACAATCAAACCAACCAATGTTTTTGATACATAATATAAATATAACGATTCATAAGCAGTAAAAACAAGCGAGAAATTAACATAAACTAAGACAGCATAAAGCGAAATAAAAATTTTCATTCATACGTTCGAAATTACATGGAAACACAACAAACCTTATTTCAACATTCCAACCACTACATTACGACACTATTCCTCACTTCCAAAACCTGTCAATGAAGATCGCTAAAACCACGAATGGTGCAAGAAACATTAAGATCCCAACCAACATAGCACGATCTTCGTTCGGAACATACACTAGATAGATAGCAGTAACAATGGCATACATGATTGCAAGATTGGTGATGAAGTGCGGCATATCGACGAAAATGATAAAGTGAAAGAAAAGTTAGGTAAAAAGGAGTGTAATAGTGGGTTATTTAAAGAGAATAAGAGTTGGGTACTGTACACCACTGTGGTAAAATACTGTTTACACCTTAAATAATGCTGCCAAGTAACAACTATAATTTTGGACTAAAGTTTCCCCCAAGTTTTTCTTTCAAATCATACTAAGATCGGTTATCATCAAGTAAAAAGCTAATGTAGTAATAGATACGTCATGCTGGAAAGTACAATTAGGGAACTAATAATAAATACGTTATTTGTTCACCTTTCCCACTCACCTTTACAGCTACCTTATCTTAGAATCCCGGGACGGGATTCCATTTAACGGGTAGGTAATATAACACCCCGTAAAATTTTCCTACGATTAACACGTTACCATAACATAGATTAACCATTTTTACGGAGAACAAATTTTTTTTTTATTATGCATGACATATTATGTGAACCACTACGACATTATGATTTATCTTTTGCTTAGAAACATTGCTTACACACAACCTAGATAGTCTAATTATCGCGAATATATATATTTTAAACGTTTATATTTTTATAAAATACGTTTCGTATATTTAAGGTACAATATTTATATATTCCCGGAGCCTACAAAAATTCCCGAGATCACTTATTAATATTATTTGATCGTAACCCGACTCTCAAAACACACCAGGTGGGCCCCGTTGAACCATTGGGCCACTTAAACCCAACTATGAACCGAACGGACCCTTTTATATAATTTTTTTTTCCTTCTTTTCTGCTGGGCCAGACGGAACCCCAAGCCCAACAGGCTTTTAAGCCCAAACACACCTTTATAAAATTTTTCTTTTCTTTCTTTCTTTGTTTGTGCCAGTCGCGACCAAGCCAAGGAGACCCCTCGTTATTTTGTGATTTCTACACACGACACCATACTATTCTTACATGTCTTGATTTATGACCCAGCAAACATTTAGGAATGACAAATCTCGTTCCATAACTCACACGTTTAGTCATCCAAATCTGGCCAAAGTAAACCTTAAAAACCATTTTGCCAAACTTACAAAAACATGTCATAAACTTCCCTAGCACCTCACAAGCCACCCAATGACTTATAACCTGACTCAAATGCACAGTAGAGTGCCAGGAATGAACAGAGAATTATATGACACATTCCTTTTGTTGCCAAGTTTCGATTGGGCAAAGGAAAGGTGCCTCCCATGTCTAACGAGACAACACACACACTTTTTGGTTTCTTCCTCTTGTCTCAACATCTCACAATCCCCTCACAAGCCTATATAACGATCCATGCAACCAGAGATGATCACACACACATAAACATACAATACACAAAGTTTACGTGAAGTTTACCAAGTCAAGATTGGGACAAGAAGTTGGCGAGGAGTACGAAGTGCACAAGTGATCCAAGGAGGAACCAAATAGCTCATTGTGAACCTTGCTAGGAGTGAACCATTGTACCATTGATCCTTCTTGCCAAAATGAACCATACGAACTATATTACTCCACCCCTAGAGGTGAGGTGAAAACGAGGAGTCCCCTTTTGTTATATTTTCATTTCGTTATTTTGGTTTTTACACATTTACTTTGCCTAATTTCCTCGTAAAATATAAACATAACATACGTATTTTATTCGACATTTTATATGTTTGGTACACTAGTAAACAAAATATAAGAAGTTTCGAATCTAAAAACATTGTGTTCTTATTTAATTCGACATGTTTTGTGACCTCTTGGACAACTCGAATAAAGTCTCAATACTTAGAATTTTTCTAAGTGTTGAGCAGTTTCAACATATGAAGTTTGCTCGATCACTTTGGTCTCATAAATGAATAATTTGACACGTGACATGTTCTTTTTAAAACTCGACCTCATTAACAGCTTATTAGACAATCACAAGACACATTTTATTCGACCTAATAAGTTTGCTTAGACCTTGTACTCGACCTATTTTGTAGCGACAAAAAAACTCAGTTTTTATAAAACAATATAAGTCAAAACGTGGGCTTATCTTAAGCCCATTAAGCTTATGTGATACACTGGGCCTGGGAGCCCAACTCCAGTGTTTTTAGCATCCTAAAATGAGTCCAAACTCAGGCCCAAACCTTTCGTAAGCCCATTGGATCACAAAACGTCAACGGGCCTTTAAATGAACTCGTTAAGCCCATATAGTGAAAAATAAGCTTTTTAAGGGAATAAGCTGTTCTAATAAGCTCTTTTGAACATTCTGAACTTATTGAAATAATAAAAATGATAAACTTTGACTTTGGCGAAATTTGGACTAGATTTGCAAAATTTCTTAAACCGGGGACTAAAAATGCAAAAGTTGTAAACTTTGGGTCAAAACTGTAAATCTGAGTTTTCTGAGTTAAAAACAGTAAATATTGAAATTTGGAGTTGAGAAATGTAAATATTGATACTTTTGGACCTAAAATGTAAATTATATATATTTTGGACTAACGGTGTAAAATATATATCGTTAGGGATAAAAATGTAAATTTTGGAAACTTAAAGGAATTTTCAGTAAATATTATTTTATAAAAATAATATTAACCTTTTACATATATAAACATATAATTAAACTAAGACTTATATAAACATAAACTTATATATATATATATATATATATATATATATATATATATATATATATATATATATATATATATATATATATATATATATATATATATATACGATATATATTCGTAATTATAATTAAACGATATAACGATACATTACTTATTTCTTGTAAAACGATACGTTTATTTTATTTCCGTTATAAAAACTAACTTTATATCAATCATCGATCATTTTACTTACGAGTTATATGTATATATAACTTTGTTTTTGAACTTTAGGCACTTAAACAAACACGAGAATCGTTCGTAACTAAATAACAAGTATTCGCGATAAAACCAGATTTAGACTATCAACTAAAACTTGCATTATCTTTTAGGTTGTGTTGTGTGAAACCGATTCCTTGCTTTGTTGAGACTGCGATACCACTGTACTACTAAGGTGAGTTCATAGCCCACTCTTTAACTATTTGCCCGTGGGGGAGATACATGCTTAAAACTCGAACACAAGTCTTTTATACCGGGTATTGAAATACCGTCAGGCCAATGTTATTTGCTTAAGTTACTATTGCCAAAAGTCCCTCGATCATGAACCTTAATCACTTGAAGGGTGAACGTAAATAAACGTGGATAGTACTATTAGTGATTGACAATCCTCGTTTGGTTGTTAGAGAAAACACCAGGCGCACTTTATTGTTCTTATTATAGGTTATTGGCAAATACCTATCTTGAGGGCCTACTACTTACCGTCATAACTTGAGATTATGATTGGCTGTTAATCGTTGAGTATCATGAGCTTAAGGCAATAACAAGAACATTGATTTTTTTAAACATATTGATTGTATGTGATTACAATACATTCTTAACTTGTGATTCAAACTCTTAAACTCAAACCTATGAATATCACTCAACTTTATGTTGACTTTAGCATGTTTATCTCAGGTAACTAAACAAGACGGATCTGGATGGCACGGAGTGGGCAAAAGCATGACAAGAACCATAATAAACATTTTGACATATTTCAAATAAACTTGTTGTTTAAATTATGAAACATCTTGATGTCTCGAATAATTGGTATTTTAAATGAATTAAACTTTAAAGCATCACTTTTGTGTCGTTTTCTATGATTGTGACAAAGATCCTCGAAGTAATACCCCGAAAGTCTTCCGCTGACATGTTAAGTCTTCCGCTGTTATTAACGACTTTTGGGGGTGTTACAAAGGTACACTTTTTTTTCACCTACTAAATATTATCACACCTGCAATTACAAATCTTTGTTATCATGTAGCTGTTATCATGTAAATTTATACTTATTAATAAATAACTTATAATCTTGTGATATATTGTCATTTAAATCTGATCATTTATAACCGGTCTCAAGTTATTATTGTGACATCAAGAATTTGCAGCTAACTTTTAGATATAGCAGAAGCGCACACGATGCATTTTCTTGCTGCATAATGTGCAAGGATGGCAGACAGTGACAAACACTTGCCTCAAGCTCCACGTGTGTAGCCAAGCCATGAATTAATCCTAGCGAAGTTTTGATATGTTTTTTGAACCGTGTACCCTTTTTTTTACGGGCGATGATGATAAATTCCTATCTGAGCCTTATTTGATATTGTTACGCCAATGGACATGCAGTTCCAACTGACGAGGTAATTCAAAACTGTTACTTTTTGGTTTCTTTTATTATCTTTCTTAAATTATACTTATTGGGATAACTAAATAGTGGTGTGCAGTACTGGAACCTCAAGTACATGGAGAATTTATCACTTGAATAACCTTGGTTTTAACAATGTTCTCTATGATTTTTATCAGGGACAAATACCTCAAATTAGTAGACTTTACAGGAAGTTCCTTGCCTAGGCTGCAATGAAAAGGAGATGGTGTTTCAGGTCCTAAAGATAAGTCATCAGGTGAAAGTGAAGGACCGTGAGGAGGAACAGAAACGACAGACAATGGCATATGCCATTGCAATGACGGTTGTAGCTAAATCAGTAGTAGCAGATGCAAATACAGCTGCTGAGCTTGGTAGATTGGCCACAATGTCTGAAGACATGAAAATAATTACCGTAACCGCAACAGGTATCAAAATTCAATCTTTTATCACACACATTTGGTACATATATTGACACATTATGAGTTCAATTTTTACTATTAGAATGACTACAACCATGTGTCTATAATATCTTAAAAATGCAATGCCAAACACTCATCTATTAATGACCCATTGCAAATCATTAAGATAGGATTATATAAATATATATATAGCCATTTACGAGTAACCAGATGTTATCTGGTACAGTATTTTGTACTTCTTAAATTTTCCATGTACTATTGTTGGTTACACTTACAGTTTATGTTATTCAAATTTCAGTTATCCCTGGGTTACAGGCAACATCAGCTAGCGAACAGCTTCTACATACAGTCGGTGCTAGCGCATCAAATGTGTCACGACCACGCACAGCTGTTAGTGAAACTGCACGCTCTCCAGGTGTAGGTAGCCAATCTACAATACCATTTGTGCATTTGACTTTCTACATATAAGATGTGTCGGTGCTATTAGCTGAACTGTTGTGATGTTTTCAATGGTGTAGGAACATCGTCTCCAATACTTGGAAATGGTACTGGTAGGGTGACAACCACATCTACATCGGGGACTTCACATTGTGGTGACGGCAATACGCCCAACCAGTATGTGTCACCAACCGTTACTCGCGCACCGCAAGCTCATGCATCAACAAACTTTAGAGGTAGACCTCCACCGGTAATACCCAGCCATCGACCAAATGGTATACATTCAGGTAAACCACAGATACTGGCACTTACTTATTCATAAAAGTTGCTTTTAGGTGTGATTTATCAAGTAATAACCTATTGTTCTAGCTAGCAGCCCACATTATAAAAATTATTAGTAAAAAACGTCACATGCTTAGTTCGAAGCAAACGTTTACTTTTTTTGTCAGGCGAATGGAGAAGAACGATATTTCAGGTTATCATGACAAAGGAGGCTTTGTGCGATTTAGTGAATGTTGGTTAGGGTTGTATAGTGTGGCGGTTAATGCTCATGGTGAAGTTACTTGGGGATTCGACGGGGTATCACATTGGCCATCCTGATTTTGATATTCATAGGTAAACATGTTATGCTATTTTCATGATAGGAGTTCAGTATATTTGTAATGTTTAGAGAAGTGGGTATCTGTGATGGCTTAAATGTGAATGTGTGGGAATATTCATTCACATTAATATTGTTTAATTACATTATAGACTTGATGCCATCATAGATAATTGAATGTGGTACTACCTTCCTTATCTATGATGGTTTAATTATTTGTAGACACATTCATAAGTAAACCCTGCTGCAGAGATGCTAGAAAAACTAAAACCTCCTTTAATTATTTGTAGACATATTATATGTGTAAATTCATTTAATTTTTTGTATGTTTTTCAGTTTGTGTTCAATTTTTTGGCTAAAGAAGAGGGGATTGATGCCAAGATTAACTTTCTCAAATGATCTCATATTGAGAGGTGCGGGTCTACATTGTGACTTCGCTCACCCGTAGTGGCTATTGCTGTCATTACTCACTTGCTTCTCAAAAGCTTTCTCTCTAATCAACGTCGTAATTATCTTAATAAGAAACAAGAGAATCAAATGCAGCTTTTGAGGCAAAAACAAAAGATCGACAAAGTAGCAAAAAGACTACAAAATGAAATACAATTCATCAAGGCAGAAAAGGTGGGAGAAGATTTAGGTTTCGTGACTCTGATATATATTTATACGATTAAATTTGGTGCTGATTTAGTTGTGGTTGTAGGTTCAACTACAACACAAGATAAAACAATAGGCTGCACAATTTCGACAGTGGAAAGCGTCTCGTGAAAAAGAACTTTTGCAGGTACATATTTACTATTTTCACTTAAGAGGTTGCAAAATGGTGGGTCTGGTAACGGGTCAAAACAGGACATTAATATTAGCTAGTCTAGAGGTGCTCAGGTATAGCCAAAATAATGAAAGTTTCAAACATCCTAAAAATTGCAATAGGAATGAGTCAAAATGATGAAACGGCAGCTGATGTGTCAACAAATTTTTTCTTGGTGTCTGAAAACCGGTTATCTTACGTAATTACATTACAAATTTGTAAAGCAAAATAGAACATATAACAAAATTGGTTACCTTTTTATCATGCAATTAGCTCTTTGGTACGCCAAACTTATCCTTTTACTGATTTTGTGTTCCATATGTAGTAATAATTTTGTGTATACATACTCAGATATGAGACTCTGAAGCCTCTACGTCGCCAATTCCAAGTCCTCCATGGGTATCACCACCACCAATTGTACCTGTCGATAACAGGTCCCCATTGCTTCCATACCAGAAAGCGCCTTCTCTCATACTATAGTGAAGCCAAGACCACTTTCACCTTACTCCATGTACGTTCAATTCCATGTATGGTTGACCCGAAAACACTTCTTTTATGAATTTTTCATTTTTTATAAGTTACCCTTTCATCAACAAACTTCTGATTCAACAACATAAAACTATATCATATCTATAATCTCATTGCAAATGAGATTTGTCTCATATTTCGAATGGTAGCTGTATTAGATTACTATAGTGCTCTTTTTACTATATCATGATTAAAGGGGGTGTTTGGGGTTACCTATTTTAAAGTACTTAATTAAGGGATAAGAGATAGGGTATAAATTAACTCGTGTTTGGCTCATTTAAGTTGAAGAAGCTTGAGCAATGTTTTGTTGTTACAACGTTGCATGCTACTACTCTAAGCTTGATCAGGTATAATACTAATACTTTCATTATAACTTGGAGAACATGTAGGTAGTTTAAAACGCTGGTCCTGCATTGCTTAAATCCAAAAAAGTGAAGGCTGCCAACTTCAAACCATTTAGGCTAAGAACTAATGTACATAGTCAGTATGTACTTTTATTTCATAGTTCATGATTATTCGTGGATGTTTATAATAAGCTATTTGTCACTTATAGCAAAGAGGAATTCTTAGAGAAGCTATACATGAGAAAAAGCTTCATCTTCCTGCCACTGAAAAAGAGGATGCAAAAGATACAAGTGTGATAAAGAGACGTCCACAGAGATCCAACACTTATGTTGCAAATCTATACATTCTAGGACCTTTTAAGGGAAGAGGATGTAAGGCATATTTTTTTGGCATCTCAAATAAGCATCTCCTTATGTAATGCATTTTTTTTTATTTCATTACTGATCTGACGTATTTGTGGGTAGGGGCTTAAGAGATTGAAGAAAGTACAACCTAAAGATGCGACTACAGGGACTATTGGACATTTAAAAGTTGCGGATGTTGGTACCGCACGAAAAGCTATTGATTTGCTCACCGAGAAGAAGAAATAAGCTAAGGAAAGGTTGTCCAAAATTGGAGCTTACATGTTCCGTAAGACTGTTCCGTCTATGCACTTAACTCCCGAAGATGTTCATTTGATGGTAGGCTTTTGTACATCTTACTTGATTTGTAGTTAATCTAATTGTATCACATTGCATCTAATTTTCAAAATTTTGAAGGTTAGTGCTTGAAGGGATAGGATCATAATATGCACATTCTTATATGGTCCATCACATGCTCTAATAAAGATATTTCTAGACTCTGGTGCTAAAGCTGTTATATCCCCATCATCAGAACCCCAAGAAATGCAGTTGACTACATTTCATGGGTCAACTGAGTTCAATGATATGGAGAACATGAAGTTTGAAACTTGGGTAGATGAAGGAGATAATGAATGTACAGAACCCGCAAGCCCAACAAGTGATTAGGAAGATAGTGAGACCGATAAAGGTACTACTACGAGTAAAGATAAAGGGATGTTATTTTAGGACAATGATGAGTATAAGATATCGAGATTCATGTGTCATCTATATGATTGTGTTGAAATGGGCTGAAACAGGTATGTTTGGGCAATGAAATGGGTCCTAATCTTCCATAAGTTAACATGAGCAAAATGGGGCTGAATTAGATGTACGCAATTTTGTATTGAACTAATGAATTTAAGGCCAATTTGATCTAGCATATGCGAATTCAAATAGTATTTCGTTAAATGTTGTTGATATACCTGATCCTTAGTATACGTTGTCATGAAAATCTTCAAGAAAGAAACGTGAAGATGAAGCTTTGCCCGTTACTGGAGAGTCAAGCACAAAGGAGAAAGCACTAATTCTTATCCAAAGACCTCACAAATGGGAATTAATACACCATCAAGATGTGGAACCTAGAAAAATAGCATATGTGACAGCATAAACCGAATATACATTCCACTATAATCATGATAATATCATCAACTATAATTATTTTTATTTTTTTTCTTTCTTATAGTCTCATCCGAATCATTATGTGTGCATATTCAAATTGGCTGGGATCAAAAGTTTTTTTTGTAGTTGAACCTACTAATGCCATTTCAGATATCATGATGAGAGTTCGTCCTTCTCACAAACAAAGTTGTGGCTTCATTTTTATCTTGTCTTAAGTATCTCGTGCCTCATGTTTGCCATAGCCGTAAAATGAATAAAAATGCCTATGATCCAAATACTCCCTTACGATTTATGTTAAATTGGTTGACTTCAAAGATGGAATTTAATATAGTATGTAATCCCCCAATGAAGTACCAGAATATGTGAGCTCACTTTGTGACATTCATAACAATATTTGCATTTTGTAGCATGACTATTTGACATCAAAAGTCAAAGTTTAACTAATTTAATCTTGCGATGCATTTTGGACAAATAAACGAGGTAACTCATTATATTAGCGGTGTTTGGAATTGTCTATTAAACGAGGTAACTCATTTTGTATACGACTTAGTGAAACATATAAGTACATAACTTGAAATTGGTTAATTGTTTTTAATAAAAAAACCGCCGCAATGATATTTATATACAAGGCATTATATCGATGTGTTGTTATGTATTAATAGTGGTTGCTTTCCTTACCTGACAAACTTTATCAAGCTGTCACAAAACTTAATAACATAAACGCATTGTAGATAGCTTTTTTTAATAAACAAGTTTCATTTACAACAAAAATCAAAACCTTATATTATCCTAATATGAAAATAATTCTACCGTTAAGCTATTTAATAAAGTAAATGGGCAATTATATGCGCCATTGTTAATACAAAAATTCAAATCGGTATAATATATCTTGCTATTCATGAACTAATACATTTAAAGGATATTTACAAGTCATGACCGCTCATCGGGCGGGCTTTGAAAGCTAGTATATATATATATATATATATATATATATATATATAGGGAAGACATCAAGTAAGAAAAATAATTAAAATAAGAAGGGTAAGAAGTAATTCTAGCCACACATTTAAAATTAGGAGGGAAAATTTGAAGGAAGATGCATCCATTTTTATAGGTGCATCTGAAATGTGTGGTTGTGATTACTTATTATCATTCCTATTTTAATTATTCTTCCTATTTGATCCCATATATATATATATATATATATATATATATATATATATATATATATATATATATATATATATATATATATATATATATATATAGGGTGAGGATCAGGTACGTTTTTGTCTTTTAGTGCGGATGGTACGGACGAATCTCAGCCCTTCATCTAGTCAACCATCTGAAAAAGGCGGAGTGGCAATATCGTAAATATCCCATCTTTTTTTAAGATCGTTACTATCGTATTAGTTTTTTTTTTCTGAAAAAAATTCAAAAAAATCTGAAAAAATTAAAAAAATAAAGAGGACAACAAATAAATAAGAATCGCTGAAAAAAATTTCAAAAAAAAATCGTTTTCATCGTTAAAGGTATTGTGATATCAGAATCTGATTTTGACTTTTTTACAAAAGTCAAGATCTGATCTTGAAGTCAAGATCTGATCTTGAAGTCAAGATCAGATCTTGACTTTTGTAAAAAAGTCAAAATCAGATTCTGAAAACTTTTTTTTTAATAAAAAATTTAATATCACAATAACTTTTTTAATATCGTAAAAACTTTTTCTTAATAAAAATTGTTAATATCGCCGTAAAGTCAAGATCAGATCTTGACTTTTGTAAAAAAGTCAAAATCAGATTCTGAAAACTTTTTTTTAATAAAAAATTTAATATCACAATAACTTTTTTAATATCGTAAAAACTTTTTCTTAATAAAAATTGTTAATATCGCCGTAACTATCATGCTTTCTTAATATCAAAGTTAATTTTTTTAAATATCACTTTAACTTTTTCTTAATATCGTAATATCACGGTTCATTTTTACATGTAAAAAAAGCTTAATATCACGGTACCACTCATAATATCGTTAATATCACATTAGCACTCATAATCAAAAAAGAAAAAAGTGCTCAGAAAAATCTGAAAAAATAAAAAAATAAAAGAACACAACTAGAGTAAGGATCGCTGAGAAGGAAAAAAAATCAAAAAACTCGTTTTCATGATCAATTGGTACCGTGATATTAGCGTCAGATCTTGACTTTTTTACAAAAAGTCAATATCAGATCTGGAATGGGCGGTCCAGATCCATCCGCACGTCCGCACTAAAAAAATATATCCGCACGTGATCCTCACTCTATATATATATATATATATATATATATATATATATATATATATATATATATATATATATATATATCATAAGGTTGAATACGTATTAATGATAATATTAAATAGGTGTTAGTATGTGGGATAGTCTTGTGTGTCTTGGGGTGTAGTAAACAAATAGAAAACGTATGAATGTATGTGAGCAATATTAACGAGAGTGTGTTCATGTAAAAAGTTAGTGATTGTGTGTGTTTAAAATGATGATTATATGTGATAATAGTATTTTGGGTCGTCGCGGCATAAGTATGTTAATAAGTTATATAAAATTATAATGACGGGGTTCAAAAATTATTATCTTAATATGAATTTATAAAATAAACTTTAAAATAATTTTATTTGACTTTTTAATATTTAATTTTGATAATTTACATTTTAGACCCTAAACTTGTATTATTGACATTTTAAACCATAAACTATTATAAGTTGTCATAATTAAATCCTAATCTATAACATTGATCATTTTAAGCATTTGGTCATCTTAAATGGTTAAACTAATTTGGTAAACTTGCTAAAAATAGAAAGTTACTATCTTTAGAAAGTTACTAAAAATGTAAAGTTTCTAAAAATGGAAATAAGCCTAAAATGAGTAGGGCAGATTTAAAATGAGCTTATAGGTAATACTTGATTATTAATTCGTGTAGATTCGCCGAAGAAGGAGTAATTTCCATATCCGTTTGCTTTCTTTTGATATTTGGTTGCTTTGTATAAGGTACATATATTCTATCCCTTTTCAGTAGGGACTTCTTATGACTCTTTTGATCCTTGACACTGTTATGATTCCCTTCGATATGCTATTGCTATGATCCCTTTTGTTCTGATCTTCTGATATGAGCTTTGATATGATTCGTTTGATATGATTTGTTTGACATGCTTCGTTGATATGATTCATTTGATATGATTTGATATGATTCGGTTTGCTATGCTTTTTGGTTTAATGATCTGTTACTTTCTCATTTATATGAGACTCTGTTATGATATTATGCTCTGATTGATTATGATATGATACTTTGATTATGGATAGCTTTTGTTCTGATTTGTTCTATACTGATGCCCGAGTTTTTAGTCTAGCCATGGAGGTACCATGGTCATGTCATTGAGGCACCAATGGCATGACACTATCTGTGGCGGTATGATTAGTCAACGGCGTCCCCATTTCTGATATGATTTTATTATGAGTACTCTTGGCCATTATGATACGTATATATGCTTGTCATGCGAGCAGGGGTATATATATGATCTGTTTTGTAAGGGCGTATGGATGCATCCTAAGTTCTGTTCTGATATGATATAATATGATTTGGCTTGTGACTGGTTGTACGTGCTCTGTACCCCTTTCACCTTTGGTACTTAGAGGTCTCCCCTCTCCACACACTTTGGATATTATGGATATATGATTATGTGATTTGAGACCTATTCGAGTATCTCGTTAGGTCGGCTCGTGGCTTTCCTATGTTTCTTATGTCTATTCGAGTATCTCGTTAGACGCTCCTTTGTTGATACGTGCTCTATGATTCTGATTATTATCTGATTATGCTTACATTTGATATCTCTATTATGCTTCATTCATTTGACTTGTGATACATTATGCTCATTCTTATGATCCTTCTCATTTCGTTTCTTATTACTACTGCTTTGCAAATATATCTGTTCACTGGGCTTTTTATGCTCAACCACGTTTTCTTTTCCATGCGACAAGTAATAAGCAGGAATCTGGGCTCGAGTGTTGAGAGTAGGAGCATAGCGGACCTACCCTATTTAGTTTCCCTATTGTTTGGATGATTTTCGAATTTATGTTGGATGTTCGGGATTTATGTTGGATGCTTTATTTTCTTCCATTTTCCTTTAGACTTATGATGGGATTTTGTAATGTTTAAGTCCTGACGTTCATGACTTATGTTATTTATGAAGTCTTCCGCTTGCGTATTATTCTTTGTTTGTTCTGATATGTCACCATAATGTGATACTTTAGCCCTTCTCGAGTTGGGTGTTACAAGCCTAGCTTACATAAGAAGTCCACCAACGAAGTGAGTATCATCTTTATAGCAAGTAGACAAATATGGCATCTTATATGACTAACTTGGTTAATACGTTTTCCTATTGGCTTGACCTCTGCTTTATAATCTATGTTTCTACTTGTGCGTGTTATTTGTCTCACCTACATTTACAGTTTTATCAATCTAAACCTCGTGCCAGTCTCTCAGGCTGAAAACCCTTTCGCTGCATTAGAATTAGGTTTAATTAAACTAACTTACATTGTAAAACCTAAAATTTTAAAACATGTAAAATTACCAAAATACCCTTATACTTTAAAAATTACAATAACACTTAAATAAATACCAAATAAATCCCATACACTATGAAACAAACAACATATGATCCATCTTATTTTTGCATGAATACTTTCAACATTTTAATTGACCTAAAAATTATATTGTTAATACAAATAATGTCAAAAATGTTATTCGTGTTATTCAGCCTTCTCGTGTTTTGATAATCACAAAATATAAAGACATGTTATATAAAGTTACGGTTAATAAGTTTTTAATCGAGGAAACGCGTTTCTTCTACGTAGCTGCTTCAACATCATTTCAGGTATGAACAAACTTTATACCGTCATTAGTTAAGTGATCAAAGAGTTTTATTTTCTCATAAACTTACATTTTTAAGTTTGACAAAACATTTTCACAAAAGTACTTTTGTGTTTTTAAAGAAATGTTTTATTAAGAAAATAAATTCAAATCTAAATATTATAACAACTAGTTTTCCCCCCAAATCAGTTCAGCCTGAACAAGATAAGTTTTCGCCACGTCAGGACAAAATGGGAGCGTTCTTTCTGGACGGTCCCTCAAATAGGCCGACGGTCCCTTAGTGATAAAGGACCATCTGGTATTTAAAGGTCCGTCAGTCTCACTCATCTTGTCTATAAATACTTATAGGACCATAAATCTATCAACTTTATCACACAAATATAGAAGCAAAGATGAAGAAGAGATTGAAAGATGGTGACTTGATATGTATATAAGTATTTCGTATGTTAGAGAGAGAGAGATGGAAATGAGAGCTTTTATTCAAAGAGAAACACACACAAATACACACACAAGCACACCTTACAAATGAGAGGTAAGGTGCCTTTTATAGTTCCATACATAGGCTTTGCTTGGGCTTGGACTTGGTTACATGATTAGATAACAAGGCTTATGAAACATAGCACATAACATATTAGCTTGCCAAGTCCAAAGCCCAATGACTAAACTATTACTAGTCTTAACAAATGACACAAAGTTATACAATGAGAATGACCATCACTTCTATATATATATATATATATATATATATATATATATATATATATATATATATATATATATATATATATATATATATATATATATATTTTTTTTTTTTTTTTAATGCTAACGATCTCCCCCTAAGGGGTGGTCATTCGAATGATGCTCCACGTGATTAGGTCTTTCGTGTTCTTTGTCTTGAACTTTGTGTGTCGTTGTAGAATAGTCTTTAGTCTTTGTTCCTTCATGCTTTGTGATCTTTGATAACTGATTTTTCATCGTTCTTTGTTCCTTTGTGATGTAGAGTTATCTGCCTTTCGTCACTTCTGCGTCTGTGGTGGTTGTCTGCCATTCCAACATGCTCATACATCTTTGGATTTTGATATTCATATGCACGTAGTTCCCTTTCTTTCACTTTGATCTTTAGTCTTTATACTTTGTAGATTCTTCTTTTTGGCGTAGAATCTTTCTTTGAACTTTGTGTTGTATAGATCTTTGAGGGAGCTTTCTTTAACTTCCAGATGTATGTATGAGCACGTGGAATCTGTCGCCATGGAGATGAAGTGTCCCTGCATATAAACAGTTAGCAATAAAACATCCGGTACTTACAGATAAGAATTAGAGATCGTCAACAACATAGTGTGAAGACTCCTTCTTACCCTTACCAAGGCCGTTCCCATGTCAGATACTCTCGAGAGAGCTTACAAGACCTACTAAGTAGCTCAATGACTGGGTGAGTCGCTGGGGATCACTCCACGACTGTAGACCGTTTGAAACCACCGCGAACACTAAGCGTAACCCATAAAGAATTACCGAAGTGACCTGCTGTCAGGGCTGCTTGATGTTTACCCTGGCAGGAATTTCCATTCAATCATTGAGAATCAGAAAAGTGAATCCTCTCATAAATGTTCTGGCAGATTGCTAAGATCTGCGTAGGACTCTAAAGTTTACATTTGGCGTTCTTAATGATGAACAACCAATGTAGAAATATCATGTGTTCCTATGAGATCTTTTGATGAATCTCGGGGCTCTAGACTCGATAAGTGCACATTTGGTTTCCTATGCGGAGATTAGGGAGAGGTCTCCTGCTTCAATATCAACCATCTCTAAGAGACAGGTCGATAGATTACACCGGTTCCCCATGAGAATGAAACAAGCTCTTTTAAGAGAACTTGAGTGGTTAAGAAGGTTTAGTGCAGTGCGTCACTGGGTCCATGACGTCTTTGTCTTCAATATCGGAGTCACCTTAGTAACAACCAGTAGCTTATGAGTTGAACCCGGTGTCTGCCCTAAGGTTGAACATTTGGAGGGCTATTTCTTTTCACCCTTTTTCATAACTTTTCTTTTTAATTCTTCAACCCCTTCTTTCTCCTTTCTCATTTTCTCCTTTTTCAATCATACCTAAGGACTTCTAATTCTAATGTATTGGAATTGTCCTTGGGTAGATCCCTCCGGCTCTGGCGGATCATAGGACGGTTTTTCCTAACCTTAGTCACCTTATAACTCCATGACTATCCTATTGTTGCATAAAACCATTTATGAAAAATCTCTCAAAGTGTTTATGATAATAAAACACCTTGTTGACACTTCGAGAGTTTTGCATTTCTTTTGAAGGACTCCCCCTTCACATGTGCTCATGAATATTTAAGAAATTTGCACATGCGAGAGGAGTTTGTACTTTTGAATTGATCCACTTTCAGTGAACATGACCGATTCGAGACACACTTACATCACTAGTTAGACTAGCTTGAAATTATTACCCGTCCTGGTCAAGTCCAAGGAAAGTCTCTCGATACGGTACATTCTACTCAGACAAGTCCTATTCGAGACACGCTTACGTCACTAGTTAGACTAGCTTGAAATTATTACCCGTTCAGGACAAGTCTTTTCGATTACTAACATTTTAAGCTTCGTCAATTCATTGGTACTTACTGAGTCGAGCTCTTCTGAGATTCAGTCACAAACCTTTAAACATCTTCGATCACATTTTAATCATGTCTTCTCCCCCTCAAAAATAGCATAGCGTGATATTTTTGATATCAACTGATTAATAAAAATCTTTTTGGAGAGAAAGACATATTTGATTTTGCATGAAATCGAAACATTTTAGTTGTTTATACTCCCCTTAATGATAGCTCATTTAAAATCAATTTAAGGGTTTAGAGGGAGTTTTCTCGAGCACTAATTTTAAGAGTTTTTGAGAAATCTTTTGAACAATCTTGAAAAAGTGCTCAAGAATTTTGTTTAGAAAACGAGTTTTATGCTTGAAATCTTTTTCATTTGTTTAGACTCGAACTTTTTGAAAAAGAGTTCGTCATTGAACGTACGAGTCCTTGATTTGAAAAATAATCAGAAGTCATCATTTAAGTACGGGTTTCGTACTGAAGTATACGAAAGCCATTGTGAAGAAACTTTTGAGAAACGACATGTTTTAGAAAAACATTTAAATGACTCCCGTTCAAGCATCTGTACATGTCCGTATCATTGTTGAATGACATTTCTAGAAACGTACAGAATATTGATTTATACGAGGGACATGTCGTGAGAAGAATATTTTTGGATTTTTTGATTTTATATTGTTTTTGTATTTTTTGAAACTTTTATATTTTTGTATTTTGTTTGAAAAATATTTACAGCGAAGCGATTTTGAAAACATTTTTTCAAGAAGATTCGAGAAGAGGTTCTAGCTCCTCAGGAGTTAGGCTTCGCATGCCAATTCGTCGAACTAAATAGTCAATCCGTTCTTTTGGAAGGGCTTTAGTGAATAGATCGGCGAGTTGGTAATCAGTCTTAATGAAAAATAATTCAATAGTACCCTCTTCCACGTGTTCTTTGATGAAATGGTAGCGGACTTTGATATGCTTCATCTTAGAGTGATGTACGGGATTGCACGAGATGGCTATGGCACTTTTTGAGTCACAATACATAGGTATTCTGTCAAAAGTAAAGCCATAATCTGTGAGCTGTGTCCGCATCCAAAGAACTTGGGCACAACACGCAGATAGAGACACATACTCGGCTTCGGCGGTTGATAGTGCAGCCTATTTCTTTGACGACCAGCTTACTAGCTTTTCACCCAAAAATTGTGCTCCACCTGATGTACTCTTTGCTATAACTTGATCACCAGCATGGTCTGCATCTGAAAATGCTGTTAGATGAAACCCCGAATCCTTCGGATACCAAAGTCCCATGTTAATGGTGCTTTGTAGGTACCGAAAGATCCGTTTAACCTCTTTGAGGTGAAGTTCGGTAGGCTTTGCCTGAAACCGTGCTAACAAACATACAGCAAATTGAATATCGGGTCGACTAGCAGTTAGGTACATGAGAGAACCGATCATACTCCGATATTTTTTTGGATCGATGGGTTTCCCAAACAAATCAGCACCTATTTTTGGTGAAGTGGCCATTGGTGTACCAATAGAATCACAATTTTCCATTCCATGTTTTTTCAAAATCTCTATAGTATATTTAGCTTGATTGATAAAAATACCACGAGGGGATTGATGGATTTGTAAACCAAGAAAGAAATTTAGTTCCCCCATCATGGACATTTCAAATTTACTTTTCATGAGATTTTCAAAATGTTTTGAATGATTAGGATTGGTTGATCCAAAAAAAATGTCGTCCATGTAAATTTGAACGATCAAAATGTCATCTTTGAATTTTTTGATAAACAAGGTGTCATCAACCGTTCCTTTTGTGAAATTGTTTTTGAGCAAGAAAGATGATAGTTCGTCATACCACGCTCTTGGAGCTTGTTTTAAACCATAAATTGCTTTCTTAAGCTTGTAGACGTAGTCTGGATGATCTTTGTCGATGAATCCCTCTGGCTGACTCACATACACTTCTTCTTTCAGAGTTCCATTCAAGAAAGCAGTCTTAATGTCCATCTGATAGACTGTGATGTTTTTGTGAGCTGCATAGGCTAAGAAAATCTGGACTGCTTCAAGTCTAGCTACAGGCGCGAATGATTCTTCGAAATCTATCCCTTCTTCTTGTGGATAACCTTTAGCCACGAGACGAGCTTTGTTGCGAATAACAGTCATTTCCTCATCCAGTTTGTTCTTCCACAACCACTTGAGATCAAGAACACGTTTATCAAGTGGTCGTTCAACAAGTTCCCAACTATCATGTAACAGGTAATGAAGAAATTCCTCCTGCATCGCTTCAATCCAAGGGTTTTCTGCCATTGCTTCCCGAATGTTCTTTGGTTCTTTGAGGCTGATTGAGCAAATGTAGATGCACAATTCGAGATCGGTGGAAAGTTGTCTCCTTGTCTGAACTGGCTTTGAAGGTTCACCAATAATATGTTCTATTGGATGGTCTTTTGTCCATTGAAACGTAGAAGGGTACCTTGGGTGTAACGAATGTGTGTTAGATGGTTCTTGTAACCTTGAAGAAGATTCAGCAGAGTCTGTTGCAAACGGGTTTCCAAATACTTCTTCTTCTTCTTCCAACGTAACATCTTTGTTTGAATTATTTGTTGGTTCTTCTTGAAAATTTGTGTTTTGGTTTTGCTCATCAACTCTTGGTAGAACAGTTTCAAGTACTGGAGTTGCTTGAGTAGATGTAGATGATGTTGATGTAGTTGGTGCTTCAGCTTCGATTGTGGTATATGCATCTTGTGATGGTGGTGGTTGATGGTTTTGAGCGGGTGCAGCGGAATGTTGTGGAGATGCATTTGTCGAAGTTCCACCATAATATTCATCAAACATTAACTCAAAGAAATTTTCCAGTTCTTGTTCTAAAGGTTTATCCGTGTTTGTTGACTGAGCTCCTTGAGGTACGAGTCCTGAACTGATGTGTCCAGAAGTCTGCTGGTTTGGTACGGGGCCTAATCCGTTTTGATTAGAAGCCATCGGATTAAGCGCGGGTTCTAGAGCGTATCTCTCAGAAGCCATTTGTGAAATCTCGTCAAACTTCACATTCATCGTCTCCATTATCCTTTTCGTTCTTCTATTATACACCTTGAATGCCCTTGAGTTTTCTAAATATCCAATGAAGATTCCAATATCACCCTTAGCTTTTAACTTCCCTAGATCTTCTCTGTCATTCGTCGGATAGCACAAAGCGCCAAACACGTGAAGGTAAGAGATGTCAGGTTTACGGTTGTTCACTAGCTCATATGGGGTTTTATTGAATCTCGGATGGACTAGGGATCGGTTTGAGTAAAACAAGCAGTGGCAACAGCATCAGCCCATAAGAATAGTTGTGCACTAGAAAAAATTAGCATTGTACGAGCAGCTTCCACAAGCGTTCGATTTCTTCTTTCAACTACCCCATTATGCTGTGGAGTTCTAACAACTGATGTTTGGTGTGTGATTCCAACATCTTCAAGGTAAGTTCTTAACTCCTGGTTTGTAAATTCTGTGCCATTGTCTGTTCTTATAATCCTTACTGGAGCTTGAAGTAGAACTTGAATACACTTCAAAAAGGTGATGATGATGCCTGGTGCTTCGTCTTTTGATCTCAAAAACTTTACCCAAGTGTATCTTGAATAATCATCAACAATAACGAGAATATACTTCTTCCCATTAATGCTTTCAACTCTCATTGGGCCACATAAGTCCATGTGCAACATATGTAACCTTGCTTCCGAACTAGGTACGATTTTGGGTTTATATGATGCTCTTTTACTTTTTCCTTGTTCGCATGATGGACATAGGTGTTCCTTGGTGTATTTGAATTTAGGAAGTCCGGTGACGATGTTGTCTTTGGCTAACTTGTTGATGGTATCGAAATTGAGATGGGATAAACGTCTATGCCACAGCTAGGACTTAGTTTCAGTTGCCCTTGTCATAAGACAAATTGGTGATGTAGAAGCCATTTGGTTGATGTCGATAGCATACATGTTTGTACTATGATTACCAGTTAAGAGATCATCACCAACCAAATTTCTTATAAAAACCGTGTTTCTTTTGAATGCAACTTCTAAATCTGCATCACAAAACTGCCCGACTGAAAACAAGTTGTGTCCCAACCCTTCGACGTGGTAAACTCGAGTCATTAAAAAATTCTCAAACCGAAGATCTCCATAACCCTGAATAGCTGCTACATGATCATTTCCAAAGCGTACAGTTCCCATGAATTTCCAGATGAAATTGATCAGCAACTTTAAATTCTCGGTCATGTGCTTGGAGCAACCCGAGTCGACGATCCAAAGGCATATTTCGATAACCTGCCAAGAACAGAAGATTTTGTATTTGGAAACCGTTTTGAATTTGGTTCCATGGGGTTAGGAATAGAATCTAAATCACAATCATAGACAGTTGCTACTTGTTTAGCTTGAGCTATTTCTAATTTGCCGTCCTGAATAGTGAACTCTCTACCCGTCGGAATCCACATACAAAACTTAAGGTAGTTCCCAGGCATTCGACTAATAGTGGTAGTCCTAAATCGTGCAACTAATCTTTCTATAGATCTGGATCTAGCACTAGGTCTTTTAGGAACGTTCTTCTGTTCAGGCGTAACATTCACATTCTTAGAAACACATTCTTCACGAACATCGTTAATCAAACATTTCTTGCATATTAAACAAACAGAGTCATTACATGCATTAGAAACAGTACGCTCGACATTACATTCAGATGAAACATGTCTCTTATTAAAAAGCGATAAATTCCTAGGGTGTTCTTCTACTTCTTCAACTTTATTCTTGCTACTACTCTTAGATGCAGGCGAGACTCTATTGTTCCTTGTATAGCTCTTAGGCTTTAGTCTGCTACTCCTAGAGGTGCTTTCTAATCTTGTAGAAGGTAAGGCACACTCATTAGGATTTATATTGTTGTCTATTTTAGCAACCCTAGATTCTTTAGAATTAGCCTTTATGCACTTGTCATTTGTCTTAGATGTTGAGGCAGACGCACTAGTGGGACTAATCCTAAAAAGGCCAGGTGCTATCACTTTTGGTGTTTCGACAACCGCTTTTCCTTTATCAACAATCTTTTCATTTTCACTTTTCTTGGGCATGGGTGTTGGAGTGACTGGTTTTGTCAAATCCTTTTTCTCATCGACTTTTGGAGCAAACCGTGAAATTGACATTTTAGGTTTTTGAACCGTGTTTGAAACATTTGGTTTCTCCGAAGTCAATGGTTTTGCAAACTTAGTTTCCTCACCCTTTCCTTTTTGACTTTCAAGCTGAGCCCTCAAAAGATCATTTTGCTCTTTCATGTTCTTTAAGGCACGCTCATACGACAATTTGTCATACTTGCATTCTTCCTTTTTTCGATCAAGTTGTTTAAAATATGACACATTTTCTTTTTCAAGCTTTATAAGAGCATTTTCATATTTTGAAACAATTGCAGAGGTCTCAGCTCTTAGTCGTTCATCGTCTTGAATAGAATATGTTTGTAAAATGATGGACATAATATCAGTGGTCATAACAGCTTCGAAGAGAGAATCATTTAGGTTTTCCAAAACATTGATTTGCTCAAAAGATTCGTTAGCCTTCTTTATCAGGGATTTGTGATCCGTGACGAAGTCAGCTGTTTCATTTAAAAATGCTTGTTCAAAATGAATTACACGAGCATAAATGTTATTAATTTGAGGAGCAAATTCACTTTCAAGAATCTTTTTAAGTTGTAAATGAACCGTGGAATTCCAGTTAATCTCATTAAGTCTCGTTTTAGATTCTAAAGTCGTTTTAAGTTGCCCAACTCTTGTTTTAAGTTCATCAAGATATCCTCTGGCAGCACTTGTGTTAAAAGTGATTTTTGAAGACATCTGTTCCATGTTTGAAAGCGATTTAGAAGCAACTACTTTTTTAGAAAACATTTTCGAGAATGGTCGTTTTATGGAAAACACAGATGGTTCTTTTTGTGGAACAAAAGTAACTCCCAAAAGTTTGTTCAATTTGTTGTAATCAAATGGTTTCAAATCCTTTTGTTTCATTTTAATAATGCTCTCTTCGACATGTTCTATCGTTTGCACAGAATCCTGAACGACGGGAGGATCATGTTTGGTGTAAAAAACACTACCATTATACAAAACATTCTGTTCTTCCTGAGCTTTCTTGAGATTACATGGATTGTTGTTACCAAGAGCCATTTTGTGTTTCGTATGGTAAATCGGATTAGTTTGGTTTGAAATCATTTTCATTGTTTGACTTGACTGACCCGACTTAACCACTAATTCTTCTAGATGTGCAATCTTGTGTTCTGACTCTACGATATCTTCCAAACGTTTATCTTCTTTCTTTGCAAAGTCCTTTTTCAACTTATCCCTTTCTTTTTCAAGATTGGTATAAGCTGTTTTTTGTTTTGAAAGTTGGTTTGTTAATTCAGAAATTTCTTGTTTTAAAGAGTTAATGGTTTTTGTTGAACTTATTTCGAGATTAGCAAACTTGTTTTTCCATTCCATATCTTTAACAAGTAACTTCTTATAAACAATTTCAAATTCTGACTCGCGTTCTTTGTGAATTTGAAAACTTTTTGCATTTTCCTTGTATCTCTCAAGCTCAGTGGTCAATTTCTTATTCGCGGCCTTAACATCGCGATTTACCTTTTTCACTTTCTCGATTTCAATACCACAATTATTTAATAATGATTCAAATCGCGATGTTAAGGCCGCGAATATGCAGTTCGCATCGATATCCAGATCGCATGCTGTGAAAGGAAGTGAAAAAGGTCAATCGCGAAGCCTCCATTATGATTCACAATCGCGATGTTAAGGCAGCGATGTTTCCTCATCATTCTCAGCATGTTGTGAAACGAAGCCTCCATTATGATTCACATCTGGAGTTGCTGAAGAAGTATTGCTACTACTTGGCGTATCCAGGTATGTATCATAAGTGGGTGCTAGCTTCTCAGAATGTTGTTCCTCATGAGGAGACATATCAAATATATCATGATTGTGACATGTGTTGAAGTTTGATACCTCAGATGGTGCATTGGTGTCATAAACAGGAAGTGTGTCAGAATCCGTGTCATACTTAGCTTCCTGAAGATTCGCCATGAATATGCAGTTCGCATCGATATCCTCTTTATCTTCCATGTCATCCATAAGAGCCATAAAATCATTCTCCTCTGCATTCAACTGAAACCCTGCCTTTGCCTTTTGTGCCAACATTACTGCTTTCTGCAAGTACTCTAGATCTTTCTTGTTCGGCTTAGTAGGACAGTTCCTTGCCATATGACCTACACCCTGGCAGTTGAAACACTTTACAAGATTACCTTGATTCACATTTCCATTAATCCCAACAATTGGAGCTGCAACATTCCTATTCTGATTACCCATTGCCTGATTACCAACATTCTGACCCCTCTGATTTCCAACAGCCTGACCCATCTGATTCCCTGCATACTGACCATACTGATTCCCTGCATACTGACCTGCATTCTGATTCTGCATATTCTGATTACCCATGTTAAATCCAGTAGCATATCCTTGCTGATTCCCATAAACTCCAACCATTTGGCCTCCGTTGCCCATATTGAAACTCGGCTGAGCGATCTGCCTGTTGCGAGTGTTCGATGAAATCCTTTGGTTGTTGTTTGTTGGTGTAGAATAGCATCCTTGGAATGCCTTTGACAGAAAATCAAACGCTTGTGTCAATGCTGCAGTAGTTTCATCATTTTCGGTGAATTCTGGTTCTTGGAATTATGGAATAAGATGTTGTTGCTGTGGGTAGAACTGTTGTTGGTATACCGGTTTTGGTTGTTGAATGTAGGATGGTTGCATGTAGTTGTGGGTGGAAGATGATGATGGTTGATGTTGTGTGTTCACTGGTATAGGTGTTGGTGCATCAGCCATTAATGCTAGAGGATCATGCTTTTTAGCTAGTAATTCAGCTCTTACTTCATTAGCTTCATCTTGATTTTGCTTCAAGAAGTCATACACCTGATCATAAGTCACTTCATGCAAATTCTTTGTCTGATAAACAGTAGTGACATATCTTCCCCATTCTGGTTGTAACTCATTCAGAAAAATGGTCTTGTTAGCAATATTTGTCTGACTGAGGTTGTGTCTTGATAAATCATTCATGATCTTACAGAATCTGTGGTAGTACGTCTCTATGGATTCACCAAGAATTGAAGTAAACTTATGAAGTTTCTTAAGCAATTGTGTTTCCATTTCCTGTTTCCCGATGTCTGTCCCATACATTAACCTCTTGACTCTTTCCCAGACTGCATGAGCACTTACTTCACTGTCAACAGTAGCATAGATGGTTTCAGGTAAACCAAGAACGACGAAATGAAATGCCTGATCATTAGCTTCAATCTGTTTTCTGTCTTCCACAGTATATTCAGTCTCATTCTGTTCCCTGTAGTATGGTTGTACTAGGGGTGCCATTTGGATCACCAGGGTCTAGTACTTGTGCTGGTTTGAAGGGTCCATCCACAATGGATTTGATGAAAAGATTTTCATTTGTTTTGCTCTTAAGATAGCGCATCATACGACTAGCCCACTGTGAGTATCCACCCTTTGACAGCATGGGAGGTCGGTTTTCGGCACCGGCTACATGAATGTCTTGCTGAGTTGCCATTTATGATTTGTAGATGGATAAAGTTGATTCTTGGATCATTCCAACGAAATAGGAGTTGTGTTTAGAGTGAGTTGATGCAAGTTTTTATGGTGAAAATTTTGACTTAAAACCTTAAAACCTCAATAACTTCTCGGAGCATTTTTAGGCCCCGAAACTTCGCCTAATTGATGCAGCGTGTCGTTCTCCTCTGTCTCACGGTCGTTTTGACAGCTGATTCGTCGAAAACGGAGTTACGGTTCAAAAGTTATGGCCTTTTGAAGTTTGGTCGTCAAAAACCTCACTTTTGTGAAAATTCTCGAAAATTTGCTTGTGTTCTCGAAACTTTGGATTTGCGAAACTTCTGGATTGCGAAACTTTGTGTTCTCGAAAATTGGTAACTGCGAAAACTTGAGTGATTTAGAAATTCTTGGTGATTTCGAAAATTTTGATTTTTTCGAAAAGTTTCTAGTGTTTTCGAAAAGTTTGAGTTTTTCGAAAATTTTGCAATGTTCTCAAAAAGTTTGATTTTTTCGAAAACCCAATCACACAAACAAATTTTGAAATTATACAATTTCGGAATTTAGCCACAAGTCGAAGTAATTTCTATCTTATACAAGAGAGAAAATACCGAGTATCCAACGGTGAGCACGAACGGAGCCTTTTCTTGTGTTTTCGAAAACTAGTCAAAAGGGATTTCGAAATTAGGGAGGTGATTTCGAAATTGTGACAGTTTTTTGAATAAGCTTAAAGCACACCCAAATGACGTTTGCAATCCAAGATTCTTGTACTTCTAGGCTAAAAAACACCAAAACTTGAAGAAAGTTCCAAACTTGATGATTTTTATAAAACTTTTTCGTGTTCTAGAAAACAAGTACAAAAACCAAAACGAGTTTTTTAAGCTATGAAACTTCAAAAAGATTTAAACTTTCTTGTTAGAAAAAGTTTATAACACTAGTTTGTAATAAAAAAAGTGTTAAAAACCAAGAAAAACAAGAAAAGTAAAGAACTTTCCTAAAAAAAACGTGATATAAAGCTTAAAAACACGAACCAAACAAACACTTAACCCTCCTAAATCATTGTTAGGCGATTGATACCAGTTGTTATAACATAAATCTATCAACTTTTTCACACACAAAAGCCTTGGTGACTTGACATGTGAAGTATGTTAGAGAGAGAAAGTAGAGAATGTAGAGAAAGAAAGAAGAGAGAATATTATTAGAGAAACACACACTTACACACACAAGCACACCTTACAAATGAAAGGTAAAGTGCCTTTTATAGTTCCATACATAGGCTTTTTATGGGCTTGGGCTTGAACTTGGTTACACGGTAGATAACAAGGCTTATGAAACATAGCACATAACATATTAGCTTGCCAAGTCCAAAACCCAATGACTAAACAATTACTAAACTTAACAAATGACACAAAGTTACAATATGAGAATGACCATCACTTCTATATATATATTTTTTAATGCTAACAATACTGAACTGTTACACTTCAGAAAACAAGGTTTTTCACACACAAAACTTTCTGTTCTTTGTTCATTTTATCTTTGATCACTATAACATGTCGGTATATGTTTATAAGTGATTTCCTCTTCCGTCAAGTGCAAGGGAAGAACTCTCGACATACATGAAAACTCAACATGTTATAGGTGTCGACATACAAACGCAACAAGTGTTACGGTGATAGGTTCTGTAAATAATGTCATTGTTTTCCGACTTGTATGTGAGTCGAGGATGGGGATATTTGTGTGAACTTGGATGGTGATGTAGTTCCAAGAAGTCTTGTAACTAGATTAGTTCATGCGTTTGATATGATGAGAGTGATGTCCTAGTGTGTAGGTTAGGACTTAGTCGAGTCATTGTATAAAGACTTGGATCGGGTAATGATCTAAGTGAGTCTTGTGTGAAGGCTTGGTTCGGGTGAAGAACCAAGTGTGTCAAGTGTATGAAGGCTTGGTTCGGGTGAAGAACCAAGTGTGTCAAGTGTGTGAAGGCTTGGTTCGGGTGAAGAACCAAGTATGTCAATTAAGTGAAGGCTTGGATCGGGTGAAGATTCAAGTTGGACAAGAGTGCTTGTTCATGTGGCCACGTGGGCCTTGGATTAGATTGGTTCTAGCTACGATTAGAACTCGACATTATGCTTAGTGTCGTTAAGCCTTGTGTAAGCATGTGTACGGATTGCTCTGCCTGAAGGAGTGTGTTGATATAGTGATTGATAACTCTCGAGTGTGGTACTCGGGGAGTGAAGTAGGACGGAGAGTGAGCTTCGTGCCGAACCATTATAAATCGCCGCGTCTTTTGGTTGTGTTCTTTCCTTACTCTTTACTTTACTTGTTTTATTTGTTTATGCTAGTAACCAAAGTGATATCGCATAACTAGTAGAATTCAACAAGTTTGCAAATGAAAAATAACCAGACCTAAAATGTCTAAACGCTTTAGAAAATTAAAAAGAAGCGGTGAAACTATTCAACCCCCCATTCTAGTTTCTACAATTGGTATCAGAGCTTCATTTATCAAGATCTTTAAAGTATAGTGTACTTTAAAGCTTGAATCGATCTATGGAATCAAAATGATATCTAGAAGGGCGTTATTTGAATGAGCCACCATTTTTCGAAAATGAAAATTTTGTCATTTGGCAAAATGAATTTGAAAGTTATGTGAAATCAATCTATCATAATCTTAGGCATGTCATTTCAATTGATGATCTATAATCAATAAAAGAAAGTCTTGCTAATAAATTTTTCATAAGAAACTTGTGCAAAACATTTGAAACAAAAATTTTGATTTATGAATCTTTGCCGAAAATTGAGTTTGATAAAACAATTACTAAACTTAACAAACGACACAAAGTTACAATATGAGAATGACCATCACTTCTATATATATATTTTTTAATGCTAACAATACTGAAATGTTACACTTCAGAAAACAAGGTTTTTCAGACACAAAACTTTCTGTTCTTTGTTCATTTTATCTTTGATCACTATAACATGTCGGTATATGTTTATAAGTGATTTCCTCTTCCGTCAAGTGCAAGGGAAGAACTCTCGACATACATGAAAACTCAAGATGTTATAGGTGTCGACATACAAAAGCAACAAGTGTTACGGTGATAGGTTCTGTAAATAATGTCATTGTTTTCCGACTTGTATGTGAGTCGAGGATGGGGATATTTGTGTGACCTTGGATGGTGATGTAGTTCCAAGAAGTCTTGTAACTAGATTAGTTCATGCGTTTGATATGATGAGAGTGATGTCCTAGTGTGTAGGTTAGGACTTAGTCGAGTCATTGTATAAAGACTTGGATCGGGTGATGATCCAAGTGAGTCTTGTGTGAAGGCTTGGTTCGGGTGAAGAACCAAGTGTGTCAAGTGTATGAAGGCTTGGTTCGGGTGAAGAACCAAGTGTGTCAAGTATGTGAAGGCTTGGTTCGGGTGAAGAACCAAGTATGTCAATTAAGTGAAGGCTTGGATCGGGTGAAGATTCAAATTGGACAAGAGTGCTTGTTCATGTGGCCACGTGGGCCTTGGATTAGATTGGTTCTAGCTACGATTAGAACTCGACATTATGCTTAGTGTCGTTAAGCCTTGTGTAAGCATGTGTACGGATTGCTCTGCCTGAAGGAGTGTGTTGATATAGTGATTGATAACTCTCGAGTGTGGTACTCGGGGAGTGAAGTAGGACGGATAGTGAGCTTCGTGCCGAACCATTATAAATCGCCGCGTCTTTTGGTTGTGTTCTTTCCTTACTCTTTACTTTACTTGTTTTATTTGTTTATGCTAGTAACCGAAGTGATATCGCATAACTAGTAGAATTCAACAAGTTTGCAAATGAAAAATAACCAGACCTAAAATGTCTAAACGCTTTAGAAAATTAAAAAGAAGCGGTGAAACTATTCAACCCCCCATTCTAGTTTCTACAATTGGTATCAGAGCTTCATTTATCAAGATCTTTAAAGTATAGTGTACTTTAAAGCTTGAATCGATCTATGGAATCAAAATGATATCTAGAAGGGCGTTATTTGAATGAGCCACCATTTTTCGAAAATGAAAATTTTGTCATTTGGCAAAATGAATTTGAAAGTTATGTGAAATCAATCTATCATAATCTTAGGCATGTCATTTCAATTGATGATCTATAATCAATAAAAGAAAGTCTTGCTAATAAATTTTTCATAAGAAACTTGTGCAAAACATTTGAAACAAAAATTTTGATTTATGAATCTTTGACGAAAATTGAGTTTGATAAAACAATTACTAAACTTAACAAACGACACAAAGTTACAATATGAGAATGACCATCACTTCTATATATATATTTTTTAATGCTAACAATACTGAACTGTTACACTTCAGAAAACAAGGTTTTTCACACACAAAACTTTCTGTTCTTTGTTCATTTTATCTTTGATCACTATAACATGTCGGTATATGTTTATAAGTGATTTCCTCTTCCGTCAAGTGCAAGGGAAGAACTCTCGACATACATGAAAACTCAAGATGTTATAGGTGTCGACATACAAACGCAACAAGTGTTACGGTGATAGGTTCTGTAAATAATGTCATTGTTTTCCGACTTGTATGTGAGTCGAGGATGGGGATATTTGTGTGAACTTGGATGGTGATGTAGTTCCAAGAAGTCTTGTAACTAGATTAGTTCATGCGTTTGATATGATGAGAGTGATATCCTAGTGTGTAGGTTAGGACTTAGTCGAGTCATTGTATAAAAACTTGGATCGGGTGATGATCCAAGTGAGTCTTGTGTGAAGGCTTGGTTCGGGTGAAGAACCAAGTGTGTCAAGTGTATGAAGGCTTGGTTCGGGTGAAGAACCAAGTGTGTCAAGTGTGTGAAGGCTTGGTTCGGGTGAAGAACCAAGTATGTCAATTAAGTGAAGGCTTGGATCGGGTGAAGATTCAAGTTGGACAAGAGTGCTTGTTCATGTGGCCACGTGGGCCTTGGATTAGATTGGTTCTAGCTACGATTAGAACTCGACATTATGCTTAGTGTCGTTAAGCCTTGTGTAAGCATGTGTACGGATTGCTCTGCCTGAAGGAGTGTGTTGATATAGTGATTGATAACTCTCGAGTGTGGTACTCGGGGAGTGAAGTAGGACGGAGAGTGAGCTTCGTGCCGAACCATTATAAATCGCCGCGTCTTTTGGTTGTGTTCTTTCCTTACTCTTTACTTTACTTGTTTTATTTGTTTATGCTAGTAACCAAAGTGATATCGCATAACTAGTAGAATTCAACATGTTTGCAAATGAAAAATAACCAGACCTAAAATGTCTAAACGCTTTAGAAAATTAAAAAGAAGCGGTGAAACTATTCAACCCCCCATTCTAGTTTCTACAATTGGTATCAGAGCTTCATTTATCAAGATCTTTAAAGTATAGTGTACTTTAAAGCTTGAATCGATCTATGGAATCAAAATGATATCTAGAAGGGCGTTATTTGAATGAGCCACTATTTTTCAAAAATGAAAATTTTGTCATTTGGCAAAATGAATTTGAAAGTTATGTGAAATCAATCTATCATAATCTTAGGCATGTCATTTCAATTGATGATCTATAATCAATAAAAGAAAGTCTTGCTAATAAATTTTTCATAAGAAACTTGTGCAAAACATTTGACACAAAAATTTTGATTTATGAATCTTTGCCGAAAATTGAGTTTGAAAAAACAATTACTAAACTTAACAAACGACACAAAGTTACAATATGAGAATGACCATCACTTCTATATATATATTTTTTAATGCTAACAATACTGAACTGTTACACTTCAGAAAACAAGGTTTTTCACACACAAAACTTTCTGTTCTTTGTTCATTTTATCTTTGATCACTATAACATGTCGGTATATGTTTATAAGTGATTTCCTCTTCCGTCAAGTGCAAGGGAAGAACTCTCGACATACATGAAAACTCAAGATGTTATAGGTGTCGACATACAAACGCAACAAGTGTTACGGTGATAGGTTCTGTAAATAATGTCATTGTTTTCCGACTTGTATGTGAGTCGAGGATGGGGATATTTGTGTGAACTTGGATGGTGATGTAGTTCCAAGAAGTCTTGTAACTAGATTAGTTCATGCGTTTGATATGATGAGAGTGATGTCCTAGTGTGTAGGTTAGGACTTAGTCGAGTCATTGTATAAAGACTTGGATCGGGTGATGATCCAAGTGAGTCTTGTGTGAAGGCTTGGTTCGGGTGAAGAACCAAGTGTGTCAAGTGTATGAAGGCTTGGTTCGGGTGAAGAACCAAGTGTGTCAAGTGTGTGAAGGCTTGGTTCGGGTGAAGAACCAAGTATGTCAATTAAGTGAAGGCTTGGATCGGGTGAAGATTCAAGTTGGACAAGAGTGCTTGTTCATGTGGCCACGTGGGCCTTGGATTAGATTGGTTCTAGCTACGATTAGAACTCGACATTATGCTTAGTGTCGTTAAGCCTTGTGTAAGCATGTGTACGGATTGCTCTGCCTGAAGGAGTGTGTTGATATAGTGATTGATAACTCTCGAGTGTGGTACTCGGGGAGTGAAGTAGGACGGAGAGTGAGCTTCGTGCCGAACCATTATAAATCGCCGCGTCTTTTGGTTGTGTTCTTTCCTTACTCTTTACTTTACTTGTTTTATTTGTTTATGCTAGTAACCAAAGTGATATCGCATAACTAGTAGAATTCAACAAGTTTGCAAATGAAAAATAACCAGACCTAAAATGTCTAAACGCTTTAGAAAATTAAAAAGAAGCGGTGAAACTATTCAACCCCCCATTCTAGTTTCTACAATTGGTATCAGAGCTTCATTTATCAAGATCTTTAAAGTATAGTGTACTTTAAAGCTTGAATCGATCTATGGAATCAAAATGATATCTAGAAGGGCGTTATTTGAATGAGCCACCATTTTTCGAAAATGAAAATTTTGTCATTTGGCAAAATGAATTTGAAAATTATGTGAAATCAATCTATCATAATCTTAGGCATGTCATTTCAATTGATGATCTATAATCAATAAAAGAAAGTCTTGCTAATAAATTTTTCATAAGAAACTTGTGCAAAACATTTGAAACAAAAATTTTGATTTATGAATCTTTGCCGAAAATTGAGTTTGATAAAACAATTACTAAACTTAACAAACGACACAAAGTTACAATATGAGAATGACCATCACTTCTATATATATATTTTTTAGTGCTAACAATACTGAACTGTTACACTTCAGAAAACAAGGTTTTTCACACACAAAACTTTCTGTTCTTTGTTCATTTTATCTTTGATCACTATAACATGTCGGTATATGTTTATAAGTGATTTCCTCTTCCGTCAAGTGCAAGGGAAGAACTCTCGACATACATGAAAACTCAAGATGTTATAGGTGTCGACATACAAACGCAACAAGTGTTACGGTGATAGGTTCTGTAAATAATGTCATTGTTTTCCGACTTGTATGTGAGTCGAGGATGGGGATATTTGTGTGAACTTGGATGGTGATGTAGTTCCAAGAAGTTTTGTAACTAGATTAGTTCATGCGTTTGATATGATGAGAGTGATGTCCTAGTGTGTAGGTTAGGACTTAGTCGAGTCATTGTATAAAGACTTGGATCGGGTGATGATCCAAGTGAGTCTTGTGTGAAGGCTTGGTTCGGGTGAAGAACCAAGTGTGTCAAGTGTATGAAGGCTTGGTTCGGGTGAAGAACCAAGTGTGTCAAGTGTGTGAAGGCTTGGTTCGGGTGAAGAACCAAGTATGTCAATTAAGTGAAGGCTTGGATCGGGTGAAGATTCAAGTTGGACAAGAGTGCTTGTTCATGTGGCCACGTGGGCCTTGGATTAGATTGGTTCTAGCTACGATTAGAACTCGACATTATGCTTAGTGTCGTTAAGCCTTGTGTAAGCATGTGTACGGATTGCTCTGCCTGAAGGAGTGTGTTGATATAGTGATTGATAACTCTCGAGTGTGGTACTCGGGGAGTGAAGTAGGACGGAGAGTGAGCTTCGTGCCGAACCATTATAAATCGCCGCGTCTTTTGGTTGTGTTCTTTCCTTACTCTTTACTTTACTTGTTTTATTTGTTTATGCTAGTAACCAAAGTGATATCGCATAACTAGTAGAATTCAACAAGTTTGCAAATGAAAAATAACCAGACCTAAAATGTCTAAACGCTTTAGAAAATTAAAAAGAAGCGGTGAAACTATTCAACCCCCCATTCTAGTTTCTACAATTGGTATCAGAGCTTCATTTATCAAGATCTTTAAAGTATAGTGTACTTTAAAGCTTGAATCGATCTATGGAATCAAAATGATATCTAGAAGGGCGTTATTTGAATGAGCCACCATTTTTCGAAAATGAAAATTTTGTCATTTGGCAAAATGAATTTGAAAGTTATGTGAAAGCAATCTATCATAATCTTAGGCATGTCATTTCAATTGATGATCTATAATCAATAAAAGAAAGTCTTGCTAATAAATTTTTCATAAGAAACTTGTGCAAAACATTTGAAACAAAAATTTTGATTTATGAATCTTTGCCGAAAATTGAGTTTGATAAAACAATTTTATGTCAAATGGCAAATGGCATTTGGTAAAATGGCTTAAACATACATCAAGGAAATGTTCAAGCCAAAGATGATAAAAATATGATATTAGAAAAACACTTTGTTTAAGTGGAATCATATACTACTAGTTTGAATGTCTTCATTGTAGGTAATGTTGCCAACAAGGATTTCTTAAGTAATCTAGTTGGTGTACCAGTCTACTTGCTTTGTTGTTAAGATAATAAAGAAGACAATGTGCGGTTTTATGTGCAACGTAGATAGCTAGCTAAGAAGACAATACGCGCCATAAGTATGAAGACAATCTAATGGTTATCTCACCAAGCCAAGTGTATAACTAATCATTTGGTCGACTTGCCAAGTGAGTATCATCTAGTCTTGCATCACCAACAACACATAGTATGAAATGTGTTATTAAAGATAGCTAGAGGACAAGGTAAGTTTTCTTACAATCTTGCCTATTATAGTTGCTACTTGAACGCCTGCTACATACTCGCGTTACTATATGATTTGCTTGCATGCTACATAACATTTACATGCTCATATGGGCTATATGCTTTATGTTCATTAGACTTGTTGTCTAAATGCTTATCCTTCTTTGGATTCAAGCAAATTATTTGGAAAAATAATGGTCTTACCACAACCATTATAACGAATTTGGCATCAATCAATCACTATAGAAGATGCACACTTGCTTCACTCTTTATTTGCTTTCTAGTTCTCGTCTATGACGTTTCTTGAAACTTACTTGATTGACTTCTAGCCTTCCTCGATGCAAGTCTCGCCTTTGAACCTCATTTAATTTTTCATTCTTTCTTTTCTTCTGTTTCGACTCAAAATCCACTCTTTATTCAAGCGTATCGAGTCTTTCACTTTATTATGTCTCAATTCCACTCCATACCCATTCCTTAGCCTACTCGTGCGTATTGAGTCATTTTCGTGTCTTAAAATTCAAAGAGTTATGTTTTAAAATCATCTAAAACCAAAAACTTTTCATTAAGACTGTGGACGTATGGTCCGGACTGGGCCAGGCCCGGCAGACAGCAGCCCACTCTACGCCTAAACCCTAATCCATGCCCTATAAATATAGGGGTGAGATTCTCTTCTTAACACAACATAACAGGTTACCCTAAACCTAACTGATTGGTTCCGAAGCAGTCAGATATTATTGACCAAGGTCAACAAGTCAAAGACAGCCTCGTTCCAATACTCCGGTGATAGTATAGTGTGTCCCCGGGTCGTTAAAGTCCCAGCAAGATTGAAATGGTGTCGTTTGAAATCGCTTATGAGTAAGTGGCATTGAGGACAGTAGCCCAGATGACGTGGAATTGATTTTGCTACTGTTATTTTGGTATTGGTACACAGATATAATATTCACAAAAATCAGATACCAGATATATGCACAAATTCACAATTCAGATCACGTAACAGATAGAGAAAGTGAGATTTGGTGAATTACAAACTACAGGGGGTGCTTTTGAAACTTTTTGAAACTTGAAATTAAAAGAAAAATGAAAATGAAAATGAAATTGTAAAAGTGATTAAAATATAATTTAACTATTATTTAATTAATTACACTAATTAAAATCTAATTTAAAACCTAATTTAAATTAACTAAAAATTATAAGTATTACAAATTAAACTAAAAACTTGCAAAAATAATTTCTAAACTTAAATTAGAACTTGAATAAAGTATAAAAAATAAAAATAAATATTTTTGTCTTTTTATGAGTTTTTTATTAATTAAAAACTATTTATATTAATTAAACTAATATGAATATTTTTAATTACTATTAACACTAAATTAACTTACAAAATTATAAGAAAATTTATATAATTACTTAACCATCACAGGAATCCTACAAAATTATAAAAACTTCTAAAAATTATGTTTAAGACTAATCCACTAATTAATTACCTTTTAATTACTTTAAATCTAATTTAAATAATTAAAATAAGAAAAATGGAAAATGAACAGTAGAAATTCAAAATATATTTTCTAAAAGTCTATTATATTATATAAGAACTAGGAAAAATATAAAAACTAGGTTATGCTTTATAAAAACTAAATATGCTATTTAAAACTTAATATTAATTAATAATTAAGGACCTAATATTAAATCTAATAAATACTAAATGACAGAATAAAAATCTGAAAAATTTACTAAAATTACTTTACTAAATAAGGTAATTAATAAAAATATAAAAATACTAAGTACTTAATAAAAATCTAAAAATGAAAAATAAAATTTAAATTAACTTAAATAGAAACCATCACTTAATATTAAGTTGGTTTTTCATGGATTTTCTTTTACAAACTTACTTTACCACTAAAAATGGAAAACTTTTGTGAAAACACTTTAGAAAATAGCTTATTTATAAGCTATAAGTACCCCCTTTGGCTTATCAGTTGACCTATGTTGACTGGATGGGCAAATAAGCACAATTGACTTTGGGTGGGGTCCTCAATGATGGAAATGAGTACAAATAAGCTATACTGACTAAAATAAGCAAGAAACAACAATTGGTGATCACAAATAAGCAGTATGGATCCAAATAAGCACTTTTGCAAACTTGAATTTTGACTCAGAATGGGACAGACTTTGGCAACAAATCTAGGTGGGGTCTACTTGATTCTAGGTCAAACAAAGGGTCAAGTTTTGTTCCCTGGTAGGAGGGGGTTGGGAAAAACCAAATGGAACCCCTGGGGCCCACTGGGTTGGCCAGAAATCACCACCAAAGTGATGGTGGTGAGATGATCAGCTGTGCACAGGGCAAGGGTCTGCCCTGCAACTCACTTCCAAGGGTATTTTAGTCCACTAAGAAAAATCACAAAAATCTGAAAACCATGAAAAATGAATGCTGAGGTGGTAAAGTTTAACTCTAATAAGTTTCAAATCCCTAATCCAATCACATAAATCATGAAAATTCTTGGAATATTGGGAAAAATCTGAGATGCAACTTTTGACTTTTTAATGAAAACACAAGCTTTGACTTTGATGAAGTTCTAATGATCCCTACTGATTGAAATGGTTGTAATAAGCTATGATCACTCTAAATTTATCTAAATCTATGAGATATGAGCTAATGGTGTGGGTTTGAGATCCCAAATCTCACACAGTGAACTGTGGAGATGAATACACTAGGATTTTGACTTTTTATTCTATGACACCCAAATTTTAAGATTTGTTTGAACTGATTTGGTACTGAGACAAAGTTTTAACACAAAGTTACCACCCAAGAACCTTCACAACACAGTGAACTCACCAAATCCAAACACCCCTTTATATTAGGCTGTGTTGTGTTTTAAGAAGCTAAGGGCTGTGAAAGCTTATGAAACCAAACCAAAGGTCTTATACTGATATACTAAGTCTAAATAATCACTTAGGAGCAGAGAACAATGACAATTACACAATATTATCACTAAAGCTATTTTTGACAGTTAAATCTTAAAATATTAAGTAGCTATTTATTCTAACAAACAAGCTATTAATTTTAAGCCACAAATTACTTAAACAATACTCAAATAACACAAACAAACACAGATTATCAATGAGCAAACAAGCAATCAGATAATACCAATAACTAAGATTTTAGAGGAATTTTTAAATGGGCAAAAGCTTACAATATACCCCTAGCTTGAACAAGGGACTTCTCCACAGAAGCATATACAGTTGACCAAGTTTGACCTTTTTGTGTTTTTGATGTTTTCTGTTAAGACTGGATTTTAGAGTCTCTAAAAAGCTTCAATGAGCTTATTGGAACCTATATGAGCCTAATTTAGTCCATGAAACCTGGTACAGTTCACAACTAAACTTATTTAGAAATCCTTAAACTAAGAAAATTGAAATTAAACAAGATAGAAATGAAACCTTGATTTTACTACTTAAAAAGATTAAGAGTACACTAGAATCACTAATACAATGCTTGGAATTTGAAAATTACACAGAAATTGGACACTTAATTAAATACGACACCAATTTTTAACTAATTAACTACACACGTCTTCCTTGCACTCTTCTGCTTTATATAGCCCTCTCCTAGGGTTTCTTGAACATCTCTGACCCTTTCCCATTTAATCTAGACCGTTGATTTGCTCTGATTTGATCTCACCCTTCAAATCGAGTTTTGGAGCCAAAATTGGGTAGGGGAGTTTTGGACTGATATTACAACTGGGGGGGGGGGGTGGCATTTAATGTGGATGTGAAAGTCGGTGCAAGGGGGGTTGGGCGGTGGCTTGTGATGGGGAATGATGGGACCTGCAAGTGGGATTGTGGGGGAGGGAAGGAAGGTGGGGGAGATGGTCGTTTGACCTAGTTTGACCGAGGTCAAACTATTTGACCGGTGGTAATACTTTGGTGGCTTGGGTGGGCTGTGTTATTTTTGGGCCCAAGAAAAATAGGAAATGGGTGGGCTTTTGGTATGGATTGGGTTTGGTTTATGGAGTAGTATTATTAATAGTTAAGGATCCGGTTTGGTTTTTAAGATTACACAAGGACCTTTTTTGTAATTTAACGAAAGTTTGAGGTGGGGATTTGGCAATTTTCCAAAGTATTTTCAAGGGTCTATTATGCCAATCCATGAATATTGTAAGGTCCTTTGTTGATTTTTCCAATTATTTTTACGAGGGACTAAAACTGCCAAACTTTCAAACTTCAGGGACCATTTGTGTAATTTTCACCAAACTTTCCACCAAGGACCAATCCTGTCATAAAAGGTTAGTGCAAGGACAAAATGTGTTTTTCTTAAAGTTTTAATATCCCAAGGACCATTTTTGACAATTTTTAAAGTTCAGGGACTAAACTTGACATTTTGTGAAACTTTTCACCAAAGGACTAATTATGTCACTTTTTGATTTAAAAGGACCTTTGGTGACTTTTTCAAGTTTTTAGAATAACCAGGGACTAGATTTGACAACTTTTGAAAGTTGAGGGACTGAAACTGCCACTTTTGCAAACTTTGTGCGTTTTTCATCTGTTTTTGATATTTTTGCATTTGACATATGTAAAACACTTTCCTGGGATATTTTCACTATTTTGATTCAATATTGAGTGTTTTTAGATATTTTGGCAGCTCAGAAATGGTAAAAATGATGAGTATTTACACACTCATCAATCCCCCACATTAAAACATTGCTAGTCCCTAGCAATCTTCTGAGAAAAACCTGATGGATTTGAAATTCTCTTTACCAAAAGCCATCACTTCTGGAGTAGCCAGGTGTAAGAACTGTGGCACACCTGATAACCATGTGATTTTGAGCAAACCACCAGCTGTCAACGGATTTGATTAGTCTTTACCAAAAGCCGTTTGCTTCTGGACTAGCCAGCATCTTGATGGACTAAGTCAATATCTTGGTGAGCTGATTACCAATTATGGATTTTCCACGGCCTTTACCACAAGCCATAATCTTGTGGGCTAGCCAACTCATTTGCTTTATGGGATATGGGGAGTTGAGGAACCATACAATTTTTGGCAAATTGCAAGCCATCAACGGGTTTGAGATGTCTTTACCAAGAGCCGTTTGCTCCTGGACTAGCCAATCCATTTGTCATTTAGACTTTGGCGGACTGATTACCACAAAAATTTTGAAATAAAGTGAAAAATTTTTGAAAAAATTTAGGCCTAAAAATGGGGGTACTTAGAAAGTTTTGTGATAAAATTCGTAAGAATTCCCCCCCCCCCCCCCCCCCCACACTAGAATTGAATATTGTCCTCAATATTCAAAGTCCCGGCTATTATGCCGAATCTCTGAACGGAAAAAGCTAATATTCGAATCTAACTTGTGGAAATATCGATTTTATTTTTCACTTTATTTAACTGTACATACAATTACACACATTTTTTTTGAAACAAGACTTATATACATATTTATTTTTCAAATGGTGGGGGACAGCCACTCCCCCACACTAGGGTGGTAGAAAGTAGAAAGAAGTCAGAAATACGGGTGAAAACCCATATATGTTGCTAATTTTTGTTCACCGAGTCACTAGCTTGACTCGATCCCCGAATTCATTGGTCCACGGGGAAAGTTTGGTGATCCGGGACAACCATGGGTGGTATGTCCTCTCCAAAATAATGTTTCAATCGATGACCATTCACTTTGAAGTTGGGACCTTTGGGTTGAGATAACTCAACAGTCCCGTAAGGATATACTTTAGCAATAGTGAATGGTCCAGTCCATTGGGTTTTTAATTTCCCCGAGAAGATCTTTAATCTTGAGTTGAAAAGAAGGACTCTGTCACCGACGTTGAAAACGCGGTTCTTAATCTTAGAGTCGTGAATCTTCTTTGTCTTTTCTTTGTAGATCAAAGAGTTCTCGTAGGCTTGATCACGAAGTTCGTTTAATTCATTGAGTTGAACCTTACGGTGATCACCCGCTTTATGAAGGTCATAGTTTGCATGTTTCAGGGTCCAGTAGGCTTTGTGCTCGAGCTCGATCGGTAAATGACACGCCTTCCCGTATACAAGCTTGTATGGAGTACACCCGATGGGTGTTTTGTAAGCTGTACGGAAGGCCCAGAGTGCATCATCTAGTTTATCCGACCAGGAAGCACGGTTTTCACCTACTGTCCTCTCAAGAATCCGTTTTATACCACGGTTGGAAACCTCCACCTGCCCACTTGTTTGGGGGTGATACGCGGTAGAAAGACGATGAGTAACACCGTATTTAAGCATGACTTTTGCAAATTGATCATTGCAAAAGTGAGTACCGCGATCACTAATGATGGCACGTAGAGTTCCAAAACAAGCAAAGAGGGATTTCAGAAATTTCACAACAACTCGGGCATCGTTAGTGGGTAAAGCCTTAGCCTCAACCCATTTTGACAAATAGTCAACAGCCATGAGAATATACTTGTTTCCACGAGAAGATGGGAATGGCCCCATAAAATCAATGCTCCAGACGTCAAAGATTTCACAAACTTGAATAGCATTTTGTGGCATTTCGTTCTTTTGTGAAATATTCCTGTGACGCTGACAAGCATCACAGGCTTTGACTTATTCGTGGGCATCCTTATAGATCGTGGGCCAATAGAAACCGAAATCAAACACCTTTTTGGCGGTGTAGTTAGGACTGTGGTGGCCCCCGATGGGTCCAGCATGGCAAGCCTTGAGAATATCAGCGGCTTCCTGTCCGTATACACATCGCCTGATGACTTGATCGGCACAGATTTTGAAGAGAAAGGGGTCGTCCCAAATATAATGTTTAACGTCTTGGAAGAATTTGTTTTTCTGTTGGGACGTTAACCCCTTAACGATGAAGTTACCCGCATGGTAATTTTCAAAGTCGGCAAACCATGGGGTAGTAGAGTCACCAAGAAAAGCAACCGCATTGAGTGTTTCGATAGGAAATGTTTCATTTATTTCCTTTTTCTCGAACACATCCTGATGAGGGTTTTCTAATCGTGAGAGATGATCAGCAGCAAGGTTCTCAGCTCCTTTTTTATCACGGATAATGATATCAAATTCCTGAAGGAGGAGAACCCAACGGAGAAGCCTCGGCTTTGCATCTTGCTTTGCAAATAGGTACTTCAAAGCCGAGTGATCCGTATACACCACGCATTTGGTCAGGATCAAGTATGGCCGGAATTTCTCAAAGGCATACACCACAGCTAGGAGTTCTTTTTCAGTGGTGGTGTAATGACCTTGAGCCTCGGTCATAGTTTTGCTTGCGTAGTGTATAGGCTGAAAGTATTTTGCTTTACGTTGCCCCAAGACCGCACCTATGGCAAAATCACTAGCATCGCACATAAGCTCAAAAGGTAGGTCCCAATCGGGGGCAACAAGAATCGGTGCTTCGGTAAGCTTTTTCTTTAATGTTTCAAAAGCTTCGATGCATTCAGGAGAGAAGATGAAAGGAGCATCCTTCTCTAGGAGATGGGTCATAGGCCGGGCAATCTTAGAAAAATCTTGGATAAACCTACGGTAGAAGCCGGCATGACCCAAAAAGCTCCTAACACCTTTTACGGTGGTGGGATGAGGTAATTTAGCGATGACATCAATTTTGGCTCTGTCAACCTCAATCCCGTTTTTTGAAATTTTATGGCCGAGGACAATGCCCTCCTTGACCATAAAGTGGCTCTTCTCCCAGTTGAGACTTAGATTCGTTTCTTTGCAACGTTTAAGCATCTGTTCCAAGTGGGAGAGGCAAGACTGAAATGAATCCTCGATGACTGAAAAGTCATCCATGAATACCTCCATGGTTTTCCCGATCATTTCGGAAAAGATAGGCATCATGCACCTCTGGAACGTGCCTGGTGCATTACATAAGCCGAAAGGCATACGTCTGTAAGCAAAAGTTCCATAGGGGCATGTGAAGGTAGTCTTCTCTTGATCCTGGGGATCAATGGGGATTTGGAAGTAACCCGAAAAACCATCGAGGAAGCAGTAATATTCATTCCCCGCAAGTCTTTCAAGCATCTGTTCCATAAAAGGGAGAGGAAAATGGTCTTTACGGGTGGCTTCATTCAACTTTTGATAGTCAATACATACTCGCCAACCCGTGACCAAACGAGTTGGAATCAACTCGTTATCCTCGTTGGTGACAACGGTGATGCCACCCTTTTTAGGGACACAATGAATTGGGCTAACCCAAGGACTGTCAGATATAGGATAAATCAATCACGCATCAAGAAGTTTAAGAACTTCTTGTTTGATAACTTCATGGATTTTTAGATTTACCCTTCTCTGTTGTTGCACTGCTGGCTTAAAGTCATCCTCCATTAAGATTTTATGAGTACAAAAGTTCGGGCTTATGCCTTTAATGTCGGAGAGTTTCCAAGCAATTGCTTGCTTGTTTGCTTTAAGAACCTTTAGGAGTGCTGCCTTTTCCTCATCTTTTAAGTCTTTAGCAATAATGACGGGAAATTTATTATCACCCTCAAGAAATGCATATTCTAGATGAGGAGGCAAGTCCTTGAGGCCAACCTCGGGAAAGTCTTCAGTTATTTCAACATTTTTAACTTCCGCTTTATGAAGTATTTTTGGAGATGAAGAGGGTGAAGGATCATCATTTAACAATCTTTCAAGGAGAAGAATGTCTCCCTCCGGGTCAAGATAGTTTTCATCAACCTCACTTGGGATTGAGCTATCTTGAGCAAGAAAAGCCTCGACCTCTTCCAGAAGGAAGTCACTTCCCTCAAACGGAGTGAGGGAAGGGGAAGGGTCGGAAATGATAGGGTCAGTAGAAAGACTGCCACTGGATGAGAAACCAAGGACTTCTTGAGAATACTCCTCAGACGCAACATCGATGATGTCAATTTGGTTAACCGTTTCAGCATCATAGTTGGAGGAGTATCTTGAAGTCTGATCAAGATTGAATGTGATGGCTTTGCCACCAACACGTAGAGTGATTTCTTCTTCGAATACATCGATTAAAGCACGACCCATTCTTAAGAATCCCCTCCCGAGAATGATAGGAACTCTTGGGTCAGCATCGAAATCAACAATCACGAAATCTGCTGGAAAATGGAACTTTCCTACTTTCACGAAGATATCTTCGGCAATGCTGAGAGGACGGGATATAGTACGGTCTGCAAGCTCGAATGTCATGCAGGTCGGAGTGAGAGCAGGAAGTGAGAGTCTTTTCCAGACTGTGTAAGGCATCAGGTTAATGCTTGCGCCAAGATCGGCCAAGGCAAAGCATTCAACCATCCCCGGGAAAATACAAGGAATGAGAAATTTCCCGGGATCTCCAAGCTTTTCGGGAAGCTTTTTCAAGAGCACTGCTGTGCAATGCTCATTAAGAGGAGTTTTTGCCATTTCACAAAGATTTTGTTGCTTACCAGATTCTTGATTGTTGAAGCAAATTTAGGCATGAGAAGAAGAGCGTCCGTGAAGCTAATATCAAAGTGTAATTCTTGGAAAATTTGATAAAATTTTTCCGTCTGATGGTTAGCTTTTTCGCGGTTCTTTTGATCATTCAAACGTGAAGGATATGGAATTGAAGGCTTAGGATCATTCTTTGGGATTTCATCAGAACTCATAGGGGGATCAAATACAACTTTCGGCTTACGAGCCGGGACCGGGACAACTTGAGGGTGGACGTTGTTGATACCTCCGTAATTAGTAGGAAGTACCGTGTCCTTGGTAACCTCAGGCTCACGTTCCGCTACCTTAGGAGGAGAAGAAGAGGTAGAAGGAATCGAGGGCCCATTGTAAGATACCCCACTTCGGGTGGTGATCGCTTTGACATCGCCCCTCGGGTTAGCTATCGTGTTGCTCGGTAATGTACCCGGGCCCGAGGGTCGATCATTTAAAGACTTCTGAAGCTCAGAGATCATGCTAAGCAATAACCGATTCATTTCCTCTTGTGCTTTCATGAATTGTTTAAACACAGCATCGGAGGAAGACGAGGGTGGAACAACGTTTTGATTTTGAACAGGAGGATTTTGAACACGGTTGTTTTGAAAATTCCCTTGATTTTGATTGTTGTTTCCCTGAAAAGTGTTTCTCTGATTGAAATTACCCTGATTGTAATTCCCTTGATTCTGGTTTCTTTGAAAATTTCCTTGAAAACCTTGATTTTGATTGCCATTTTGAAAATTGTTTTGATTAAACTGGCCTTGATTTTGATTCGGGTTTTGGAAATTTGAATTTTGACCTTGGTTAAAATTCTGATTCGAGTTACGGTTTTGATTTTGGTTAAAACCTGGAGGTCCGAGAAAATTGTTGGAACGATAGCTTAGGAGATTACGGTCCCCTTGCGGTTGGTAAGAATTACCCCCCGTATTGTAGGAACCGTGAGCAGCATAAACGTTCTCTTGAGGAAAGCCAACAGTAGCTGGACACTCAGAATACAGATGAGGGCCCCCACAAGTTTCACAACTTCAGGCTATGGCTTTTACTTGTTGATTTTGAACCTGATTTTGCATCGTTTGGTTCATTCTCAACACAGCCGTAGAAATATCATCCATCTTTTTGGTAAGAGCAATTATTTCAGGAGATGATGATGAAGGAGTAACGGAATTACATGACGCATCCCTCTCCACAGAGGAATCCCAAAAGTTATGGTGGGCAGTCATGTTCTCAATTAGGTTATAGCACTCCTCGGGACGCCTTTTCATAAAGGTCCCACCTGCAGCAGCATTGAGAATGTCTCGGTGCCTCAATGTCAGACCATTATAGAAGGTATCTATGATGGTAACTTGCAACATATTGTGGTTAGGGCACCGATCAATAGCTAGCTTATAACGTTCTCAAGCCTCAAAAAGAGACTCATCGGGACGTTGCCGGAAGTTGCTGATATCATTTCGTAACTTGGTAACCATGGAAGGTGGAAAATATTTTGCTAAAAACTTGGTTACCATTTCATCAAAGGTGTGAATAGAATTCTTTGGGAGTCGGTCAAACCATGCAGTGGCATGATGAGTGAGAGAATAGGGAAAGAGGTACAGCCTGAGGGCATCATCGGTGACACCATGCTGTTTCATGCTTTGGGTGACCGTGAGATATTCGTCAAGATGCTTATTGGCATCGTCACCCGGTAATCCGTGAAATTGACATGAATTCTGGACTTGTTGGATCATGTGGTGCTTGAGGCCAAAGTCCGCAGCCTCAATAGTGAGTGGTGCAATAGGCCCACCCCGCCCTTGCATGGTAGGCTGGCACAGCTCCTCCATCGTTCGGAGATCGGGAGCTGGCACATCCCTGGGAGGGTCAGGGGGTGGTAAAGGTGGTGGTGGCCCAGCGGCCATTTCGGTCTTTGGTTCTTGTGTGTCAGAACGTAGCTCGGGTACGTTTTTCTAATTTTTACGTTTTGTTTGTGACCGAGTGCGCATGCACTAAAAACAATTTTTCAAAACAAGATCGAGGCAAAACCACAGGGATATAAAGGCAAGTTTTAATCTTAAGTTTGAGAACTTATTATGGGTTTGTATTTATTAATTTGAAAAACTGCTTTAGGCTTATGGGTGTGTGTGCAGAAAATTTGGGAAATATTTTTGGAACTGATTCGTTAACCGAAATCGTCCCTTTAAGATTACTCGCAGGCTGGCGGGAGGAAGTAAATAGGTTTCCTCTTCAGTTCGCAATTTAATGTCAGAACTTACCTTAAACCAACTGTTTCAGGTTGTAATCTTAAAGAAAATGAAGTAATTTAACTTCACAGTTTGTTTTGTTGTTTTTATTTTTTTTGGTGTTTTTAACAATTTAGGAAAAGTGTTAATGAACTTTTTGATATGATTATATTTTTACAAAAACTTTCTTACAAATTTGTGTGAAATTTGTACAGGGAGAGTTTTGAAAACCACTAAACTAAAAACGATTTTATAAAACACGCAACAACCTCCCCGGCAGCGGCGCCAAATTTTGATTGGTCCCGAAGCAGTCAGATATTATTGACCAAGGTCAACAAGTCAAAGACAGCCTCGTTCCAATACTCCGGTGATAGTATAGTGTGTCCCCGGGTCGTTAAAGTGCCAGCGAGATTGAAATGGTGTCGTTTAAAATCGCTTATGAGTGAGTGACACTGAGGACAGTAGCCCAGATGATGTGGAATTGATTTTGCTACTGCTATTTTGGTATTGGTACATAGATATAATATTCACAAAAATCAGATACCAGATATATGCCCAAATTCACAATTCAGAGCACGTAACAGACAGAGAAAGTGGGATTTGGTGAATTACAAACTACAGGGGGTGCTTTTGAAACTTTTTGAAACTTGAAATTCAAAGAAAAATGAAAATGAAAATGAAATTATAAAAGTGATTAAAATATTATTTAACTATTATTTAATTAATTAAACTAATTAAAATCTAATTTAAAACCTAATTTAAATTAATTAAAAATTATAAGTATTACAAATTAAACTAAAAACTTGCAAAAATAATTTCTAAACTTAAATTAGAACTTGAAGAAATTATAAAAAATAAAAATAAATATTTTTGTCTTTTTATGAGTTTTTTATTAATTAAAAACTATTTATATTAATTAAACTAATATAACTATTTTTAATTACTATTAATACTAAATTAACTTAGAAAATTATAAGAAAATTTATAAAATTACTTAACCATCACAGGAATCCTACAAAATTATAAAAACTTCTAAAAATTATGTTTAATACTAATCCACTAATTAATTACCTTTTAATTACTTTAAATCTAATTTAAACAATTAAAATAAGAAAAATGGAAAATGAACAGTAGAAATTCAAAATATATTTTCTAAAAGTCTATTATATTATATAAGAACTAGGAAAAATATAAAAACTAGGTTATGCTTTATAAAAACTAAATATGCTATTTAAAACTTAATATTAATTAATAATTAAGAAAACTAATATTAAATCTAATAAATACTAAATGACAGAATAAAAATCTGAAAAATTTACTAAAATTACTTTACTAAAGAAGGTAATTAATAAAAATATAAAAATACTAAGTACTTAATAAAAATCTAAAAATGAAAAATAAAATTTAAATTAACTTAAATAGAAACTATCACTTAATATTAAGTTGGTTTTTCTTGGATTTTCTGTTACAAACTTACTTTACCACTAAAAATGGAAAAGTTTTGTGAAAACACTTTAGAAAATAGCTTATTTATAAGCTATAAGCACCCCCTTTGGCTTATCAGTTGACTTATGTTGACTGGATGGGTAAATAAGCACAATTGACTTTGGGTGGGGTCCTCAATGATGGAAATGGGTACAAATAAGCTATACTGACTAAAATAAGCTAGAAAAAACAATTGGTGATCACAAATAAGCAGTATGGATCCAAATAAGCACTTTTGCAAACTTGAAATTTGACTAAGAATGGGACATACTTTGGCAACAAATCTAGGTGGGGTCCACTTGATTCTAGGTCAAACAAAGGGTCAAGTTTTGTTCCCTGGTAGGAGGGGGGTTGGGAAAAACAAAATGGAACCCCTGGGGCCCACTGGGTTGGCCAGAAATCACCACCAAAGTGATGGTGGTGAGATGATCAGCTCTGCACAGGGCAAGGGTCTGCCCTGCAACTCACTTCCAAGGGTATTTTAGTCCACTAAGAAAAATCACAAAAATCTGAAAACCATGAAAAATGAATGTTGAGGTGGTAAAGTTTAACTCTAATAAGTTTCAAATCCCCAATCCAATCACATAAATCATGAAAATTCTTGGAATATTGGGAAAAATCCGAGATGCAACTTTTGACCTTTTGATGAAAACACAAGCTTTGACTTTGATGAAGTTCTAATGATCCCTACTGATTGAAATGGTTGTAATAAGCTATGATCACTCTAAATTTATCTAAATCTATGAGATATGAGCTAATGGTGTGGGTTTGAGATCCCAAATCTTACACAGTGAACTGTGGAGATGAATACACTAGGATTTTGACTTTTTATTCTATGACACCCAAATTTTAAGATTTGTTTGAACTGATTTGGTACTGAGACAAAGTTTTAACACAAAGTTACCACCCAAGAACCTTCACAACACAGTGAACTCACCAAATCCAAACACCCCTTTATATTAGGCTGTGTTGTGTTTTAAGAAGCTAGGGGCTGTGAAAGCTTATGAAACCAAACCAAAAGGTCTTATACTGATATACTAAGTCTAAATAATCACTTAGGAGCAGAGAACAATGACAATTACACAATATTATCACTAAAGCTATTTTTGACAGTTAAATCTTAAAATATTAAGTAGCTATTTATTCTAACAAACAAGCTATTAATTTTAAGCCACAAATTACTTAAACAATACTCAAATAACACAAACAAACACAGATTATCAATGAGCAAACAAGCAATCAGATAATACCAGTAACTAAGATTTTAGAGGTATTTTTAAATGGGCAAAAGCTTACAAGATACCCCTAGCTTGAACAAGGGACTTCTCCACAGAAGCCTATCTTTAGATAGGCTCAATCCAATCCCAGCTTTGCTCTTCAATACTCCTCAGTACCTGAAAATAACTCAAAAGCATATGCTGTTGACCAAGTTTGACCTTTTTGTGTTTATGATGTTTTCTATTATGACTGGATTTTAGAGTCTCTAAAAAGCTTCAATGAGCTTATTGGAACCTATATGAGCCTACTTTAGTCCATGAAACCTGGTACAGTTCACAACTAAACTTATTTAGAAATCCTTAAACTAAGAAAATTGAAATTAAACAAGATAGAAATGAAACCTTGATTTTATTACTTAAAAAGATTAAGAGTACACTAGAATCACTAATACAATGCTTGGAATTTGAAAATTACACAGAAATTGGACACTTAATTAAATACGACACTAATTTTTAACTAATTAACTACACACGTCTTCCTTGCACTCTTCTGCTTTATATAGCCCTCTCCTAGGGTTTCTTGAACATCTCTGACCCTTTCCCATTTAATCTAGACCGTTGATTTGCTCTGATTTGATCTCACCCTTTAAATCGAGTTTTGGCGCCAAAATTGGGTAGGGGAGTTTTGGACTGATATTACAACGGGGGGGGGGGGGGGGGGGTTGGCATTTAATGTGGATGTGAAAGTAGGTGCAAGGGGGGTTGGGCGGTGGCTTGTGATGGGGAATGATGGGACCTGCAAGTGGGATTGTGGGGGAAGGAAGGAAGGTGGGGGAGACTGTCGTTTGACCTAGTTTGACTGAGGTCAAACTATTTGACCGGGGGTAATACTTTGGTGGCTTGGGTGGGCTGTGTTATTTTTGGGCCCAAGAAAAATAGGAAATGGGTGGGCTTTTGGTATGGATTGGGTTTGGTTTATGGAGTAGTATTATTAATAGTTAAGGATCCGGTTTGGGTTTTAATATTACACAAGGACCTTTTTTGTAATTTAACGAAAGTTTGAGGTGGGGATTTGGCAATTTTCCAAAGTATTTTCAAGGGTCTATTATGCCAATCCATGAATAGTGTAAGGTCCTTTGTTGATTTTTCCAATTATTTTCACCAGGGACTAAAACTGCCAAACTTTCAAACTTCAGGGACTATTTGTGTAATTTTCACCAAACTTTTCACCAAGGACCAATCCTGTCATAAAAGGTTAGTGCAAGGACAAAATTTGTTTTTCTCAAAGTTTTTAATATCCCAGGGACCATTTTTGACAATTTTCAAAGGTCAGGGACTAAACTTGACATTTTGTGAAACTTTTCACCAAAGGACTAATTATGTCACTTTTTGATTTAAAAGGACCTTTGGTGACTTTTTCAAGTTTTTAGAATAACCAGGGACTAGATTTGACAACTTTTGAAAGTTGAGGGACTGAAACTGCCAATTTTGCAAACTTTGTGCGTTTTTCATCTGTTTTTGATATTTTTGCATTTGAAACATGTAAAACACTTTCCTGAGATATTTTCACTATTTTGATTCAATATTGAGTGTTTTTAGATGTTTTGGCAGCTCAGAAATGGTAAAAATGATGAGTATTTACACACTCATCACTAACTCTCATATTCTATATCGCATGGAGACTAACTTGACCGTCGGAGGTGGATCCCGGGGCTACGGCCTCGGGTCCACTCCTAACGGGTTCTCTTTGTTGACAGGTCTACTCAGGGCTTGAGAAGATGACGAACGGCCCAGGGAGAGTCGTCAAATCCGGCCCGCGCTAGATTATGCATCAACAAGTGGCGCCATCCATGGGACCATGACTACGACAAGTTTTGTGCTCTCAAATCACCGGAAAGAAATCATCGAGTTCAAAAGCCGGTAACTTTAAAAATTTGTATTTTTTGGGTTGCACTTTAAAACCCGGCCGATGCGGTATTCATGCGTTAAGATATGTTATCTTTTAAATATTCATAAGATTTTATGTAAATCTTTTAACTTGGTAAACACGATTTTATCTATAGTCGCACTAAGTCCGCACGATCGGACCTACTTTATCTTTTAGCCGCGCATTAATTCACGCACATACTGCTTTTACAGTTGGTATGCCTGTTCGCGCTTGTTTGCACTATAGAACTACGTGTTCGAACAACGCAGTCACGATAAATCTACTCGCGTTAGGCCGTGCGTCCGGACATCTTCGCAGATTAGCGCCATGAGCGCACTGTCACGTACAGGCACCACGATGCTAGTCAATCGCCATGAGCGCACTAGACAAAAGCCGTGGTCATCTGCGATCATCCACAAACGTTAGAGTCTATGTGGTCACGATACATCCATCTGCATCTGTATGTGCGATTGAAACAATTAGTCGCGGTCACGGTGTGTCCATCCGCACCATTGTTTTTATTATAATAAGAAAGAAAAAGATCAATCAATCGCCATGAGCATACTGCGTTCACAGATTCGCTACATGCTACTTCTCTTATATAGTTTGTAAAACCTCACGATAGGTGTAATTCACACTACTACTTCTCTTATGTGTTAATTTCACATGCTATGTGCTATATATTACTTCATGCTAATCTTTTACTTCATTAAGTTATATATATTGTGATTCGCGGAATATACTTTTAATATTTGCAATAAGTGTTTCTCAGGATTTGAATAACTAAGTTTAATGCTCCTACAAGAGTAGTACCATCAAACTTGGGGGGATACCAGAGTATATAATACAACTGTTTCCGTACGCGTCACTCAGGTATATTGGGAAGCAGATCGTACGTAAGAGGTATTGCAAGCCCGGTACAAAGACGGATTTAAATATTCGCACCATCTTGCCGTAGGGGAGACGTCCTCTGTCGGTTGTAAAGACAAATGTAATATTCACGCACAACGCGCATCCTTTTCGCGCACAACGCACATCCTTGTTGCGCACAGCGCGCACTTCTGCCACAGAAGCACGTCTTCTGTCACACCATGCTGCATGGCTACTGGTACAAAAAGTACGCCCTTACCCAGGATGCAGCATACGAGATCCACCTTCACCATTGTGAGACAATCACAATCGCAATCCCAGTGCGCACTGTCGTATGTGGGCTGCGCAGTATGATCCGTCCCATGTGCACACAAGTTGCGCACACATGGGCCATGCCGCCATGGTTGATTGGGCCTACGCGGCCATGAATAGAACTTAAGTCTAGCATAACATAGCCATGCACTATGTCACACTAGACTTGGGGGGCTTGTGGACGTATGGTCCGGACTAGGCCAAAAATGGGCCAGGCCCGGCAGACAGTGGCCCACTCTACGCCTAAACCCTAATCCATGCCCTATAAATATAGGGTTGGGATTCTCTTCTTAACACAACATAACAGGTTACCCTAAACCTAACTCTTATATGCTATATCGCATGGAGACTAACTTGACCATCGGAGGTGGATCCCGAGGCTACGGCCTCGGGTCCACTCCTAACGGGTTCTCTTTGTTGACAGGTCTACTCAGGGCTTGAGAAGACGACGAATGGCCCAGGGAGAGTCGTCAAATCCAGCCCGCGCCTGATTATGCATCAACAAAGACCAAAACACCAAAAACCGTCCAACGGTCCCTTAGCTCTCGACGGTCCCATATCAATAAGGGACCGTCTAGCATTTTGAGTTTGCACCCCGTTTTCTCACTACAGAACATGAAAAACAAAACCAAACAGCCCTTTGTGCAGAATGTGACGAAAAACTCGACCCAACACTAAAATCTTCACTAATCCTTAATCAAATTTGTTCAAGTTTTCAAAGTTAAGATCATCAACCACCCATACTCACTAATCACTCCATTGTAAGTCAATTTTCTCAATTTTATCAAATTAATTCGTAATTGAATTCCTAGGGTTCATATGAACTCAAAATTAAAAATTTGGGGATTCTCATTTCTTTGCAAAATCAACAACAATTGAAGGTAAATCTTAATAATGTAACACCAACAATACGTAAATTAACATGTTAATTATTCTAATTCGTGGGTTTTGAAAATGGGTCAAAAATGAGATTACCCCTAATTTAAATTTGGGGTTGTTAATATTGTTTAGTTACGTAACAATAACATAATTATGCATTGTTAATACATGTCAAAAACGTTTTCATAATCATGCAACAAAATGAATAAGGAATTTCAAAACTAAAGTGTATTATGGTATATGGGAAGTGTTCGGGACAAGCACATAAATGATGGTCTAGGTAACTCAATATTAATTTTATATAGGTACAACCATGCCACACATATTTGATTATGACCTTCATCGTACACATTCATACATACAAAAAATATCCTTAGAACCTTACTTACCACCCGAATCCGTTCAAAGCTTTAGAGACGTTGAGTCTCGTTACATTCAAGAAGGTTGAATTATCGATCATTCATATGTAAATCAGGAGCGTATTGAAAGAGCCTTTCAGCCAATAGGTCTTGACTGTTTACTCAATATCAATGAATACATCTGCCCACGTTTTATGTTAGAATTCTTTCGTGAAATTACGGTCAAATGTATTCAAGAAAATTCTATAAATCTTACCTTTAGTATTTATCACTATGGCTTCGCTCTATCACTTGAGGAGTTCGCTCAGATTCTTGGTATTCCATGCCATGGGCAATGAGATCATGAGTTAAATTCCCTGCTTAAGAATCGTGAATGTGAAGGACCCTATGTCACCTATATTCCCTCTCAAACTGAACTAATCAACTCACTTTGCAACTCTTCTAATACTTTCTATCCTGATAAGGTCCGTGTCTGTGAACTTCGCCAGTTTCTCCAACCCATAGCGATCATCCTACGAGAAAATGCACTAGGTCTAGTAAAAGATAGCAATTGCATATCATCTTGCGTTGCACATATGATTTATTGCATTCTCACTAGACAACCGTACAATCTCGCCTGTTGATATAAATAATGTGTAAAAACGTTATTAATATTTCTCGATATCCCTATGTTTTGACGATCACAAAATGTTAAATCATTAAATGTAAAATCATTACGTATACAAGTATTTAGTTCCAAAATATCATTATATCCAACTTAATCACTTAAGTTATAAATAAACAACTACCTAATACATTTTATGTTCAAAGGAAGGTTTATTTAATCATTACAAATTATATAAAAAGGTATAAATATTTTATATATTTAGAAAAACACTTTTGGTAATTAAAGGAAAATGTTTAATTATAAATACATGAATTCAAAATTTTAATCAAAATCAGTTAGATTTTCATGAAATAAACTTACCCCAGAAAAATACAAAGAAACTGGCCGTTACAGGAGGGCGGCCCCCTTAATTTTAAGGGGGCCGGCACGCTCCTGTGACCAGGTTTCTTTGCCTATAAATACAGGTTCAATCCTGCATTTTTTCCTCACCTTTTGCACAAAAACTTTGTGTCTAAATCCTCTCAAATCATCTTCCTAAAACCTTTGATCATAAGTTTTTAGGTTTTGTTTCAAGTGATCCAATTCCTCATCATTCAAAGTGAAAAAGAAGAATACTCCTTTCATTTCAAATCAAGAAGTATTGAAGATTGGTTGTATAGCTTGTGTATATTAATTGTAAAGTTGTGTAGTGCTTGTAATAAGTAGTTTTAGGTGGGTGTGTAATTAAGTATAGTAGAAGTAGTGGTGTGAAGAAGAAGTAGTGAAGTGGTGAGAAGTTGTGAAGTAGTAGTGGTGTGTACAAGTTGTGAAGAAGGTGTGCCAAGTCGTAAAGAAGTTGTGAGATTGGTTCTAGCAACTATTAGAACTCGACATTTAGCTTAGTGTCGTAAATTGGTGTAAGCAAAAGTTGTGTAAGGTTTCTTCGCCACAAGGGAGTTTGTTGAAATAGTGAAGAAAACTCTCGAGTAAGAGACTCGGGGAGTGGAGTAGGGCGAAGAAGAGCTTTGTGGCCGAACCACTATAAATCCTTGTGTTGTGGTTTGATCTTTCTAACTCTATCTTTTCTTTACTTTCATATCTACATTATATTTTCTTAATTAGTTAGATTAAATTGTTCATATAGTGCAAGTGTTGAATTTCAGATAAACAAGAATCGAAGTTTTTGAAAACAAAGTTTTTATAATCCAAATTGACGTAAAACTATTCAACCCCCCTTCTAGTTTTCCACAATTGGCATCAGAGCTACGTTAAACAAGATTTTTTAAAATAAACTGTATTTTAAAACTTGAAACGATCTATGTAATCTGAAAAATATTTAGAAGGGAAATCTATGCAAAGACCGCCACTATTTTAAAGTGATGGTTTTCTTTATTGGAAAAATCGATTAGAAACTTATGTGAAATCAAAGGATCTAGATCTTTGGCATGTTATTACTAATGGTGATTTTCCTCCTATACAAAATAATCCAGAAACTAAAAGGGATGAAATTGTACCTTTTGAAAAACAAAATGATTATTTGAAAAAGAAACTTGCTAAAAATAATGAGGCTAAAATGGTGATTTATAATGCGTTACCCCGCAAAGAATATGAAAGAATTTTTATGTGTAAAACCGCAAAGCAAATTTGGAATTCTTTATTAATTACTCACCAAGGTAATAGTCAAGTCAAAGATAATAAAATAGATCTTCTTGTACAACAATATGAACAATTTACGATTCTGAAAGAGGAATCAATAGATAATGCTTTTACTAGATTTAACACAATCATCACAAGTCTAAAAGCACTTGATGACAACTTTTCTAGCAAAAATTTTGTAAGGAAATTTCTTAGGGCTCTCCATCCGAAGTGGCGTGCTAAAGTGACGGCCATTGAGGAGTCAAATAAACTATCAACTCTACCACTTGACGAGCTAATTGGAAACTTGAAAGTGTATGAGGTGATAATAAAGAAAGACTCCGAAATGGTCAAAGAAAAAGGGAGCAAACCAAATCAATTGCGTTGAAAGCAAAAAAGGACTCTAGTGACGAAGAATGCTCAACATCCGAAAGCAACGATGAAGAATATGCCATGGCCGTAAGAGACTTCATGAAATTCTTTAAAAGACGAGGAAGATATGTTAGACAATCATATGATTAAAGAAGAACATCCCAAAGAAACAAAGACGACAAGAGTAGCAAGAATGAAAGAAAGTGCTTCAAGTGTGGAGATCCAAATCACTTTATTGGAGAATGTCCGAAATTGTCAAGAAGTCAAAACCAAAAGGCATTTATAGGAGGAGCATGGAGCGATAGTGACAATGAAGAAAAGGAGACAACAAGAGAAGAAAAATGTCTTATAACAAAGGCATCTGATGAGGTACGTTCCGAAACCGAATACTATAGTGATGATAATTTATCGTTAGATGAAAAAGACTTAGATAGCGAATATAGTAAATTATGAAAACTAGGACATAAATCATGGCTAAAAATAAACTGCTAAAACGCACTAACAATTAATTAAAAGATGAAATACTCGAATGAAAAATTAATCTACATAACTTAGAAAAAGGTAAAGAAAGTCTTATTGAATGTAAAAAATGTTTAGTTGTTAAAAACGAGAATGAACAACTTAAGGAAGAAATTACTAGATTTGAGAAATTTGAAAATAGTAGTCAATCACTTAATAAGATAATTAGTACTCAAAGAATATCCAGAGATAAAACCGGTTTAGGATATGACTCAACCAAAGCGTCAACTAGTGAAGCTAAAAATGTAAAGTTTGAAGGTGAAACTAGTGAACTAAAACCTTTAGAGTCAAAACCAAAGTATATACTTTTGAAAGATAGACTAGTACCTATTGCAAGTGATGAAGAAATTAAAAGATTTCGTAAATCATCTTTGAAACCTGAAGTAGAACCCCTTAAACAAAAAATAAGATCTAAAACTCCACCACCTAGAAAACCAAGTAGTCCTCATCCTAGGTCTAAAACTCCTCAGCCTAGAGTAAACCAAAATAGACGAAACTTTCACAATAATCATCAAATGTGGAACTTCAATCCTTGGGGAATGATTCCACCATATATACACCCAAGTCAAATTCAAAACATGTTTGGACCAAGCAACTTTGGTTAAATGAGACAATGGGGACCAACAAGATCGATTCGTCATACTTCGGCAAACTTCATTATCTAACCGCTTCCACAAGATCATACCATCTTTTTGAAGACATTGAGGAATGAAGAGAAAAAGGTACACATCTCTTTTAATTTTTATGTCAAGATTGCATGCTTAGCTTAGTATCTAGTTTATATATGTTATAGCTTGTTTTGTAGTTTTTATAGATATTATTCAAATACATATACATATACTCATATACATAATATATATATATATATATATATATATATATATATATATATATATATATATATATATTAAACATACTATATGTATTTATAACATAGAAAACTCATTAGTTGATTTTCTAGAACTAGAAATTGTTCGTTTACGAACCTTTTCTTGCCCCCTCTTTTGGCCTTCTTGAACTTTAGCGTTCAAAGACACTCATGTTGATGTAGAGAAATGAGTTGATCAATCTATGGATGAAACAAACTCCCATCGTCCTTTGAGCTCGTCTCGTTCTCATATTCTTGTCTTATAAACACATATTATATACATATATTGTGTGTGTGTATATATATATATATACACACACACACTCACATACATATATACCTTCCACAATTCCCTTGTCGACTTGACGGCTTGATTAATTTTATCCAAAATTATCAAGAAAAGTTTAGTTTAAGAAATGTCAAATAAAAGTGTCAAGTAATTTCTATCGTGCGAATACTCTTCAAAGTATTTTTGATTAAATATACATCTAATATATATATATATATATATATATATATATATATATATATATATATATATATATATATATATATATATATATATATATATTTTCTTCTAGAATCAACGCCGCGAAAATTCAAGTTTTTGAGCGGGCGGCCCCCTTAAAATTAAGGGGACCGGCAGCCAAAAAAGGGGCGGCTCCCTTAATGGCCAACTATTTCTCTCTCCCCGATTTTTCCAACTTATTCTCATTACCAAACACTCAAAATTCCATCTCCTCCCCACCTGCTACTGCTGTGAACGAGACCAAAACCCAAAACCATCAAAAATCCACTTCCAAATCACCTAATTTAGCTTGATTCTCAATGGGCAAATACTTATAACACGATTAGCAACAAGTATTGTAAGTTTTTGATAACATATTTCATCTAATTTCATCAAATTTTGGTCATAATCACAATTAGGCATTTTATTTTAATTTCTTCAATTCCATTTTTTCTTTCAATCGAGTTTAGGAATTCCATAACTAAATGCTCCCCATAGGATTAGAATGCTTAATTAACAATAAAATTCAATAATCACAAACCATCTTATTGAATTTTGTTTGAAAAAGTTCATACACTCTTTAAAATTTTTCTTAATTACATTATTGAACAATGCCATAAAAACTTGTTAAAACTAACCACATTGTGTTTTTACAACTTATTAATCATGTAAATATACTTTTCGACGGATTAAAAATAATTCTATATATGATAAGAGAGTATTGGGATTATGTCCTAAAGTTATCAAAATTAAGTCGATGTAATTTTTATAACACAATGTCAAGATTATAAACATAGAACTAGTAATTTAGAGTTGTCAAGATATATAATTCATATATATATATATATATATATATATATTGACATTTTAGTAGCAAATTTTTTTAAATAAGGGAGCGTTTGGTTTAACTTGGAAAACTACATTTTTGAGTCAAAATCTAAATTATCTTTTTCAAAACAAATCACTTGCATAAGAAACTCGTAAAAAATAGCTAGTTATACAATCTAATGTATATGTAGCAAAGTTTCAAGATATATTAAGATGCTTAAAGGGGTGTTTGGTTTATCCCATAACCACTCTCTAAACATCGTAATATATATCTAGAACAAGTTAAAATTAAAAATAGGAACATAGTAAACTACTTCTTAGGTTTAAGGTCTTAGAGTCGAAGTATGTTTACGTTCCACATATGTCATAATAACATATGCATTATATTTTTTTTCTCATTAACTTTATTTTAATTTTTTTTTATTGTTATCGTGTTTAGGTAAAAATACCCAAAGTCATTACCGAAGATATTTCCCAAACCAAAAACTATATTCCTAAAGTCTCTCAACTTCCCACCACCTCTCCTTCCATTGCTCGTATCTATCGTCAAATTGAGGATAGAAACATTCATGAAAGTCGTGTCATAGAACAAGCTTACTATCAATCCGATTTCATTGAACGTTTAATTTCAAATCTTAGATTTGAATGTCTTTACCAAATCAATGAACCCGTCATCCCCCGTTTCATTCTCGACTTCTATAGCCAAGTCACGGTCCAAACCGATGAATTTGGTTCCATTCTCATCTCATTCATGATCCAAAATGAATTCATAACTCTTACTCTTGCACAACTCGGTCAAATACTTCAAATTCCTTTTACCGGTCAATCGGTATTCACCAATGAATGGGATCTCGGTGCTCTTTAACGTTGTCGTCCAACTTTTGGTCCTTATTTCTCCAAAATCCTTCTCCTGGAGAAATGCATCAAATACTCGGGTTGGCTCGTGAAACCACCACTCGCAAAATCAAGTCCAAAAATGTCGATATTTCTGAAAACCAAATTCTACTCAAAGAATTAAGCCCCGACATGAAGCGTTGGGAAGAACTCATTCGTGAGAATGCGTTCGGTACCGGAGGCCACCGTGACCATCTCCCGGCTTGCCTCGCTCACATGTTGTATTGTATGGTTGCCGAACAACCTTACAATTTGGCTTATTTCTTTATCAAGCGTATTGAATGTGCAAGAGCTACTCCTAAGGCTAATATTTCGTATGGAATGTTTCTCACTCGTCATCATCATGTCCTCCATAACTATCCTGATCTTGATGGTAGTATCTATCAACCCATCTATCCAATCTTGCGTCCTCTCGTTCTTAAACAAGCATGTAAACATCGTAGTGATAAGGGTAAATCTCGTCATCATAGTTTCCATGGCTCATCATCTCGTCAAGAGGATGACGAAGAGGATGAATACATTCATCGTGCCCCCTCTCCCGATATGTTTGTTGATGACTTGGAGGATCTAGACTATACCAATTACCGAGTACCATCTCCTTTGTAACACCCCCAATTCATGGTTGCAGCGGAATTCGAACTGGGTGTTACTTGACGGCACAATAGACACAATAATAGAAAACGAACTCCAATTGAGTCGTTTTAAAAGATTTATCATTCAAATTGTATAATATCAGAGATTACAAAATGAGGTCCCAGATGGTTCCATGTTTACAAATTAAATGAGTTTTGAATGATAATAAAATTTATAGCCCTCTTGAGTATCCGTGTCCTTCCGTGTCATCCTTGATCGTCATAAACCTGAAATACATGCTTGAGAGGTCAACACAAAGGTTGAGTGGAATTCGTAGAGTTTAGTTAAATCGTTTGAACACAATAATCGTAGTGTGAGCTATAGACTCACACTCATAGTTAGAAAACAAAATCGTTATTTATTTCACTAAGCTCATACAACCAAAGCGTTAACATCGAACCAACAAAATTGGCATTATAGAAGCCCTATCAAGGTACTTTTGCCGTTATACCGCTAAATCTCAAATATAGTGCATTTGTGTGAACTCATCGTTGTTCAACACAAATGGGATTCGTCAATCCCAATAGATCTATTCACAATATTCGCGCTCACTAAAGGTAGTGACTAATGGTTCATGATATAGGGACTTCGAACATGGCAATCGTTACTTAGTGATAATAAAACATCGTCGGGTAGCATACAGTAGAAAGCATCGTGTTCGAGTAGAAAAATAATAGCATGTATTCCCCCCATGGGTTTGTAAAATAGTTAAACAATAGAAAGTGGGGCTACGAACTCACCTTAATTTATGTAGTGAGTAGTGAATGTGATGGTCGAATCGCGAAGGTTTCTACGAGCAACCTATAATAGAATGTTGTGACTTAGGTTCGGAGTAAAGAATATAAAGTAGTGCCTATATATATATCTTGCATTTAGTCCATGATGTGGTATGATGTATAATGTAAGTCGTTGAAAGAAAGATTCATGAACATGTATGTTTTGTATATCGTTTACTACCGTTCGGGCCGACATAATTCAGAAGTCATGTTAGTAAACGTTCGAGGAGCCAGGACACTTTAATTCGTAAATCCACAACTCAACTCGACGGCTTACATAATGAACTCCTCACATGAGGCTCCCTACTATTGTAGTAGTTGATGAAATATATAGATATAAGTTTTGATCCGAAAAGTTACATGTCCGATATTTGAATAAACTTAGGAAAGTTTATTAGTACATGAAGATTGTTATTAGGGGTAGTTTCATAAGTCTTGAATGACCATTTTCTCTTGGTAATATCTCATGGTTTCTTTTAGGTGAAGTAGATCCAAATTGCTTGTTCATGTTATCGCCTAATTCATTGTTTCATGTTTACGCCTATGTAAGTTGTTATGGTCATTTCGTCATGGCCTAGCCATGACCTTTGGTTCTTGTTCCAAGGTCTTGAGACTCAACCTTGGCTCTAGCCATGGTTGTGGTCTTGATTATAGGTCATAAGACCCCTTTTGTCTTCATAAACCATAACCTATATGTAATGACTTTGTCTAAAAATGGGCTGTTTAGAATTTGAAGAAATTTATCACTCGGAAAGCGTTTTCAGGGCTCGAGCTTCTTTGTTCCTGAACGAAAACGTCGTTCCGGACAACTTTCGTGTTTTAACTTTTTGATGAATCAGACCATAAGTATGACTTTCAAAACCCAAATTTGATCAGAATGGTATTTGGCAGTTTGCCGAAAAGTTTTGGTAACTTCAAATGGGCGTAACTTTTGACTCGTATACTCGTTTTGGGTGGTTCAAATTGCTATGGTTTCCTTGTTAAGTCCTCTACTGTAATATGTAATGATCCAACATCATATTTTTACCATTTTGGTCGTGGTTTTCCAAGAAAGTCACTAGTTTACTTGTTTTAGTAACTTGTTGTAACAATCGATAACAATAACTTGTTTTGCTCACTTTTATACATCATGGACATAACTACAAGACATAATATAGCAAGAATAACATGTAAATAACATGAACATGATTATTTAACAAGAATCAAGTTAGGGTTTGGCTCACAACTTTTGGCTTTCAAAGATGAAAGGAAGTTAACATGTAAGGATAGGACATTGATAGACTTGCTTCAACCCTTTTTCACTTCATGCAATCTTTCTACCCTTGGTATTCTTGAAAGAGATGTAATGAAAGTTGAGGTGAATTGAGTGGATTTAAACTCAAGAGAAATCACCAAGTATATTAGGGATTGGAAGAGTTTTGGTGAATGATATTCTAACTAGGGTTTCTACCTTGAAGAATCACTTGAATCTTGCTAAAAATTAGAAGGAAATGAACTAAGGATGGGATGGTTATGGGGGTTGGGGATGCACGGCATAACAAGGATGGGAGGGAGTATTTATAGTCCAAAATAGGAAGCTTACTAGGAAAGTGTTACAACTTGGTGACCAAGTTGTAAATAAGTGTTGATTTTAGGGGTAAATTCATAAGTTTGAGCCACCTAGTGTGAAACCCCCCTCCTAGGGCGGTTCACATGGATAAGGGAGGGTGAGGTGTGCCTTGGATGATATTATCCAAGTTACTAGATGAGTTTTGACTCCGGGAAATGCCAATCGTAAATGATTAAGCCTCAAAACGTAAAACCGGGTGTCGTAAAATTATGGAACTTGAAAGTATTGTTAAACATGTCCATATAGTCCATAATAAAATATAAAATGAGTGGTAGGATCTATCGGGTGCTAAAACCCTGCTAAAAGCTGGAAACATGGGTCTAAAACGCGTAATTCGCGTAAAACGCTGAATATTGCGTAAAATTGAGAAAAGTAAAATATTACTTTTCTAATAGGTTATAAATGATTTAAAATGACTTATAATGTCTAGACTGGGCTCAGTCTAGTGTCGGTTGGTATTAAATGTCTTTTAGACATCAAACCGTAAGCCTAAAAATCACGAAATGACTTATAACATCAAGGGATGATTTTTGGTCAATGGAGGAGGGAAAAATATGTTGACTTTTTCTAATAAGTTTGAAAACTCAAAACGTCTTAGAAACTCGTTTCGTGGTCTAACGGTTAATCGCCCATTCGGTTAAGCGTGCTTATGTGAGAGTAGTACCGACATGGGTGACCTGTCGGGAAGTTTTTGGTCATGTTTTTCTCAGTCACGATTAATTCTCAAATAAATCATGAGCGTGTCAAACATTTTTCCGATGTGGGGTCACCTGACGGGATCGAATTTCGTTGTGCGTAGAATTTCTGATTGACGTTTTACCCTAAAACGTGTAATTCCTTAATAACTTTCACGAAAATGATCTGACGAATGTCAAACATTTAATTTTCCATGGAAATGATTTATCACTTGAGAATATCAAATAAAAATCAACTTTCGGGAAAATTTCGGAAAGAAATGAATAGTAAAAATGAATAGTAAAAGTGAATAGTAAATTTTCCGGGAATATTAATTGACCTGAAATTGCGAATTGTTACATCCTTCCTCTCAAACCAACCAAGTACTATTTGAACGACAAACCATGTTGCTCAACCAAAATCAAAGGATGCATGAGGAGATGCGAGGATGCTTCAAGTCTATTGCCAAGACACTTGGAGGATTGTTCCGAAAGAAGAAGAAGTGACGGGGAGCGTTGTATTAGCTTTGAATGCTTGTGTTTCTTGAAAAATTAGTATTTTATGTTAGTTGAATAATTATTGCTTATGTGCTATATTTCCGATATGTATTCGGAAATAGTTATGTCTTGCTATGGATTATGGTACTTTAGAACTATAACTTTGATGACGTATTATTATTAGTTGTTCTACTTATATGCACGTATGTCTCTTTGAATCTATTATATGTTTGCTTGATTAATATATGATTATATATTAATTACTTGTTTTTCTAAAAGACCAAGACTAAGATGAAGTGTTCCAATAGAGCTTGCTGCAAACACAAAACAAAAATAAACCATTTTTAGAAATTTGGTCACCTGGTAATTCCCCAGATGGGCGGCCCCCTTAATTATAAAGTGTGGCCCCTTTAATTTTAAGGGGGCCGGCTAAGAATTAAGGGGACCAGCCATCTGGAACAATTTTTACACTATTTTCTTTTGCACCTGGTGACTCTTTTTGCTAGTCCCAACTACCATTTCCCTTAAAAACTAAACTGAATTTGGAATCTAACCATGTATTTTCAAATTAATTCCTTTTCTAAACATGTTTTCATGCTATAAAACCTCCATACACCTTTCATTCACAATCAATCATCCTCACATTCAACAAACTTAACCAAATCACCATGTCATCACCAAAAACCTCCATCTCCAACACAGCCAAAAACAAAAACTTTTCCTCATACCACCAAAACAACTCTTCATTGACCTTACTAATGAAGATAACACAACTCCATCACCACCACCTCAATGCTCATCTCCAAGTGCTCCAAATGCACCTTCAAAAACACTATCAACTCATGGAACCTCTACCTCCTCCATACCATCATCATCATCAATCAATGACTATATCAACACCCACTTGTCACCTCCACCAAGAATTCCCCCACCACCACCTATTGAAAATGATCTTTTGACATCACCCTTTCATTATTACCCATTACACCTCTTGATGCACAAGGGGATACTTACCTTTGTTGCATCCACAACCGCATCAACATCTTTGGACTAAGAGATGAAATTCACTATATGTTTTCATATATTGAAAGCTTATTCCCTCAACCTCCACCAACAACATCCACACCTCCACCACCACCAACATCAACCACACCTCCACATCCACCAACATCAAACACACCTCCATCAACTCCATCATCTCTACCTTCAACATTGCTTCCCTCAAACTAAGCATGTTTCATGTTTGGAAAATAAAATTGTTTCAACCATTTTGATGGCAAGCTCTAGGAAAAGCATTTCTATTGGAGCTTTGGTTACTTGTTTGTGTTATTATGTATGCTTGTAACGCCTTAGGGCATTAGTTTATTGGATAACTTGTTTATGCATCTTGGATGCATTTTGATTGTAACCATATTATCATTTATTAGAAATGATCTTTTCATGCTCTAATTGCTTGTTTTACTTATATATATATATATATATATATATATATATATATATATATATATATATATATATATATATATATATATATATATATATATATTTATTTGTTGCATGCATCATATATATTGTGTATTCTAAATATTTTTGCAAGCATTCCATATCTCGAATTGTCTTATAACCTTGAAACGAGGGGGAGTACACGTCAAGGGGGAGCTCTAACATCGTCAGGATAACCTTTTTGATGCTAACAAAAAGGGGGAGAAATGATATAAACTCACTAAATACTTGTATACATATTAATTTTTGAATTAATGAGTTTAGATTTTGTAATCATCAAAAAGGGGGAGATTGCTGATATAAATAATGCGTAAAAACGTTATTAATATTTCTCGATATCCCTATGTTTTGACGATCACAAAATGTTAAATCATTAAACGTAAAATCATTATGTATACAAGTATTTAGTTACAAAATATCATTATATCCAACTTAATCACTTAAAGTATGAATAAACAATTGCCTAATACATTTTATGATCAAAGGAAGGTTTATTTAATCATTACAATTTATATAAAATGGTATAAACATTTTATATATTTAGAAAAACACTTTTGGTAATTAAAGGAAAATGTTTAATTCATAATAAATATATGAATTCAAATTTTTAACCAAAATCAGTTAGATTTTCACCAAATAAACTTTCCTCAGAAAAAGACAAAGAAACTGGCTGTTACAGGAGGGCGGCCCCCTTAATTATAAGAGGCGGCCCCCTTAATTTTAAGAGGGCCGACCACCATTTAAGGGGTCGGCACGCTCCTGTGACCTGGTTTCTTTGCCTATAAATACAGGTTCAATCCTGCATTTTTTCCTCACCTTTCGCATAAAAACTTTCTGTCCAAATCCTCTTAAATCATCTTTCTAAAACATTTGATCATAAGTTTATTAGTTCTTGTTTCAAGTGATCCAATCCCTCATCATTCAAAGTGCAAAAGAAGAATACTCTGTTCATTTCAAATCAAGAAGTATTGAAGATTGGTTGTATAGCTTGTGCATATTAATTGTAGAGTTGTGTAGTGCTTGTAATAATTAGTTTTAGGTGGGTGTGTATTTAAGTATAGTAGAAATAGTGGTGTGAAGAAGAAGTAGTGAGAAGTTATGAAGTAGTAGTGGTATGTACAAGTTGTGAAGAAGGTGTGCCAAGTCGTGAAGAAGTTGTGAGATTGGTTCTAGCTACTATTAGAACTCGACATTTAGCTTAGTGTCGTAAATTGGTGTAAGCAAAAGTTGTGTAAGGTTTCTCCGCCACAAGGGAGTTTGTTGATATAGTGAAGAAACTCGAGTAAGAGACTCGGGGAGTTGAGTAGGGCGAAGAGGAGCTTCGTGGCCGAACCACTATAAATCCTTGTGTTGTGGTTTGATCTTTCTAACTCTATCTTTTCTTTACTTTCATATCTACATTATATTTGCTTAGTTAGTTAGATTAAATTGTTCATATAGTGCAAGTGTTGAATTTCACATAAACAAGAATCGAAGTTTTTGAAAACAAAGTTTTTATAATCCAAATTGACGTAAAACTATTCAACCCCCCCTTCTAGTTTTCCACAGCGCCTATCTCTTCGCTATGCGTTTTATGAATTTCAAGGACGATGACAGAAAATCAATGCCCTATGGGATGCTCCTAAATCATGTCTACAATTTTTTCATGAGCAACTATCCTTACCTTCAAAATGATCAATACAACCTAGTTATTGGAGTCTTAGAACCAATAACGGAATACCAAGTTGCACGTTTTGTCAGACCCACGAGAACCTCTCCTGCTGATAGGATAAGACGCATCGAAGAAGACTGAAGTCAACAATTATGTATTTATTGAGTTAAGAATAGTTGCTATTCTAAAACTTTGAATGTGTCATAGTATTTCTATTTATTGCCGTTTTTTGAATTGCTATGTTTATCGTTTGTATGAACTAATCTCATTTCTATTAGAAATGAATGTTTGTTGATGATGTTATTGGCTTATTTAGAAGTGTGCATAACATCTTTCATGGTTAAACTTTTGTTTATGTTGGTCTGTGACAAATAGGATTAAAATGTTATTTAGAAGTGTGCATAACATCTTTCATGGTTAAAGTTTTCTTTATGTTGGTCTGTGACAAATAGGATTAAAATGTATATGTAGGTTGCATAAATGAGAAAGTGGGCAAAAATCTGGGAACCCACCGCCGACGGTCCCTTAACGACCTGGCGGTCCCCAAGCAATAAGGGACCGTCCCTTATTTAAAGGACCGTCCCTGTGGGATCACGAATTTTTGCACTATTTTCTTCTTTCCTGCAATATTAAACCTATTGCATGATTATCACCACCTTACCTTGTTTAGATAAACATTTTTAAGTTCTTAAAATCTCCTAATGCATGCTTTGCCCAAACAATAACCATGTTTGATTATTTAAACCTTCCTCATAACCCTCAACCTCATCAAAATCACCTTTCAATCCAACTTCATTACCTACAACGGCCTCATCCTCCACTTCCTTGCCAACAACAAACAAAGAACCCACAACACAACCATCAAACAAAAGGCCTAAGCTCAAAATCATTCAACTTCAATCTAATTTCATTAACCTCACACTCTATGACACCACTTTATCTCCTAAGTCACCACCATCATCACCTCAAGCACCAAGTGTACCACTCAAAATACCATCCACCAATGGAACATATCACGCTTCATCAAAGACATCCTCTAGCTCAAAGACAACCACATCACCTTTCACATCATTCGTCAAAAACTTGTCACCCTTGCTTAACCAATCTAGCTCAAGTGCTTTCACTCCATTTGTGAGTAATCAACCATCATCTCCCACTCACTCTATCTCATCACCAAGAAACCAACATCCTCGTATGACAAACTCATCAACTCATACTACCACATCACCAAATGGGCCATTGGAAAACACTCCTCTCAATCCACCATCATCTCCAAATCTTAGCAATCTCGTTCCATACTACTTTGCTAACAACCACACTGTGGGGTGTGCTTGTTGTTACCATAACTTTCATCTCATCCACTCTCTTCGAGATGAACTCCACATCATGTTTGGCCACATTGAGTATCTCATTGCTCAACAAAATGTGAAACCAACTCCCCTTGCTTTAATGCCACCATCGGCTCCACCTTCATCCTCACCATCATCTACTCCACCCTCCGACTAGATATTCGCAAAAGTCTAGTCATGAATAATCAAGTGGAAGTTGTGTTTTGGACTAAACATGCAATGGGAGATAACTTGTTGTCTTAATTAATGATTAATGTTGTTGTTCCGATGATGTATTTGTCATGAAATGTTTATGGTAGTCATTGTATGCTTCATGAAAAGAAATGAATGAATGATTATGTTTTGAATTATGATAATTTTTTGTGATATTATTCAAGGTTAAACATGAAAATAGACTAAAATTATCCAACCTTAAAAATGGGAAGCTACTTAAATCACAACATATCTGCCAACATGGACGCCTACTGTCGGCGGTCCTTTAAATGGACTGGCGGTCCCCAAATCAATAAGGGACCGTCCCCCTATTTACGGGACTGTCCTCAGTAGTGTCCACATTCAGATTTTATCCTGTGTTTTTCTATCTGATTCCTGCATTACATAATTGATTTCACATCCATATCCTCTTTCCATGCCTTCATATATATATATATATATATATATATATATATATATATATATATATATATATATAGGGTCCCTTTCTTACGAGAACCATTTTAACTGCAAGAACTGCGAAAACCACCTTTTTACAACTAATAATACATAATGTACATCACTTAATGCTTCATAGCATTTTGTTATTTTTATTAAATTCAAAAGGGTATAATAGTAAAAGACATTTTCATATTATTTTTTATTTCTTTTATAATTTCCGTTTTTTATATATCTAAAAATTCGGATTTTTCGGATTTTTCGTTTTTTTTTTTTTTTTTTTTTTTTTTTTTTTTTTTTTTTTTTTTTTTGAGTTCTAACATTTTTTCAAATAGCCATTGTGCATACATGTTTTTTTTTTTGTTTTTTTTATACAAATGTGCATACATGTTTTTTTTAGTCAAAATAGTAAAAGTGCATACATGTTTTCAATTAGTCAAAATGCATCCTTGTTTTTTTCCCAAATAGTCAAGGTGCATACATGTTTTTTTTTGTTAACATTTTTTTTTATCAACCTACCAATACTTTTATAAACACAAATTAAGAACATAAATCATTATAAAAAGAAAAACAAGATTGATATACTTAAATGTTACATTTCGCTTTATTACAAGTACAAAAAACAATGAAATAATCATATATCTCCAAAGGTCGCAAATTATCTTCATGTATAATAGTGTTTATCCACTTCCCGGTCTTGAATGATATCATCATCTTCATCAATCAATCTGAAACAAGTATGCACGAAAATAATTAAACCACAAATAAATAAGAAATGAAAATTAATCACAACAACTAGCATAACGCATATGCACAATCTTGTGTATATTAAACAAATGATATAAACATGTTTTTTAATCATAAATAGTTAAACACAAAACATATATGTTTTATAATCGAAAACACAAAACATATATATTTTATACGTAAACATATAATCCAAACACAAAACATATATGTTTTTTTTAACCTATACTAATCCCAACACAAAACACATGTAATTATAAACACAAAACATACATGTTTTTTTAACCTATACTAATCCCAACACAAAACACAAAACACATATGTAATCATAAACATAAAACATACATGTTTTATTAACCTATACTAATCATAAAGACAACATACGTGTTTAAAAAATCATGTTCTCAAACATATATGGTTTTCATTAGTTAGATCCCACTAATTAAAACATATATGTTTTGAACATACATGTTTTAAGAATATATAGTTATGATATCATGCATGCTTCTCCTTAACCAAACTCGAAACTAACCTCGAACCGCCTATAAACCAACCTCGAACACAAGCCAAAAACCAACCTCGAACCACCTATAAACCCACGAACAACCACCCCTTTGTCGAACCAGAAGTTACCCACGTCCTAGCACGATCAAACCACCACCAATACCACGATGAAACCCTCCTTTTGTTTCATTAATTCTGTAAACAATTTCATTACAGATCCAAAGCGAAATTATATTTTGCAGATCAAAAGTATAATCAAATCGAAAACCATATTGGTTTAGATCGAACCTAAATTTAAAAAAATATAAATAAAATCATTTTATATATATTTAATCCAAAAACATATCATAAATAAAAAAAACTTACAGCATTTCAAGGTAATGCTCAGTCTGCTAAACAAATTAGTAACATCAGTCTGCTAAACACCCAAAACATATATAAAGGTTTTGGTACATTGAACCTGAACTTTTTAATAATATAGAATATAGAATTATATAATAATAATAAACAAAACTATAAACACAAATTAAATGAATAAAATAATAACCTTATTTGATTTTTGTTGTTTCGAAGACCAGATCATAAATCGAATATCCGGATACACCACGAAACGGACACAATGAATCCGAGAAGACGAACCCCGAAACTTTTGTTTCATTTTTTTTGTGGATCACTTTTTTGGGGATCAAAACTTTAGTGGGGTGATTGTGCATGGAGGAGGTGTCGACTTGTGCTAGGGGCGGTTAGGCTTTGCGAGAGGAGGAGGTGATGACGACTTGTGCTAGGGGCGACTTGTGCTAGGGGCGTTTGTGTTTGAGATGCAGGAATTGGTTTTACCTAATTATGATTTTGATATGTGGATATTACTTAGTGGAACTTATTTTTGGATGGAGGCGTGAGTGAGAGAGAGAAAGAAGGGAATGAATTTTGACCTTCCTTTTTTTATGCAAGCAGTTAATGAGATGGTATAAAATAAAATGCCTTTTTTACCCTTTCTCATTAATGTTTCATGAAATGAGGTCTCAATTAATCACAAAAATGCCATCTTGCATTAAATTGTTGCACACTCTCCTTTATTGATAGTACAAAAGTGGTTTTCGCAGTTCTTGCAGTTAAAATGGTTCTCATTTGAAAGTTACACTATATATATATATAGAGTGAGGATCACGTGCGGATACAATTTTTAAGTGCGGACGTGCGGATTGATCTGTGTGAAAAACTAGAAGGGGGGGTTGAATAGTTTTACGTCTTTATAATTTTTTATAAAAATAGTTTTGGTGTTTTTTTTTTTTTTTTTTTTTTTTTTTTTTTTTTTTTAATTTAGATTCGACAATATATGATCTCAAGTCTTGCACAATATAAACAACTATCAATAAGTAAGATATAACAATGATAAGTAAGGAAATAAATAGGAGATGGAAAGATCGAACCGCGAGACAAGAGATTTATAGTGGTTCGGCTACAAGGACACCTTCCTTGCCCTTCTCCACTCCCCGAGCACCTAACTCGAGAGTTTTCTTCACTATATCAACAAGCTCCCTTATGGCGGAGAAAACCTTACACACCAATTTATACACCACTTTACACACCACAACTTCTTCACAACTAAGTCACAACTTCTTCAAACCAATCTACTTCACAACTAACTACTCCACGCCTATCTCCTTCACACCAATTTTCTTCACAACTAACAACTTCACACCTAGCTTCTTTACTACAATCTAATTCCTAACTTTTCTTCTTCACATCAAACAACTAACTAATCACACAATCAATATACCTAGCACAACTATCTACAATCAAATCTTCACAAAGAATAATGTAAATAATCTTGATGATGCACTAACAACTTGTATGTGGAGGTCACAACAAGTTGTAATACTTCATGTCTTTGAATCACTTTGAAATAAAGAATTATCTACTTATGATCAAATGATTAAGAGAATAGAAATGTGGATCTAGAACAGAAAGTTTAGGAGTGCAAAAGGTGAGAAAATTCTGTGGGATGAACCAGTATTTATAGGGTAGAAAGTTACTGTTCTGGAGCGTGGCCGGTCCACTTAATTAGAGGCCGGTCCCCTTAATGATTAAGGGGGCCGCCCCTTTAGAACGTTGGATTTTCTTGTCTTTTAGTGGGGAATATTTTTCTAGATAATGGTTGGAAATTTGAAATTATATATTTATAATGAATTAAACATATTCTTTTAATTCCAAAAGTAATTTTGTAAAAGATATAGAATGTTTAATACATTTTATAAAAATTTTAGTGATTAAAAAAATTTCCTTTGATCATGAGATACAATAAATACTTTGTTTATTCATACCTTAAGTGATATGGATGCAAAGACAAATATTAAGCACTAAAAACTTGTTTATGGCATAAGTTTTAGATTAATGAGTTTATGCTTTGTAATTATCAAAACATAGAGACATTGTTAATATGCTAACAATGTTTTTAGACATTATTTATGTCAACAATCTGGTCCGTTCAATCTAGATCTGATCTTGACTTTTTTAAAAAAGTCAAGATCTAGCGCTATCATCACGGTACCAATTAACCATGAAAATGATTTTTTTAATTTTTTTCCTTTTGAGCGATCCTTAATATTGTTATCCTCTTTCATTTTTTTTTTTATTTTTTTCAGATTTTTCTGAGAACTTATTGTTTTTTTTGATTATGAGTGCTACCGTGATATTAACCATATTATGAGTTCTACCATGATATTAACAATATTATGAGCCGTGATATTAAAAACCCATGATAGCTACGGTGATATTGTAAAACCAACGTGATATTAAACTTTTTTACATGTAAAAATGAACCGTGATATTAGTGAAAAGCTTAATATAATTGTTTTTTTATTACGATATTAAAAAAAAACTTACGGTGATATTAAAAAAACTGAAAAAGAATGTATGAGTATTAGAGTGATATTAAAAAAAAATCATGATACTTACGGTGATATTAACAATTTTTATTAAGAAAAAGTTTTTACGATATTAAAAAAGTTATTGTGATACTAAATTTATTATTAAAAAAAAGTTTATGTGATATCAAAATCTGATTTTGACTTTTTTACAAAAGTCAAAATCAGACGCTAATATCACAATACCTTTAACGATGAAAACGATTTTTTTTTGAAAATTTTTTCAGCGATTCTTAATTATTTGTTGTCCTCTTTATTTTTTAAAATTTTTCAGATTTTTTTGAATTTTTTTCAGAAAAAAGCTAATACGATAGTAACAACTTTAAAAAAAGACGGGATATTTACGATATTGGCACTCCGCCTTTTTCAGATGGTTGACTAGATGGAGGGCTGAGATTCGTCCGTACCATCCTCACTAAAAGACAAAAACGTACCTGATCCTCACCCTATATGTATATATATATATATATATATATATATATATATATATATATATATATATATATATATATATATATATATATATATATATATATATATATATATGCATGTGCTTTGTTCTAACTCGGTTTTTTAGCACATCACTATAGCTCGATTCCCCGGTGCCTTCATTAAGGGAGAGCACTTAGCTAGGGGGAGCTTGTATTTCGTTGATCACTCCAATGATTCTCTTTTAAGGATGCTCGTATCTCCTCTCCTCAACAACCACGACACACCTTTTTTATTCTACAAGAAAGGGGGAGAAGTAACGGGAAAAACTCATTAAAAATTTATCAACATAATTTTACCTAAAATGAGTTTATATTTTGTAATCATCAAAAATGGGGAGATTGTTAATACAAATAATGTCAAGAACGTTATTCGGATTATTAGGTCTTCTCGTGTTTTTATAATCACTAAAATATAAAGACATGTTACGTAAAGTTATGGTTTATAAGTTTTTAATCGAGGAAACTCGTTTCTTCTACGTAGCTGCTTCAACATCACTTCAGGTATGAACAAACTTTATACCGTCATTAGTTAAATGATCAAAGAGTTTTTTTTTCTCCTAAACTTACATTTTTAAGTTTGACAAAACATTTTTACAAAAGTATTTTTGTGTTTTTAAAGAAATGTTTTATTAAGAAAATAAATTCAAATCCATACATTATAACAGCTAGTTTTCCGCCCAAATCAGTTCAGCCTAAACCAGATAAGTTTTCACCACGTCAGGACAAAATGGGAGCGTTCTGTCTGGACGATCCCTTAAATAGGCTGACAGTACCTTAGTGATAAAGGACCGTCTGGTATTTAAAGGACCATCTGTCTCACTCATCTCGTCTATAAATACTGAACTGTTACTCTTCAGAAAACAAGGTTTTTCACACACAAAACTTTCTGGTCTTTGTTCATTTTATCTTTGATCACTATGTCGGTATATGTTTATAAGTGATTTCCTCTTCCGTCAAGTGCAAGAGAAGAACTCTCGACATACATGAAGACTCGAGATGTTATAGGTGTCCACACACAAACGTAACAAGTGTTACGGTGATAGGTTCTGTAAATAATGTCATTGTTTTCTGACTTGTGTGTGAGTCGTGGATAGGGATATTTGTGTGAACTTGGATGGTGATGTAGTTCCAAGAAGTCTTGTAACTAGATTAGTTCATGTATTTGATATGATGAGAGTGATGTCCTAGTGTGTAGGTTAGGACTTAGTCTAGTCATTGTATAAAGAGTTGGATCGAGTGATGATCCAAGTAAGTCTTGTCTGAAGGCTTGGTTCGGGTGAAGAACTAAGTGTGTAAAGTGTGTGAAGGTGAAGAACCAAGTGTGTCAAGTGTGTGAAGGCTTCGTTCAGGTGAAGAACCAAGTAAGTCAATTAAGTGAAGGCTTGGATCTGGTCAAGATTCAAGTTGGACAAGAATGCTTGTTCGTGTGGCCACGTGGGCCTTGGATTAGATTGGTTCTAGCTACGATAAGAACTCGACATTATGCTTAGTGTTGTTAAGCCTTGTGAAATCATGTGTACGGATTGCTCCGCTTAAAGGATTGTGTTGATATAGTGATTGATAACTCTTGAGTGTGGTACTCGGGGAGTCGAGTAGGATGGAGAGTGAGCTTCGTGCCGAACCACTATAAATCGCCGCGTCTCTTGGTTGTGTTCTTTCCTTACTCTTTACTTTACTTGTTTTATTTGTGTATGCTAGTAACCAAAGTGATATCGCATAACTAGTAGAATTCAACAAGTTTGCAAATGAAAAAGAACCGGACCTAAAATGGCAAAACGCTTTAGAAAATTAAAAAGAAGCGGTGAAACTATTTAACCCCCTTCTAGTTTCTACATATATGACACACATAAATATAATTATATGGTCCAAATTTCATTTAAATTATGTATATTTTATTTATAAAAGGGGATAAGCACCATTATATTTTAGGAAACAAGTTATGATTTGATTTGGTATCACACCGGCGGCTCAATAAATTCTGGAGACTTTTGATTACTTTTCCTTGACGTGGTAGAAGTCTAGGGAGGTAAGAAAAATAGTGGTTAAGGTTGGTGAGGCTTGGTTTTATCTTTTGGATTTATTTGGGTCGATAAAGCCAAATAGAGGGCTTATTTTTGTTTCTGCTTGTTTTCAATTTAAATCTTCCCTAAGGTAATTTTCTATCATCCTATAATCTGTATTGAACGTGTAAAAATTACCCATGTACGCTGGAAAAGTCGTTTGGATCATAATATATTCAAAAACCCTAAAAAGGAAATAATTGATAATCGGCTGAAAAAGAATTTTTTGGATTTCAAATGCTTTTCGTTCAGACCCTATTCATGCCATTCGACCCAAAGAAAATGAGTTTCAAGATTTTTGAAACTTAGAATCCTATTTTGGAATTAATTTCTAATCGGTTTGAAATAAAGAAAAGAAACTAAAAGAAATAAAATCGAATGGGTTAGAGTTAGGGTTTTTGGTGTTTGATTTGATTGATGTTGTTTAAGGTTGTTTTGATGATTGTAAAGATTGGGAAAATTTAGGGTTAGGGTTTGTGATTTATTTAGTAAACGGAATTGATTTTTAAAAGTATAGGGTGTGTTTTGTAATTATGTAAACTTAAGGGTTATTTTTGTAGAATGTATTGGACCAGGGGTGAATTGTATAAAATATAATATGAGGGTATTAAGTGTTCATTTTGTAATTAAAAGGTTTATTTTATAAATTGATTAATTGAAAATCCAAATGGTATTTAAATTAAATTAAGGGTTAACATTGTAAATTATGGAAAGGTAAGGGTATTTTTGTACATATTTTGTAGTGAAGGGTGTAATGTGTAATTTTGGATAATTAAAGGTTAAATGTGCTAATTTGAATTTAATATGGTTATATTTGTAAATTAAATATTAATAATGACCTATTTTTTAATTAATGTAAATTAAGGGTTAATTTGTAACATTTGTAAAATTGAGGAATTGAATAGTAAATATTGTTAATTTATGGATTATTTGTATAAAATATGGAAATTGTAATATTTACACTTTAGATCTTTAACCTTAGTATATTTACATTATAAACCCAAAACATGGAAAGTTGACATATTGAACCCTAAATTATCATAACTTGTCAAAATGAATCCTAATTACATAATAATGCTTAATTAATGAATCAACCTAATTATAATATGAAATCTCTCTAATTATAGAAACTTGCTATTTTTGGAAACTTACTTAGAGTGGAAACTTACTAAATTTTGAAAGTTACCTAAAATGGAAAGATAACCTAAAAGGGAGTAATCTAATTTGAAATAAACTAGTAAATAATTCTCGGCTTCTAATTCTTCTAGGTTTTGTGAAGAAGAAGTGATTCCTATTTATGTTTGATCCTTTCTCTTATCTGCTTTGTCATCTGGTTGAGGTACAGATATTCTGACCTTTCAGTAAGGTTTCTTTTGACTAATGATCCATTTCCCTACCACGACTATGATCTTGGACCTTGGTACATCTGATATCTTTGGTTCACTGATATTATGTTTTGTATGAAAACCCTTTTGAAAACATAACTTGGTAATGGGACAAAACTATTTGAAATAATTTATGTAAATATGATACCATACCAGTTTCTAAATGGAGGTCTAAATAACCTTTGTTAAAAATGTTTTAAGGAAATACTTTTACATTAACCATGTTTTAAAATGAATTGCAAAGTTTTCCAAATCAGTTTCTTATAACATTTTCACACATGTAAACCTTGAACCATTGATATGAACCTTTGCTTATTTAGGATTCCTTATGCTACTGCTATGATACCCCTTTACTATTTGAACCTGTATTATATGGACCATCTGATATGAACCTTTTGACTTACCTTTGACCTATTCAGTGTGAGACCCGGGCTATCACTAGGCATGGGGGTTTCATGTCCATAGCATTGATGCACCGATGTTATGACTCCAGTATGGTCGAGTGATTTTCCACACCGTCCCCTTTGTTATATGATATGCGCACTTTATGATTTTTTATTGCCAAACTGATTTATGTGGGGGCGTGTGGGTGCATCATAGATCTGTTATATGTTATTGTTATCTGTTATCTGGTGATTGATGTTGCGTGCATGCACGTCCTTCATAACTCATTGAGGTCACCCCTCTTATTACATTTGATATTCTGTGGCCTCCCCTCTGGATTTCATTTGAAGCTACATTTATTTGATTTGGTCTGATCTGGGCACGTGGCTGAAATACTGAATAACCTAAACCTATACTTAACCTTTACATTTAACTTTACATTACATTCATATTATACCTTCTGATACTTATCCAATGCAACATATTCTGTTTCTCATTTATTTTTCATATTACTTTGTTTTTATATCTGTTCATTGAGCTTTTTAAGCCCAGCCGCATTTCTTTTACCGCAGCAGGTTTTAGAAGGAAGCTGGGTTTTAGGTGAAGAGTACAAATAGGAGCTCTTAGAGAGGATTATACCTTGATAGTCGCTAGGGACTAGGGTTGATTTGAAGATACTTTATTTTAGTCATTTTGTACTTTAGTTTTGATATTGTATTTTTATTTGACTTAGAATTCATTTGTAACCCTTTGTATTTGTTTTATTAGTAAAGTATTCAGCTTGTGTTTTGCTCTGTTTGACACCATGAACGTGATATCTTAGCCCTTGGCGGGTTGGGGTGTTACAAATTATGGTATCAGAGACCAGGCTAACGACTTGTAATACATAAACTTAGACCTATGAGTTTTGGACCATTAGACTTCCACTGTAGGAACATAGGGGAACACTTTGAGAACTTGCTTTAGGATTTCCCAATACGAACTTAAGTGTTGGCCGGTGAGGAATGGGTAGACTATAAGGCATTTGTTTAAGTATCATTGCTTCCGCATCACTCTGATTCGTGCCTTACTTTTAAGCCCGTTAAGATCACTTTTTGGAGATTTGAAAACTTATGATTTGCACTACCTAAGATTTATAACCCAGTGAATTTTAAAGGCATTAAGAATTGCATAGTAATGCCTGACACTAATTGATCCTTATCTTCAGATTATGACTCTGACCTCTGATCCTTTTGTTAATCATTTTGATGCCTCTTCAGGTATTCTGAGAATCTCCATGATGATGACGTATTTGATACATTCTGTGATTTGTCTTTTGCTTTTGATAAGAATATGTAAATCTTTCGACGCTATTTGATTTCGTCTTACCCATCTCTATCCCTATGAGAAGTCTTGTGGTGTTTAACCACGAGTATAAGGATGTTTCTCTTTACTTTTGAACAATAAAATTTGCTAGGTTGGTCTGTCTTTCTTTGGAATGTTAACTTCGATTTTATTCTGATAAGGAATTGGTTGATTAAGCATTCAAGATGCTGACGACTATCCTACTATGTCTCACCTTTGGCATTTTGAACAATTGTGAACTCCCTACCATGATTTTCGATTGCTAAACTTTTGCTATCACTATTACTCTGTAGACTCGTACGTTACTTTTGCGGTGTAACAACCGTTGTTTTGGCAGGTCAGTTTGACTAATAGTCTTGACTCGGTTGATGTTTGTTTGGTGTGTCTTAGGTGTTTGAAGTGATATAGGTGAGTTTTAGCACTAAATCCCTTTGCGTAAATGGTTTTATTGTGATTTGGAAAGTTTGGAATTTGGGAAAGTTCATTTTGATCACCTTTGTGGTGTAGAAATGACTTGTGTAATTTTGGTGTTTTTGTGTTTTTGCGTAACGAGTCTTCGATCAAGTGTTTGAGCATTAGCGGGTTACGAGGATTTTGTTTTTATGAGTTATGTTTCAAAAAGAGTGTGAAATTCTATTTTTGGAAACTTTGTTTTGAAAATGATAATTTTTCCGGTTTGTCGTAAAATTTAGGTTTATCGCGTAAGACGTTAGCTATCGTTACGGGTTGTTATAAAATATCAAAAGTATAAGGTTTTGAGTGTAATAATTTAATTTAATAAAAAAAATATAAATATATATAGGATATATAAAAATTGGCTAAATAGAGAAAGGCAAGGGAAAAGGAAACCCAATTTGAGCCCAAATACAATTCCTACCAATAAGGAATCCTAGTCCAACCCAACCAAGCCCAACCCCAACCCATATAAGCCAAACCAAACGACCCAAAACCTTTTTTCTCTGTAAAAGTCGACAAGGGGGAGAGGAGGAGAAGGAGAAAAGTTAGGGTTTCAATTATGTGAGGAAAACAAACCTAAGGTATGCCTAGTAAACCTTTAATTGTTTAATTATTGATTAGATTCATGTAATACAAGTTATGATGGATCGAGGGTTTGTAAACTTATGTGAATTAATTAATTAAAATATGTTAGGATCATTAGTTAATAATAGTATGATGATTAATGAAGGAGATTTGGTTATACAACATGTTAACCGTTGAGTTAGGGTTTCGACAGAAAACTATGGCTGTAAAGATGTGAGTGTAATTAACAGATGGTAAAAAGTTAGGTCACGAATTTTTTGTCTAAATTGAATTATAATGAAAGAGATTTCCAAAAAGTCCAGCCACGATTGATTTCAAGGTCGGGAAGTTGGCCTTTTGATTTTTCTTTGTTAAGGTGTCAAAGGTGTCAAACTGGGGCAGAATTTGGGTAAAAGTTTGAGGGTGAGTTGTGGTTGTAAAAGTGCTATTTTGACTAGCCCTTCTGAAATAGTTAATTATTAGGTTATATTAGACTACCACGAAAAGGATTCGCGATAAAAATTTGTGGAAGTATTTTATGTTAATTAAAACTTTTTGGTGTGTGTTCAGATTCGAATTTGAGTAGTTGACAAGTTTGATTTTCTTTTGAGTACTTGTGTGTGTTATTGGTCTATGGTCTTCTGGGATTAGCTTTTATGCTTATGAGAGACCATGGTAAATTTTTGGTGTGAGTTGTTGAGCTTTATTTGTCGTGATTTCATGTGGGCGAGTGTACCCAACATTCCGCATTTCTGATTTTAAGAGTGCAAGGGATTTAGTGAGTATTAGGTTATGGTGATGATTAGTATGGGGTCTAGGAGATCCATGGTGGGTCATATGAGTCTTAGACATCCATCATATGCTTATTACATGGGTTATAGCTTTTAGCTTGGCCATGTGTAACGTGAACTTATTTTGTGTGATATAGATTTGTGCTTTGTGTTTGTGGAAGCTACAAGTTTGAGGTGAGTTCATAGTCCCATATTTTTACCTTGTTCTAAACTTGGGATGGGAATGATACTTGTCTTAAATGGTTTGAATTACTGTGATCATGTGTGCGTACCAAAGAGCTTGGACTTATAATGTTATCGTATATATGCTATATGTGAATGATAATGTTATGTTGTGTGGTCCAATTGGGAGGGTGCTTACCCTGTTGCTCGTGCATACAACCTAATTGGAGAGTAGTGCTCTTACTCACTTTTATTCTGTGTGGTCCGATCGGAGGGTATTAATTTACCCATTATTTGGATTGGGGGTCACGTTCCGGCGCGGGATGTTGTGAATTTAGATCGGTGTGCACGTTCTGCCCGATGGTTGCCTTTTGTGTGATGGTTGGTTTATGAACATATGTAGCTTGTATGATAACTATAATTATTTGTTCAGCTATGGTTTATAATCACAGTGATTTTGGTTGCCTAGCGTGTATGAGTCTTAAACCTATGAATCTCACCAACGTAATGTTGACATTTTAAGCATCATTTTCAGGAGAGCTTTCCAAGGATAAGATAGAAGGATGTGATTAGACGAGACCTTAGTTGCATTGGAAGTGGTTTATCATCTATGCTGGGATTTTTGGATTGTTTTGGATTTTGTTTTGGTTATTTTGTTTTGGGGTATTGTTATGACACTTCGTGTCTGTACTTGCTCTATTTTATGCATGTAGTTATTCTCTATATAGACACCATGTGTTGTGATGATATCCATGAAGTTACACACTCGCGTTTCCGCCTTGGCGAGGTGTGATAGATTGGTATCAAAGCCTTGGTTATAGAGAAGTAGGTGGTTGAACCTAGACTATAACCTAGGAGTCCTTCATATAGTTGCATTTAGGATCTATGTGTAAGTATAGTATTTTATGTCTTTTTTCCTATATTTATGAGATGTTTTATTGAGTTTCGGACGTCTATTATATCCCCTATACGTAGTATTGTATATATATGGACCTTATTATATCGTATTCCACGCGTAATATGCTTCGTTGGACTACCATTGTCGCTATCAGATGCGAGAGAAGTGGTAGGATAAAGCGGACTAACCGCAGAATCCGAGCTCCCGATAGCATGTATCTATGTTCGGACAAGGAGAGACATTTTCGGGAAATGTTGGTGGAGAAGAAGTGGAGAGGTTTGGAACCACGGTGACTTCTGAAGATGGAGCCATTACCAAGTACCCTTGGTAGTGTCCTTACTTCACATAGGAAGGAGAGGTGGTTTAGTCTAAACCTCGTGATTTGTATGCACTTGTAGATCATGTGGAATTAGAAGAAAAGAATAGAGGTGGTTTTACATGTTGTCGACTACCTCAACGTATAGGAAATAGGAATGAGTGGTTGAGTAAAGATGAAGGGGGGAGTTAGGATGGAATAATGTGGATTTGGATTTGGAGTCCACAACGAGTAGTAAGTTTAACTGATTTGAGTGGGGAGGCAAGTGCAAGAATGGAGTTTCAGCCATTATGCGATGTCTTTTTATATTGTCTTTCGCCGTCAGGAGCCAAGTTGGAGCGTAATTACTCTTGGATATTGGATCGACCTTATCCAAGTGATTTTGATTATAGAGTTTACGTGATCGATGGAATTGTTCCATGTGAGATGATTGTTTGCGACGTCTTTTGTTTTTGTTTGCATGATTGTTTGCATGATGTGTTGTCATAGGAGGGAGTACACTTATGAAAGAGGGCATAGATAATTATGGTAGCCAACATAATTATACATGCGTCACAACACAAGTGAACTTGCAAGTATGATAGCATGGATTGAATAGTGTATTAGGTGCTATGTGGTATATGTTGAGATGTGTGGTTTTGGAAGTAAGTATGCGTGTGGAATAGGCTTATAACTATGGTCGCGAACATAATTATAAGGTTATCACACATGTGGACTTGTGACCATTATTGCATTGATTGATGTTTGTTGTTATATGTTGTGGTAGATGGTATGTGATATCATGTTGGTGATGGCTGTATGGTTAGAGGAGTATTCTATTAACCGTTTGGGCGGTCGTTATATGTTGGGGTGTGTAGGTGGTAAGATTCCATCCTACCTATCATATGTTGACACCTCAATTATCGGTGGGTACTTATGTTGTTGTATTTAAGTTGATTCGTTGCTAGACGCTCCGTTTATATACCTAATTCGTTGGTTGGCATCCTTATTCGTACCATGATGGTACAGATGTCATATTCTTTCTATTTGATGTCGTGATAGGTGTTGGGTAATCGAATTCATTTTTGTTGGATACTGGTTCGTTTCTTTGGTTATTCCATACATTCATTCCTCGGATGAATGTTATACTATTCTTCAAGTATTGTTGGTTCGCGACGAGTTGGTGTGGATATTTGATCCCTCATTTACACATACAAATTGAATTTCGTGACATGTTTTGTGACCTGTTAGTACCGGTGTTTTTCTATGATTTTGGTTTGATCGTTGTACGAATGAGTCTGTGAGTTCATCGTTTGGTTTGCAATTTATTTGCGTGAGTGTTCACTGGTATGAGATTCGTTTAATGATTATTTTGATTATGTGATTCTTCTGTGTTTTTCGCATCCAATAAAGGGGTTGTGTTAAAGTCCTTATGGTATTTTAAATTTCATTTTGGGTATTTCAAGTTCATTTGTGGGAAACTATTATTTTTATGGTGAAAATGAAGTGTGAAAAAAATGGTTATATTGATGTCTTACATAAAATGGTTTATATATATTTTATAAAAAATGTATAAGTTTAAGATATGTCTTGTGTAAAATGGTGTTCATTTGTTTTTGGGAAGGTCGAGTACGGGAATAAGAACTGTCTATGGTTCTCATTTACCAAACTTGTTACGTATTTGGTTCATCGAGTGTTTCTTTCGATGAGGTACGCTTGTGGATGTTTTATGGGTACGTGTTTATATTTTCTTTGTATGGGTTTTCATGAACATTTTATCCGTGTCTACTTTTATTGGGGGAAAATTTCTCATTGTGTTTCTCTAGCTTTGATTTTGATGTTCGTTACTTCGCTAGTCGGTAATTCGTACCCTTTTTGAGTTCGTTGATATACGTTTTAGTTTGACTGGTTTCATGGTTCGCATCGTTTACTTAGGATAGATTGTCGTTTTGATTATCAATTTGTTCATTGAAGAAGAAGAGGGTGTTTGCCAAGTTGTTCAAGTGAGGGATGTAGCTTTAAGATGTACGTTCTTCAGGAAGGTTGTCAATGATAACGAGTGTTCGTTGACATTAGTAAGATAAAAGTGGTGAAGAGTGGAAAGTACCTAAGACACCCTATGAGAGACAATTGTCCTTAGGGTTGGCAGGTACTATTGACGATTCGTTTCTATCTTTCTATAGATTGCGTAGGCATCGCGGAGGTGGAAGATCCATAAGAGGAACTGTAATACATGACTTAGAGTTGTGAGTAGGATGGGGAGACAATATTTTTATGGAGCAAAGAGTGTGGTCTACCCAGATCATAAGAATCTTTAGCATATATTTGACAAGAGGCTAATATATGTAGAAGAGAAGTTGGGTGTGGAATTTCTCAGTGACTACGATTGTCTGATTCGCTACTAATAAGGAAGAGAGGACATCGTGGTAAGAGCGCTGAGCGGGAGCGAACGAGTGAAACTTAGACGTTTGTGAAAGATGATTATGATAATTCAGTTCGGAGTTAAGAGGATGATATCGACAGCCAAGAGAGAGAGGTTCAAATATGAGAACATGTAAGAAGAATGATTACTTGGTTTAGACCAGTAAATGGAAAGGAACGAAGATGGAGGAATGTACTTTGCGGACCAGCTATTGGTTTCATTGAGAGGAAGCATAAGGACATCAATAATGCAAGGTATTTGATACATTCAAGAATGGATAAGACGTATTATTACCTTAGCAAGAGATGTATGGAGGAGTAGGCGAGATTTCTTTTTGCTCGGTGAGTTGGTAAAGAGCCATGGGGTATCGCGTTGGTCATCAAGAAACATGATGAAATACTTACTTCGCGATAGTGGTAAACGTGTTATAGAGTCTGGAGAAAGCGTATATGAAGATGAGTACGATTTATCGTTCTTAAATGAATGGATTAAGTGAGCGTACAAATCAGGCGTTGGATGGTATGATGAGTGCATGGGAGTGTTTGAGTTTGGAGGAAGCTGGGGTATGTATTTATCCTTAGCTGAGTTCTCATATATCAACAATTATCAGTCTAGTACTGAGTATGTGTCGAGTGAAAAGTTGTATGGAAGGTAATGTAGGTCACCTGTTCTGTGGGCAAAGGTTGGAACAAGCCAACTAATTGGTCCTGAACTAGAACGAGAGACTACAGATAAGGTTTTCTGACTAAGGAAAGACGTAAGGCAGCAAGAGATCGCCAAAAGAGTTATGTGGATTATTGCCGTACGCCCTTAGAGTTTGGTGTTGGTGATATTGTGAGGTTAAAAGTATCTCCTTGGAAGGGTGTTATGCGTTTCGATAAGAAAGGCAAGCTAGCACCGAGATACGTAGGACCATTTGAGATTTACGGAAAGGATTGGATTTGAGGCATATCTGTTGAATTTGCCTAAGGAGTTAAGTAGAGTGCATGATATGTTTCATGTATTTAATTGAAAGAAGTGTTTGGCAGATGCTTGTCTGCATGTGCCATTAGATGAGAATAAGGTTGACAAGACCCTCCGTTTTGTCAAGAAACCTGTTGAGATTATGGATCGAGATGTTGAGGGTTTGAAGTGTGGTGAGACAGCGTTAGTAAAGGTACAGTGGGATTCTAAGCGTGGTCCTGAGTTTACTTGGGAACGTGAGGATCAGATGATATTTAAGTACTCAAATTTGTTTGCAGATGTGGTTGGTGAGCAGATCGTTTGTAGTTGAATTTAGATCGTGGAAGTTAGATGTGGGGTATTCATAGATGTTTGTTTTGTATGTATCTATTATATGTGGTGTTTCTTGCGGTTACCATTTGGTTCGAGGGTATCGTACCTACCTATGAGAAGTCATTTGGATCAATAGTGTTATTGATCGGGGAGTGTATCTATTTGCGTGTATTGTTGGAGTGACGAAATGTTTTCTATTGTGTGAATTCGGGTATTTAGTCGGTTCACATTTTTTTGTGATTCTTCCTCTGTGATTTTATGGTGTGGTATTATTCCGCTTAAATATCCATAAATTTTCTTTTGCTGTTGTGATTGGTGACTCGTGTGGTTGAAATCTCGGGACGTGATTTCCCTAAGTGGGGGATGATGTAACAACCGTGGTTTTGGCAGGTCAGTTTGACTGATAGTCTTGACTCGGTTGACGTTTGTTTGGTGTGTCTTAGGTGTTTGAAGTGATATAGGTGAGTTTTAGCACTAAATCTCTTTGCGTAAATGGTTTTATTGTGATTTGGAAAGTTTGGAATTTGGGAAAGTTCATTTGATCACCTTTGTGGTGTAGAAATGACTTGTGTAGTTTTGGTGTTTTTGTGTTTTTGTGTAACGAGTCTTCGTTCAAGTGTTTGAGCATTAGCGGGTTACGAGGAGTTTGTTTTTATGAGTTATGTTTCAAAAAGAGTGTGAAATTCTATTTTTGGAAACTTTGTTTTGAAAATGATAATTTTTCCGGTTTGTCGTAAAATTTAGGTTTATCGCGTAAGACATTAGTTATCGTTACGGGGTGTTATAAAATATCAAAAGTATAAGGTTTTGAGTGTAATAATTTAATTTAATAAAAAAGATATAGGATATATAAAAATTGGCGAAATAGAGAAAAACAAGGAAAAAGGAAACCCAATTTGAGCCCGAATACAATTCCTACTCATAAGGAATCCTAGTCCAACCCAACCAAGCCCAACCCCTACCCATATAAGCCAAACCAAACCACCCAAAACCTCTTTTTCTCTGGAAAAGTTGACAAGGGGGAGAGGAGGAGAAGGAGAAAAGTTAGGGTTTCAATTATGTGAAGAAAACAAGCCAAAGGTATGCCTAGTAAACCCTTAATTATTTAATTATTGATTATATTCATGTAATAGAAGTTATGATGGATCTAGGGTTTGTAAACTTGTGTAAACTTATTAATTAAAACACGTTAGGATCATTAGTTAATAATAGTATGATGATTAGTGAAGGAGATTTGGTTATAATAAACATTGAGTTAGGGTTTGGACAGAAAACTATGGTTGTAAAGATGTGAGTGTAATTAACAGATGGTGAAGAGTTAGGTCATGAATTTTTGGTTTAAATTGAAGTATAATGAAAGAGCTTTCCAAAAAGTCCAGCCACGATTGATTTCAAGGTCGGGAAGTTGGTCTTTTTATTTTTCTTTGTTAAGGTGTCAAAGCTGTCAAACTGGGACAGAATTTGGGTAAAAGTTTGAGGGTGAGTTGTGGTTTTAAAAGTGGTATTTTGACTAGCCCTTCTGAAATAGTTAAGTATTAGGTTATATTAGACTACCACGAAAAGGATTCGCGATAAAAACTTGCGGAAGTATTTTATGTTAATTAAAATTTTTTGGTGTGCGTTCAGATCCGAATTTGAGTAGTTAAGAAGTTTGATTTTCTTTTGAGTACTTGTGTGTGTTATTGGTCCATGGCCTTCTGGGATTAGCTTGTATATTTATGAGAGACCATGGTAAATTTTTGGTGTGAGTTGTTGTACTTTATTTGTCGTGATTTCATGTGGGCGAATGTACCCAAAATTCTGCGTTTTCTGATTTTAAGAGTGCAAGGGATTTAGTGAGTATTAGGTTATGGTGATGATTAGTATGGGGTCTAGGAGATCCATGGTGGGTCATACGAGTCTTAGACATCCATCATATGCGTATTACATGGGTTATAGCTTTTAATTTGGCCATGTGTAACGTGAACTTATTTTATGTGATATAGATTTGTGATTTGTGTTATTGGAAGTTGCAAGTTTGAGGTGAGTTCATAGTCCCATATTTTTACCATGTTTTAAACTTAGGATGGGAATGATGCTTGTCTTAAATGGTTTGAATTATTGTGATTATGTGTGTGTGTCAAACAGCTTGGACTTATAATGTTATCGTATATATGCTATATGTGAATGATAATGTTACGTTGTGTGATGCTGTGTGGTCCAATTGGGAGGGTGCTTACCCTATTGCTCGTGCATACGACCTAATTGGAGAGTATTACTCCTACTCACTTTTATTCTGTGTGGTCTGATTGGAGGGTATTAATTTACCCATTATTTGGAGCGGGGGTCACGTTCCGGCCCCGGGATGTTGTGAATTTGGATCGGTGGGCACGTTCCGCCCGATGGTTGCTTTTTGTGGGATGGTTGGTTTATGAACATATGTAGCTTGTATGATAACTATAATTATTTGTCCATCTATATTTTATAATCACAATGATTTTGGTTGCCTAGCGTGTATGAGTCTTAAACCTATGAATCTCACCAACGTAATGTTGACATTTTAAGCATCATTTTCAGGTGAGCTTTCTAAGGATAAGATAGAAGGATGTGATTAGATGAGACCTTAGTTGCATTGGAAGTGGTTTATCATCTATGCTGGGATTTTTGGATTGTTTTGGATTTTGTTTTGGTTATTTTGTTTTGGGGTATTGTTACGACCCTTCGTGTCTGTACTTGCTCTATTTTATGCATGTAGTTATTCTCTATATAGACACCATGTGTTGTGATGATATCCATGAAGTTACACACTCGCGTTTCCACCTTGGCGAGGTGTGACATGCGGTTACGAAGTTTTCTTAGCATCTATCTTGTACACTGAGGGATGAACCTTAGCTTGAGAGTTATTTTGCAATCCGAGAGTTTTTGATATGATTTCTGGATGAACCACCAAGTTTTTCATTGTAGTATGAATTTGGAGTGACGTGATGCTGAGAGATTATCTAGTCATCATGTAGGGATGTCTTTGAGAAATGTCGGAGAACAGAACTAGTTCAATCAAGAGAATGGAAGGAGCAACAACCACATACTAGAGAGTGGTTTTGTATTCCTGAGTGTATCTTCGGAGTACTTCGTTTCATTCGCGATAAAGAAGGATGGTGGCAGGAGATTTGTATGGATTGCTAGAAGCTGAACCGTATTGCTGTTAGGGACCATTATTTTTCCGCCTTGAAACGACTATGTATCTGTTCAACTTCAGGGCGCGAAGTCTTTCCTTCAGATGGAATTGTGAATTGAAGTTATTCTTAGAATTGCTTTTCGTATACGTAACGACCATTATGACAGTTATTGATGCTAATAGTATTAGCTAATGCTCTGACTGTTTTGTGAACCTGATAAATTGTGTCTCTCGTGAGTACTTAGACAAATGGTCATTGTATGACTTATTAGTACATTCATAGATGAGGAAGAACATGAGAATCATTTTCACACTTTATTAGAAATTTGATGATCAATTGTGTATTCGGGAAGTTTGATATTTGTTGAGACAATGGTGTTCTTAATTGAGGATATTGCTGTAAATCCCGTAAAATTTGAAACTATCACCAAGTGACCAAGACCGACAACAGATTAGAGAAGCTAGAATCTTTTGAACTTTGCAGAAGAATTTTGGAAGATGTTTACAACATGCGTTTCCATTGATGAATTTTGTGAGCAAAGGGAAAACAGTTTAATTTGATTTGGAGCGAAGTTTTAGAAAAGCTGAAATAGAAATTTGCTTCCATACTTTCAGTTGGTACCAATTTTGGGACTCTTCAAAAAGAGTCTCGGTTATGAATGTATACTTCACGGGAAGATGATTGTTTATGCATCAAGACAACTAGAAACGTATGAGAAGAATTATTCACTCCATGATCTGGAGTTGACCACAGTGGTGGCTACCCTGAAGAGTGGAAGACATTCCTTACAAGGCGGCGAACGGAAGACAAAAATCTAGTCAAGATGGCAAACCTAGAGTGGATGAAGACATGCAGTCTCACTTCCCTATTCATCTTGGTTGTACTAAGATGAATTGAGAGCGAAAGCAGACTGAATTATGAAGGGATTTGAAGATCGTTCCAGAGATTCACATTACTCCATCACATTCCAAGAAGAACTGCAGAAGGCTTGATGAACCAGACTCAAGTTTACGATTTTGTTTCACTCCCAGATTGATGGACAAACAAAGACAGATTACCCAGACTTGAAGAGATTGGAGATCATATATTTTGAATGGACGAATATTGAAGCAAACCTTTATGTTTGGATGAGTTGATTCTGTGAAGGATGAAGTTATTGACGACGAATTTTTACTCCTGTTGAGTCACTTAAGTTTCATTATTTGGTAATAAGATCCTTTAATGATTTAAGTTCTCTAGGAGCATCTCGGTTCCGTGTTCATTCTGCGTATGTTTGATGATGGTTTTGTTTTGGGTGTTTTGACGAATTATGGGATATCTGATGCTTTTGGACGACGCACCTTACTTCTGCTAGACATTCTGGGAATCCGTTACTCTTACGAGTAGTTTTGTCTTCCTCCTGGTTATGACGTTTGATTTTGTTGACCTCTAGTACAGACGTATTAGGTGGATTAAGATAGGTTGTTTTGTCACCACTCGAGGTAAAGTATGACCATCATGAGGACATATTTATGTGGTGCTAGTATTATGACGCCTGATCAACGTGATAATACTTACACCATATAACGTGCACTTATTGTGGGCATAGGATATATTGAGGAGTGCCTAAGAAGCTTAGAATCTGATCTCCGATGAAGATTATCCGCGATTAGTGAGACTTTAGGTTCATTCTACCTATGTGTATGCTCTGCCTTTGTTCGTTAGATATTTGGATAAGTTTGGACTCTCGATTTCCATTCTATTTACCTCTGTATATCTGTTACAAATCTTATGCTCCTGGTATAGCTCTCTACTGTTTGATACAGTTATTCGATCTAAAATTTTGTTCGTATCCCATGTGTTACTTCGAGAAGATTCACCGATCATCGATTATATGTTGCATTGGCCTTCAGATCAGATTCAACCTGATTTGTCTTTCCTAAGGAATCCGAAGCTACTTTGTTTGGGTCGAGTCATGAGAAACAAACTATTTCGTTCGTTTAAAATTCTGTGGAGAACTGGTCCGAGTGAGTAAATTGTTTTCGTTTCTTTTCGCGGTTTGGTACCCTTCTGTTTAAACTTCCTACTTCAAATTTTGAGGACGAAATTTTTTCTTTTAGAGGGGAAGAGTTGTAAAACCTAAAATTTTAAAACATGTAAAATTACCAAAACACCCTTATACTTTAAAAATTACAATAACACTTAAATAAATACCAAATAAATCCTATACACTATGAAACAAACAACATACGATCCATCTTATTTTTGCATGAATACTTTCAACATTTTAATTGACGTAAAAATTATATGACACGCCTAAATATAATTATATGGTCCAAATGTCATTTAAATTATGTATATTTTATTTATAAAAGGGGATAAACACCATTATATTTTAGGAAACAAGTTATGATTTGATTTGGTATCATCCTCCTTTATTTTCTGCCGCGTAAACCCTCCCCCAAGTCATCTATAATTATCTCACATTATTCGTTTCCCATTTTCAAAAGTTAAAAACAAAATTAAAAACCCGAAAACACCCCAAATGTCACATCGGCGGCTCAACAAATTCTGGAGGCTTTTGATTATTTTTCCTGGACATGGTAGAAGGCTAGGGAGGTGAGAAAAATATTGGTTAAGGTTGGTGAGGTGTTGTTTGATCTTTTGGATTTATTGAGGTCGATAAAGCCAAACTAAGGGATTGTTTTTGTTTCTTCTCATTTTCACGTTAAATCTTCGGTAAGGTAATTTTCTATCATCTTGTAATCTGTATTGAACGTGTAAAAATTACCCATGCACACTGGAAAAATCATTTGGATCATAATATATTCGAAAACCCTAAAAAGGAAAAAATTGATAATCGACTAAATTTTTTTTTCAGGATTTCAAATGCATTTTATTCAGACCCTATTCATGCCATTCGACCCTAAGAAAATGAGTTTCAATATTTTTGAAACCTAGAATCCTATTTAAGAATTAATTTCTAATCGGTTTGAAATAAAGAAAAGAAAATAAAAGAAATAAATCGAATGGATTAGGGTTAGGGTTTTGGCTCCTAATTCTTCTAGGTTCTGTGAAGAAGGAGTGATTCCTATTTCTGTTTGATCCTTTCTCTTATCTGCTTTGTCATCTGGTTGAGGTACAAATATTCTGACCTTTTAGTAAGGTTTCTCTTGACTAATGATCCGTTTCCCTACCACGACTTTGATCTTTGACCTTGGTACATCTGATACCTTTGGTTCACTGATATTATGTTTTGTATGAAAACCCTTTTGAAAACATAACTTGGTAATATGGGACAAAACTATTTGAAATAATTTCTGTAAATATGATACCATACCAGTTTCTAAATGGAGGTCTAAATAACCTTTGTAAAAAATGTTTTAAGGAAATACTTTTATGATAACCATGTTTTAAAATGAATTGCAAAGTTATCCAAATCAGTTTCTTATAAAATTTTCACACTTGTAAACCTTGAACCATTGATACGAACCTTTGCTTGTTTAGGATTCCCTATGCTACTCCTATGATACCCTTTTACTATTTGAACCTGTATTATATGGACCATCTGATATGAACCTTTTGACTTACCTTTGACCTATTTAGTATGAGACCCGGGCTATCACTAGGCATGGGGTTTCCATGTCCATAGCATTGATGCACCGATGTTATGACTCAAGTGTGGTAGAGTGATTTTCCAAACCATCCCCTTTTGTTAGATGATATGCACGCTTTATGATTTATTATGGCCTAACTAATTTATGTATGGGCGTATGGGTGCATCCTATATATGTTATATGTTATTGTTATTTGTTATTTGGTGATTGATGTTGCGTGCATGCACGTCCTTCACAACTCATTGAGGCCACCCCTCTTATTACATTTGATATTCTAAGGCCTCCCCTCTAGATTTCGTTTAAGGCTACATTGATTTGATTTGGTCTGATCTGGGCACGTGACTGAAATACTGAATAACCTAAACCTATACTTAACCTTTACCTTTACCTTTACATTATATTCATATTATACCTTCTGATACTTATCCAATGCAAAATATTCTGTTTCTCAATTCTTTTTTCATATTACTTTGTTGTTATATCTGTTCACTGAGCTTTTTAAGCTCAGCCGTATTTCTTTTACCGCGGCAGATTTTAGAAGGAAGCTGAGTTTTCGGTGAAGAGTGCAAATAGGAGCTCTTAGAGAGGATTATACTTTGATAGTCGCCAGGGACTAGAGTTGATTTGAAGATACGTTATTTTAGTCATTTTGTACTTTAGTTTGATATTGTATTTTTCTTTAACTTAGAATTCATTTGTAACCCTTTGTATTCGTTGTATTATTAAAGTATTAAGCTTGTCTTTTGCTCTGTTTGACACCATGAACGTGATATCTTAGCCCTTGTCGGGTTGGGGTGTTACATACATAATTAGAAAACTGATAGATTTAAGTGTTAACGTTCCACTCTTAGTGATCGACACCCTACTCACCAACTAATCTACCATTGATCGGGTAAATGCCCGTTAGTATTTGTTATAGGTAAAGTCGGCAAAATATAAATAGTAAAACTTGAATACAAATATTACCTACACACAACGACCGTAACAAGTTTTTTGCGCCGTTGTTCGGGATTGAATTGGTTAATACTTGTATTTATTAGTATTTTGACTTGGTTTTAACATAGTTTAATCTTCAATTTTAAGCCTTTCATTTTAAAAATGTTTCAGATACATTATAAGTAGTATAGATATCTTATTATGTAAGAGATTGATATATCAAACATGGCACAAGTTAATAACATGAGCATCAATAACTGAACATAATATGTAATAAAGTTTGTATTATTATTTATCACCCGCTATCCAACTTTAGACATTGATTGAGTTGTCTTATTGAACTTCATTTTTAGTAGCAACAACATTCTTGCAAGTACTCCACACACTTAGGTTTCAATTAGGTTGACAATAGTGGATACAATCACTATCACGACCACACGGCGTACCAGGACACGGGAACTCCTTATTTACTTCTTGCTTACATATTAATGGCTGACAATCTTCCCCAACCACATTTATTCGAGGTTTGAAATATGGAGTCATGTTGCTTTCCCCAAAGACTCCTACCACTAAAAATACAATACATATATTCACATAAGCATATTCGTATGTTATTAATACAAAATTTCATTAGATATGTTAGTAATTTAAACTATAAATTTATGTATGGAGATGAAAAACCTACAAAATCTAGCAATGTAGCAAAGAGAGCGAGCGGATAGATCTTGGCATTCTGCATGTTTGGGTGACCGCTACACAACTTGTAAACCTTTTACAATGTTTGAGTATACGAACTGGTAGTCAATTGGACGTGTGTATATATATATATATATATATATATATATATATATATATATATATATATATATATATATATATATATATATATATATATATATATAGGCAAAAGGATCACGTGCGGATGTTTTGTTTTAGTGCGGACGTGCGGATAGATCTAGGCCGTCCATTCCAGATCTGATCTTGACTTTTTGTAAAAAAGTCAAGATCTACGCAACTATCACGGTACCAAATCACCATTCAAATGATTTTTTTAATTTTTTTCCTTTTGAGCGATCCTTACTATTGTTGTGTTCTTTACTTTTTTTATTTTTTTAGATTTTTCTGAGCACTTTTTTTGTTTTTGATTATGAGTGCTACGATGATATTTAGGATATTATGAGTCTTACCGTGATATTAACGATTTTACTTAAAAAGTTACGGCGATATTATTAAAAAAAACTTAATATCACTGTTTTTTTTATTACGATATTAAGAAAAGTTACGGTGATATTAAAAAAAAATTAACTTTGATATTAAGAGAACATGATAGTTACGGCGATATTAACAATTTTTATTAAGAAAAAGTTTTTATGATATTAAAAAAGTTATTGTGATATTAAATTTTTTATTAAAAAAAAATTATGTGATATCAGAATCTGATTTTGACTTTTTTACAAAATTCAAAACCATACGCTAATATCACAATACCTTTAACGATAAAAATGATTTTTTTTTGAAATTTTTTTCAGCGATTTATAATTATTTGTTGTTCTCTTTATTTTTTAAATTTTTTCAGATTTTTTTGAATTTTTTTCAATAAAAAAATCTACTGTGATATTAACGATTTTTAAAAAATTCGGGATATTTACGATAATGTCACTCCGCTTTTTTCAGATGGTTGACTAGATGGAGGGCTGAGATTCGTCCGTACATCCGCACTAAAATCTAAAAATGTACCGGACCCCTTTCCTATATATATATAATATATATATATATATATATATATATATATATATATATATATATATATATATATATATATATATATATATATATATATATATACATATATATAGCATTGGAATAATCAACTTACATCATTAATGTCGTCATAATGTCATATTTTGATAATATGCAGCTAGTAATATTTGCATATTTTATCAATAGAGATGTAATGATATTTTGGAAATCAGGAAATTTTCACTTGCATCACTAATGTGGTCATAATGTCATATTACGATGATATGCACTAGTAATATTTGCATATTTTATCAATAAAGATGTAATAACATATGTATCAGTTTTGTGGCATATTGCTTAAAACATGATACATAATCATGTTTTGTCAATTTTGTATTTTTGTATTCAGTACAACTTTTTCTCACATGTTTAACATTTTATTTAATATTTATATAATAAAAAACAAAATCAAATTAGAGATTTCAACACAAGAGAAACTAAATTTTCATTATTAGGTAATAACTAAATTATGGAACATCTTAAAGGTACCCCTAAGAGCGACCTATAAGACATTATGAAATGCATTAAGTACTTGTACCTTAATAATAAACCACCCACGTCCTACATATAACTACTTTTTGCTTCTTTTTATCTTGTAAATATAGCTCTTAGGGCTACAAATAGTAAAACAATTAAATTAGTTATTCTCTTTTCTTTTTTAAGATAATTAAATAAAACCAATATATTTTCTTACTAGATTTAACCCCTACCGATGGACGGGCTACATTTGGTATTCCATTATAAAAAATATTTGTTGGTGCAATGATGACCAAAACCTTTGTAATTTTTTAATGATGACAAATATAGATTTGAAAAAACCTAAAATCACAAACAATAACTGAAAATAGAAAACATTCAAGAGCTGGAGCTGACGCGTCAGCGCATGGCCAGCGCGCCAGTCACTGTTGGATGTGTGTTTCTGATTTCTCTAAATCGGCTTTCCTCTTACCCGACTAAGGTGCTTCTTTTAGTACATGTTCATACATGACTTTGAGATGTATACATTAAGATTTAGACTTAAAGAGATGCCCAAGACAAGTCATCCCAGTTTTACAAAAATGACAACTCATAAACATTTTTACAAAGCCCCTAGCAAAGGCAAAAATGTTTTTCCTAAAACCTATGAGGTTTATACTTCACTAGAAATTCATAGGAAAGTATTCAAGTGACAATAATCCTTATGTTCAACTTTGCTAATCACATAACGAGTTTACTCCCTCATTGGTCATTTTAGCCGAGGTCACTTTGCGTAAATGAAATTCTCTCATTTATGGGATGTTGATTTATGCTGATTCAAGGAACTCAAGTTACTTGCATCAAGATCGTTATTAAATGAATTAATTGTGGGACAACTAGGGAGTACTAATCTTGAATATTTGATTTTAAGTTCTTGTAATATATAATCCTCCTTGAAAGTCTTTAAATCTCACACTTCAACACTCTCTTGCATTCTCTTACACACTTTTGTACCTTTGTTCCCTACACCACAACACAATCCCCTACACATTCTTTGTGTTCTTTTCATTCCCTACAAAGCCACCACATACTCTTCTTCTTCCTTGCAATAAACTAATCACCACCCTTAGTCTCCAAGTTTCATCTTCTTTACCACATTCTTCATATGTGTTCTTGGATTGGCCACATTACCTTACAATAAACTTAACGGCAAGTAGACCCGATATCATGTTTAGTGTTTGCCTTTGTGCTCGCTTTCAAGAGGATCACAAAACCTCTCACCTAGAAGCAGTTAAGCGTATATTCTGGTACATTAAAGGCACTATACACTTAGGATTACGGTATCCTAAGGGATCCGGCGTAGAAACAATCATCTATGCGGATTCAAATCATGCGGGAGACTACGTGGATCAAAAAAGCACAAGCGGTATTTGCACGTTTATGGGATGTTGTCTAACATCTTGGTTTTCGAAGAAGCAAACTGCTCTTGCTATTTCTACCACCGAAGCCAAATATCTATGGCATGAAACAAGCTTTAGTAGACTATAGTAGACTATGGCATTAGGTTAGATAATGTTCCAATTATGTGTGATAACAAAGGAGCTATAGATTTAAGTAAGAATCCCGTTCAACAATCTCGCACTAAACATATAGAAATACGTCATCATTTCCTTTGTGATAACGTTAAAAAAGGAAACATATCTACTGAAAAGGTTGCATCGGAAGATAACATTTCGGATATATTAACTAAGCCCCTTATGCGCGAATCCTTTAACCACTTACGTTTAGGTCTAGGAATGATGGAACAAATTGACTAAATTATATTTTCTACATTTTTCTTCCTAGGCATTTCTTAGACGGGCAGACCCCTTAAAGTTATAAGGGCAGTCCCTTAAACTTTAAGGGGACCGACCTACCTTTAAGGGGACCGGCCATCTGAATGATAGGTAAATTCATTTTTCCTTTCTTCTTACTCATATCTGTGTCTAGGAACCTATTTTGCACAAAACCAAAGATTGGGAAAAGTTTCTTTCATGCATAAACATATTTCAAAACAAAACCCAACTTATTTTATCAAACTTATTCTCACATATAGGAAACACACAAAAACCTATTTTCATGCATTGTTTAATAATGCCAAAAACATATTTTTACATCATGCATCAAATCTCACATGAATTGTCAAAATATATAACCTAATATATACCTTTGACACTCATAAATTGAGCAAAATCAAATCAAGGAGACTTTGGATTGTTTCTTAGGATTTTTCTTTTGCATTTAGGAGTCGAAACAATCGCAACTCCACATTGGTTGCATATAGGCACACATTAGAATCAAATCAACATGTCATCACTATTTTCCTTGCTAGTTACTCTTACTCTTAAAATATTATCCTTGCCTTATATAATTACTTGCTTGTTAGCTAGAATTACTTATTTTCTTATTCATTTAATTAATATGTTTTGCATGCATATCTTTTGATATATCACTTGCATGATTGCCTCAAAGAGTTGGACTTGCTTGAAACTAAACCTCAAAACATAGCCCTCTCACCCTAAACCTGCCAAAAACACATTTCTAGATTTTTGGAAACCGGTACATGGGCGGCCCCCTTAAATTTTAAGGGGACCGGCCCCTATTTAAGGGGACTGGCCATCTGCTGGTCGGGATTTAAGATACTTTTATGCTTTTTAGACCATTTCATCCTACATTTCCCAAAATTCACAAACATATTTTGTTCCAATCCATCCACCAAATTTTATCCATCCTTAATCCCATCAATCCTACACTATAAATATTGCCATGCCTCATAATCTTCCCTCATCTCATCATGTCCTCTCCCATTAAACCAAAACCAAAAACCTCAAGTGTAGCAAGGATGACCAAAAAAACCCGTTTGGAGAAGAAAACCAACCCCCCGCAACAAGTCTATCTCAACAAATGATGTGGCTAAACAACCAACACCCCCATCCACATTTATTCCCAACTATACTCCAAATCCTCAAGCTCATTCCATTGAACCCTTTCACAATCCTCATCATTGTTAGCCAAACATCCACCTTCATTCCAAACTACACATTTCAACCTCAAACTTACTTCAATGAAACCTTTCAAAATCCTCATCATATTGGTCAAACATCCAACTTTGCTTCCAACTACACACCCCAATTTCACCCATTTTCCACCAAATGATCAAATCCACATTCCCACAAAAAAACAAAAATTCCGTGAAGAGATAAACCAAATCCATGACCTTAGTGATTTCCTTGCTATGCATCTTGCCCAATACAACAAAGGCCAACCTTCATCATGACCTTACTCAAATTACTCACCTTACTCTCTCAATATCAAGTTACACCACACCCACTATTGTCCTTGTTGCATTTTCCTTCAAAAACAAATTCTCTACTTGAGTGAAGACATTTATTTGATTGAATACCTCCTCACTCGTCCTCATCCAATGCCTCCACTAATCCGATATAACATCCCTAGATCCACCCCTTCTGCTCCATACCCTTCACCATCAAACAACTAAGCTTCATTCTTATGTTTCCATCCTAAAAATAAAATCGTTCAACCTCTTGTGTCGCAAGCAAGTCCAATAGCTCTCTTTGGCAATTTAGGACCTTTAATTTCATTTACTTGCATTATAATCAATATGCTTCAAGCATATTGCATGATGTAATGATGCTCATGTGTTCTACATGATCATCTTGAATGCATGAATAAATTAGTTGTCTTTGTTTGCTCTAAATTCTTACTACTATCCATATATATGTCTTGTATTCTTAACATGTTTTTTTAGCCAAGATTCCCATAGGTCGATTCCTTGGTGCCCTCGAACAAGGGGAGCACACATCAAGGGAGAGTTCTCATCCCATCAAATTTCATTTATGAAACTAGTCGGCATAACCTTTTTGATTCTACAAAAAGGGGGACAAGTGAATATAAACTCACTAAATACTTGTCTAAAAATTAATTTTGATTTAATGAGTTTAGATTTTGTAATCATCAAAAAGGAGGAGATTGTTGATATAAATAATGGTTAAAAACATTATTAATATCTTTCGATATCTCTACGTTTTGATAATCACAAAATTTAAAATTATTAAACGTAAGATTATGACGTAAACAAGTATTTAGTCGTAAAAATTCATTTTAACAACTTAATCACGTAAGGTATGAATAAACAAAATACCTAATGCATTTTATGATCAAAGGAACATTTACTTAATCACTAGATTTTTTATAAAATGCTACAACATTTTATATCTTTTAGAAAATCAGTTTTGGTATTAAATAAATATGTTTAATTCATTATAAATATATGAATTCAAATTTTCAAGCAAAAATGGCAAAAATGTTCCAGAAAAACCTTCCCTATTAAAAGACAAAATTTAGAGCCGTTACAGGGGGCGGCCCCTTTAAATACAAGGGCAGTCCCCTTAAAGTTTAAGGGGACCAGCCCCGCTCCTCCAGCTGTAAATTTTGCCTAAAATACTGGCTCATTCCTGGCATTTTTCCTCACCTTTTGCACCTCAAACTTTCTGTTCTAAATCTCTACATATCTTCCTAAATCCTTTGATCATATAATCATAAGCTTTTGTTTCCAAGTGATCCAAGCTTCAACCATTCAAGTGCAAGAGAAGAATACTTCTACTTGTCAACACAAGAAGTATTATAACTTAGTGTGATCCAACCACCTAGGTTGTTGGTGTATTATACTTTGTAAATCATTTATTCATTTGTGTATAAGGTGTGTCTATTAGTTAGATAGGTGTGAACATAAGTGATTAAATTAGTTTAGTGTGTAAGTTGTGAAGAAGTGAAGAAGTTGTGGCATGTAAGTATTGAAGGTGTGTAGGAGTAGTGGTGTGTATAAGTGGTGCTAAGTCGTGAAGAAGTTGAGTAGTGACTAATGGTGTGAGATTGGTTCTAGCTAGGATTAGAACTCGACATTTATCTTTGTGTCGTTAAATTGGTATAAGCGGAAGTGTGTAAGGTTTTCTCCGCCATAAGGGACCTTGTTGACATAGTGAAGAAAACTCTCGAGTTAGGTGCTCGGGGAGTGGAGTAGGGCGATGAGGTACTTCGTAGCCGAACCACTATAAATCCTTTGTGTCGTGGTTTGATCTCTCCATCTCTTACTTATTATCTTCCTTGCATTCTTATTACTTTCATATTGTTCAAGAGTTGAGTTCACATAAATTCGAATCAAAGTTTTTAAAAGTAAACAAAGTTTTTATAACAAAACATAAAGGGCGTAAAACTATTCAAACACCCCCCCTCTAGTTTTCCACAGAATCCTACAAGAAATGAGTAGAACAATGCTAAACGAACAATCCATTCCTCAAAAGTTTTGGTGTAATGATGTAGACACATCCACATATATATCCTTAATAGAATTCTCATTAGGCCAACCCTATAAGAAATCTTGAGAGGTAGGAAACCTACTTTATATTACTTTAGAGCATTTGGTAGTAGATGTCACATTTTAAAAACCAAAGACTGTCTCACCAAGTTCGACCCAAAGTCCTACGAAGGTGTATTTCTAGGATATTCTCAAACAAGTAAGGCCTATATAGTTCTTAACAAGGAAACAATGGTCGTCGAAGAATCACTCAACATGAATTTCGATGAGAGTCCTCCCCCACCTAAAACATCACCATTGGTAGATGATGATTTAGACGAAGAAAAGGCCATAGTTGAAAATATGAAAAATCTACGCATAACTCAAGAAAAGGAAACCATAGAAATGGACGAAACCACCAACATTAAGGAATCTAAGAATCATCCCTTAAACAGCGTCATAGGAAGCTTGAACCAAAGAACCCTTAGATCACAAGCTCAAGACAAAAGCAAATTTTTTTGGTTTGTCTCAATCATAGAACCTAAAAACATAAATGAAGCATTGAAAGATGAAAGTTGGATCATCGCAATGCAAGAAAAATTAACTAAATTTAAGTCAAATGATCTTTGGAAGTTAGTACCAAGACCTAAAAACGTTACCATAATAAGAACCAAGTAGGTTTTTAGGAACAAACTAGATGAGCACGGTATTGTATCTAGGAACAAAGCAAGGTTTGTCGCACAAGGCTATAATCAACAAGAGGGAATTGATTATGATGAGACCTATGCACCCGTAGCTAGACTAGAGTCTATTAGGATATTGCTTGCCTACGTTTGTGCATTAGATTTTAAGTTGTTCCAAATGGATGTGAAAAGTGCATTCCTAAATGGTCTCATCAATAAGGAGGTATATGTTGCACAACCTCCGAGATTCATTGACTTTGAGAACCCTTAGCATGTATATAAACTTAAGAAAGCATTATATGGTCTCAAACAAGCTCCTAAAGCTTGGTATAATAGGTTGAAAGCTTTTCTTCTTAAACATGAATACTCAATGGGAATCGTAGACAACACTCTTTTCACTAAGAAGAAAGAATCAAACATCATAATCGTCCAAATGTATGTCGACGACATTATATTTGGATCAACTTGTCAAGACATGTGTGATGAATTCTCAAAAATCATGCATGACGATTTTGAAATGAGCATGATAGGCAAGCTTAACTTCTTCCTTGGACTCCAAATAAAACAATTAGACGATGGAATGTTCTTTAATCAATCTAAGTATATTAAGGAAATGCTTAAGAAATTTTGGATTAGAAGATGTTAAGCCTATGAGAACTCCAATGGTTATGGACACAAAGCTCACCAAGGATGAAGAGGGTGAATCCGTAGATAGTACTAACTATAGAGGTATGATAGGAAGTTTATTGTACCTAACGGCAAGTAAAACCGATATCACGTTTAGTGTTTGACTTTGTGCACGCTTCCAAGAAGATCCCAAAACTTCTCACCTTGAAGCGGTTAAGCGTATCTTCCAATACATTAAAGGCACTATGCACTTAGGATTATGGTATCCTAAGGGGACCGGCATAGAAACAAGAGTTTATACCGACTCTGATCAAGTGGGAGATTATGTAGATCGCAAGAGTACTAGCGGCATTTGTACCTTCATAGGTTCTTGCTCAATTTCTTGGTTCTCCAAGAAACAAATGGCACTAGCTATATCCACGACCGAAGCCGAATATGTAAGCGCCAGAAAGGCATGTCAACAAGCACTATGGATGAAACAAGCTCTCGTAGACTATGGCATCGCACTTTATGACATTTCAATCATATGTGATAATAAAGGATCAATTGATTTAACTAAGAACCCCGTCCAACACTCTCGTACTAAACACATAGAAATTCGTCACCACTTTCTTAGGGACAACGTATAAAAGGGTAACATATCAATTGAGAAGGTTCCCACGGAAGAAAACATAGCCAATATTCTTGCTAAACCCCTTAAGCGTGAACCTTTCTTTTATCTTAGTCTAGGATTAGGAATGATGGAACACATATCTTCTTAGGTTTCGCAACTCTTTCACTTCTTCTACTCTGAGTCTAGGATTCTTTTGCGCACAAAAATGAAAATTGGGGAAACAACTCTTTCTTTTTCTTAACAACCATTATTGCATGATAATAATCAAATCAAAATTCATTTTGTGCATGAAAAACCTAATTCATTCTTTCTAAAAACCTTCTCACGAATAGGAAAATCATATTTTCTTGCATTGTTAATACAATTCAAAAACGCTTTTCCATGCATGCTTAATGAGCTCAAGTCCTTTATCGGATCATGTAACAAATATGTAAACAGACATGGAAAGATGACCAAAATTAAACTTAGAAGTCTTTGGATTATCTCTTAGGTTTTTCTTTCTTTAGAGTCGAGATAATCTCATCTCCATATATGTTTCATTTAGGCACACACTAGAAACATTTTCTGAAAATTGCCATGCTTACTGGTGGCGGTCCTTTATCGACTGATGGTCCCCTAAAGATAAAGGACCGCCCACCAAATTATGGGACCGTCTCTTTATTTTTTGTCGTGACTTATTTTCATGCTTTCTTGTTCCTGCATGCTTGACTAGCCAATCTCTAGGTCTTATCTCACTTCTCTATTTGCTTAAACATAATTTGAATTAATAAAACTAAGCATGCAACTTTGCTATTCTTGTTCTCTTGTACCTCTCCTTAAACCTTCATTTCTACCATCCATTGTCATGGCATAATCTTCCTTCTTTTCCATCTCATCCATCAATATGTCATCTCCTAGAAAACCTAGGATGGCGATCAAACCCATTTGGAGGAAGAAACAAAGCCTTGACAATTTAATGAACACCTCCAACACCTCAAACAATCACAATACTAACTCCAATCCCACATCACACCAAGAGGCCTCATCCTCATCTTTCTCCTTCTTTACCTCTCAACCACAAAATGAGTCTCCGTCTACTCACAAAGAGTATCCAAACCCGAGTTCTCAAGATCATCCATTACCACCATCATGTCCACCTCAAATGACATATGTCAACTCCATACACTCCATCAAGGCTTGAGAATTCTCTAATCTTGTTGACTTGAGTCTCCTCAACATCATCCTATCTCAAAAACTTCACCCTCCAACAATGTCTCATCCCACTCTTGCCCAAGTGGATGCCCATGGGGGTTATGATGCTTGTTGCATTTACAATCACAACCAATTTCAAAAGATGAAGAATGATCTTAACTACATCATTTCCATTCTCTTGTCACTCGGGTCACCTTCAACCAAAACCTCTCCACCACCATGTCTCCGCAAGTCTTAGACAAGCATGCATGCTCACAAATAAAACCGAACTTAGCATGGGATATCCTAGAAGATTAGACTAGGATTATCAATGTATACTCTTGTAGTAATAGTCATATATATGACTGTTGTTTCTCAATGACTGAAGTAGTTTATGCATGCATTATTAATACTCTGTCACAGATCTCTTTTTGACGGTGGTCCCCTATCTAAGTGACGGTCCCAGATCAATAAAGGAACGTCTACTTCTTTAAGGGACCACCCCCAGTCTGTGAACTTCTTTGTCTTCTCTTCTTCTCTTATATCCAGGTTCTCTATATTCGCTTGCATGTTTCTTCTAACTTGTTTTTGTAGCAAAATACCATAGATCGATTCCCAGTGCCTTCATCTAGGGGGAGCACTAAGCAAGGGGGAGTCATCATGATGTCATCGACCTCTTTTTATTCTACTCTCGACGAAGCCTTTTTGATTCTACAAAAAGGGGGAGAAGAAAACGAAACTCATTGTTAAAAACTCATTAATGCCTAATTTTATTAAAATGAGTTTATATTTTGTAATCATCAAAAAGGGGGAGATTGTTAATACAAATAATGTCAAAAACATCATTTGCAGGATTCGGTCTCTACTAGTTTTGATAATCAGAAAATATAAATACACATTATGTAAAACTTTGACTAACAAGTTTTTAATCGAGAAAACTCGTTTTCATCCTCAACATCACTTAAGATATGTATAAATGATGACATCAAATAAGTATATTATATTTTCATCATTTGTCCTATATAATTGACTTGTTTTATTATATTCTATATGAGAATTGGTGCTTTAATATTTACTTTAGTAATTCTGAGGTAAAAACAAGCAGTTGGTGAAACTTGGCGATTTTAGACGAAATATGGAGCAAAATGATCAATATGGAAAAGTCTACTGAAATCCAGAAGATACGCCGCATCATTCTAGACAGATGCGTCGTACTATCATACTTAGATGAATTCGAAGACCATTACCTAACTTTGAAGAATGCGTCGCAACAGATATTATCATGCGCCACATATGAAACTTTGGTCAACGAAGAAACACCAACTTGTTCTACTTCAGATACACTGCATCTCATAATATACATACACCGTATCTATATCTAGACTTCACCAAATACGATTCAAGATACTAAAGGACATGAGCCGCATAAAGATTTAAGTTACACTACCTCTTAAAACGGTTTACAAATATTCTAGAATATATTAATCTTGGACCCCACGCAAAGTTAAGTAGATGTGCCGCATCTACCTACATAATGCGCCATATCGAATCCTCAGACAGAACCTATAAATACCCTAAGAGGAACTTTATGTGCATAAAAGCCCTAAGGAGACGAATTCAGACGACTTGGCAACACAAGACACACCACATAAGAAGATCTTAGAGCAGTAAGAAGGTCCTGCATGTATTTAATTCATTAAGTAGTTTTGTATTATCTGTAATAGTAAGCTTTAATTCATCAGGATTGATGGGCTTGTGGCCACCATACTACTCCCCTTAAAATTGCTTCCCCATCAATTATAGTTTACATGTTAATGTTTTGGTGACTTGTATATGTGCATTGATAACCTCTGTGTCTAGCTGAGTTTTGCTTGAGCTGTCATACCCCCTCCTCGCCTACTTATCTAGCGTTTAGAAAGTGGGATAGGCATAAGTGATCATTAACAATTTACTCACCTATATTATGATCCAACGAGACAAATTAGATTACGATACACAACATATAAAACTAGCAATAAAACAAGTGACAAGCTACTTAACAATCAGGACAGGCCTTTTAAATGTATCTATTATCTATTTGTGTACATGTTTTCTATCGATATGGCGCATCTGAATCTGAATAAAAAATCTTGTATTTTGAACATAATGAAGATACGACGCATTAGCTTCTGCTGATACGGCGCATCTAATTTTTATAAATGTAGTTGATTTTTGATGATTTAAACATACGGCGCATTTGATTTATTAAGTGCGGTGTATTGATTTTCTAAATAAAAGTATCATTTACTTTTTAACGTATAAGATACGGTGCATCCTATTTTTAGGATACGACGCATCGTCTGCAGATATTAGCAAATTTCACTCTTCGTTTTGTTATTTGATTTCCAGTATTTTGTGGTATCTTTCTTCCAAGCAAATACTACTGACGATTTTGTCTCTGATCACAAGAATGACTATGGAAGATAGCACCATGGATAAATATTTGGCTAGGAAACAAGGGAAGCTACAACAGAAAGCGAATTCTCCAACGGAGAAGTTGTGGTTTCTAAAGGACAAAGAGAATGAATGTAAGATTTATAAAGTTAACTTAAGAGATGGAGATGGAAGATTTCCTGGATGCAAAATAGGAGCTTAATGTGATTCTAACTTGAAGACTCTGGAATAAAGAGAAGTGCTCACTCAGAGACAACCCAGATTTATCTTTACTGTTTGTGTGTCGAGTATGTCAGATCTGCAGTAGATGCGGCGCATCTCATCCCACAGACGCGACGTATCAACTACACATATCATATCTTTTATTTTTCTCCATTTTCATTTTATTTTTTTAGACTTTAAAACATTCTGTCAGTTTATTTAATGCGGTGCATCCCTGGTTAAGGATACGACGCATCTTACATTCTGATTCGTACCAATTCAAGGCTTGATACGGTGCATCCCTTTCCATGGATGTGGCGTATCGACTGATCTGATGATTTTTACAGATTTTTAGTTTTTAAATTTTTTTAGGTTTTATTTTAACTAACTACTAATGAATTACGCACAAGTTGTGATTTTCTTAATTCAGGTGTGTTGCTTAATGGTGGTGTTTAGATTTTATGTACTTTCGGTGGAGATGTCATTCTTGGAGGCATGAACACCTCTCATCCACAAGAAAGTAGATTTTGCTTATAAACACATAATGAAGGATCAAACCGAGCAAATCTCAGAGAAGTTTTCCATTCTAATTCTTTTAGTTTCCTATTTTTAACCTTTAATACAAACAACGAGGATGTTTTTTAACTTAAGTTGGGGGATGGAGAATTATAACGCTTGCTTGTCCTAAATTTTCAAAAATATGCTTTAATCTATACTTAATGTATCAAAATTTAAAATATTTTAGCATGTTTTTGTTAAATCTAAGTTTCATAGCAGCACACATAACTTTATTTGCTAAAATATTTTTGTGTATGTGTCTAGTAAATATTAGAACTTGGCTTGTATAATATTTGAGTCCACCATAATGAGTATTATTGATATAATTGGAGGGACTTTTCTAACTTGGTAAATTTCTAGGATTACACCCAAAAAGCCTATTATATGTTATATGTTATTAACTAACTATACCGGTTAGTTAACCCCCGTATAAAACCCTTTTTACTCTCATTTTAGAGTAAGATACCCCTAGAAAAACCCTCAGAGCCATTCCTTTCGTTTCATACACCTGTGTTAAATTTTTCGTTACACCTTAAACCTTAGCCTACCCTGTAGATTAATATCCGTGGTTAGTCGCTTTAGGAAAAGTGTGTTTCCTTGCGTTACCTGTGTTCGTGTGCGTAAATTCATTATATTTGGTTAGGTCGGGAAGTTGCACAATTCAATTGGAGTGAAAGTAAATATTGTATAATTTGAGTCTTGTTCTTTTTCGTGTGTTTACTACTTTCACTATTTACCGTTATTTCTGAAGTTATGAAAAGTATGAAAAAATTATCCAGAGTTACCGTTATAGTGATGTGGTAAAACTTTACACATTTTAGTTTAAAGTTCATATGTTGAAAAAGAAAAAAAAAATTATATATCGAAAAAAAGAGAAGAAGAAGTTGGTAAGTTTGTTATAAACCAACGATGTAAAGTTTTGTATTAAGTGAATGATATCGCCACAATTTGTCATTGTATTATATTGGATGGGAGTTGGCCATTATGGGAACGCCAACTAAGGTTTATTCCTTGATTAAGAGTATATTGAGTATAATTCGTGTCCACCTAAAGCATGAGTTACATGAGTCAAAAGCGTGAGTTATTTAATGATATGAGCCTTATTCATGGGATGGTTGGGAAAGTGATTAACCACACTTAGGACTTAATATATTTGTTTGTTTATTTTTTATTTTACACCAATTTATATCCTAAATGTTTTCCATTCCCAACCGCATCGTTTTATTCGTTGTTAGCTTTCGAGCATCCAGATATGATGATGGCCAAGTGAGAATGTTAAATGTATGAATAAGGTAGTAACCATCCGAGTATTAGATTAATTGAATAATGCGCCAGCGATCTGGTGTGTGACTTGGTGACCATCCGTTATGCAAATAAGGCGCCAGCAATACAAGAAGCATACTGGTGACCATCCGTTAGTTGAAGCGTCAAGGACTCGCGCCAGCGATCTACTAAGTTTATGCAGGAGATGTTTGAACAAAGCTAGGTTTAACCCTTAAGCCTCAAAATCTTTTTACCGCTTTAGACTTGTCACTCCTTAGCTTTAGTAGAGGAGATGTGTATCCTTGCCAAGCATATGATAGAATATTCGTCACAACTAAACAATAAAACGATTAGATAGATTCGAATTGTATATTTTAAATTTGTTTCCAACTCGTTAAGTGTTTGGTTTTGCGATTATGATAAGACGAATAAGTGCTTAATTATAAAAATGCATCCTAATATCTTTTAGGATACATTTTCATAAATTATAATCTAAAGGTTTACCTAGGAACATGTAAAGTTTAAGTGGGGGATATTTGATGATATCAAATAAGTACATTATATTGTCATCATTTGTCCTATATAATTGACTTGTTTTATATATTTTATATGAGAATTAGTGCTTTAATGTTTAATTTAGTAATTCTTAGGTAAAAACAAGCAGTTGGTGAAACTTGGCGATTTTAGACGAAATATGGAGCAAAATGATCAAGATGAAAAATTCTACTGAAATCCAGAAGATACGCTGCATCATTCTAGACAGATGCACTGTACTATCATACTTAGATGAATTCGAAGACCATTGCCTGACATTGAAGAATGCGCCGCATCAGATATTATCATGCGCCGCATATAAAACTTTGGTCAACGAAGAAGAACCAACTTGTTCTACTCCAGATACGCCGCATCTTATTATCTACATATGCCGTATCTATATCAAGACTTCACCAAATACGATTCAAGATACTGAAGGACATGTGCCGCATAAAGATTCAAGTTACGTCGCATCTTAAAACAGTGTACGAATACTCCATAATATATTAATCTTGGACCCCATGCTAAGTTAAGTAGATGCGCCGCATCTACCTACACAATGCGCCGCATCAAACCCTCAGTCAGAACCTATAAATACCCCAAGAGTCAGACGAATTTTGTGTGCATAAAAACCCTAAGGATACGAATTCAGACGACTTGGCAACACAAGACACACCACATAAGAAGATCTTAGAGCAGTAAGAAGGTCCTGCATGTATTTAGTTCATTAAGTAGTTTTGTTTTATCTGTAATACTAAGCTTTAATTCGTTAGGATTGATGGGCTTCTGGCCACCATACTGCTCCCTTTAAAATTGCTTTCCCGTTAATTAAAGTTTATATGTTGATGTTTTTGGTGACTTGTATATGTGCATTGATAACCTCTGTGTTTAGCTGAGTTTTGCTTGGGCTGCCATACCCCCTCCTCGCCTACTTATCTAGCGTCTAGAAAGTGGGATAGGCGTATGTGATCATTAAGAGTTTACTCGCCTATATTTATGATCCAACGAGACAGATTAGATTACGATACACAACATATAAAACTAGCAATAAAACAAGTGACAAGCTACTTAACAATCAGGACAGGCCTTCTATCTGTATCTATTATCTATTTGTGTAAATGTTTGCTATTCGCTGATTCATTCTCATTAGTTTAATTTGCTGTTTAACTACCAAATTTTTCTAGTCTCTCAGACTAAACACCCTTGTATTAGATTAGATTGTAAAACTAACTTAAAATATTAAAATACTGATAGACTAACTAGGAATTGCGTTCCACTCTTAGTGATCGACACTCTGCTTACCACTATATACATATTGATCGGATACGCTGTTCGTTTGTGTGTGTGTTATAGGATAAGTTTGCTAAATATAAATGTAAAACTTGAAATAGGAAAATCACCCTATACTACACATTGACACACTCCACACATCAATAAATATCAACTAACTTGTGTATGTGATCAAAGGATTTATTTTTCATCAAAACATCACACTTTCATGTCGCAAGAAATTTCCTACCACCAGGATACGTCAGTAAGCAATCTAGTCTCCGAGTCACATTTTACATCAATCAGATTTCCCTAAGCCCAGGTGTGTTCATTCGCCTCACTCTTTCTAAATGCTTTACAAAACCTGTGAGAGGATACATGCTACTTGATTTTCTTTAAATCGAATACAAGTCTTTTTCCTTTGGTTGTTACACGAGTAAACTATCTGCCACCCCTACACAATAAAATTCATGAAACTAATTGCTTGTGATATTTTACACAAGTGAACGTGATTATAATTGATAGATCTATTGGAGTTTGACAACTCCTGTTAGTACTATGTAACACCCCCAAAATACCGCAGCGGAAGACTGTGTCATAGGGGTGCTACTTCATAATACAAAGTACAAGTTATAGAAAACGAACTCTAAATGAGACGTTTTGAAAAGTTACCATTCGATTAATGAATTCAAAGTTACAAACATGAGATTCCAAAGTATGATACATAAATGTATACAAAATGTTTTGAATGGTCAATGATAAAAGCGTAAGTCTTCAGAATATGCAGCTTGACTCTAAGTTCCACGCACTAGCTATCGCCTTACTAACCTGAGATAAACATGCTAAAGTGTCAACACAATGGTTGGTGAGTTCATAGAGTTTGTCTTAAAACAGTTGAAAAAGCCTTAAAGAATGATCACACAGCAAAGGCATCGTGAATCCACTCAGTTACAAGTCCCGCCATAAGAGACTTGTAACCTGTGTGTTCACAACCCACTGCTAACATATAGTATAATAAAGACATGTATAAGTTCATCAAGACAATTAAGCAATTAGTAGTGAGTCTCTACTTCATCTCCGAAGACCTCACTTGGGAGCCAATTCCCAAAGACAACTAGGAGTCAATTCCCAAAGACAACTGGGAGTCAATTCCCAAAGACAACTGGGAGCCACTTCCCAAAGATAAAAGACAGTCATGTATGTATTAAATCAAGTATAATGCCATCAAGTATAAGACAATCAAGTATAACACAGTCACGTATAAACGTTTTGAGTATTTGTACAAGTAAGCAAGTAGTTGAGCATGTATCCCCCCCCCCCCAAGAGTTAAAACAAGTACGAAAAGAGTAGGGGCTATGACTCACCTTAAGCCTATGTAATGAGAAATGAAAGTGGTAGTCGAATCGCGAAAGTCACTAAGAGCAGCCTATAATAGAACGTTGCGACTTAGGTTTGGAGTAACGTCTAAGAATACGAAGAATTGCCCATATATGTCTTGCATAATGTTCATGATGTAGTACTTTAGTATAATGTGTAAGTCGTTGAATATAAGTGGTCTATGAAACATGTATAGGTTGTAAATCTCTTACTACTGTTCGGGCCGACATAATTCAGAAGTCATGGAGTAAACGTTCGAGGAGCCAGGACACTTTAACTTGTAAATCCACAACTCGTCTCGACGGCTTACTCAATGAACTCCTCACATGAGGCTCCCTACTATTGTAGTATTTGATAACATATATATAAGTCTTTTTGATCTTTAAAAGTTATATGGTCTTTAGCCGTGGCTTTGCCGTGACTTTGGTCATTGTTACCATGGTCTTGAGACTCAACCTTGGCTTTAGCCATGGTTGTGGTCTTGGCTTTAGGTCATTAGACCTCTTGGTCTCATCTAATTATAACAATTATATAGTTACTTTGGTCTAAAAATGGGCTGTTAAGAATTTGAAGAAAATATCACTCAGAAAGCATTTTCAGGTCTCGAGCTTCTTTGTTCCTGAACGAAAAAGTCGTTCCGGACAACTTTCGTGTTTTAACTTTTTGATGAATCGGACCAGAAGGTTGACTTTTAAATTCATAATTTGATCAGAATGCTATTTAGGCAGTTTTGCCGTTTTGGTTTCGCTAACTTCAAACGGTCATAACTTTTGACTCGTATACTCGTTTTGGGTGATTCAAATTGCTATGTTTTCCTTGTTAAGTCCTCTTTAACAATAAGTAAGTGTCAAATATCAAAGTTATACTATTGTGGTCGTGGTTTTCCATAAAAATCACTAGTTTGCTTGTTTACTTGTCATAAGTTAACATATGTATACCAATACTTGTTTTATCCATTTTTAAACATCATGAACACAATACAAAGACCATATATAGCATGAAAGAAACATAATAAGCATGAAAATGATATTGAGCAAGAAAGTGTATAAGGGTTTGCTTACAACTTTTGGCTTTCTAAAGAAAGGAAGTCAAGTATAGAACTAGGACACTAAACCTAAGCTTGTAAACCCTTCACCATAACTCTTGTAACCCTTGCTAGCCTTGATCTAACCCTTGTGAAAACCATTTAACTTCAGCCCTAGTAACCTTGTGTAGCTCCTAATTCAACCATGGAATCACCAAACAAACTTAAGAACTAGGTAGAGAATACTAAGACCTTGAACTTTGGTATGTAATTTGTAACTTGAAGATCAAAGATGATGAAGCTATGGAATTATGTTGGGAAGTTTTAAATGGTGATGAAAAGAATGAAGAGATGAGTTTCCTTTTATAGTGCAAGTGAGGAGGTTAGCTAGTACTTACTTGTGGTTAAAATTGGAACACATGAAGTATAATGAACTAATGGTTAAAAACTAAACACATCTATGCATACTTGGTTGCTCTTAGACCATATACTTTCCTAGGCTTATTATCAAGCCACCAAGGCCACCATATACACGTTCATGGACAAGGGGGAGGGACTAGGTGGATGAATCTTGGCCTTATATAAGTTACGTAGTGAGTTTTGGTCCCGTTAATCGCTAACCATAAGTTGTTAAGTCACGAAACGTAAAACCGGGTATCCTAAAAATATGAAACTTATAAATATGGTTAAACATGTCAATATAGTCCATAATAAAATATAAAATGAGTGGTAGGTTCTATCGGGTGCGAAAACCCTGCTAAAAACTGGAAACACGGGTCTAAAACGCGCAATTCGCGTAAAACGCTGAACTGAAAAACGTAAAATTCCGAAACTTTTGGAATTGTCCTAAAATGAGAGAAAATCATATTTCTATTGTTTATAATGTTTTATGGACATATCGGGATGCTAGAAGGACGTTTAAACCTAAAAGTAAATCTCGGACACGGCTTTGTGATTTTTGCAGAAATGATCCGACGAGCGTCAAACTCTCGGATTATCGTTAAAATAGTTTAACTTACGAGAATATGAAATAAAAATTTCTGAGATGAATAGTGAAAAGTGAATAGTAAAAAGTGAATAGTAAAAAGTGAATAGTGAAATTTTCGGGAATAAAAGTTAACCTGAAATTGCGAATTGTTACAGTCTCTACCCCTTAAGGAGAACTTCGCCCCGAAGTTCTGTTGATGTTAACTAGTTACGATGTGTCTAAGAGAATTCGGGATCTCTAATATAGTGGTGTTCACTCTGATTCGTCTAAGATTCTGGTTAAGGAGTTGTATCGGCTACAATTAAGCCCACTTATTTATAACACATTACTTACATAAAGAAGCGTCCAAATTTATGTAAGTAAGGTCTCATAAACTTATGGTTCGGTGATTTACAATTTCTTTATTTAACTGAAGAGGCGTCCCAATCCATTTAAATAAGGAGATTCTAAAACATCCTACTTAAGAATTTCCGACACAAAATCCGCCTTCTGAGGCAGATGGTAAGATAATCCAGTCATCAAATCCCTAAAGCTAAGCAATAATATTATTTAACTCAAATCTTGTGTCTCATCAAACACAAGATTAAGTTAACTAATTAGTTATTACTGAGCTCCATGTTTTTAATGACTCGACGAATCTCTGGGGCTCCTTGTAATACTAAAGTCACATCATCTAACAGCGTGGAACTAAGCAAAAAAAGCATATGTGTATGTATTATGTGTAAGGCAAATAAAGAGGAAGGTCCCAACGTATATAGCAGTTATAGTCTAGGCACTAAATGCAACCTAGTTCTCTATAACCAAGGCTCTGGTACCAATCTGTAACACCCCCAAAATACCGCAGCGGAAGACTGTGTCATAGGGGTGCTACTTCATAATACAAAGTACAAGTTATAGAAAACGAACTCTAAATGAGACGTTTTGAAAAGTTACCATTCGATTAATGAATTCAAAGTTACAAACATGAGATTCCAAAGTATGATACATAAATGTATACAAAATGTTTTGAATGGTCAATGATAAAAGCGTAAGTCTTCAGAATATGCAGCTTGACTCTAAGTTCCACGCACTAGCTATCGCCTTACTAACCTGAGATAAACATGCTAAAGTGTCAACACAATGGTTGGTGAGTTCATAGAGTTTGTCTTAAAACAGTTGAAAAAGCCTTAAAGAATGATCACACAGCAAAGGCATCGTGAATCCACTCAGTTACAAGTCCCGCCATAAGAGACTTGTAACCTGTGTATTCACAACCCACTGCTAACATATAGTATAATAAAGACATGTATAAGTTCATCAAGACAATTAAGCAATTAGTAGTGAGTCTCTACTTCATCTCCGAAGACCTCACTTGGGAGCCAATTCCCAAAGACAACTAGGAGTCAATTCCCAAAGACAACTGGGAGTCAATTCCCAAAGACAACTGGGAGCCACTTCCCAAAGATAAAAGACAGTCATGTATGTATTAAATCAAGTATAATGCCATCAAGTATAAGACAATCAAGTATAACACAGTCACGTATAAACGTTTTGAGTATTTGTACAAGTAAGCAAGTAGTTGAGCATGTATCCCCCCCCCAAGAGTTAAAACAAGTACGAAAAGAGTAGGGGCTATGACTCACCTTAAGCCTATGTAATGAGAAATGAAAGTGGTAGTCGAATCGCGAAAGTCACTAAGAGCAGCCTATAATAGAACGTTGCGACTTAGGTTTGGAGTAACGTCTAAGAATACGAAGAATTGCCCATATATGTCTTGCATAATGTTCATGATGTAGTACTTTAGTATAATGTGTAAGTCGTTGAATATAAGTGGTCTATGAAACATGTATAGGTTGTAAATCTCATACTACTGTTCGGGCCGACATAATTCAGAAGTCATGGAGTAAACGTTCGAGGAGCCAGGACACTTTAACTTGTAAATCCACAACTCGTCTCGACGGCTTACTCAATGAACTCCTCACATGAGGCTCCCTACTATTGTAGTATTTGATAACATATATATAAGTCTTTTTGATCTTTAAAAGTTATATGGTCTTTAGCCGTGGCTTTGCCGTGACTTTGGTCATTGTTACCATGGTCTTGAGACTCAACCTTGGCTTTAGCCATGGTTATGGTCTTGGCTTTAGGTCATTAGACCTCTTGGTCTCATCTAATTATAACAATTATATAGTTACTTTGGTCTAAAAATGGGCTGTTAAGAATTTGAAGAAAATATCACTCAGAAAGCATTTTCAGGTCTCGAGCTTCTTTGTTCCTGAACGAAAAAGTCGTTCCGGACAACTTTCGTGTTTTAACTTTTTGATGAATCGGACCAGAAGGTTGACTTTTAAATTCATAATTTGATCAGAATGCTATTTAGGCAGTTTTGCCGTTTTGGTTTCGCTAACTTCAAACGGTCATAACTTTTGACTCGTATACTCGTTTTGGGTGATTCAAATTGCTATGTTTTCCTTGTTAAGTCCTCTTTAACAATAAGTAAGTGTCAAATATCAAAGTTATACTATTGTGGTCGTGGTTTTCCATAAAAATCACTAGTTTGCTTGTTTACTTGTCATAAGTTAACATATGTATACCAATACTTGTTTTATCCATTTTTAAACATCATGAACACAATACAAAGACCATATATAGCATGAAAGAAACATAATAAGCATGAAAATGATATTGAGCAAGAAAGTGTATAAGGGTTTGCTTACAACTTTTGGCTTTCTAAAGAAAGGAAGTCAAGTATAGAACTAGGACACTAAACCTAAGCTTGTAAACCCTTCACCATAACTCTTGTAACCCTTGCTAGCCTTGATCTAACCCTTGTGAAAACCATTTAACTTCAGCCCTAGTAACCTTGTGTAGCTCCTAATTCAACCATGGAATCACCAAACAAACTTAAGAACTAGGTAGAGAATACTAAGACCTTGAACTTTGGTATGTAATTTGTAACTTGAAGATCAAAGATGATGAAGCTATGGAATTATGTTGGGAAGTTTTAAATGGTGATGAAAAGAATGAAGAGATGAGTTTCCTTTTATAGTGCAAGTGAGGAGGTTAGCTAGTACTTACTTGTGGTTAAAATTGGAACACATGAAGTATAATGAACTAATGGTTAAAAACTAAACACATCTATGCATACTTGGTTGTTCTTAGACCATATACTTTCCTAGGCTTATTATCAAGCCACCAAGGCCACCATATACACGTTCATGGACAAGGGGGAGGGACTAGGTGGATGAATCTTGGCCTTATATAAGTTACGTAGTGAGTTTTGGTCCCGTTAATCGCTAACCATAAGTTGTTAAGTCACGAAACGTAAAACCGGGTATCCTAAAAATATGAAACTTATAAATATGGTTAAACATGTCAATATAGTCCATAATAAAATATAAAATGAGTGGTAGGTTCTATCGGGTGCGAAAACCCTGCTAAAAACTGGAAACACGGGTCTAAAACGCGCAATTCGCGTAAAACGCTGAACTGAAAAACGTAAAATTCCGAAACTTTTGGAATTGTCCTAAAATGAGAGAAAATCATATTTCTATTGTTTATAATGTTTTATGGACATATCGGGATGCTAGAAGGACGTTTAAACCTAAAAGTAAATCTCGGACACGGCTTTGTGATTTTTGCAGAAATGATCCGACGAGCGTCAAACTCTCGGATTATCGTTAAAATAGTTTAACTTACGAGAATATGAAATAAAAATTTCTGAGATGAATAGTGAAAAGTGAATAGTAAAAAGTGAATAGTAAAAAGTGAATAGTGAAATTTTCGGGAATAAAAGTTAACCTGAAATTGCGAATTGTTACATACTACCTCTCACTAGAGGGTACCAATAAGTATTATATTTGAACCCTCTCTGAAGGATTAACTTTGGCAAGTTATCCTTCCCGTCCCATCATGGTTTGGTCTACATACCCCATGATCTGGATAGTTAACGTGTGGTTTATGAGCTTAGTGCAACGTACCAACTCTTGATAATTGTACATGCATTACAATTATCACACACACACTACATTTTCCTTGAAGGGTGTAACAACTGAACCCTGTGGAACTTGTATTCACTATCACTTAAACCTATCTCTCACTCAACACCTATTGTTGAATTTTTAAGCATGTATCCTAGGTAATGGAGTTCTGTGGAAACTATGGCATGAAGTGACACGAGACTTGAAATACTTTCCATTTGGTTATCATTCAAGATTCATAACACACTTAGATTTTGGGGACCTCATCTTATATAACTCTGATAATTTTAATGAATGATAACTCATTTTTATAAAATGTCTCTTTTCGAGTCATTTTCTGATGCGTGGGAATCGCAACAGGCTTTACCTCTCGAGGGATCTCGAGAAGCTTACAACCCCCACCAGGCAGTGTACCTGATCGTTGTAGTATAGTATAGTGACAAGTACCGGGGGATTAATCGTTCAGCTTAGGAATAGTGTCGCTAGGATTAGAAAGCCTAATTACTAGTTCTAAAGGTGAGGGATGATTATTTTTGTATTTTTATATTTTTATGAAAGCAATTAAAATATCGGTTTTTTTGGAAGAGTGGGCGGAATTAGTTGCTATTCAACTAACCCAAAACTAAGATGCAATCAAAATAAAATACTAAAAATGAAAATAAACTAATTTATACTAAAGTTGTGAGCAGTAATTGGAGAAAATGTGTTTACTTAGATTTCACTACTCCCTAGATATCTTTTACACGTTAATTACTTGTTATAATTGCATGGATGACGGATTGTATTCCTTAATACCATTCATGGGGTGGCATACATAACTCCCCAATTCTATGAGCTCTTATCTCCTCCTACACCATGCCCAACACAACTATAGGGATTGTAAACAGTGGCTCATGCATTAAATACAACCAATAAAGACCTAGTACGCCTCGGTTCATGTTTCTTAAGACGTTCAAGCATGTTACCATTTGGAGATCTGCTAGTTTTCTTAAGCCTAACATATAAAATCATTCATCCAAGACAAGAATAAACAAGTAATCAACACATAATCAATATCTAGGTTTCATTAGATCTAAGCAAACACAAAAGAGATCTAGCCTAGCATAATGGAATTGAGATAAGAACATGATATAGACAACCAACACACAGACATATTGATTGAATTAGAAGAACACTTATCTCAATTACAATGCAAGGTATCAAGGGTTTGGAACCCTTGAAAAACCTGTAAAAGTTGCACCAAAATCGTCTTTAGGGTTTCTCCAAAACTTCTCTCCTTTTAATGTGAAAAACTAGAAAACTATATATAGGAAAATAGGGGTGACGGCATCAAGAACAAAGGTGTGACGCCGTCATCTCGCCGCCAAATACTTCCTCGGACGGCCTTGATCTACTTCTGACGCCCTGTGTGACGCCGTCATGAGCTACGGATTTTAATTCTTGGGGTTTGACGCCGTCATGAGTTTACTCTTGACGCCTTCATGTCCTGTTCCAGCATGGAAAATTGAGACTTTGCCGTTTTCTTCACTTTTATGCTCCAAAAACGTCCAAATGGCTTCTTTTCCAGAATTCACTCTCCAAGTACCTAAAATCACAAAAGGAACGATTTAGGGCAATATTTGATCAAATAAATTCAAATTCGGGCTTAAATGACCCCCTAAAAACTGATCATTTTTCGCCTCATCATATATCCCTACACTTGGGATTTGCTTGTCCTCAAGCAAATGAGCTTTTCCACCAATCAAAATACAAGTTAGGGGTCATTTAACACTAATATAAAAGTAATTACAACAAATGATCGTTCCACCTTAGTCAAAACAAGCACGGAAATTATACACTAGCACCTCACATTAAGTATTTGGATACTCTCATCTCTCGGGTGTTGTAAATTTATATGTCATAATTGGAAATGGAGAAATATCACTTTCTACTTGTCATAGCAAATAGATTACCATAGGCTTGGGAAAGGATCAAACCTCCACCACTTGGCGTAAGCACCTAGGATAAACTATCAAAGAGGTCTTTTAAAGGGTTATAACGTTAGGTGTAGGGGATATGGAAAACACGGTTTTGTTGGATAAACAGATATTTTACTGGTGGCAAGTCAATTGTCTTAGTTAACTACATGTACAATGAGGCGTTGCTAAGCCAAGACTCGACTCAACTTAAACTAACCACAACTCTTTTTGGATTTTCAAGACACTATTTGACTTAAACATAAATAAAAGAAACGGATGGTAGCCCGTATGTTTTTCTCTTTTCTTTTTCTATTTTTTTTTTCTTTTTTTTTTGTTTTTTTTTTTTTTTTTTTTTTTTTTTTTTTGCATACACTCTTACTCTACCATCCAAAACAATACATCAAAGGGAGCTCGTTTCCTCCCTATACTTGAGCTTTTACATACTTTACAATCAACTATTCTAATGACTCGAATCAAGATAATCAAAACACTTGGAGTACTTTTAAATATTAACGCACATATGGGGGTAATAATTGACATCATCCCCATTACTCCATAACACAAGTACTATACCCATGAGTCCCAATCGTCCCAAAACAATATGTACAAGATATGACTCGACTTAGCAACCATGTAATCAATTAGACAACTAACAAAGGGTTTAAACAATTAACAATAATGCACTAAAGATGAGCGCATACAAGGAAGGCTAAGGTGATTTGGTTGCACATTTGGGGTGGATTGTAAACAAATTCTTCCTTTAAGTAAAATGCTTAAAGTTAGAAACGAAAAGATAGGCTCGGAGGGGTGTACTAGGGGTATCGTGTACTAAAAATGAGTACAACGCAAAGGTGTGGGAGAATTACTTGACCTATGAAGTCAATGTAATTATATTACAGGTGTAGAACAAGGGTTATCCTAATGCCTCTTATCATATAGTAAATCCTAACTACACGAATGTAGTCTCACTAGCGGTCTCGGGATGCATCGCTATCACAAGTTCTAGAATCTAAATACTACCGGTACACTCATAAGCACCAACAATGAATGCTTTTTCCTAAAGATCTAAGGGCGAACCTCACATATTTGGGGTGGAAATTTTTGAGTGGTATGGTTTTTGTGCTAGTCATACAACTCCTATCCATGAGACGCTTATTAAGACTAAAGTTTCACTCCTACATGTTGCAAAAAATTTTAAATTTGGTGCTAAAATTGCCCTAACAAATATTTCTCTCAGTTTTATTACACATTCACTATTAAACAAAACAAAAACCAAGTGGAGTAATAGTTTCTAATATACCCTCCCTACACTTAAACCGAACATTGTCCCCAATGTTCTAGATAAAAGATGTAAAAGTAAATAAATAAGAATGAAAGAAACTAATACTCCCCTGATTCGTTCACCGTGGATAATGTGACAACATGGTTAAATCTACCTCCAAGAAGAAGAACGTTGAAAGCTTCCCTCCAGAAATATAAATCATCTTCTTGTCCTGTAATCAACAAACACAAAAACCCAAGCATCAAACCGAACAAAGATCACAACTAGATGTAATTCCAGACTTAGAAATAGAAACAAGACAAAGCAACAAAAGGATAGGATACTTGTGGAATGAATTACAAATAGGAGCTCATAAAACATATCCACAATTATTGACACACAAACAAGATAGAATATATGCTAATCATGAATTGTGAAGTTTTCATGTTCGAATTTAGTTCTTTTTAACAAAATATAAATTTCCCTACACTTATCTTTTTGTAAAATACCTTTATATGCAATTAAGACGAGGTTAAAAACAAAATAAAGCATTTTCACAAATTATTCGAAGCATGAAAATTAAACAACTATGATTAAGCATATATGACACAAACAAACAAATAAAATAAAAACATCAAACAATTAAAAACATGGTTTCCTCCCAAGAAGCGCTTGTTTTTGTTCGAGTCACGAGCCTAACTCTACCCTTATTTAATGGAAATAGGGGAGGTCTTCCCTACACTTAGGATTAAGTGTGGGTGGAAGTAATGATACACACCCTTAGGGTGGAAATATGCCACGTGAGGTGAAGGGGGTGAGTGAATGGCTTCCTTCATCCTAAAACTACCCGGATAATATAGGTTGATGGGTGGGTCGGTTCCTCTTTTGTCTCCTAGAAATAAATCTAAGGATGGGAAGTTGTGTAAAGGTTGAGGTTCCGATTCATCAACATTAGGAAATTCCCTAGAACTAGGAGTAAGGTTATCACTACAAGTATTCAAACCTATATCCTCTAGTGGTGCTTGGTCCAAGGGTTCTACCTCAATTGGGGTTCCTATAGTCTCATCTACTTCTTCCGGGTAAGTCACGGGCGGTGTATGTGCCTCAAATGATGGTAGGACTTGTGGTGTACTTTGTGGGCTTGGATTATCCACCTTATCCTCCATTGTACCTAGATTACCTATGTGTTTGTTTTGTACTATGATTTTAGGTGACATCCACGCAGGTATCCCTAAGTAATCATCCCCAGACAAACTTCCTGTTTGCTCCTTCAAACTTGTTATTGATTGATTTGTGATGTTGTTTGTCGGGTTGTCTACTCTATAATAATATTGGGCACAATCTTCTATGGCATCCCATGCTTCTTCAGCATTTAATTCCCTAAGGTCCCCGTTGCTAAAATCGTCAATGTACCTTTGGTCATACGGGTGGACACTATAGTAAAAGATTTGAGTTAGGTACCATAGATTGAAACTATGATGAGGGACTATTCGTAGTAAATTTTTAAAACGAGTCCATGCATCATAAATAGGTTCATCTCGATATTGTTTGAACATCAAGATGTCATTAGGAGTGAATGGGTTTCGTGGTCGGTAGTATGGTGGATTCACGTTCTCCATAGTGGTAAACGGAAGAGTCAATGGAAAGGTTTCTACGAACAAATACACAAAGAAAAGATAGACTACGAGAAAGCTAATAAAAAGAAAATAAAAATCTCACTAAAATGGAATCTAATGAGTAGACCTAATCAAAATAAATTTCAACCTAAACAATAACTATTCCCCGGGCTGCGGCGCCAAAAACTTGATGCGTGGGAATCGTAATAGGCTTTACCTCTCGAGGGATCTTGAGAAGCTTACAACCCCCACCAGGCAGTGTACCTGATCGTTGTAGTATAGTATAGTGACAAGTACCGGGGGATTGATCGTTCAGCTTAGGAATAGTGTCGCTAGGATTAGAAAGCCTAATTACTAGTTCTAAAGGTGAGGGATGATTATTTTTGTATTTTTATATTTTTATGAAAGCAATTAAAATATCGGGTTTTTTTGGAAGAGTGGGCGGAATTAGTTGCTATTCAACTAACCCAAAACTAAGATGCAATCAAAATAAAATACTAAAAAGGAAAATAAACTAATTTATACTAAAGTTGTGAGCAGTAATTGGAGAAAATGTGTTTACTTATATTTCACTACTCCCTAGATATCTTTTACACGTTAATTACTTGTTATAATTGCATGGATGACGGATTGTGTTCCTTAATACCATTCATGGGGTGGCATACATAACTCCCCAATTCTATGAGCTCTTATCTCCTCCTACACCATGCCCAGCACAACTATAGGGATTGTAAACAGTGGCTCATGCATTAAATACAACCAATAAAGACCTAGTACGCCTCGGTTCATATTTCTTAAGACGTTCAAGCATGTTACCATTTGGAGATCTGCCAGTTTTCTTAAGCCTAACATATAAAATCATTCATCCAAGACAAGAATAAACAAGTAATCAACACATAATCAATATCTAGGTTTCATTAGATCTAAGCAAACACAAAAGAGATCTAGCCTAGCATAATGGAATTGAGATAAGAACATGATATAGACAACCAACACATAGACATATTGATTGAATTAGAAGAACACTTATCTCAATTACAATGCAAGGTATCAAGGGTTTGGAACCCTTGAAAAACCTGTAAAAGTTGCACCAAAATCGTCTTTAGGGTTTCTCCAAAACTTCTATCCTTTTAATGTGAAAAACTAGAAAACTGTATATAGGAAAATAGGGGTGACGGCGTCAAGAACAAAGGTGTGACGCCGTAATCTCGCCGCCAAATACTTCCTCAAATGGCCTTGATCTACTTCTGACGCCCTGTGTGACGCCGTCATGAGCTACGGATTTTAATTCTTGGGGTTTGACGCCGTCATGAGTTTACTCTTGACGCCTTCATGTACTGTTCCAGCATGGAAAATTGAGACTTTGCCGTTTTCTTCACTTTTATGCTCCAAAAACGTCCAAAATGGCTTCTTTTCCAGAATTCACTCTCCAAGTACCTAAAATCACAAAAGGAACGATTTAGGGCAATATTTGATCAAATAAATTCGAATTCGGGCTTAAATGACCCCCTAAAAACGGATCATTTTTCGCCTCATCATTTTCTATTACTGTATCTGTGATCCTTGAAGTAATACCCCAGATCAAAATTTTGCTGCGATCTGTGAAAATGGGGGTGTTATAGATTGGTATCAAAGCTTCAGTTGTGTAGAATAAGGTCAAAACCTAAACTACAACTACTTTTCCCAATACCCGAGAAAGTCCTTCGTGCCACTACACTCACCAATGACTTTTTCCAAGAGCCATATGTGCATTAGGTCTGCATAATAGGTATTTCTTGACTTATATGTTAGCTTATATTATTTTATCGGGTTATTAGATAGTTATGCCTACTCCCCACTACTCTACCTTTACCCCATCCGGATTACATACGGAGAATGTTCTTCCCTCTCCGAATGATTCGGATCTTAGTTTTAAAATTTTTTTCCCAATTCCATGGAAAACCCTAAGAATAGTAAGGATACGCCGTCACCCTTAGGTTTTACACCTTTCATAGATGACCTACACTTAAAACATATAAGAGAATTCTATGCTAAGGCATCACCTATTACTCCCCCGAACACTATTTTACACCCACCATTTCCCTCTCCAAGATTTGAGCCACACGGGTTCTTTCTTCCTACAGACCCATATATACCTAGGAAACCTATCCCTGCCTATACCCCTAGATATGAACCTAGACAACCCTATAAGTTCATATTGGAAATCTAAAGTCGGAAAAAATTTCACTAGAACAACTTTAGAAAATCAGTAAAATTAGGTAGAGGATATTTTAAATAACTTAGATAAAATTTTCCTTGACCTTGTTAAGAAGATAGAAGAAGGTCATGATAATAACATAGGCACCCGACCTGATTATAGTAGTTTAAGAAACACACTACAACAATCCCGTTTTAAGATGGCTAAACTATAGAAAAATCAAATGAGACACCACCATAAGATAGCCTTTGCCCGTTTTAGGATTTGTACCTTAGAAAAGATGATTGATGATGATGAGGGATGTCATCAAACAAATCTAGGAAACATCACAAACTCAAATCCTTAGATTTAAGAAAACCTCGAAAGAAATCCCTAAGTAGTATGCCTTTTATAGCTTTAGGAGTGTTGTCTTAGAATAATCCCTATAGGATATGTTAAAATAGGAAATCAATAACATAAGTTATACCTTAGATACCTCTTACTCTCACTTCCTAGTGCCCCTTAATTCAGGATAACTTAGCTAACCTAGAATTAGGTATGCCTCTTCTTGATTACCTTAAGTTATCCCAAACCTTATAGTAAACCCTAGGAATTTAGACATAAGATATGACAAGTTAGGTACTTATTATAACCTACCTTAAACCCTTACCCCATTATAACCCTTAGGAATTTGGGATGAATGGTCCCAATGCCTTAGATTCATAGATTCTCAAAACTCTTAACCCTTAGCTCGTTTGGGTTTTGATCTCAAACCCAAGATCTTACTGAGAGCCATATCGTGAGGATACTTGTTCTTGAACTTTAGGCATTTTAGGGAAGCCTAAAGTGTCATTCTGTAGAGTCCGTTCCCTATTCCCATTTTCTATTTTCCTCCTTAGGCAATCTGCCTAAAATCTCTATCCTCTTAAATCTAACAACAAAACATTTGGCACAAATAGCGACACTTGTTGAAAACAAGTTATTTATGACCTTATGCAGTTGTAAATTCCGGTACCGTTATTTCATGATATTATATGTCATGAATAACAAACTTCCCTCGAACTTCATCTCTTTTCACTTCCTAAAAAAACCAAATCCCTTAAAAACACTCTTTTATCATTTCATATGATACTAATAATGAGAATTCCTATTCTACATCATAGAGATCTGAATTCTTTCCAAATTCAGTATCTCTAGCCCTCACTACTTCCTTATCCTTCCTTAGTTATGTTCCTCTAGCTATTCTTATTCCCAATCTTGCCTCTTTACACCTCTAAATTACTATGATTCCTGAAATAGTTATTCCCTATTAGAAAACCCATATTACACACTCTAGGATTCCCATAATTGAGATTAGAAATAATTCTAGGATGCCCTTAGGTAAAAATAGACATAGGATACTTTGAATAGGCTATTTCTAAGAAATGATTAAGGAAATTGAAAACTAAGATTAGAAATTTTTGAGGTTTTTATTGGCCGATAGGTAAGAAAGACATTACAATAGGATAAATTTAGCTTAAGTTAGGAATTTTACTTAATATCAAGGACAATAGAATTAGTCATTGAATAGACATAAGAAGTCTTTAAATACAGTCTAGGGAATTTAGGAATAACAAAGGATTAGATTAGTAAACTACCTTAAGTCTCTAGTGCCTATTCTAGTTGCGGGATATGAGTAGTAGTTAGGATTTCATCACATAGGTTATATGAACAAGCCGTTTTGAGGTAATAGTTTGCCTAGACCTAGTCTCATAAGTTGCCTACCCTGTATTAAGATTTTCCCACATACTATCTTCCAAGATATTGTATAAGGATTTAGAAATTCCAAAGAATAATACATCATTAGGATAACCCAGACTTAGAATTCGAGGTTACTAGCTATAACTATATGAACAAGCCATTTTGAGGCAATAGTTTGCCTAGACCTAGTCTCATTAGTTGCCTACCCCTAATATTTTCCCACATACTATCTTCAAAGATATAATATAAGGATTTAGAAATTCCTAAGAATAATACATCATTAGGACAACCCAGACTTAGAATTCGAGGTTACTAGCTATAACTAGGAATAAGACATCTGAGGATTTTAGTCTACCTATACTTAGTTTCTTAGGATTTGATGTTGCATAGGTTATACATTAGGAATTCTACTTAGAGGATACGATGGATATTACCCTACCCGGTTTCAAGTACCTAGTATGTAAGATAGACAACTTAGATCCAAAGAGTAAACACGAAACTTTTCTTAGGAATAGTGATACTCCTAGTAAACCCCTAGATAATGAATCACCTAGCCCATCTCCTATTATAGGATCTTCTTCACCAGTTAAGACCAATATATCACCCTTAGATTTTAAGACTATGTTGACATAAATAATGCCTAAAAACATTGTTAACATTCATCGACATCTCTATGTTTTGATAATCACAAAACATAAATCCATTGAACTAAAAATTATGTCGTAAACAAGTATTTAGCGATAAATATTTCACTTTACGTCCAAATCACTTAAGGTATGGATAAACAAAGTATTTATTGCATTCTATGATCAAAGGAACAATTTTTCAATCACTAGAATTTTTATAAACTGTCACAAACATTTTATATCTTTTACAAAATCATTTTTGGAATTAAAAGAATATCTTTAAATCATTATAAATATATGAATTCAAATTTTTAACCAAAAATGGCAAATTTAATCCAGAAAAACCTTCCCCCTAAAAGGACAAAGCTGGGCAACATTCTGGATGGGCGGCCCCCTTAATTATTAAGGGGACCGACCCTTTAATTAAGGGGACCGGCCACGCTCCTGACCCCCCAGCTTTGCCAATAAATACTGGTTCACTCCCACAGTTTTTTCTAACCTTTTGCACCCCAAAACTTTCTGATCTAAATCCCCATTTCCATTGCCTAAAATCCTTTGATCATAAACACATTAATCTTTGTTTCAAAGTGATACAAGCCTCGCCCTTTCAAGTGCAAGATAAGAATACTTTAATCGACCAGACAAGAAGTATTACAACTTGTTGTGACCTCCACATCCAAGTTGTTAGAGCATCATTCATTATATTTATTTCTTTTTGTAACTAGTTGTGAATATTTGATAGAAGATAGATTAGCAAGTTGTGTTGATATTGTGAAGTAAGAAAGTTGTAAAGAAGAAGTAGTGTAAATCAAGTAGATAGGTGTGAAGAAGAAGTACTGAAGATTAAGTAGTGATTAGGTGTGAAGAAGTAGTGGTGTGATTAAGTAGTGACTAGGTGTGAAGAATTTGTGTAGAAGGTGTGAATAAGGTGTGGCTAAGTTGTGGTGTGTAAGGTTTCTCCACCATAAAGGAGCTTGTTGACATAGTGAAGAAAACTCTCGAGTTAGGTACTCAGGGAGTGGAGTAGGGCAAGGAAGGTGTCCTTGTAGCCGAACCACTATAAATCTCTTGTATCGCGGTTCGATCTTTCCATCTCTCACTTATTCCATTACTTACATTATTATAGCTTTAGTATTAAACTTTAGTTGTTTATATTGTGCAAGACTTGAATTCACATTATATCGAATCTACATTTTTGAAAGTAAACAAAACTCGTAAACAAATTTTTTCATAACAAATTAAAAAGACGTAAAACTATCAACCCCCCTTCTAGTTTTCCACAATTGGGATAAGGAGACACGTCAAGCGAGAATTATAAAATATATTGTATTTTAAAACTTGCAACGATCTATGGAATCTGAAAAATATTTAGAAGGGCAATCTATGCAAAGACCACCACTATTTAAAAGTGATGGATTTTTATATTGGAAAAAATAGATTCTAAACTTATGTGAAATCTAAAGATCTTGATCTTTGGCATGTCATTACCTTTGGTGGTTTTCCTCCTACTCAACAAAATCCGGAAACTAAAATGGATGAAATTTTACCTTTTGAAAAACAAAATGATGATTTGAAAAAGAAACTAGCAAAAAATAATGAAGCTAAAATGGTAATTTATAATGCTTTACCGCGCAAAGAATATGAAAGAATTTTTATGTGTAAAACCGCCAAAGAAATTTGGGAGTCACTACTTATTACTCACCAAGGTAATAGTCAAGTCAAAGACAATAAAATATATCTTCTTGTACAACAATATGAATAATTTACGATTCCAGAAGAGGAATCAATAGATAATGCTTTTGTTAAATTTAACACTATTATCACAAGTTTAAAAGCACTTGATGAGACCTTTTCTAGTAAGAATTGTGTTAGGAAATTTCTTAGGGCATTCCATCCAAAATGGCGAGCTAAACTCACGGCAATTGAAGAATCGAAGAATTTGATGACGTTATCACTTGATGAACTTATTGGCAACTTGAAGGTCCATGAAGAAATTATAAGAAAAGATTCGGAAACGGTCAAAGTCAAGAAAGAACAAACTAAATCTCTTGCTCTAAGAGCCAAAAAGGAACTTAGTGACAATGATGATTCAAGTGACGAGAGTAAAGACGAAGAATATGCAATGGCCGTTAGAGAATTCAAGAAATTCTTCAAAAGACGAGGAAGATTCACTAGATTACCACGAGACGAAAGTAAGTCATTCCAAAGAAACAAAAGCGATAACTACGGGAAAAGAAAGTGCTTTAGATGTGGAAGTCCAAATCATCTCATTGGCGAATGTCCAAAGCCACCGGGTTATGAAAATCAAGGCGCCTTCGCTAGTGGAACATGGAGTGATAGTGACAAAGAAGAAGCGGAAAAACCAAGAGACGAAAAATGTTTTGTAGCCAAAGCGACTGATGAAATATGCTTAGGAATAGACTTGGAGCCCGATGAATGGATCAAGGACAGCGGATGTTCGAGGCATATGACGGGGAACCGTAAGCTATTTTCTACATACAAGGCATACAATGGAGGTAATGTTATTTTCGGTAGTGATTTGCGTGGAAAAATCATTGGCAAAGGTACAATCTCTCAAGACTCACTTACTATTGAAAATGTTAAGCATGTAGATAATTTAACATATAACTTACTTAGTATAGGCCAAATATGCGATAATAAATGTAAGGTTACCTTTACAGATGCGGATAGCGAAATAGTTAAGAATGATAAAATCATAGATAGAGGAATTAGGAAAGGAGGCATATATGTTATGAAACTAGGAACCAAATCGGAAGATAAGATATGCCTAGCAACCCTAGACGAAAATTCCACTTTGTGGCATAGGAGATTAGGACATGCAAACATGCAACAAATACAATCTTTAGCATCTAAGGAATTAGTTAGAAACTTGTCTAACCTGAGATATAACAAACACTTTTGTGATGCTTGTAAAATTGGAAAACAAGCTCATGCAAGTAACAAAGCTAAGAATATAGTAGGGTGAGCATTTCGAACCGAATCTCGGAACCGAACCGGAACCGTACCGGAACGGTACCGTTCCCGATATACGGTATGGTACCGGTACTATGAAATAAGGAGGAAAAAAAATCGGGACCACTAATTCGGTACTGGAACGGTACCAAATCGGGAAATTCCTGAAAAAAAAGGAAAAACCCGATTTCCCGGTTGCGGTACCGGTACCGGTATCCGAATCCCGTTCGGTACGGTACCGGTACCACCAATTTATGCTCGGGAAAATTTCGGTACCACTAATTCGGTACGGGATCGGTACGGTACCGGTACCGTGCTCATCCCTAGAATATAGTATCCACTACTAGGTACCTAGAATTATTACATATGGATCTATTTGGCCCATTCGCTGTGCGGAGCTATGGAGGAAACCATCATACCCTAGTAATAGTAGATGACTATTCACGATACACGTGGACTAGGTTTCTAAGTGACAAAACCCAAGCCTTTGAAAAATTTGAAATATTTAGTAAAATGATTCAAAATAAATTAGGATGCACAATAGTATCTATTAGGACGGACCATGGTAGGGAATTTGATAACGAAGTACAATTCGGAAAATTTTGTGATTTAAATGGAATATCTCATAATTTCTCCGCTCCTCGTACTCCTCAATCAAATGACGTAGTAGAAAGAAAGAATAGGTCACTACAAGAAATGAGTAGAACAATGTTAAATGAACAATCCATCCCACAAAAATTTTGGTGTCACACCGTAGATACATCGACATAAATAATGAATAGAGTCTCAATTAGGAGAATTTTATGAAAAAACCCCTTATGAGCTGCTAAGAGGTAGAAAACCTAACTTAAGCTACTTTAGGGTATTCGAAAGTAAATGTTATATTTTAAACACTAGGGATTACCTTACTAAGTTCGACCCAAAATCATACGAAGGAATATTTTTAGGTTACTCGCAAAATAGTAAAGCATATATAATACTTAACAAGCACACTATGAAAGTAGAAGAATCATTAAATGTAACTTTTGATGAAACACCACCACCTCCTAAAACATTACCCTTAGAAGATGATGACTTAGTTGAAGATGAAGCTATTGAGGTTAGTAAAACAAAACCCCTAGGTAATGATAATGAAATTATAGACCTAGAAGATAACGAAGTAGTAAATATTAAGGAATCTAAATCACATCCATTAGATAACATAATAGGAAGTCTTAATCAAAGAACCCTTAGGTCACAAGCCCAAGATAAAAATAATTTTTTTTGTTTCCTCTCAGCAATCACTACTACAAAAAAGCTCATAAAGACTGGTTAGAATAGCTCATGGAAAATGGTTTTGGAACCACTCTCCGTGAGGGGGTATCTCTATAGTCAAAATATAAAGAAACCTGTTCCACAACCGGTCTCTATTATAGAGTAAAAGACACTTATTTTTATATAAGAACCGGTCTTTTTGAAATTTCTTTTCCAAAAAAAAATTTTGATTTTACATATTTCAATAATTCCCAGATTTTCATGAATTCCAGAACCTGTAACTAAATTGATTTTACATATTTCCAAAAAAACTATTGCTAATATCACAAAATACAAACATCTTTGCTATCAATGTACTTATCTATGCATAAACAAATACAGAAGCTAACACGTAGTTTGTTTTCTAAGAAATATATTCCATTTTCTAGTTTCTTCCCTCCGATACTAGTTCTCTATCTTCCTTTACAATTTCAGCACCACTACTCTGTGAACGAGCTCCATCTCTTTTAGGGCAACTTTCATTTAGATCATCCAAGTCTACGAACTTGCTAAGTATTACCATAATCTCGAAAAAGCCATAAAGCCATACTTCAACCTGTTTATAAACAAGTTTTAGTTAAAATGTATATTTATATAACCTAATATTACTAACACAAAACATAAAATTATAACAAACACCTCATAAGATACATTAAAAGGTAGAAGAAAAGTTGACAAGCTATACAAGCATTGTAAGATGTATATCCTAGTCCTAACATAATCTAGACTGTTGTTGCAGGTATTTATCAGACCAAACCATAACTTATTAGTATAGTTTTATCCATGTGCAAGTGCAGAAATTCTAATTCATGACTGCTGAAATAACAACTTGTACCACATTGCGCCACCAACTTACAAAAACTTTACCTAGTAGATGCCCCAATAAAACTAGCAATATTTTGACAGTAGTAAAGCCAACAAAAATTAGTAATGTCACATGTGGTGCTAATCAAGCTTAAAATGTTCAATCAATCAGGCTACAGATAAGATACAGAGTGGACCACAGGGAGAATACAAGAAACCATGATGAGAATGCTAGAGGTGTATACAAAACAAGTTACATAAATTTTCTATATCTTCAATGCTCCATGTTAATTGTGTCACTCATTTGGAACTTTCTTTACTACATGAAAAATCAAGAGTATTTAAGACTTATGGAAACAGGTGTCCTTGGACATATCATACAGATTACTAGACATTCTTAGAGTTTTCTAGCGGATTGCAAAATGAACCATAGTAAATGATCATGGATTCATGTCTCACCTTGTAAGCGCACAGTTAGTATCTACTATGCTTCTGTAAGGCGAAGGTCCGAATCAATCATGTAAACCGGCTAGGGAATGTGATATCCCATGACTAATATATATAATCTGATGTGGCACCGTATACATATATATGAGTATTAAAACTTTACGGTAACCGATAGGCTGTTAAAATAACAAATAGAACTCAAATATCAAGCTAATGCAGGTGGCGGAGTATATACAGTTGCTAACAATTTTGTCGCAGGTTTTACCTTTCACCATAACTCCAACAATATCTGTCACACCCCCAATTTACCTGACTTGCAGCGGAATGGAATGCCTGAGGGTGTAACTGTCATAGCACCATAACAAGGAAATATTGAACGACCTAAAGTGTCGTTTGAAAAGTACATATCGTTTGATTTATTGAAAAGCATCCAGTGCTACAAAACATAGGTCCCCAAAGTGTTGAAACGTTTACAGAAAACAAGTTCTGAAAATGTCAAACGATAATTTACACAAGTGCATGAAAATCCAAAATGTAGGGCATCATCCCTGGCACACCCTAATGACTCCATGCATGTAATATGATGATGATGCCTTAGTTACCTGAAAATACATTGCGAAAACGGTCAACACGAATGTTGGTGAATAATCATAGGTTTATGAAATATAATGTTTGTACGGCCACCACAAGTATAAATGCATGACAAAAGTCACGTAAAAATAGTACAATAGCCTTAAGCTCATGACACCGAAGCTATGACTGATGAAATTCTATGCCCCTCCCGAATGTTCTGCCAAACACTCAAATGTAAAAGACATGACATGCATCCGCTTACTGTTGGTACTTACTACCACGGATGGAGGCGTCACCCTCGATAGATCTATCCACTCACTCTCGCTTAGCGGTAAATTAACGGTTCATGATGTTACAGGGGACTTATCACATGGCAGACAAGCTACTTAAGCTATGTACATAGGTTTTGATACTTGGGCTCGTACTGAAATGGTGCAATGTATTCTCCCCCGTGGGATTTGAAAACAATAAAAATGTATACGGGGCTATGAATACTCACCTCAACTGATGATACTGATATGAAATGATGTGAACAACAATGATCGGTTAACTGCTGCAACCTATAATGAATGATGCATGATCTCGTTAAGATCACCAAATGATGTTTATGAATGTCCATGCTCATGTTTCTATACCACTCTACTCTTTGGAAAAACACTTGTATCGTCAAAAATATATAATCCAAGAATTTGGAAAATATTGCTATTAGAAAATATAAATGGCTAGTTATAATATATATACTTATATATATATAACGTAAGTTTCCATGTTAACGTTGAAATACTCGGGTTGTAATCCTTGAAATGATGGAAACATACTCGTAATAACTAATACTACGTTAGTTAAAAAGCTCGGTACTTGATATTACTTCTAGCTCAAAAATGTACTTCGTAGTTTTTGCGCCAAATTTAATAAAAGCTGTCAATTATAAAATGGTTTTAGCCGATATTCAAACGAGTATATCTTTGTCGTTACTTGTCCGTTTTACTTGTTCTTTATATCCACGGTTACATCTTAGTATGTAGTAATATATTTTGGAAAGCTCGGCTCCTCCGGGTTACGTCTAAAGCCTCTTTTTGACCGACGAAAAACGTCCAACAGCAACTATTTTTCCAGAAAATACTTTTCGTCAACAATCTTGCAAAAATCATAACTTCTTCGTTATAAACTCTTTTTAATCCGTTCTTTCGCCTACGGATTCGTTTTTGAAAGTATTTTCTAAAAATTTTGCCAAAGTCTCCTTGGTGTTTACTGATTTTCCAGATTTTTACAAAACGGGACAGCATGTCTAAAATAGGTTCCAAATCAAGTTTCCAAGGTTAAAAACTAATTTCTACCATCACCAATCCTCTTGTAATCACCACATGGCTAATCTAATCTTACCATACACCTTCTTAGGGTGCCATGGACTCCTAACCAAGTTATTAGAGCAAGGGGATTCATAACCAAAAAGTTAGGGTTTGTATGTTTCTTTTTAGCCAAAATAAAGTGTGGTATAGCTACTTGTACATGGTTTTTAGCATGATACTTATGTAATACATGTAAAAATAGGATGATCCATGAAAAAATAAAGATGAAAACTTACTTGATAAAATGAGATGATTATAGGATGATTATGCTTGATGTTCTTGTGTTTTTGTTGCTTGATTCTTGATTAGGCTTGTAAAATGAACAAGTTTTGTGTTTTACTTTATGGAAAATGATCACTTGATCATGTGATGGTGGTTTGGTCGTGGAAATGAGAAGAGGAAATGGAAGAGATGAGCAAGATTTTTATCTTTCTAATAAAAGTGAATTATGATTTGTAATTTTGGTAAAGTTATGTTTTTAGGTGTTTATTAGTAAAATACTTAGGAAGTTAATGCAATAGGTTAAAGGGGTGGTCTTGGGGCCGGTTTTCAAAGGGTAGGAGGGGGGGGGGGGTTAGGGTACTTGGGATTTAATTAGAAATACTTGTATGAAATTGCACTAGTTTGTGGTTTTTAGTTACGATCGGGTATCGGTTTTATTAGAAATAAATGTTCACGAAGTTTACCGGGATGAAATAAAGTCATAATAATGTTAAAAACATATTAAAAATATGTTGGGTACATTTACTGAGTGATCGGGTGATTAATGTTTAGTTTTAACGAAAACCGTCGTTATATTCATACGCGTACGTTATAAATAAATAAATTTCCAAAATACTGGGTAACTGAATGTTATAACTTTTATGATGTTAAAATGGATATAAAAATATGTCGGGACCATTGTGGGAATATTTAGATATATTCGTCGTGTATAAACCGGGTGTTAACGTTTACTATAAATACTTATACGTAAAAACGTTAAATGTACTGAATGTAATAATTTGAAAATCCTGAGAGTGGTATAACATGAAAATGCTGTTATGATGATATGCAGACTATCTCCAGTCCGTATGCAGTGTACTCAACACTAATGAAATGAATTCGCACCTAAACCAATCCGGTTACGCGAATTTGAATACCCGTAAACTAAATTTACGATGAAATGAGTAATGCAAGTGAATGGTGAAAACTTTTCCGGAAATGAATAGTGTTTGGTGAATAGTAAATTTCCAAAAAGTTTCTCAGAATATCAAACTGACCTCGAAAACGATGAATAGTAAAACGATGAATAGTGTTTTGATGAATAGTGATTTATGAATAGTAAAAAGTCGAAGTTTGGGAAAATGACCTGAAATGGTATATGACGGGAAATGGTGAGTTGTGACATCCGCCCACCCAAATAGGAATTCAGTCCCTGAATTCAGCTAATGTTGGTCTCGGTAATAGGTTTGGTGAAAAGGTGTGGATACTTGCGTTGCATTTGGTCCTCTCGTTCCCATGTAAACTCAGGACCTCTTCGAGAATTCCAGCGAACCTTAATGATCGGAATTCTACTCTGCTTTAACTGCTTGACCTCTCTATCCATGATTTCAACTGGTTCCTCCACAAATTTAAGCTTGTCATCTAGCTGAATCTCTTCTAATGGTATGACTGAAGACTCATCTGAAAGGCATTTCTTGAGGTTTGAGACATGAAATGTATTATGTACGTTGCTAAGTTCTGATGGTAGTTCAAGCTTGTAAGCTACTGGACCAATCCTTTCCAGTATCTTAAATGGACCAATGTATCTCGGGTTCAACTTCCCACGCTTTCCAAATCGTATCACGCCCTTCCAAGGCGAGACTTTCAACATGACCTTGTCTCCAACCTGGAATTCCAATGGTTTACGTCTAACATCTGCGTAACTCTTCTGTCGACTTCTAGCTGTTTCAAGCCTATCTCGAATCTGTATTATCTTTTCTGTTGTTTCCCTAACCATTTCTGGACCTGTGCATTGTACCTCTCCAACTTCTGCCCAACAAACTGGTGAACGACACTTACGACCATACAATGCCTCAAATGGTGTTGCTTTAATACTTGAATGATAACTGTTGTTATAAGAGAACTCGATTAATGGCAAATGGTTAGCCCAACCATTCCCAAAGTCAATCACACACGCTCGCAGCATGTCCTCCAGTGTCTGAATAGTTCTCTCACTCTGACCATCAGTCTGTGGATGGTAAGCAGTGCTCATGTCTAACTTGGATCCAAAGGAATCTTGTAATGACTTCCAAAAGTTTGAAGTAAAACGACTATCCCTGTCTGAAATGATAGAAACTGGTGCCCCATGCCTCGAGACTATTTCCTTGACATAAAGTCTGGTAAGCTGTTCCATGGAATAAGTCTCTCTAATGGGTATGAAATGTGCTGATTTAGTAAGACGATCAACAATTACCCATATAGCATCGAAACCTCCTGACGTCTTGGGTAGTTTAGTAACAAAGTCCATTGTAATACGTTCCCACTTCCATTGTGGAATTTCTGGTTGTTGAAGTAGTCCTGACGGTTTCTGGTACTCGGCTTTCACTTTAGCACAAGTAAGGCATTTGCTGACGTACGTAGCTATTTCTGCTTTCATGTTCGGCCACCAATACAGCTTTTTGAGATCCTGATACATCTTGTCAGAACCTGGGTGAATAGAGTACTTTGACTTATGTGATTCATGCATAATCAAATCTCGTACTCCACCATAGAGTGGTATCCAACTTCGCTCCTTGAAGCATAACACTCCATCTGCTCTCTTAACAAAGCCATTCTTGCTTTCTGGCATACCATAAAGTTTCTCCTGTGGCCGATTTTCCTCCTTGAGAGCCTCAGTCTGAGCTTCTAAGATTTTTGATGGTAATGGTGAAATAATAGTCATTCCTAATGACCTGACCCTCAAAGGTTTGAGTCGTTCCTTTCTGCTAAGTGCATCTGCTACGACATTTGCTTTTCCTGGGTGATATCGGATTTCACAATCGTAATCACTCAACAATTCTAGCCAACGACGTTGTCTCATGTTAAGTTCCTTCTGATCAAGTATATGCTGTAAGCTCTTGTGGTCGGTAAAAATTACACATTTAGTACCATAAAGGTAGTGTCTCCAAATCTTGAGTGCAAAAACAACAGCACCCAACTCCAAGTCGTGTGTAGTGTAATTCTTCTCGTGTGTCTTAAGCTGTCTAGATGCATAAGCTATCACCTTCTCGTTTTGCATTAGCACAGCTCCAAGCCCTTTATGCGAAGCATCGCAATATACCACAAAGTTCTCAATACCTTCTGGTAGTGACAAAATCGGTGCACTACAAAGCTTCTGCTTCAATAACTGAAATGCAGATTCTTGTTTCTCTCCCCACTCGTACTTCTGATTCTTTTGTGTCAGCTTAGTCAGCGACTTCGCTATCTTAGAAAACCCTTCGATAAACCTTCTGTAATATCCTGCAAGTCCTAAGAATTGACGAATTTCTGTAGGAGACTTGGGCGTAGCCCAATCCTTTACTGCCTCAATCTTTGCTGGGTCGACTTGTAATCCTTGGCTATCAATGACATGGCCAAGAAATTGAACTCTTTGTATCCAAAAGTCACACTTTGAAAATTTGGCATACAATTGCTCCTTCTTGAGTAGTTCCAATATTGTTCTGAGGTGTGCTTCATGCTCTTCCTTGCTCTTGGAATAAATCAGGATATCGTCAATGAACACAATCACATACTTATCAAGATATGGTTTGCATACTCTGTTCATGAGATCCATGAATACCGCAGGTGCATTCGTTAATCCAAAAGGCATCACTTGAAACTCATAATGACCATAACGTGTTCTGAATGCTGTCTTCGGGATATCTTCTTCCCGAACTCTGAGTTGATGGTAACCTGATCTTAAATCAATCTTAGAATAAAAACAGGAACCTTGTAGCTGATCAAACAAGTCATCAATCCTAGGTAGTGGATAACGATTCTTCACCGTTAACTTGTTCAGCTCACGATAGTCTATGCACATTCTGAAAGATCCATCCTTCTTCTTCACAAACAAAACCGGTGCTCCCCAAGGCGAAGAACTCGGTCTAATGAATCCTTTGTCTAAAAGCTCTTGTAACTGGTTAGACAATTCTTGCATTTCAGAAGGTGCAAGTCTATATGGTGCTCGTGCAATTGGTGCAGCTCCTGGCACCAACTCGATCTGAAACTCAACCTGACGTGTAGGTGGCAGTCCTGGTAATTCTTCTGGAAAAACTTCTGGAAATTCCTTAACAATTGGCACATCTTCAAGTCGTTTCTCATCTGACTTCTTTTCCGTTATGTGTGCCAAGAATGCATAACAACCCTTCTTTATGTACTTCTCGGTTTTAATGCATGATATGATACTAAGTCTAGTTCCACTTCGCTCCCCGCGAACAACCAAAGTTTCACCTCCATACGAAAGATGAACAACTTTCTCATCACAAATGATCCTTGCACGATGTCGAGACAACCAATCCATACCGATAACAATGTCAAAACTTCCAAGTTCTACGGGCATAAGGTCTATATTGAATGGGTGATTTAGGAAATTGATGGTGCAACCACGGATAACTGTGTTTGTGTTAACTAAAGACCCATCGGCTAATTCAACAATGTAGGGAATGTCTAAGGTAGTTGGTTCTATGTTTAGTAAAGGTGCAAATGTACTAGAAACAAAACTTCTATCCGCTCCTGAATCAAATAAAATGGATGCATAACGATTATTAACGAGGAACGTACCCGTAACAACATTCGGGTCCTCACGGGCATCTTCTCCTCCCATAACATAAGCCCTTCCTCGAGCTACTCCTCCCGGATTCCCAGCTCTTTGATCATTCCTCTTTGGGCAATTGTACTGGAAATGACCCAACTCTCCACAACCATAACATGCTCCTGGTTGGTTCTGATTAATTGTTCCTCGTGGTGCTTTGCAGTCCTTAGTCCAATGTCCGACCTTTCCACAGTTCTGACAAGCTCTTGGACAATTCCCAGGGTTATGATGAGTTCGACATTTGTTACACTTGGGTAGTTTTCCAATGTATCCTTTTCCTTCTGTTGGTCCTGCAGCATAAACCTTTGCCGCTTCCTGCCTCTTAGGTGCTGGTTGGTTAGCATTCCCACCTTGGTTATTATCAAACTTCCTCTTGTTGTTATTGTTGTTTTGGTTATTGGGGTAGTTTCGGTTTCGGTTATTGTTATAGTTGTTGTTGTTGTTGTTGTTTCGATTGTTGTTGTAGTTGGTATTGTTGGAACGGTTATTGTTGTTGTTTGCAGCAGACTTTCCTTTCAACACTTGGACCATAAGTTTCTGAGTTATACAAATGGCCTCCTCCATTGTTTGTGGGTCGAAAGACATCACATCCCCTCGGAGGCTTTCGGGTAATCCCCCAGTAAAGTTCTCCATCTTTTTCTCATCATCCGGAACCATAGTAGGACACAGTGTAGCCAACTCCTGAAACTTCCTGATATAAGTTTCAATGTCATCTCCTTTAGTCACTAACTGGTAGAACTCTGTTTCCAACTTTTGCACCTCAGTACGAGGGCAAAACTTCTTGGTCATCAGCTTTTTGAATTCAGCCCAAGTAAGTTTGTAAGCATTCTCCATGCCAATGGGCTGAGCATACGAATTCCACCAAGACATGGCTTCATCCAGCAGCATACCTGTAGCAAACTTCAGCTCTCTCAGTCTCTAGAGCTTCTGCTACACTATCCCTGACCAACTTGCGGATAGCTGCTTGTGTCATGGCAGGTTTTGGCGCCATACTTCTGATAAATAATAATCGACAACAACCATGAGAAAACTATAATAGAAATAGTCATCGTACAAAAATATACGCCCACAACATGTATAAATACAACCATGACATGTACGAGTATAACCACAACCTGTAATAATACAACCACGACACGTATAGATACGTTAACCATAAAGAGCAACCATGAAACATCATAAATATAATCACAACACATGAATATAATACATGAAAATTTCGGCCTACATGGACCGATATATATATATATAGCACAACATTTCCAACATAGTAGAGTCGCACTTGATATATTTGTTTGTACAACAACAAAAGACTACAAGTTCTTGAACTACGTCCCACACCTCGGGACTAGGAAATAGTAAAAGCTAATATAATACTAGTCTATGTCTATGCTCCTTCTGGTGCTCTAGATGGTCCAGGAGCTCCAGATGCTCCAGGCTCTCCCCTCAAGCGGCGAATCTCATGATCCATCGCAACCACGATCTCCTCCAGATGCTGGACTCGTAACTGAGAAGAAACATCCCTGCTCTCCATCACTGTCAACCTCTCACGAAGCAATGCCAACTCCTCAACCTGCTCCTCGACAGTCTCAAGTCGAGTAGTAATCATCTCATCAACTCTATACCCCAACCTATCTACTTGCTCCTGCTGAGCACCCAACTGATCCTCTAATGTGACAGCTGTAGGGCTACTAGCCGCAGCCGCTCTAGAACTCACACCTAACAGTAAACCCTCGATCTGCTTCTCAGCCGCCTCTAGTCGAGGAGTGATATCCTCATCAACCCTATAGTCTAAACTATCAATCTGATCCTGATGAGCCCCTAGCTGGCCCTCCAATGTAACATCTGCAGGCTCCCTAACAATAGTAGGCTCACTAGCCACAGTAGGCTCACTAGCAACTGTAGACTCCCTAGCAACAGTAGGCTCCCTAGCTGCTGCTGCTCTCGAACACTCCCCTACATGGTACACTGGTGGTGGTTCTGCTGATTCTGACTCTGTAGTGGTAGGTGAATCTGGAGTGGTAAACCTTGCGCGCTTCCTGAGCGGCAAGAGTGAGGTAGATATAAGGGTAGCAGTGGGTATGGCTGGTGGTGGTGTAGGCACAGTAGGACTAGGTAGGTTCCTATAAGTAGATGTGGCATAACGAACTCTCTTACTAGCAACCTGGATAGTTTTCTCCCTACGAAACATAAGCATAGGTTCTGGTGGACTAGTGGTAGCAGGGGATGATGTATCAGTGGGTGTACAGGTAATCTCGGGTGGTGCAATAGGGGCAACATGAGGAGTAGGAGCCGTCTCCTCATCCTCAAAAGGCTCTGTTTCCTCACCTGATGCCGAGAATGGCAACACAGGTACGAGAGGAATAGGTGGTGGTGAACGGGCAGTAGAAGACATAGAGCCTTCAATATCGGAGTCTGAGATGGTGTACAGTATAACAACATTTGGGTTTGCAGACATGGTTCTGTGATAATCAAGGTGAAATAAAATGAATAACTCGTAATGAAATCACCAAAAATAATGAACATGCACTTATGATGAAATGATGAGATGCTATGATAATGTAGTTATAGTCTAGGGTCAATGATACATCCTAGTTCTCTATAACCTTAGCTCTGGTACCAATCTGTCACACCCCCAATTTACCTGACTTGCAGCGGAATGGAATGCCTGAGGGTGTAACTGTCATAGCACCATAACAAGGAAATATTGAACGACCTAAAGTGTCGTTTGAAAAGTACATATCGTTTGATTTATTGAAAAGCATCCAGTGCTACAAAACATAGGTCCCCAAAGTGTTGAAACGTTTACAGAAAACAAGTTCTGAAAATGTCAAACGATAATTTACACAAGTGCATGAAAATCCAAAATGTAGGGCATCATCCCTGGCACACCCTAATGACTCCATGCATGTAATATGATGATGATGCCTTAGTTACCTGAAAATACATTGCGAAAACGGTCAACACGAATGTTGGTGAATAATCATAGGTTTATGAAATATAATGTTTGTACGGCCACCACAAGTATAAATGCATGACAAAAGTCACGTAAAAATAGTACAATAGCCTTAAGCTCATGACACCGAAGCTATGACTGATGAAATTCTATGCCCCTCCCGAATGTTCTGCCAAACACTCAAATGTAAAAGACATGACATGCATCCGCTTACTGTTGGTACTTACTACCACGGATGGAGGCGTCACCCTCGATAGATCTATCCACTCACTCTCGCTTAGCGGTAAATTAACGGTTCATGATGTTACAGGGGACTTATCACATGGCAGACAAGCTACTTAAGCTATGTACATAGGTTTTGATACTTGGGCTCGTACTGAAATGGTGCAATGTATTCTCCCCCGTGGGATTTGAAAACAATAAAAATGTATACGGGGCTATGAATACTCACCTCAACTGATGATACTGATATGAAATGATGTGAACAACAATGATCGGTTAACTGCTGCAACCTATAATGAATGATGCATGATCTCGTTAAGATCACCAAATGATGTTTATGAATGTCCATGCTCATGTTTCTATACCACTCTACTCTTTGGAAAAACACTTGTATCGTCAAAAATATATAATCCAAGAATTTGGAAAATATTGCTATTAGAAAATATAAATGGCTAGTTATAATATATATACTTATATATATATAACGTAAGTTTCCATGTTAACGTTGAAATACTCGGGTTGTAATCCTTGAAATGATGGAAACATACTCGTAATAACTAATACTACGTTAGTTAAAAAGCTCGGTACTTGATATTACTTCTAGCTCAAAAATGTACTTCGTAGTTTTTGCGCCAAATTTAATAAAAGCTGTCAATTATAAAATGGTTTTAGCCGATATTCAAACGAGTATATCTTTGTCGTTACTTGTCCGTTTTACTTGTTCTTTATATCCACGGTTACATCTTAGTATGTAGTAATATATTTTGGAAAGCTCGGCTCCTCCGGGTTACGTCTAAAGCCTCTTTTTGACCGACGAAAAACGTCCAACAGCAACTATTTTTCCAGAAAATACTTTTCGTCAACAATCTTGCAAAAATCATAACTTCTTCGTTATAAACTCTTTTTAATCCGTTCTTTCGCCTACGGATTCATTTTTGAAAGTATTTTCTAAAAATTTTGCCAAAGTCTCCTTGGTGTTTACTGATTTTCCAGATTTTTACAAAACGGGACAGCATGTCTAAAATAGGTTCCAAATCAAGTTTCCAAGGTTAAAAACTAATTTCTACCATCACCAATCCTCTTGTAATCACCACATGGCTAATCTAATCTTACCATACACCTTCTTAGGGTGCCATGGACTCCTAACCAAGTTATTAGAGCAAGGGGATTCATAACCAAAAAGTTAGGGTTTGTATGTTTCTTTTTAGCCAAAATAAAGTGTGGTATAGCTACTTGTACATGGTTTTTAGCATGATACTTATGTAATACATGTAAAAATAGGATGATCCATGAAAAAATAAAGATGAAAACTTACTTGATAAAATGAGATGATTATAGGATGATTATGCTTGATGTTCTTGTGTTTTTGTTGCTTGATTCTTGATTAGGCTTGTAAAATGAACAAGTTTTGTGTTTTACTTTATGGAAAATGATCACTTGATCATGTGATGGTGGTTTGGTCGTGGAAATGAGAAGAGGAAATGGAAGAGATGAGCAAGATTTTTATCTTTCTAATAAAAGTGAATTATGATTTGTAATTTTGGTAAAGTTATGTTTTTAGGTGTTTATTAGTAAAATACTTAGGAAGTTAATGCAATAGGTTAAAGGGGTGGTCTTGGGGCCGGTTTTCAAAGGGTAGGAGGGGGGGGGGGGGTTAGGGTACTTGGGATTTAATTAGAAATACTTGTATGAAATTGCACTAGTTTGTGGTTTTTAGTTACGATCGGGTATCGGTTTTATTAGAAATAAATGTTCACGAAGTTTACCGGGATGAAATAAAGTCATAATAATGTTAAAAACATATTAAAAATATGTTGGGTACATTTACTGAGTGATCGGGTGATTAATGTTTAGTTTTAACGAAAACCGTCGTTATATTCATACGCGTACGTTATAAATAAATAAATTTCCAAAATACTGGGTAACTGAATGTTATAACTTTTATGATGTTAAAATGGATATAAAAATATGTCGGGACCATTGTGGGAATATTTAGATATATTCGTCGTGTATAAACCGGGTGTTAACGTTTACTATAAATACTTATACGTAAAAACGTTAAATGTACTGAATGTAATAATTTGAAAATCCTGAGAGCGGTATAACATGAAAATGTTGTTATGATGATATGCAGACTATCTCCAGTCCGTATGCAGTGTACTCAACACTAATGAAATGAATTCGCACCTAAACCAATCCGGTTACGCGAATTTGAATACCCGTAAACTAAATTTACGATGAAATGAGTAATGCAAGTGAATGGTGAAAACTTTTCCGGAAATGAATAGTGTTCGGTGAATAGTAAATTTTGAAAAAGTTTCTCAGAATATCAAACTGACCTCGAAAACGATGAATAGTAAAACGATGAATAGTGTTTTGATGAATAGTGATTTATGAATAGTAAAAAGTCGAAGTTTGGGAAAATGACCTGAAATGGTATATGACGGGAAATGGTGAGTTGTGACAATATCACAATAAGGTGGAAGCCTAGAAACTTTTTTAAAAAAATAGTCCAAACTATGTTTCCTATAACAAAAAAACTCAATAAGAACCAATTATTGCTTACATGAGTTTTACTAACCAATCGTATATATTTTTCCATGATCAAAATGTTGATTCTTTAACAAATAAAATATACTTCTACGCTATAAAAGATTCTAGAATCAAGTTAAAGTGAACATATATGTACCTTCGTATTTGTAGACCAAGGCAAATGGTAGTTTGATTTTAATCGATATAATTTAATCTTTGACAGCGCGTACGATAGAAACCCATCAATTTCAGCAGCCCACCAATGGATTTCATCCTGGAAACAATATTTCACGATTAAAACGAAAACACTAACGAAATTTTTAAAATTAAAACCACAAATTTACAATTACCAACACAAATTCGACCCCAAATAATATATATTTAACCACAAATTGCATCAACATTCATAACCCGATATTGACCATTGTCTAAAAATAGCCTACCATTGTTGCAGATTCGAGAAACCTAATAAAAGAGGATTAATAGTGGTTAAGAAAATATTGGTGACAATTGAAGGGTGTGTGGTTTGATTAGTGAAGCCGATTATTGTTGATGGTGAACAATTGGAAGGAGTTGATCAGTTTTAAGTGATTGTGGGCGGAGAAATTTAGGGGGAATATAAAAAGTGGGAGGGAAGTGAAAATTTCATGTATCAATTTTAAGAAAACAAAATAAAAAGTTTTATATTTTAGGTTCGCACATAAAATGAGCAATTAAATTATAAACCGGGCTAAAAAATTTGATAGAGGAAACCAGGTCTCTTTTATTATGTTTCAAAGAGTGGCTTTTAAAAATTAAAAATAAACACTCATGTGTTTTAGATAATAGACATCGGGTTTTCTCTCAAAATAGGTTTCTTTTTCTTCCATTCCGGTTTTTTTTAAGTTTGGTGGCTGGTTTTTTGATAACCGATCTCTATTAAGGGGTGTTTATAGCCTTTTATGTAGTAGTGAATAGAACCTAAGAATATTAATGAAGCATTAAAAGATAAAAGTTGGGTTATGGCTATGCAAGAAGAATTAAATCAATTTAAGACTAATGATGTTTGGGAATTAGTCCCGAATCCAATGAACATGACAATCATAGGAACTAAGAAGGTATATAGGAATAAGTTAGATGAAAATAGAATAGTAACTAGGAACAAAACTAGGTTAGTTGCCCAAAGTTATAATCAACAAGAATGAATTGATTATGACGAAACTATTATAATCTATTAGAATACTACTTGCCTATGCATGCGCCCTAGGCTTTAAGTTATTCCAAATGGACATGAAAAGTGCATTCCTCAACAGTTTTATCATTGAGGAGGTTTATGTGGCACAACCTCCAGGATTCATTGACTTTGCAAAACCAAATTATGTTTATAAACTAAAGAAAGCTTTATATGGACTCAAACAAGCTCCTAAGGCTTGGTATGATCGATTAAAAGCATATCTTATTAAACATGATTATTCCATGGGAATGGTAGATAACACTCTTTTCACTAAAAAGAAATACCCAAATCTCATCATTGTTCAAATATATGTTGACAACATTATATTTGGATCGACTTGTTAAAAAATGTGTGATGAATTTGCCAAAATCATGCATGATGAGTTCGAGATGAGTATGATGGGTGAACTAAACTTTTTCCTAGGATTACAAATTAAACAATTAGAAGATGGAATATTTTTTAACCAATCTAAATACGTTAAGGAAATGCTTAAGAAATTTGGCCTAGAAGACTCAAAATCCATGAAAACTCCTATGTCTACGGAAGTGTAACTCACAAAAGATGATGAAGGTGAGTCCGCGGATATTACTAATAGAGAGGAATGATAGGTAGTTTACTATACTTAACGGCAAGTAGACCCGATATCATGTTTAGTGTTTGTCTTTGTGCCCGCTTTCAAGAGGATCCCAAAATCTCTCACCTAGAAGCGGTTAAGCGTATATTCCGATACATTAAAGGCACTGTACACTTAGGATTATGGTATCCTAAGGGATCCGGTATAGAAACCAATGTCTATGCGGATTCAGATCATGCGGGAGACTACCTAGATAGAAAGAGCACTAGCGGTATTTGCACGTTTATGGGATGTTGTCTAACATCTTGGTTTTCGAAGAAGCAAACCGCTCTTGCTATCTCTATCATCGAAGCCGGATATGTAAGCGCTAGAAAGGCATGTCAACAAGCACTATGGATGAAACAAGCTCTCGTAGACTATGGAATTAGGTTAGAAAATGTTCCTATTATGTGTGATAACAAAGGTGCGATAGATTTAAGTAAAAATCCAGTTCAACACTCTAGGACTAAACATATAGAAATACGCCACCACTTCCTTAGGGATAATGTACAAAAAGGAAACATATCTATAGAAAAGGTTGCATCGGAAGATAACATTGCAGATATATTCACTAAACCCCTTAAGCGTGAATTATTTAACCACTTGCGTTTAGGATTAGGAATGATGGAACAAATTGACTAAATTTTATAGAATTTACATTACTTATTCATTGCAAAAAACTTAGTTTTCTTCCACCTATTCATATCTGAGTCTAGGAATCTATTTTGCACAAAATTAAAGATTGGGAAACCTCATTTTATTGCATAAACACTTTTATAAAACCCAATCGAATTTTCTTTAAAACTACTCTCACATATAGGAAACACATGAAAACCATTTTTCTTGCACTGTTGAATAATGATAAAAACATTTTCTTAAATCATGCATAAAATCTCACATGAATTGTCAAAATATATAATCTAATATATACTATTGATATTCATGAATTGAGCAAAAAACGAATCAAGGAGATTTTGGATTGTTTCTTAAGAAGTTTTCTTATTTGCATTTAGGAGTTGAAACAATCACAACTTCACATTTGTTGCATATAGGCACACACTAGGGCCAAGTCACAAAAAAATTTTATTTGTTGTTCCATCACTAGTTTCTCACTCACTAGTTGCCTTTGCCCTTGATCTAAGATAGTCCCCTTAGGTAGAACTGTTTGCCCTTGTCTTTACTTGCTCCCTCTAGGTAATTTTTGATTGCTTGATTGTTCTATTACTTAAGTGTTTTTGCATGCATGCTATATTATGACTAGATTAGATGCTAAATTACCTCAAAGAATTGAACTTGCTTGAATCCAAACCTAAAAACACAACCTTTCTGCAAATTTTCTGCAAAAAACCCAATTCAGGCAATCTGGAAACCACCAGATGGGTGGCCCCCTTAATTATTAAGGGGGACGGCCCATAATTAAGGGGACCGACCATCTGATGGTCGGGTTTTACAGAATCTTTTCTGCTTTTTAGCCCATTTCATCCTACACTTCCCAAAATTCACAAACATATTTTGTTCTAATCTCCCAAACAAACCTTATCCATCCATTATCACACAAATCTCACACTATAAATACACCATTCTTCAAACTCTCCATTCATCTCATCATGACCTCTCCAAACAAACCAAAACCAAAAGCCTCAAGGCTAGCAAGGATGACGGAAAAACACGTTTGGCGAAGAAAAAGTCCTCGAAACAAATCCATCATAACCAATGAAATTGGAAATCAATCAACACCTCTAACTACTTACTTCCCAAACTTTACACCAAACCCACAAGGACATTCCTTTGATCCACTTTACAAACCATACAACATTGGCCAAACATCCTCCTTTAGGCCAAACTACACATCTCAACCTCCAACCATCTATAATGATCCCTACAAGTTTGATCAACCATCAAACTACATTTCTAACAATTTCAATTCCAACTACACAACCCAAATTCATCCATATCAACAAAATGATTCTCTCCACATTGCCACCGTAAAACAAAAGTTCCGTGAAGAAATAAACCAAATTCATGATCTAAGTGATCTCCTTGCTATGCATCTTGCACAAAGCAACAAAGGGCAACCTCTATCATCACCCTATGCAAATTGCTTACCCCACTCTCTCAAATTGGATCAAGTTACAAACCACACTCATTTTTGCCTTTATTGCATCTTCCTCCAAAACCAAATCCTCTACTTGAGTGAAGATATCTTTTGGATTGAGTATCTTCACACTCGTCCTCATCCATTACCACCCTTGACACGATACAACATTGTGAGGTCCACCTCTTCCGCTCCATACCCTACTCCTTATCCTTCTCCATCAAACAAATAAGCTTTATGCTTATGCTCCCCTCAACCAGATAAACTACTCAACCATGGGTTGCAAGCAAGTCCAAGAGCTCTCTTTGGCAATTTAGGACTATTTTGTTTCTTTTAGTTTATTGCTCTATAATCAAAATGCTTCTAGCATTTAAATGCTGAAATGATGTTCATTTTAATGATCATCTTATATGATTGTGTCACAACTCGTAATTTCATGTCCTTTTTCAAACGTCGAAATTTCATTTTTATTTCAGAAGTTACTATTCATTAGTTACTATTCATTTTCACTATTCATCTCCGAAATTTTTATTTCATATTCTCGTAAGTTAAACTATTTTAATGGTAATCCGAGAGTTTGGCGCTCGTCGGATCATTTCTGCAAAAATCACGAAGCCGTGTCCGAGATTTACTTTTGGGTTTAAACGTCGTTCCAGCATCCCGATATGTCCATAAAACATTATAAACAATAGAAATATGATTTTCTCTCATTTTACGACAATTCTAAAAGTTTTGGAATTTTACGTTTTTCAGTTCAGCGTTTTATGCGAATTACGCGTTTTTAAACCCGCGTTTCCAGTTTTAACAGCGTTTAAGCAACCCGATGGAACTTACCATTCATTTTATATTTTATTATGGAGTATTTTGACAAGTTTAGTCATTCTTTCAAGTTTCATATTTTTATGATACCCGGATTTACGTTTCGCGGTTTAAAACTTTACGGTTAGCGATTAACGGAACCAAAACTGACTCCGTGAACTAGATATTAACAAGTGTCCTACATACTCATCCACCATGTGCAACCCCCCCCCCCCCCCCCTCAAAATATCTAGTCAACTTGACCAATTATTTACAAAAATGCCATTGGATAAGATTTTTCATACAGAAACACAAATAACACATACTTGTCATTTTTAGAAATCAAATAACAAGGTTTTCTCTCCTTTCCTCCCTTCCTAGCCACGACCCATAATTAAAACACAAGGATGATCCATCAATTTTTCAAGATCAAGTTATAATCAAGCTCTATTTTCATTCCTTGTTAGGGTTTTGTGATAAAAACCTATGTTTCTTAGTCCATTTCTCATCAAACTCCATATATATTCAAGTAAGCTTCAAATGTTATTTTTCATCATCTATTACCTTCATTTCATTAGTAACATGTTGTATTTTCATGGTATATTGGTTAAATATGCAAGTAGTTATGTTATATATACCACTTTTCAAGTATTTCTTAATTATTATGAGATTATAATTAACCTATGATTATCCCCACGAAACCCACCATGGTTGGTGATGTTTAGGAACCCATGACACCTTGAGAAGGTGTATGGTAGGATTAGACTAGATTTGTGTTGATTGGAGTGGATTTGGACAAGGATTAAACTAGAAAAATGAATTTTAACCACTATATAAATGTTGCTGTCCCATTTTGTAAAATCCAGAAAACTCATGGGTTTCCAGGTAATTTTGGGCTAGAGATTTAGAAAATAATTTCAAAAAAAAAGCCGTGGGCGAAAGAACGGATTAAAACGAGTTTATAACGAAGGAGATATGATTTTTGCAAGTTTAACGAAAAAAACTATTTTCTGAAAATTTGACTTGCTGTCCCACGATTTTCAATGGGCAATCTGAGGTGTAAAACTTGATCTAGCCATCCCGACTTATCAAAAATATATTAGTATGTTGTCCCACGATTCCGGGGATATAAAGAACGTAGAAAATAAGCTTATAACGACCAAGATATCCACGTTTCAAAATCGACGAAACTCTATATTTAATACATCATGTTGAGAGCCAATTTAGTCATTGATAAACTCATTTATGGAAAATTTACATCATTGACAAAAAGTTAGTTCACCTAGCCTAGTTTCCAAAACATCCACCCTTTTGTCAAAAGGACTTACAACGAATAACTTATGGACTTCCAAACTTTCCCGAAAACTGCCCAGAATCTGCCGAAACAGCCCAAACACCTTAATTCATGGCTATTTATCTTTATGATCGAGACCCGTATGGACAAACTTTAGTTCTATGACTTTTTAGTTAAGGTGAAATTTTTTCTAAAACTATTGAGCTTCTTTCCTAACTCTTAATATTCACCATTTCGCGACTAGTTTTGCGAGACCACTTTGGCCATATATTTCAAGTAATGAAAATGTTATATTTTGGGACGAAAACCTTATATTTGCCGATAGAACACCAAACGAGGATCGTGGAGTACCGTTTCAACATATTTATACGAAAAGTGGTTATTAACTTAACGAGAAATCAAAAACGTATTTTTCGACGATAAGCGTTATTTTCAAAACTAACGAGTGGTATCGATAACATACATATTTGCATGTGTAGCATCATTTCATTTCTTACATTAGACCATATCATTCATATTAGGTTGCGGTTAGAGATCGAACCTCATTTCATGTATCCACTTTTGCCATTATAGCTATCGCACCAGGTGAGTCATAGCCCCTACTCTTTTAATTGTTTTATCAACTCTTTGGGGGAGAATACATGCTCGTTTTACTTAAACGCATTACTCGCTTTACATGGTTGATTACCTGCATTTCATTGGTATGTTTGATTACCTGCATTTCATGGGATTGTCATCATTGTTTATATAACCTCATTGTTAAAATTGTTTATATAGCGGTTTTGCTACACTTATAATTGAATTGAGATTCAAGCATTATTTTTTTCACACAAACCAAATCATATTTGGCAGTGGGTTGTAAACACACAGGTTACAAGTCTCTTATGGCGGGACTTGGAACTGAGTGGATTTACGATGCCTTTGCTGGGAAATCTTCATTCATATGCATAACATTCTTTTTCACAAGACTCTATGAACTCACCAACCATTGTGTTGACACTTTAGCATGTATTTTCAGGTTTTAAGCAATGGCACGCTACAAGAGGTTTTGGTAGGGCATGGCATGGTCATAGAAGACTCTGATTATTCATTTAGGGACCGTTTTTAACTATTTTAATGGCCTACTTCCGCACTACTTTTAACAATGTAAAATCAACATTTTGATTTAACTATTTTATTCTAAATGATTCAAGTGCAAACTATTTTTGAACTAGTGTTGTAATACCAATTGAGTTACACCCCAGCTACATGTATGCTTCCGCTGAACCCGATTTTGGGGGTGTGACAGATTGGCATCAGAGCTTTGGCTATAGCGAACTAAGTGTTTTTAAAACCTAGACTATAGCTACTTTCAAGAAAACTTAACCCTATGACCGTCACGTGCCTGCCTGCCAAGCTGAAGCCTCATTGGTGGTTAGTTGCTGACATAGGTGATGAGATTTATGTCTCATTATCTGATATATTATATTCATTTATTATAGTTGATTTCTATAATTGTCTTTCATATAAGCATGTTCACGTATCATATATGTCACTGCGTTATGTTTTTCTTTGCATAGTTTCATCATTTGACCTCGAGTTTGGTCACTTGCCTTAGTCTTTCAGAACGTCTTGGTATTTGTGAAGGACATAGTATTATTATAATTGAGCCGAGTATTTCAAAATTCATGGAACCTCGGTGGAATATAGACTAGTCATTTATATTCAACCCGGGATAATAGGACATAGGCCGACTACCTATATCTGACTCAAAAATGAATTTTGCAACACTGAGAATGGTTATAATAAAATTTTGTCTGGATTGAATCCTTTACTCATTTTCCCAATGTTTCATGCATGTGTGAGTATACCCTCATTGTCAGAACATTCATACTTTTTATCACCTCGTGAACCGCTGCCTGGAAGCACGTCAACTGGTCATTTCATCTCATGAACATTCACATTTATGCATAATACATTTACGTCACAGTAGTCACTTTCATCACAATCACATTATGTCGCAGCTGTCACATTCTTTTCCCTTCTCACCATCACTATCATTTCCCTTTCCCATCCATATATATATATATATATATATATATATATATATATATATATATATATATATATATATATATATATATATATATATATATATATATATATATATATATATATATATATATAAGGAATTAGGTGACACTCTATAGATTCCTATGCCACTCATCCCTCAGTACTCCTAATATTGATAAGTGGGTATTATCAATGACCTCCCTAGGAAAGATTTTTCCATACCATCACTTACTAGGAGGATTTCTCGATACAAGAAAAACAATGAAAGGATTACAGAACTACTAACCAGGACTAGAAGTATATAGTCAGAAAACTCATAACTCAACAACAATCCTAAGATACCACGAGACCATCCGAATCACCATCTCTGACCTAGTTGTCAAATTTTATCATTCAAAGGTACTAGCTAGACTGAGCTACAGGATCTAACACAATGTTAAGGTACGCTAACAACACTATAGAAATAAACCAAGCCTTCTAACCGATATTGTAGAGTATTTTTATTAAACATGGTCTCATCTAAACGCAAACTTCCCTGCAATGAGTTTTCACCAAGGATAATTGATTTGAAGTAAGAATATCGGTATAGATTCCCCTAAGACTTTGTGTTCTCTAGAAATTCCAGATAACCTCATTTTCATACCAAGAAAGGGATCAGACCCAAACATATATTTTGCCAATGTGATGACAAATTTCAACGATAAATCATATCAGGACTTAAGTTAGTTTGAATATTTATGCGTGTAGTTTTGCCTAGTACCCACCAATAGGCATTATTCAACCTCAGGAACTAAACGTTAAACATCTATGCATTTGTGCAGACATACCTACCTGTCTATTTTATCCTCTTAATACTATCACTTTTAAAGGGATTTTTTCTCCAAACTACCGTTATACAAAACATGTATCTTGTAAGAAATACTTTTCTGAGGCACTTATTTTGACAAGCAAATTCCTTTTGGTTAATCTTCTACAAAACTACTAGATGCTAAGAAATTTTAAACATCGATCTTTTGTAAATCATACTATCCACCTTATGTTGAAAATAGTTCTATCTTGCATAACTATTAAATTCTAAAACATCAAGAAAAATGTTACTTAAAAAGCTGTTTGCTTAAGGTTGTAAATTCATTTATTCAGGGAAGGTTTATGAACAAAACACACAATCTCAAAACAAACTTTGAAAAATCAATCACTATATTACATCACATATACATTTATGATTTTGTGATTTGATGACATAGAGCTTGGGGAAAATCTTAGTAATGGAGACTAAGCATCGTAGTTGGAGAAAGACTCAATTCATGACATCCTGCAGAGGATCACAACCTTATCCTAATCTATTATTTTCAACAACACCCTTTGACGGACTTAACCTTGTAAGTTCTTCCACAAGATTCATGATACCCATTTCAATTATTTCTAATAGAGGAATTTGATTCACCTCAAACTCCTAGCGATTTCATTAAGTTTCCTTTGGAACCACACCACCTATCATCTTCAGACCAATGGTCAGAATTAGAGAACGATTGAAACATAGGGAGACCTGCATTTATTGGGTGTGGAGTTACCTGCATTTATTGGGTATGGATTACGTGCATTTATTGGGTATAGAGTTACCTGCATTTATTGGGTATGGATTTGCCTACATTTGGAAAAGCTCAACTCACTAGTCTAGTAAGCATTCATGAAATAACCATGAATTTCCTACAAATCAAGAATCAGTTACAAGTTTGATAAGTTGTAAACCATTAGAATTCCAAGTTAGTGGCAGAGTCATGTTGAAAGTTCTGCCTAGGAAAGGCATGATACCATTCAGAAAAATTCGGGAAGTTAAATCCGATATGCACTGGACCCAACACTGGACCATTTAATATTTCAGACAGAATAGGCCTGGTGGCCGTCAGACTTGAACCTTGTTAGAGCTCAGAAGTTTACACAATGAATATCATCATCTTTTCACCTATACCACTCTAGAAACCAACACAAACTGAAGTTCGGGACGAAGTTCCTTTTAGAGGGGAAGAATGTCACAACTCGTAATTTCATGTCCTTTTTCAAATGTCGAAATTTCATTTTTATTTCAGGAAGTTACTATTCATCAGTTACTATTCATACTTACTATTCATTTTCACTATTCATCTCCGAAATTTTTATTTCATATTCTCGTAAGTTAAACTATTTTAACGGTAATCCGAGAGTTTGGCGCTCGTTGGATCATTTCTGCAAAAATCACGAAGCCGTGTCCGAGATTTACTTTTGGGTTTAAACGTCGTTCCAGCATCCCGATATGTCCATAAAATATTATAAACAATAGAAATATGATTTTCTCTCATTTTACGACAATTCTAAAAGTTTTGGAATTTTACGTTTTTCAGTTCAGCTTTTTACGCGAATTACGCGTTTTTAAACCCTCGTTTCCAGATTTAACAGCGTTTAAGCAACCCGATGGAACTTACCATTGATTTTATATTTTATTATGGAGTATTTTGACAAGTTTAGTCATTCTTTCAAGTTTCATATTTTTACGATACCCGGATTTACGTTTCGCGGTTTAAAACTTTACGGTTAGCGATTAACGAAACCAAAACCGACTCCGTGAACTAGATATTAACAAGTGTCCTACATACTCATCCACCATGTGCAGCCCCCCCCCCCCCCCCCCTCAAAATATCTAGTCAACTTGACCAATTATTTACAAAAATGCCATTGGATAAGATTTTTCATACAAAAACACAAATAACGCATACTTGTCATTTTTAGAAATCAAATAATAAGGTTTTCTCTCCTTTCCTCTCTTCCTAGCCACGACCCATAATTAAAACACAAGGATGATCCATCAATTTTTCAAGATCAAGTTATAATCAAGCTCTATTTTCATTCCTTGTTAGGGTTTTGTGATAAAAACCTATGTTTCTTAGTCCATTTCTCATCAAACTCCATATATATTCAAGTAAGCTTCAAGTGTTATTTTTCATCATCTATTACCTTCATTTCATTAGTAACATGTTGTATTTTTATGGTATATTGGTTAAATATGCAAGTAGTTATGTTATATATACCACTTTTCAAGTATTTCTCAATTATTATGAGATTATAATTAACCTATGATTATCCCCATGAAACCCACCAAGGTTGGTGATGTTTAGGAACCCATGACACCTTGAGAAGGTGTATGGTAGGATTCGACTAGATTTGTGTTGATTGGAGTGGATTTGGACAAGGATTAAACTAGAAAAATGAATTTTAACCACTATATAAATGTTGCTGTCCCATTTTGTAAAATCCAGAAAACTCAGGGGTTTCCGGGTAACTTTGGGCTAGAGATTTAGAAAATAATTTCAAAAACGAAGCCGTGGGCGAAAGAACGGATTAAAACGAGTTTATAACGAAGGAGATATGATTTTTGCAAGTTTAACGAAAAAAACTATTTTCCGAAAATGACTTGCTGTCCCACAATTTTCAATGGGCAATCTGAGGTGTAAAACTTGATCTAGCCATCCCGACTTATCAAAAATATATTAGTATGTTGTCCCACGATTCCGGGGATATAAAGAACGTAGAAAACAAGCTTATAACGACCAAGATATACACGTTTCAAAATCGACGAAACTCTATTTATTTCCGTCAGGCTTTTAGCAAAATATTATTTAGAAACAGTTTTTGTAATACATCATGTTAAGAGCCAATTTACTCATTGATAAACTCATTTTTGGAAAATTTACATCATTGACAAAAGTTAGTTCACCCGGCCTAGTTTCCAAAACATCTACCCGTTTGTCAAAAGGACTTATAACGAATAACTTATGGACTTCCAAACTTTCCCGAAAACTGCCCAGAATCTGCCGAAATAGCCCAAACACCTTAATTCATGGCTATTTATCTTTATGATCGAGACCCGTATGGACAAACTTCAGTTGTATGACTTTTTAGTTAAGGTGAAAGTTTTTCTAAAACTATTGAGCTTCTTTCCTAACTCTTAATATTCACCATTTCGCGACTAGTTTTGCGAGACCACTTTGGCCATATATTTCAAGTAATGAAAATGTTATATTTTGCGACGAAAACCTTATATTTGCCGATAGAACACCAAACGAGGATCGTGGAGTACCTTTTCAACATATTTATACGAAAAGTGGTTATTAACTTAACGAGACGCCAAAAACATATTTTTCGACGATAAGCGTTATTTTCAAAACTAACGAGTGGTATCGATAACATACATATTTGCATGTGTAGCATCATTTCATTTCTTACATTAGACCATATCATTCATATTAGGTTGCGGTTAGAGATCGAACCTCATTTCGTGTATCCACTTTTGCGATCATAGCTATCGCACCAGGTGAGTCATAGCCCCTACTCTTTTAATTGTTTTATCAACTCTTTGGGGGAGAATACATGCTCGTTTTACTTAAATGCATTACTCGCTTTACATGGTTGATTACCTGCATTTCATTGGTATGTTTGATTACCTGCATTTCATTGGTATGTTTGATTACCTGCATTTCATGGGATTGTCATCATTGTTTATATAACCTCATTGTTAAAATTGTTTATATAGCGGTTTTGCTACACTTATAATTGAATTGAGATTCAAGCATTATTTTGTTCACACAAACCAAATCATATTTGGCAGTGGGTTGTAAACATACAGGTTACAAGTCTCTTATGGCGAGACTTGGAACTGAGTGAATTTACGATGCCTTTGCTGGGAAATCTTCATTCATATGCATAACATTCTTTTTCACAAGACTCTATGAACTCACCAACCATTGTGTTGACACTTTAGCATGTATTTTCAGGTTTTAAGCAATGGCACGCTACAGGAGGTATTGGTAGGGCATGCCATGGTCATAGAAGACTCTAATTATTCATTTGGGGACCTTTTTTTTAACTATTTTAATGGCCTACTTCCGCAATACTTTTAACATTGTAAAATCAACATTTTGATTTAACTATTTTATTCTAAATGATTCAAGTGCAAACTATTTTTGAACTAGTGTTGTAATACCAATTGAGTTACAGCCCAGCTACATGTATGCTTCCACTGGACCCGATTTTAGGGGTGTGACAGATTGAATGAAGTAGACATTCATGTTTTATTTCTTGCCTTGCTCATATATATATATATATATATATATATATATATATATATATATATATATATATATATATATATATATATATATATATATATATATATATAGGAAAGGGATCGGGTGCATATTTCCTTTTTAGTGCGGATGGTACGGATGAATGTGGACCACACGATCATCCGTCCATCTCAGATTCAAATAAAAAAAAACGCGGTGGCAATATCGTAAATATCACATCTTTTTTCAAAAACGTTACTATCGTATTAGCTTTTTTTCTGAAAAAAATTCAAAAAAATCTGAAAAAATTTAAAAAATAAAGAGGACAACAAATAATTAAGAATCGCTGAAAAAAAATTCAAAAAAAAAATCGTTTTCATCATTAAAGGTATTGTGATATTAGCGTATGATTTTGACTTTTTTACAAAAGTCAAGATCTGATCTTGACAGATCTTGACTTTTGTAAAAAAGTCAAAATCAGATTCTGAAACTTTTTTTTTTTAATAAAAATTGTAATATCACAATAACTTTTCTAATATCATAAAAACTTTTTCTTAATAAAAATTGTTAATATCGCCGTAACTATCATGCTTTCTTAATATCACTCTAATATTCATACATTCTTTTTCAGTTTTTTTTAATATCACCGTAAGTTTTTTTAATATCGTAATAAAAAAAACAATTATATTAAGCTTTTCACTAATATCACGGTTCATTTTTACATGTAAAAAAGTTTAATATCACGTTGGTTTTACAATATCACCGTAGCTATCATGGGTTTTTAATATCACGGCAGAACTCATAATATGGTTAATATCACGGTAGCACTCATAATCAAAAAAACAAAAAGTTCTCAGAAAAATCTGAAAAAAATAAAAAAAAATGAAAGAAGATAACAATATTAAGGATCGCTCAAAAGGTAAAAAATTAAAAAAATCATTTGAATGGTGATTTGGTACTGTGATAGTTGAGTAGATCTTGACTTTTTTACAAAAAGTCAAGATCAGATCTGGATTGGACGGCCTAGATCTATCCGCACGTCCGCACTAAAACTAAACATCCGCACGTGATCCTCACTCTATATATATATATATACATATATAAATATGTCTTGTTCCCTTCACATATTTCTTGCCAAGCATTTCATAGCTCGTTTCCTTGATGTTCTCGAATGAGGGGGAGCACACATCAAGGGGGAGCTTTTATAACCTTTTTGATTCTACAAAAAGGGGGAGAAGTGAATATAAACTCCAAATACTTGTCTAAAAATTAATTTTTAGATTTAATGAGTTTAAGGTTTTGTAATCATCAAAAAGGGGGAGATTGTTGACATAAATAATGCCTAAAAACATTCTTAACATTCATCGACATCTCTATGTTTTGATAATCACAAAACATAAATCCATTGAACTAAAAATTATGTCGTAAACAAGTATTTAGCGATAAATATTTTACTTTACATCCAAATCACTTAAGGTATGGATAAATTTATTGCATTTTATGATCAAAGGAACACTTTTTTAATCACTAGAATTTTTATAAAATGTCACAAAAAATATCTTTTACAAAATCATTTTTGGAATTAAAAGAATATGTTTAAATCATTATAAATATATGAATTCAAATTTTTAACCAAAAATGGCAAATTTAATCCAGAAAAACCTTCCCACAAAAGGACAAAGCTGGGCAACGTTCTGGAGGGGCGGCCCCCTTAATTAACTTGGCGGCCCCTTAATTATTACGGGGACCGACCCATTAATTAAGGGGACCGGCCACACTCCTGACCCCCCAGCTTTGCCTATAAAAACTGGTTCATTCCCACAGTTTTTCTTCACCTTTTGCACCTCAAAACTTTCTGATCTAAATCCCCATTTCCATTACCTAAAATCCTTTGATCATATATACATTAATCTTTGTTTCAAAGTGATCCAAGCCTCACCCTTTCAAGTTCAAGAGAAGAATACTTCAATCTACCAAGAAAAGAAGTATTACAACTTGTTGTGACCTCCACATCCAGGTTGTTAGATCATCATTCATTATATCTATTTCTTTGTGTAACTAGTTATGAATATTTGATAGAAGATAGATTACCAATTTATGTTGATATTGTGAAGTAAGAAAGTTGTAAAGAAGTTGTAGTGTAAATCAAGTAGATAGGTGTGAAGAAGAAGTATTGATTAGGTGTGAAGAAGTAGTGATGTGATTATCTAGTGACTAGGTGTGAAGAAGTTGTGAATAAGGTGTGACTAAGTTGTGGTGCGTAAATTGATGTGTAAGGTTTTCTCCGCCATAAAGGAGCCTGTTGACATAATGAAGAAAACTCTCGAGTTAGGTGCTCGGGGAGTGGAGTAGGGCAAGGAAGGTGTCCTTGTAGCCGAGCCACTATAAATCTCTTGTCTCGCGGTTCGATCTTTCCATCTCTCACTTATTTCATTACTTACATTATTATAGCTTTAGTATTAAACTTTATTTTTTTATATTGTGCAAGACATGAATTCACATAATATCGAATCTACATTTTTGAAAATAAACAAAACTCGTAACCAAGGTTTTTCATAAGAAATTAAAAGGACGTAAAACTATTCAACCCCCCCTAGTTTTCCACATACTAGTTATGAAAACTAGAAGAACCTTAGGGGGAAAACAAACTTTGAAGGAATCTAGTAAATCCTAATTCCATTAGGATACCATCTTTTCAGGTATCCTATGCTCTTACTCTTCCGTTTAATTTTATCCTCCCGCTTCTTCTCATTCTCCCGTTTAAATCTCACTCTTCCGTTTTTTCCACTCTCCTATTCAAAACCTATTCTCCCGTCTTCCTCACTCTACCGTTTAATCCTATACTCCCATTTCTTCCTACTCTTCCAGTCCTTCTTTATCTCCTACTCCTTCATATTTTCTTATTTCTTCCCTTTCCTTCTTTCCTACTTCCTCACTCCTTCCTACAAAATCCATCTTTCCACTTCCTCCCATCCTTTCATTCCTCCATCACTTTTCACTCTATTTTTCCTTACTCTAAACTCTCTCCCTACCTCATCCTACAATGTCCTTAAAGTTAGAACTTGTACTTCTCGTCATATCACAAGATTCTATTAGTTAGAACTTGTAAGAATATCTATGTCAAACTTTTGGGAATTACACTAATAGTTACCACTGTTAAGCATGGAAGAAGACATTGCTGAAGAATGCACTAGCAGTGGAAAACTCATTACCACTGCTAGTACATTATATTACCAATTCTTATAGGATAATTGTTAGGAAACCGTGTATTAGATAAGTATAGAAAAGATCTTGTGTATATTCTATTCTTCTAGGTTTATACTTATCTTGTAAAGGACTCCTTGTGTCCTATAAAAGGAGGTCCTAGATTTAGACTTAGATACGTATCATTAACAAAAGCTTCAAGGTGTAACCCTAGTGATATTAAGATCACTCGTATTATTATCAATAATATTGAGGCTTAAAGTTTGGTTAAACCCTGTGTTCATTCTGTTTCATTCACATACAACTTATCATTTTACATACAAATATCTTCTAAATAATCTATAGTAAATTCCGCGTGCTACATAGTAATACTCAAAGTATTTATCTAACACAAGGTGTGTATTTAGATCCATTAAGTGGTATCAGAGCCAGGTTTCTGATACTTTGATTTAGAAGAACCGAAGTTTACTCACTTTTGCAAAGTCCAATGGAGATGGAGAACAATCAGTCAAATATTGCTACTAAACTTCCTAAGCTCAAACTCAATGAGTATGAGATGTGGAGGATTATGATTGAACAGTTCTTTTTGGTGCAAGATTATGCTCTCTAAGAAATCATCATGTATGGTGATTCATTCAAACCAAGTACTTCCTCAGAGACAATTGATGGCAAGACTGTCCAGACCTTAAATATTGGACCAGTCACTATGAAGAGCGACTTCAAAAGAAAAAGGACCTGAAGGCAAGAAGTTTATTGCTGATGACCCTTCCTAGGGAACAAATCATAGCCTTCAGTAAGTACAAGACTGCTAAGACCTTGTTTGAAGAGATTTGCTCTGTTTTTTGTGGCAATGATGCTACCAAGAAGACCTAGAAGACCTTGTTGAAACAAAACTATGAGAACTTCTCTTCAACAAGTAATAAGTCAATTGACAGCATCTTCACTAGACTCCAGAAGATTGTCACACAACTCACTGTGTTTGGTATTGAGGTAGAAAGGGAAGACCTCAACTTGAAGTTTCTAAGAAGCCTACCTTCTGAGTTTCACACCAATGTAATTGTCTGGGAAGATAAAGCTGAACTGGAAACTATGAAGCTCAATGATCTTTACAATAACTTTAAAGTTATTGAACACAGATTGAAGAAGGCAGGGAAGCTAGGTACAAGTTCTGGGAAGTTAGCTCTTATATCATCATCTGTGGATGATAGTTCTGATGAAGTAAGTGATGAAATGATGATGCTGCTCATATTGTTGTTTCCACTGGCAGTGCATGTGTTACCACTGCTGGTTCCAAAAAGAAGATTGATGGACTTGGAGACCCTACCTTTTAGGCTTATCTCTCAAGCCAAGTCAGTGGTTCACTTCTAACACATGAAGATCTGGAGCAAGTGGATGATGATGATCTGGAAGAGATGGATATCAAGTGGCAGGTTACACTGCTAAGTATGAAGGCAAAGAAATTCTGACAAAGGAGAGGTAGAAAGATTATCATTAATGGTAATGAGACTGCATGTTTTGACAAGAAAAAGGTTGAGTGTTTCAACTATCACAAGATGCGACACTTTGCTACAGAGTGCAAAAGACCAAGAAAGCCAGAAAACAGGTCCACTTGGTACAAGCAAGAGAAGAAGAAGGAGCCTACTATGGAAGAACCTAAGGAAATGTTAGCCATTGATGGTAAAAGTGAAAAGGATAAGAAAGTAAAACCCGATCTAAGAGATGAGACAAAAATAACCACCCGATTTTATAAACTTGTCAAATTATAAAGTTTACTTCTTAAAAAGCTTTAATATAACCAAGTAGTTAATAAAGTTTGTGACTTTATTAACTAATTAGCTTATTAAAACTAAAAAGCAATAAACTTTATTAATAAGCTAGATTATAAAACCCTTAAGCTCCTCGCCTTAGATGTAGGATGATGAGAAACAAAAAAATTAGATCAAAAACTTTATGAAAGATTAGTACAAATAAGCTATGATATGAACCAATTAAGCTATGGAAAAGCTTATTGATTAAGAAAGTACTAAACTTTATTTGAAATAAGCTAAGAATAAGCAATCTAAAAAACTAAACTACTAGTATTAAATCTAATAAGCTAAAAAGCTAATAGATCTAAACTAATAAGAATCAACAAAAGCTAAAAAGCTAGATCAATTAGAAGGATAGAGAAATAAGCCAATTTAATCTAAAAAAGCACAAAACTTTTAACAAAAATAAGATATGAAAGAAAAAAAACTAATTCGATTAAAGTAGATTATATTTAATAAGTAAAAGCTATGAAAAACCTACTAAAGATAAAAGCTTTTTTGAAATAAGTGACTAAAAACTATTTAGTTTTAACAATAATAAAGAATATTCGAAAAGAAAATAAATAAATAAAAAGTGCTTATTTGAATAAGCTATTGAAAAGCTTACCCAAAATTAAGTAAATCTAAATAAACCAAACATAACCTATAGGAGAGTTAATTTGGCTTATTAGATAAGAAAGAAACTTAAAATAAAAGAAATGATTAGAGAAAGAAAGTGATCTTCAAAACATCTTCAAAATAAATCTTCACTTCATATTAATAAGCTAAAAAGTAAATTACAATAAGCACTTGAAAAAAACTAGTTTATTACATCGAGATAAGCTAATACAATAAGCTAGAATAATACATCTTACTCTACTCCTATTCCTAATAATAAATCTACCTACTCTAATATTAATTTCCTACTCTACTAATCCTTTGTGTGTGTGATCGGTAGTATATGTAATAATTGTCTTCAATGTATCTGCCCTCCCATGCGTCCGGATTCACAATCAAGAATAGCCACATATTTTGCTTCTAAAACCTTCTAGACAACTCATCATTAGCTCGTCATTGGCGCCACGTGGCGTGCTCCCATTGTGTAGAAACTAGAAGGGGGGTTGAATAGTTTCAGCGTTATTAATCACGTTTTTATAAAATTGACTTTACAAATTATGTTTGACAAAAAGGTTTGATTTGAAGCTTACATGAAATCAACACAACAATAAATATAAGCAATGATAAGTAAACAAGTAAAGATAAAGAAAGAAAAGATCAAACCGGCACACGAAGATTTATAGTGGTTCGGCCGCAAAGCTCACTCCTTCGTCCCTACACCAGTCCTCGAGTCTCACACTCGAGAGTTTCACAAACACTATATCAACACGCTCCCTTATGGTGGAACAAACCTTACACAAGCTTACACCAAGTTTAACGACACTAAGCGGAATGTCGAGTCCTAATCCTAGCTAGAACCAATCTACCAAAGCCCACGTGGCTTCACACCTCGTACCAACACGATGGCACAATACAACACAATACACAATATAAGACTTGCACTCAAGTCCTATTACATACACGAAACAATGAATGAAAGTAATGATAGATCCGCAACAATAAGATGAGATGAGCAAAACTCTTCTTCAACACCTAGTTTCTTGATTACAACGAATGTTCTTCTCTTGCACTTAGAGGAAAGATGAGTGTGATCACTTGTAAACAACTAGAACTTGATAATGTGATCAAAGTGTATGTTTTGGAAAGAATTTCGGAATACATAAGGTTTTGGTGCATAAGAGGTGAAGTTTTCTGGAGGAAAATAGTTCTGCATTTATAGGCGTCAGGAGAGAAGCGACGGTCCTTTAAATGCCAGGCGGTCCCTTATCGATAAGGGACCGCTACCCTATTTAAGGGACCGTCCAGACAGACGCTCCCGTTTTTATCCTGACGTGGTGAAAAACTATCTGGTGCAGTTTTGTTGTCGGTTTTGAGCAGGAAATATGGCTGTAATGATTTTGAATTTTGAAAACATTTTCTTAATAAAATATTTCTTTAAATATACAAAAATACTTTTATAAAATGTTTTGTGACATGAAAATGTAAAGTTTTTAACTCCTTTGATCACATACACAAGTTGGTAGAAGTTTGTACATACCTTAAGTGATGTTGATGACGAAAACAAGTTTTCCCGATTAAAAACTTATTAGTCGTAGTTTTATGTAATGTGTGTTTGTATTTTGTGATTATCAAAACTAGTAGAGATCGATTAATGGAAATGACGTTTTTGACATTATTTGTATTAACAATCTCCCCTTTTTTGATGATTACAAAATATAAAATCATTTTAGATAAAACTAGGCATTAATGAGTTTTAAAACGAGTCTCGTTTTGTTCACCCCCTTTCTGTAGAATCAAAAAGGTTTCATAGAAGAGATGAAGTCTACGGCATTAAGATGACTCCCCCTTGCTTAGTGCTCCCCATTGATGAGGACACTCGGGAATCGATCGATGGAATTGAGCTGCAATAAGTAAGAGAAACTTGCAAGCAAACATAGAAATCCTTCAAAAAAGTTTAAGGAAGGCAGGATAGGCATATACTAAGGATGGTCCCATAAATGGGTCAACGATCCTTTAAAGTTTGGGACCGCCATTTTGATTAGGGACCGCCAGCAGGAAGATTATCTGTAACAATATTTCAACAGTTCATGCATAAATAGATCATTCATAAAAAAGATAAGAATAATGTCATTCATATGACATTTACAACATGAGTTTACAAGTATAACCCTAGTCTAATCTCCTAGGATATCTCATGTTAAGTCCGGTTTTATTGGTGATCATGCATGCTTCCACACAACCTAAGGGTAGGCTAGTCAAACATGCAGAAATATAAAGCAGTTAACGATTCACACACAGATGGACGGTCCTTCAAATAAGTGGACGGTCCTTTATTACATAAGGGACCGTGGGTCGATAAAGGACCATCACCAGAAGGATTGCTAGATTTCAGAAAATGTTTCTACTGTGTGCCTATATGAAACATATGTGGAGATGTGATTATCTTGACTCTAAAAGAGAAGAAAGATCCTAAGAGATAATCAAAAGTCTCCTAATTTCACTTTTTCTCATCTTTCCATGTCGGATAACATATTTGTTACATGATCCGATAGAGGAATTGAGCGCATCGTGCAAGCATGGAAAAACGTTTTTGAATTGTATTAACAATGCAAGAAAAATTGATTTTACCTATTCGTGAGAAGATTTTGAACACATGAATTGGGGTTTTTATGCACAAAATCAAGTTTTCTTATTATCATGCAACAATGATTGTTAATAAAAATAGTTACTTCCCCAACTCGAATTTTTGTGCGCAAGAGAATCCTAGACTCAGATCAGAAGGCATTCTTTAACTATGACATCTAAGAAGATATGTGTTCCATCATTCCTAATCCTAATCGAAGATAAAAGAATGGTTCACGCTTAAGTGGTTTAGTAAGAATATCAGCTATGTTTTCCTCCGTTGGCACATTTTCAATAGATATGTTACCCTTTTGCACATTATCCCTAAGAAAGTGGTGACAAATCTCAATGTGTTTGGTACGAGAGTGTTGCACGGGGTTTTTACTTAAATCTATTGAACCTTCATTATCACACATGATTGTAATGTCATCAAGTGTAATACCATAGTCTACGAGAGCTTGTTTCATCCATAGTGCTTGTTGGCATGCCTTCCCAGCGCTTACATATTCAACTTCGATTGTGGAGATAGCTAGTTTCGTTTGTTTCTTGGAGAACCAAGAAGTTAAGCAACAACCCATGAAGGTACCCACTAGTACTTCTTTGATCCACATAATCTCCCGCATGATTAGAGTCGGCGTAAACTACAGTTTCTATGCCGGTCCCCTTAGGATACCATAATCCTAAGTGCATAGTGCCTTTAATGTATCGGAAGATACGTTTAACCGCTTCTAAGTGGGAAGAATTGGGATCTTCTTGAAATCGAGCACAAAGGCAGACACTAAACATGATATTGGGCCTACTTACGGTTAAGTACAATAAACTTCCTATCATACCTCTATACTTCGTACTATCTACGGATTCACCCTCTTCATCCTTGGTGAGCTTTGTGTCCGTAGCCATTGGGATTTTCATAGGTTTAGTATCTTCTAGTCCGAATTTCTTAAGCATTTCCTTAATATATTTGGATTGATTAAAGAATATTCCATCATCTAATTGTTTTATTTGTAGTCCAAGGAAGAAGTTAAGCTCGCCCATCATACTTATTTCAAACTCGTCATGCATGATTCTTGAGAATTCATCACACATGTCTTTACAAGTTGAACCAAATATAATGTCACAACATATATTTGGATGATTATGATGTTTGAATCTTTCTTCTTGGTGAAAAGAGTGTTATCTACCATTCCCATCAAGTGTTCATGCTTAAGAAGAAAAGCTTTCAACCTATCATACCAAGCCTTAGGAGTTTGCTTTAAACCATATAAAGCTTTCTTTAGTTTATAAACATGCTCGGGGTACTCGAAGTCAATGAATCCAAGAGGTTGTGCAACATATACCTCCTCATTGATGAGACCGTTTAGGAATGCACTTTTCACATCCATTTGGAACAACTTAAAATCTAATGCACATGCATATGCGAGTAGTATCCTAATGGACTCAAGTCTAGCTACGGGTGCATAGGTTTCATCATAATCAATTCCTTCTTGTTGATTATAGCCTTGTGCGACTAACCTAGCTTTGTTCCTAGAAACTATACCACTTTCATCTAGTTTGTTTCTAAATACCCACTTAGTCCCTATTATTGTGATATTCTTAGGTCTTGGTACTAACATCCAAACATCATTAGATTTAAATTGGTTTAATTCTTATTGCATTGTGATGATCCAACTTTCATCTTTCAATGCTTCATTGACATTTTTAGGTTCAATGATTGAAACAAAACAAAAGAAGTTGCTATTGTTTTGAACTTGTGATCTAAGGGTTCTTTGGTTTAGGATACCTATGACGTTATCTAAAGGGTGGCTTTTAGATTTTTTAACATTTGAAGTTTCACCTATTTCGATGGTTTCTTGAGATATGTCTAGGTTTTTCATGTTTTCAACTATGGCGTTTTCTTCATCCAAATCATCATCTGTAACAATTCGCATTTTCAGGATAATTACTATTCCCGGAAAATTTCACTATTCACTTTTACTATTCATTTTACCCGAAAATTTTCCCGAAAGTTGATTTTTATTTGATATTCTCAAGTGATAAATCATTTCCATGGAAAATTAAATGTTTGACATTCGTCAGATCATTTTCGTGAAAGTTATTAAGGAATTACACGGAATTACACGTTTTAGGGTAAAACGTCATTCAGAAATTCTACGTACAACGAAACTCGACCGCGTTAAGTGACCCCGCATCAGAAAAATGTTTGACACACTCATGATTTATTTGAGAATTAATCGTGACTGAGAAAAATATGACCAAAGACTTCCCGGCAGGTCACCCAAGCCTGTACTACTCTCGCATAAGCACGCTTAACCGTATGGGCGATTAACCGTTAGACCACAAAACGTTTTTCTAAGACGATTTGAGTTTTCAACTTATTAGAAAAAGTCAACATATTTTTCCCTCCTCCATTGACCAAAAATCATCCCTTGATGTTATAAGTCATTCCTTGATTTTTAGGCTTACGGTTTGATGTCTAAAAGACATTTAATACCAACCGACACTAGACTGAGCCCAGTCTAGACATTATAAGTCATTTTAAATCATTTTTATCACATTAGAAAAGTAACATTTTACTTTTCTCAATTTTACGCAATATTCGTACGTTTTACGTATTACGCGTTTTAGACCCGTGTTTCCAGTTTTTAGCAGGGTTTTACCACCCAAATGGAACCTACCACTCATTTTATATTTTATTATGGGACATATGGACATGTCTAACAATACTTTAAAGTTCCATAATTTTACGACACCCGGTTTTACGTTTTGAGGCCTAATCATTTACGGTTGTCATTTCCCGGAGTCAAAACTCTTCCTAATACTTAGGATAATACCAAGCAAAGTCCACACCTTGTCCCCCAAGTTTAGGAACCGACCTAGGGGGGGGGGGAATTCAGCCTTGTGTGTCTTAATATCATGCTAGGAGCCTTAAGATGTGAACATGTGTTCAACTTGGCCTCCAAGTGTTGACTAGTCAACAATGTAACCTCCTCATTTGCATATAAATGCCTCTCCTTCCCCTCCTTGGCCATTCCAACGACCCACACACATAAAAACACACCATCATCTCATCCTTAGCTCATTTACTTCAAGTTCCATCCAAGAAATCAAGTGCAATATCCATACATAAACCCTAGTTTAGTTTTGATTCATCAAAACTACTTCAAATCCTTAGAAACTTTGGTGATTTCTCTTGAGTTTGAATCCACTCAAGTCACCTCAATTTTCATCATCTCTCTTTCAAGATTACAAGAGTAGAAAGATTGCATGAAGTGAAGTGGGTTGAAGCAAGTCTATCAAAGTCCTATCCTTACATGTTAACTTCCTTTCATCTTTGAAAGCCAAAAGTTGTGAGCCAAACCCTAACTTGATTCTTGTTAAATAATCATGTTCATGTTATTTACATGTTATTCTTGCTATATTATGTCTTGTAGTTATGTCCATGATGTATAAAAGTGAGCAAAACAAGTTATTGTTATTGATTGACAAGATAAGTTACTAAAACAAGTAAACTAGTGACTTTCTTGGTAAGACCTGATCAAAATGGTAAAAATATGATGTTGGATCATTACATATTACAGTAGAGGACTTAACAAGGAAACCATAGCAATTTGAACCTCCTAAAACGAGTATACGAGTCAAAAGTTACGCCCATTTGAAGTTACCAAAACTTTGCGGCAAACTGCCAAATACCATTCTGATCAAATTTGGGTTTTGAAAGTCCCACTTCTGGTCCGATTCATCAAAAAGTTAAAACACGAAAGTTGTCCGGAACGCCGTTTTCGTTCAGGTACAAAGAAGCTCGAGACCTAAAAACACTTTCCGAGTGATAAAATTCTTCAAATTCTAAACAGCCCATTTTTAGGCGAAAGTCACAAGATTATGGTTATACTTTGAAAGGAACAAGAGGTCTTATGACCTATAATCAAGACCACAACCATGGCTAGAGCCAAGGTTGTGTCTCATGACCTTGAAACAAGGACCAAAGGTCATGGCTAGGCCATGACAAAATGACCATACCAACTTTCATAGGCGTAAACATGAAACAAAGAGTTGACGAGAACTTGAACAAGCAATTTGGATCTACTTCACTTAAAAGGGAACCATGAGATATTACCAAGAGAAAATGGTCATACAAAACTTATGAAACATACCCTAATAACAATCTTCATGTACTAATAAACTTTCCTAAGTTTATTCAAATATCGGACATGTAACCTTTCGGATCAAAACTTATATCTATATATTTCATCAACTACTACAATAGTAGGGAGCCTCATGTGAGGAGTTCATTATGTAAGCCGTCGAGTTGAGTTGTGGATTTACGAGTTAAAGTGTCCTGGCTCCTCGAACGCTTACTAACATGACTTCTGAATTATGTCGGCCTGAACGGTAGTAAACGATATATAAACATACATGTTTCATGAATCATTTCTTTCAAAGACTTACATTATACATCATACCACATCATGGACTAAATGCAAGATATATATATAGGCACTACTTCATATTCTTTACTCCGATCCTAAGTCGCAACATTCTATTATAGGTTGCTCGTAGAAACCTTCATGATTCAATCGTTACATTCATTACTTGCTATCTTACTTAAGGTGAGTTCATAGCCCCACTTTACATTACTTCAATGTTTTACAAACCCTTGGGGGGAATACATGCTATTTTAACCGAGCACAATGTTTTTAAATTGTATGCTTGCCTGATTGTTTTATTATCACTAAGTACCAGCCTTGCTAAACCGAGATCCCTTATTATGAACCATTTAATCACTAGCAATAGTGAGCGCAAATATTGTGAATAGGCCTATTGGGATTGACGAATCCCATTTGTATTGACTAAGTTCAAACAAATGCACTAATATTTGAGATTTAGGTATGTTAGCAAAGTACCTACCGGGATAAATCTGCCGATCGATATTGGTACACGTTAACGTTATGGTGTCATAAGCTTAGTGTATAATACATTTTATGGGCGTATAACAACATAGCCTACCTCTTTTGCTTTCCAAACATTGGTATGAGCCTATAACTCACACTACCAACATATTGTGTTCAAACATTAAACAAACTCTATGAATATCACTCAACCTTTGTGTTGACCTCTCAAGCATGTATTTCAGGTTCATGACGATCAAGGATGGCACGGAAGCGCACGGATTCTCAAGAGGGCTATAAATTTTAATTATAATTCAAAACTCATTTATTATACATTGTAAACATGGAACCAATTGGGACCTCATTTTGTAATCTCTGATATTTATATAATTTGAATGATAAACCTTTTCAAAACGACTCAATTGGAGTTCGTTTTCTATCATTGTGACTATTGTGCCGTCGAGTAACACCCAGTTTGAATTCCGCTGCATCCATGAATTGGGGGTGTTACAGATTGGTACCAGAGCCATGGTTATAGAGAAACGGGTCTAATTGAGACCTAAACTATAACTACAATCACAAACAAAAACATTTTATAGCCTTCCGCTCTTCGTGTCTTCCATCCTCCAGACGATTATGGACTTAGTAAGCATGTTATGCTACACAAACATATTAGTATATACCCATTTTGAGCATTTCCCCGTAGACATTTTTGTGCTACACAAACATAATTGCATATTGATATATGTACCCTTAACATAATTGAGTATTTCCCCGTAAGCATTTTATGCTACATGAACACATATAAGTATATTGGTATATACACACTAAGCATTTTATGCTACATGAACACATATAAGTATATTGATATATACACACTAAGCATTTTATGCTACATGAACACATATAAGTATATTGATATATACACACTAAGCATTTTATGCTACATGAACACATATAAGTATATTGATATATACACACTAGGCATTTTATGCTACATGAACATATTAGTATATTGATATATAAACTCGGTTTATTTTCAATCATTTATCTAAACAATGAACTAAACATATCTGTGTATGCCTATTCTAAGGCATTTCGGCACAGCCACACTCTCCCAATCATGTTCCTACTCCAACATTATATGTCCAAGACATTGTAACTGATTGCAATGGTCTTTCCTATTTTCCAAGACATTGTGAGATACAATGGTCTCATTCATTTTCCAAGAAATTGTGAGATACAATGGTCTCATTCATTTTCCAAGACATTGTGAGATACAATGGTCTCATTCATTTTTCAAGACATTGTGAGATACAATGGCCTCATTCATTTTCCAAGACATTGTGAGATACAATGGTCTCATTCATTTTCCAAGACATTGTATGATACAATGGTCTTAATCATTTCTCAAATGTTTTGAGTCACACAATGACTTAACCTACTTCCCAGACATTGTGAATTGCACAATGGTCTAACCTACTTCCGAGACATTGTGTTTTGTGCAAATGGTCTCTAGAATTATTCCATCACATCATCAGTATCATTTCTTATGATATCAAAAACCCGTCACAATCTATCGATTTCAAAACAAGAAATATGAGATTTCTAAAGGACAAACTAATCCATCATCGACAAAAGCTGAACTTTCTCTACATTCATCAAAGTTTTCTTATGAAACCTTCATTATTAAAAGTTCGTGATCCTGGCCAAGTATGTTCTATTTTAGAACTACTTAAAACTTCCTTTCCATACGTATCTACCCTTACTACCTTCTATGCAATGGAATATGAAAACATACGTTACAAGTCTTGTATGGACGGGACTTGCAACTTAAGGGTTTGACATCGCCTTTGTTTAGTGGACAGTTTCCCGAAAGCAACAGACATATCAAAAGTATACCTAGTTTAGGTATTTGAAAATTTTATCGAACCTTGGCTAAATATAGACTAGTCACCTATATTTAACCTAGGGACAGTGGAATATAGTCTGACTAACTATATTCGACTTAGAATTTTCAAATACTGAGAATAGTTGTACTAGGGTTATGTTTAGATTGATTTCCTACATGAACATGATAAACCACCAGAATACATTAAAACAATCTAGAGACACGATAATGTCTTACCACTCAGCGAAATCTTAACACCTTATTTGTGTTACCTAATTTCATTCTTGAAATTTTTCATTTATGAGATAATCCGAACTACTATCTTGGGATAGTTATCAATTATTCTCTTCATCCTGTAGAAGTACTATCCTGTTTAGGTCCTAAGGATACCATTCCATCATAAACCTTTAAAATCTCTTAAGATTTTTAAAGCAAACTCAACATCTATACCTAAGAGTATTAATGTTAAGCATACACTACACACTTTTGTTCATTAACATATCACATCATTATCTTCACAACCGTTACAAACACAAGCTCATTAACAGATCTTGATGCACTTTTAAAGCTCAAATCATCCTTAGTTACACCACAAGCACCCTTATCAGCTTTACAAGATTGAATATTCATCTTGTACTTTTGCTACACCAGTGTCATCTCGTAATACACTACCTTGTAACTCGCCGGCTAAGTATGAATGTTGGGTTGGGAATTCTTAAGTAGGATGATTTGTAATTATTTGAATGGATTGGGATGCCTTTTCATTTAAATAAAGAAATTGTAAATCACCGAACCATAAGTTTATATTCCTCTATTTACATTGTTTGGGATGCCTCTCTATGTAAATAAAGAATTATAAACAAGTGGGCTTATTTGTATCCGAAATAACATAAGTATGAAGTCAACCTACATTACATTGCTCGGGTATGGCTTGATACCTACATTACATTGCTCGGGTATGGCATGATACCTACATTACATTGCTCGGGTATGGCATGATACCTACATTATATTCGCCACAAGAAATCCTATCTTTTCACCGACATCGCTTCAAACCATGACATAAACACTAGGTACAACAACAGATTACCTACTATGCTATGATTGCAACTACTATACCAATTTCCATTGATATTCCACTACTATATCAATTTCCATTTATTGAATTCCTATGTAAATTGCTATTGTTGTTCAACTGTTATATCAATTGCTATTGATACTTGACAACTATATCAATTTCCATTTTGATATTTAACTATATCAATTTCTGTACAACTACTATATCCATTTCTATTAATAATCGACTGCTATATCAATTTTCTTTGATATTCGACTATTATATGGATCTCTACTGATATTCAACCATGTTATCAATCTCTATTGACACACCATATTCTTAGACAAATCAAACTACATCACTAGTAATTCCAGACTTTGGTCCTCATAAGTAACCACACATCTTTATCGACACCACTCCAACATATGACACACAAAGAACTTTGGGACGAAGTTCCCTGTAAGGGGTAGAAACTGTAACAATTCGCATTTTCAGGATAATTACTATTCCCGGAAAATTTCACTATTCACTTTTACTATTCATTTTTCCCGAAAATTTTCCCGAAAGTTGATTTTTATTTGATATTCTCAAGTGATAAATCATTTCCATGGCAAATTATATGTTTGACATTCGTCAGATCATTTTCGTGAAAGTTATTAAGGAATTACACGGAATTACACGTTTTAGGGTAAAACGTCATTCAGAAATTCTACGTACAATGAAACTCGACCGCGTTAAGTGACCCCGCATCAGAAAAATGTTTGACACACTCATGATTTATTTGAGAATTAATCGTGACTGAGAAAAATATGACCAAAGACTTCCCGGCAGGTCACCCAAGCCTGTACTACTCTCGCATAAGCACGCTTAACCGTATGGGCGATTAACCGTTAGACCACAAAACGTTTTTCTAAGACGATTTGAGTTTTCAACTTATTAGAAAAAGTCAACATATTTTTCCCTCCTCCATTGACCAAAAATCATCCCTTGATGTTATAAGTCATTCCTTGATTTTTAGGCTTACGGTTTGATGTCTAAAAGACATTTAATACCAACCGACACTAGACTGAGCCCAGTCTAGACATTATAAGTCATTTTAAATCATTTTTATCACATTAGAAAAGTAACATTTTACTTTTCTCAATTTTACGCAATATTCGTACGTTTTACGTATTACGCGTTTTAGACCCGTGTTTCCAGTTTTTAGCAGGGTTTTACCACCCAAATGGAACCTACCACTCATTTTATATTTTATTATGGGACATATGGACATGTCTAACAATACTTTAAAGTTCCATAATTTTACGACACCCGGTTTTACGTTTTGAGGCCTAATCATTTACGGTTGTCATTTCCCGGAGTCAAAACTCTTCCTAATACTTAGGATAATACCAAGCAAAGTCCACACCTTGTCCCCCAAGTTTAGGAACCGACCTAGGGGGGGGGGGAATTCAGCCTTGTGTGTCTTAATATCATGCTAGGAGCCTTAAGATGTGAACATGTGTTCAACTTGGCCTCCAAGTGTTGACTAGTCAACAATGTAACCTCCTCATTTGCATATAAATGCCTCTCCTTCCCCTCCTTGGCCATTCCAACGACCCACACACATAAAAACACACCATCATCTCATCCTTAGCTCATTTACTTCAAGTTCCATCCAAGAAATCAAGTGCAATATCCATACATAAACCCTAGTTTAGTTTTGATTCATCAAAACTACTTCAAATCCTTAGAAACTTTGGTGATTTCTCTTGAGTTTGAATCCACTCAAGTCACCTCAATTTTCATCATCTCTCTTTCAAGATTACAAGAGTAGAAAGATTGCATGAAGTGAAGTGGGTTGAAGCAAGTCTATCAAAGTCCTATCCTTACATGTTAACTTCCTTTCATCTTTGAAAGCCAAAAGTTGTGAGCCAAACCCTAACTTGATTCTTGTTAAATAATCATGTTCATGTTATTTACATGTTATTCTTGCTATATTATGTCTTGTAGTTATGTCCATGATGTATAAAAGTGAGCAAAACAAGTTATTGTTATTGATTGACAAGATAAGTTACTAAAACAAGTAAACTAGTGACTTTCTTGGTAAGACCTGATCAAAATGGTAAAAATATGATGTTGGATCATTACATATTACAGTAGAGGACTTAACAAGGAAACCATAGCAATTTGAACCTCCTAAAATGAGTATACGAGTCAAAAGTTACGCCCATTTGAAGTTACCAAAACTTTGCGGCAAACTGCCAAATACCATTCTGATCAAATTTGGGTTTTGAAAGTCCCACTTCTGCTCCGATTCATCAAAAAGTTAAAACACGAAAGTTGTCCGGAACGCCGTTTTCATTCAGGTACAAAGAAGCTCGAGACCTAAAAACACTTTCCGAGTGATAAAATTCTTCGAATTCTAAACAGCCCATTTTTAGGCGAAAGTCACAAGATTATGGTTATACTTTGAAAGGAACAAGAGGTCTTATGACCTATAATCAAGACCACAACCATGGCTAGAGCCAAGGTTGTGTCTCATGACCTTGAAACAAGGACCAAAGGTCATGGCTAGGCCATGACAAAATGACCATACCAACTTTCATAGGCGTAAACATGAAACAAAGAGTTGACGAGAACTTGAACAAGCAATTTGGATCTACTTCACTTAAAAGGGAACCATGAGATATTACCAAGAGAAAATGGTCATACAAAACTTATGAAACATACCCTAATAACAATCTTCATGTACTAATAAACTTTCCTAAGTTTATTCAAATATCGGACATGTAACCTTTCGGATCAAAACTTATATCTATATATTTCATCAACTACTACAATAGTAGGGAGCCTCATGTGAGGAGTTCATTATGTAAGCCGTCGAGTTGAGTTGTGGATTTACGAGTTAAAGTGTCCTGGCTCCTCGAACGCTTACTAACATGACTTCTGAATTATGTCGGCCCGAACGGTAGTAAACGATATATAAACATACATGTTTCATGAATCATTTCTTTCAAAGACTTACATTATACATCATACCACATCATGGACTAAATGCAAGATATATATATAGGCACTACTTCATATTCTTTACTCCGATCCTAAGTCGCAACATTCTATTATAGGTTGCTCGTAGAAACCTTCATGATTCAACCGTTACATTCATTACTTGCTATCTTACTTAAGGTGAGTTCATAGCCCCACTTTACATTACTTCAATGTTTTACAAACCCTTGGGGGGAATACATGCTATTTTAACCGAGCACAATGTTTTTAAATTGTATGCTTGCCTGATTGTTTTATTATCACTAAGTACCAGCCTTGCTAAACCGAGATCCCTTATTATGAACCATTTAATCACTAGCAATAGTGAGCGCAAATATTGTGAATAGGCCTATTGGGATTGACGAATCCCATTTGTATTGACTAAGTTCAAACAAATGCACTAATATTTGAGATTTAGGTATGTTAGCAAAGTACCTACCGGGATAAATCTGCCGATCGATATTGGTACACGTTAACGTTATGGTGTCATAAGCTTAGTGTATAATACATTTTATGGGCGTATAACAACATAGCCTACCTATTTTGCTTTCCAAACATTGGTATGAGCCTATAACTCACACTACCAACATATTGTGTTCAAACATTAAACAAACTCTATGAATATCACTCAACCTTTGTGTTGACCTCTCAAGCATGTATTTCAGGTTCATGACGATCAAGGATGGCACGGAAGCGCACGGATTCTCAAGAGGGCTATAAATTTTAATTATCATTCAAAACTCATTTATTATACATTGTAAACATGGAACCAATTGGGACCTCATTTTGTAATCTCTGATATTTATATAATTTGAACGATAAACCTTTTCAAAACGACTCAATTGGAGTTCGTTTTCTATCATTGTGACTATTGTGCCGTCGAGTAACACCCAGTTTGAATTCCGCTGCATCCATGAATTGGGGGTGTTACATCATCTACCAAAGGTGAAGTTTTAGATGGAAGGGGACTCTCATCGAAAGTCACGTTGAGTGATTCTTCGACAACCATTGTTTCCTTGTTTAAGACAATATAGGCTTTAATAGTTTGAGAGTAACTTAGAAATACACCTTCGTAAGACTTTGGGCCGAACTTGGTGAGGTAGTCTTTGGTGTTTAGAATTTAGCATTTTTTACTAAACACTCTAAAGTAATCTAGGGAAGGTTTCCTACCTTTCAAAATTTCATAAGGGGTTTTTCCTATGATTTGTCTAATTAAAATTCTATGAAGAATATAGGTGGATGTATCTACGGCATTACACCAAAACCTTTGAGGAATCGATTCCTCATTAAGCATGGTTCTACTCATTTCTTGTATGGTTCTATTTTTCCTTTCGACTACCCCATTTGATTGTGGAGTTCGTGGAGCTGAGAAATTGTGAGTAATACCATTAGCGTCACAATAAGCTCTGAATTGAACTTCATTGTCAAATTCTCTACCATGGTCCGTCCTAATGGAGACTATATTGCATCCTAATTGATTTTGAATTTTCTTGCTAAATATTTTGAATTGATCAAAAGTTTCAGTCTTGTTTTTAAGAAACCTTATCCAAGTATACCTAGAGTAATCGTCTACGATCACTAGGGTGTAGAGATTTCCTCCATAACTCAGTATGGCGGAAGGACGGAAGAGATCCATGTGAAGAAGCTCTAGACATCTAGATGTTGAGATCATGTTCTTAGGTTTATGACTGGAGTGAGCTTGTTTTCCAACCTTGCAAGCATCTCAAAAGTGTTGATCAAACCTAAGTTTGGGAAGATTTCTAACTAGATCCTTAGAGGCCAATGATTGTAGTAGACGCATGTTTGCGTGTCCTAATCTTCTATGCCATAAAGTAGAGTTATCATTAACCGTAGCTAAGCATATGTTTTCACTAGGTTTGTTACTAATTTTCATAACATATAGGTTACCTTTTCTAATTCCTTTAGCAATGACTTTTCCGTTCTTAATTATCTCACTATCGTCTTTTGAAAACATTACCTTGCAACCATTATCACAGATTTGACTAATACTGTAAACTCCCGTAATTTCCCTTATGAATAGTAAATGCTAATCAATGTCTAATATATCATTGCATTAATAAATGACGTTTTTACCAATATCAAAAATCTTGTTGATTTACTATACTATGTTACTCAAAAATCATGACGTGGTTGTGATCCCCTATTGCCTCGGAACACTGCTCACACATGTACCATTATAGTCTTAAATCACGAAAATATTAAACTTTTACCATTTACAAAATTACGTAAAGTATTTTGGTAAAACGCATTCGACAACACCCGGGCTCACGTAAACGTTTCACTAAATGTTAACTAAACTTTCACTAATCATAATTTAATTTTTCCAAATCCTAATTACCATTCAAACGGACCCTTAATTATTTCCTTAGCCCAACTTCACTATCCGGCCTGTTACTATTCATCAGCCCACGATTTTGAAGCCCAAAATCCTTATATTTATTTTTGTTATACTCGACTAGACCAAGCCAGAAACGAACCTCGTACGCATTATTTTTACACACGACACACATGTATTTTTACACTCCCTCATTCCTCACCTAGCCAACTTCGAGTATGTCAATTTTCAGCTTCCCATGTCGAGACTCACTATACTCTTACGAGGCAAAGTGTTGGTCCAAAAACAACCCATACGATATATGCCTATAACTCAAAAACTCAACCGTTTTAACTCCCGTTTGTTCCTACGACTTTCTAATAATATTCCTAGCATGATTTCATTGTTAAATGTCAAGTTTGGTCAACTATAATCAAGTTCTCTTCGTTTTCCAAATCGTGTACATGTATATTATGGATGTCGACATCCAAGTGGAGAACAAAAACAAAAATCCTTATCCTAAGTTTACCCAAACGATTTCCTAAAGCCCTAGAGGGTAAAAGAAATCATCTAAAGTTTCTATTCACTAACATTGCATAATAGTACTTGTTTCCTTGAAATAATTGAACATTTCGTATTAAAAAAACCTTCCTATATATCTACTCCTCATTTCAAGCTCTCACACAAGCTTATAATACATTTCCTAGACTAGTACTAGTTACCTTTTCAGAGAAAACCCATACTTGCAACTATACAATCAAAACATATAAAATACAAACTCACATTTTCTTTTAACTACTTGAGTATGTCGACTAGCAAGGAACCAAGAAAACCTTTTACCCATCCCCTTACACCCTACCAAAACTTTTATTCATCCTACAACACACTTCCATCACATCTCATATATTTATGATCACTGAAACACTTCAAATTCCATATATATAGCACCTTGCATGGATGCACTCGTTCCTACATACATATAAATCAATTTCAAAAATAATTCTAAGTCCTAGTTCTAGTTTCTGTTTCAAAACACTTTGGCAAGAATACAAGTATTTCAAATCGGGTTTAGGAGAAACAAACTTTGTTTGTGAACCTTGGTTGAGTCGACATTCACGTTACACTCTCGTACTACCCTCTCCTCGACTCTACAAAACGTTTTACCCCACCATCTTGGTGTCGTAAGTCTCACACGGCCCTTTTCCATTTTTACTTAAACGCATACTTTGATTTTTACGTATATATCACTTTCACTTGAACTAAATTACTCGTAATCTATATAAACAACACTTACGTATTATTATCTCACCTATATATTCACTACGCTAGTAATCAAGACATGTAAAGATTTAAATCATAATAGTCACTTATAAATTATTTTGAGACACATTTCTAAGATACATCGACCATGCATTTCATGCAAAACACTTAGAATTTTGTAAGTCTTTTACTTATAAAACGTGCCCCATGCAACTCATGAACGAACGTATACTTTTGAATATAACTTAACGAGCATAGTATATTAATTCATAAACTATTAAACCAACTAGCAAACTATCATTTTCATAAAGACCATTTGTAAAAATATTCACGTCTCGACCTAGTAAATAATGCAAAGCATATCGACCTTGAATCATGTTTTGAAAACTAATAAACCACCGATTGGGCCTTAAAGCCTAATCAGTCAAAATAAGCAAAACAAAATAAGCTGTCACTATAAGCTGTTTGAGAACGTTTTTAACATCCAAAAATGAGCCTGTAACCAAGCCCAACGATTTCGTAAACCAATGGATCAAAAATACTTAACGGGCCATAGTTTCTTGTTTAAAAGCCCATTAAGCTATAAATAAGCTATTTTCTGAAAATAAGCAGTTTGAAAAGTTAAATAAGTTGGTTTTAGCTTAATTAAGAAATAAAAATGCTAAGTTTCGAATTTGGTGAATTTTGGACTAAATTTGCAAATTTTATAACTTTCGGGTTAAAAGTGTCAAATTTATAAAGTTGAAGTAAAAACTGTCATTTTGCAAACTATAGAGTGAAAAACTGATTTTATGAATTTTTGGGTGAAAAGTGTAAAAATTGGAGACTTTTGGACTTAAAACGTAAATATATTTAACTTGGACTAACGGTGTAACGCTAACGCCGTTAGGGTAAAAAGCGTAAAATCTAGAAAAGGACAAGGACCACATACTATATTTAACATTCTCATTTTTACTTTTCATTTTACGATTTCACATCACGACGTTTACATTTTGTTTATTTCAAACTATTATTATTATTAACTATATATATATATATATATATATATATATATATATATATATATATATATATATATATATATGTCTTTACTACCTATAAAGCAAAAATGGTCAAAGGGGAATGTGAAATACTGAACTTTCGGTCAATCCCGAAATTGCCCCTGTGTTAATTAGGAAATTATGAAATGTAATTTATACTCTTATTAAAACACCCTATTAGTTAAAAGTACAATGATTTATTCACATTGTACAACCAATTAAAAACATATCTACCAAATTAAATACAACTAATTAAAACAATTAATACAAATCACAAACCGGGTTGACCCGGGACGCTTCAAACCCGACGGGTTGAACCGGTTTAATTTGACCCATTTTCGACCCAACCTAGCAAGTTGACCCGGTTTAAATCGACCAATTTTTCGACCGGAATGGTTCAACCGGTTGAACCACCCGGGTCGAACCGGGTTTCAAAACATTATGTTTAATTCCCAAATCTTCAAATTTTTATTATTTTTCATTTATAACTTATAAACTTTTTTTTATCAATAAACTATCTGTCGCTATAAAATCCCGTTGCTATGCATGGGTACTCGTCTAGTATATATATATATATATATATATATATATATATATATATATATATATATATATATATATATATATAACTTATTAAAACTTACGATATTTTATCAAACCACAAGTTTTACAATCGTTAAACCAACCACCGTCGTTTTCTAAAACTACTCGCGATTAAATCATTTAAGACTATCAAACACTAAAACTTGCCATATTATCTAGGTCGTGTGTTGGAGCCGTTCCCTTATTGCAATTGAGTATCGATACTTTACCACTGTACCATTAAGGTGAGTTCATAGCCCACTTTTATATAACTGTTTTCATGGAGAGATACATGCTACAAAAATTGAACACAAGTATTTTCTTGGTATGCTATGCCTGATATTGTTATTTCTTAAGTACCTTATTGCCAAAAGTCCCTCACATCAAGAACCTTAATCACTTGAAGGGTGAACGTAAATAATTGTGGATAGATCTATTAGGGATTGACAATCCCCGTTTGTGTCTGCCAGGATGGGCTACCAAACGCACTTTATTTAAAATCTAATAGGTGAATGGCAAGAACCTATCCCGAGGGCCATTGTTATTTTCCATCATATTTGATGTGACCTGTTAATCATTGAGTGTCATGAGCTTAATGCAATATCAACTGTTTTTAACTTATAATTGTAATTCGATGCAATTATCACTTATAGCTTGTGTTCAACTACTAAACTTAAACCTATGGATATGACTCAACTTTTGTTGATTTTTAGCATGTTTATCTCAGGTAACTAATGAGAAGGAGCTCAAGGCACGGATTGGGCACTAAACCCTGTCATGGGTGTTAAATAAATGTTTTATTATTCGCTTTTAATAATTCATATTTTCTATGATATGTTAAACTAATGGAACAACTTTGTACTTGAATACTCGCTTTTGATGAATGATAAACATAACTTTAAAAACGTCTCTTTTGAGTCATTTTCTATGATATTGACTTCGATCCTCTAAGTAATACCCCATAAAGTCTTCCGCTGCTATAGTTGAAATTTAGGGGGTGTTACAAATACTAAGCAAATTAAAACCTAGGTTATCCACATGTTCTACATTAGTAATAGTAAGAAAGTTATGAGTGATCGTACCTTTGCCAATGATATTGCCCTTGAGCTTACTACCAAATGTAACATTACCTCCAGTACTTTCATTGTATGATGAGAAAAGCTTGCGATTACCCGTCACGTGATTTGTGCATCCACTATCCTTGACCCATTCGTCAGGCTCCAGGCCAATTCCCAAGCATATCTAATGATAACACAGACAATCTCAAACATATGGTCCCCAATATCTCATGGGTCCAAAGTTGTTAGCGCCAAACATCCTATACATTTGTTGCATTTGTCTTGGGTGTGGAAATGGTGAGAAGAATCCCATAGGAGGGAAAACATTTTTCTAATTCATGGAGTAGTTCTTATAATGATTTTTATTTTTAGTTGTTTTTGATCCTGTTTGTCTATTTGGTATATTTTTTCTCCTAGGGATGGAGGTGTAGATCTTATAGTTGGTTCGTTGTAACCTAGTCCTGGTTTAGTATTGGTCTATAGAATTGTTTTACTTCTTCTATACTAGCAATGGGTGTTTCTGGTTTTCCTAGTATTGGCTGTTTTGAACCAGAATCTGTAGTGACTTCGGGTAAAGTCACAATCTTCCTTACTGGGGACGGTCCTTTATCGACGGGACGGTCCCTTAAAGGTTAGGGACCGTCGGGTGGATTTGAGGGACCGTCTCCAGTAGCCAGGTCCGACTGAGATTTCACAAATTTTATTTGTTTTGATATGTTAGGTGATGCTTCAAAAAAGTTATAACCTAGACCGGTTTTATCATCGGAAGCCTTTTGAACTCCTATTAGTTTTCTAAGAGAGTGAGTACTTTTTTCAAACTTATTAGATTTTGAGACTTCCTCTTTGAGTTCCTCATTTTCGATTTTAAGAAGTTTGCACGTTTTACACTCCGAAACGATTTCTTTACCTTTCTCAAGTCTAGATAACATCTCTTTTAGTTCCAACATCTTTTTTTTTCTAATTTAGATTTGGTGGGTTTTAGAGATTTGTTTATCACAATTATCTTTTGACTCGCTTCACAAATTTTATCATATTCATTATCTAAGTCAAGTGAATCTAGTGAGCAAATATCAAAATTGTGAAAATCGGTTTCGGTACGTACCTCTTTTGAAGATCCGACCATGAGACAAGTCTCAGTTGTATCATCTTCTTCGCCATCACTCCAAGCACCGCTAACATACGCCCTTTGTTTTTTGTCCCTTGTTTGGTGTGGACAATCTCCAACTAAGTGTCTTGTATCACCACATTCAAAACATCTCTTCTCACCTTTGATGTATCTATCTTCACGTGCTTTTTGAGGAGTTTCCTTTTCCTTTCGTGGTTGTCTTACAAATATTCCTCTTCGTTTGAATAATTTCTTGAAATCTCTAACCGCCAATGCATACGCTTCATCGTCACTTTCCGAGCTTGAGTCTTCATCATCACTTAATTCCTTTTTAGCTTTTAATGCAATTGATTTTCTTTCCACCTTACTATTTACAATATCGAAATCATTTTTGATGATTAACTCATGGACCCTCAAGTTACCAATTAGCTCATCTAATGATAGAGATGCCAAGTCTTTGGATTCTTCAATCGCCGTGACCTTTGCTCTCCACTTTGGATGTAAAGCCCTGAGATATTTCCTAACACAACTTTTGATAGAAAATTCCTCATCGAGTGCTTTTAAACTCGTGATTATGGTGTTAAATCTAGCAAATGAACTATTTATAGATTCATCTTCAGGTATGATAAATTGTTCATATTGTTGAACCAAAAGATCGATCTTATTGTCTTTGACTTGATTATTACCTTGATTAGTGACTAACTAAGTTTTCCAAATATCTTTAGCAGTATTGCACATAAAAATTCTTTGAAATTCCTTTTTAGGCAAGGCATTGTAAATAACCATTTTTGCTTCATCATTTTTAGCTAATTTCTTTTTAAGAGTATCACTTTGTTTATCATAAGGAACAACTTCATTTTGTTTAGTTTCAAGATTAAATTCAATAGGTTTAAAATCACCCATTGTAATAACAGGCCAAAGATCAAGATCTTTTGATTTCACATACGTTTCGAATCGAGTTTTCCAATAAATAAAAATATCAGCCTTAAAGAGTGGTGGTCTTTGCATAGACTGCCATTCTTGATATTTTTCCAATTCCATTGATCGTTTCAAGTTTTAAAATACAGTATATTTTAAAAATCCTTGAGCAACGAAGCTCTAATACCAATTGTAGAAACTAGAAGGGGGGTTGAATAGTTTCACTGTTATTAATCACGTTTTTATAAAATTGAATTTACAAATTATATTTGACAAAAAGGTTTGATTCGAAGCTTACGTGAAATCAACACTACAATAAATATAAGCAATGATAAGTAAACAAGTAAAGATAAAGAAAGGAAAGATCAAACCGGCACACGAATATTTATAGTGGTTCGGCCACGAAGCTCACTCCTTCGTCCCTACTTCACTCCTCGAGTCTCACACTCGAGAGTTTCACAAACACTATATCAACACGCTCCCTTATGGCGGAACAAACCTTACACAAGCTTACACCAAGTTTAACGACACTAAGCGGAATATCGAGTCCTAATCCTAGCTAGTACCAATCTACCAAAGCTAACGTGGCTTCACACTTCGGACCAACACGATGACACGATACAACACAATACACAATATAATACTTGCACTCAAGTCCTATTACATACACGAAACAATGAATGAAAGTAATGATAGATCCGCAACAATAAGATGAGATGAGCAAAACTCTTCTTCAACACTTTGTTTCTTGATTACAACGAATGTTATTCTCTAGCACTTAGAGGAAAGATGAGTGTGATCACTTGTAAACAACTAGAACTTGATAATGTGATCAAAGTGTATGTTTTGGAAAGAATTTCATAATACAGAAGGTTTTGGTGCATAAGAGGTGAAGTTTTCTGGAGGAAAACAGTTCTATATTTATAGGCGTCAGGAGAGAAGCGAAGGTCCTTTAAATGCCAGGCGGTCCCTTATCGATAAGGGACCGCCACCCTATTTAAGGGACCGTCCAGACAGACACTCCCCGTTTTGTCCTGACTTGGTGAAAAACTATCTGGTGAAGTTTTGTTGTCGGTTTTGAGCGGAAAATATGGCCATTATGATTTTGAATTTTGAAAACATTTTCTTAATAAAACATTTCTTTAATTATACAAAAATACTTTTGTAAAAATGTTTTGTGACATGAAAATGTAAAGTTTTTAACTCCTTTGATCACATACACAAGTTGGTAGAAGTTTGTACATACCTTAAGTGATGTTGATGACGAAAACGAGTTTTCCCGATTAAAAACTTATTAGTCGTAGTTTTATGTAACGTGTGTTTGTATTTTGTGATTACCAAAACTAGTAAAGACAGATAAATGCAAATGACGTTTTTGACATTATTTGTATTACCACATTGGTCAATACCACTGCTACTCTGCCACCTCGTACAGATATGTCAGCCCTGCCACCTCATATTGACAGAGTCACAGTGGACACGTGTCACATTATGATTGGTCTGTCACTTGCCCTTCTGCCACCTCGTTTTGACATGTGTCAGCGCTGCCAGATCTGAATCTCTTACCTGACTTGTCAGAATTTACTGCATTGCCCATGCATTAATTACCAATCATTAGTAATAAATGCGCCACCGCCACATGGCGAGCTCCTTTTGGTCAGCCGACAGATGACGTCAGCATGTGAGACCCACAAGTTGTGATAGCTTAGGTGGGGCCCACTACCACATGGCACCAGTCAACGTCAGTCAACGGTTAAAGTCAACGGGTCATGGTCAACGGTCAGGGTCGGGTCTGTCAACGGGTCAAGGTCGGGTCGAGTGCACGTGGACCAATGAGGTGGTGCCACGTGGCTATGAGTATTATTACTCACTTTGCCTCGGACGGAATCGAACTTGGGACCTCATGGATGAGGTGAAGCGCACCACCCAATTGAGCTAGGCAATGGTTTCACTAATATATATATATATATATATATATATATATATATATATATATATATATATATATATATATATATATATATATATATATATATATATATATATATATATATATATATATATATATATATATAAAACTGGAGGCGTTTGACCATTTTTTGCCAAATAATCATGGTCAATACCCAGTCATCAAGTTTTGAGCGCCATGTCATCCGTATAGTCAGCAAACATAATTTGTATTAATTTTTTTTCCCGGAATTATTATTATTTTTTTTTTGGATTTATTTAATTCAAAAAATTCATGCATGGAGTTGGATTTGAACCCGGGTCTTTTAGTCCACAAACAAATATAATTACCACTGGACCAACATATTTTTTTTATTATAACTTTTAATACCAAATCTATAAACCTACTCAACTGAGAATTTTCAATAGTTTGAAAAGGAATATATTTATCTCCAAAAATTGTAGAGCATTTATCTATTCCTTAATTATAGTTTTATAATTATAAACGTACGCCTTTTTTTCTGAAAAACTACGCCACTTTTTTTCTATAAACCCTAATGTACAGGTATGTTGGTGTAATTTTGCAGGTTGGATGCATGTTATTCCTTTGCGTGTGATGTTTTGGGTGCTAGCACTTTCAGTATTTTAGATGTATTTTTTTTAGGTTTGTGTGTTTATATATGGATTATATCTGTGTAGAATGTTTTATTTATGCTGTCCACGCAGGTCTAGACATTACTGAAAGTATGATTTAATTCTCTTTGCTGGCAGACTCATAAAACTGTTGTTTGTTATTTGTTATCAAGATTAGTCTGTTCATTATCGTTTTTTTTCCATTGTGTCTAAGCTTGCATGACATGATTATGTTCTGTTTGTAGGTTTGTGTGGTGTCAAATATCCTTGTCCAATCATGTTTACCGTCTGCTTGGTTTTCTAGATTTATTGTACTTATCTTTGGCATCATTAATTTGTTTTCCAGTCTATTGTGTTGAGATTTTCTTATCTCGCTCTTTTCTTGGTATAGGATCTCTATTTGTCAAAGACGTGAAGCTTAAACTCGGGCGGTGACAATTTCATTCTTCAAATGGAATTGCTTATATTTGTAGTTCTGTACACTAACGGTGACATGCTTGATATATTCTTTAAATGGTCTATTGATCTGCCATTTGCTTTATCTCATATATGATAACATATGTTTTCTGTGTACATATATGATGTCGTATAGTCTATATTTGGGCCACAAGTCCAAATAATATACACTACTAGCGGCTAAGTCCACCACGAGTGGGCTGCCATGACAATGGTTTGGGCCGCAGTATCATTAGCTTGGGCCCACGAGGCCCAAAGCCCAGCTAAACCCACCGGGTACACGATAAGGATTATCTATTCATGGAATAGATATCCTTTCCTCGGATAAGCACTACGCGTGCAAAGAGTAAGGAGCAAGAAACACGGTTTCTACGCTCCTATATATAGAATCACACGATTCTCATTCAAGGTACGATATACAAACCCTAACTCTCTACGAGAACCTAAAATCGATTACTTACTCTCACGCCGGAGTCTAATCGGGGGAGACAATCCCTCGATAAGCCTAACGGTGTTGTTTATTTTCTTATTGCGCAGGTAACAAGTACTAAGAAGCGAATTGGTACGAGAGCAAGAGCCAATAACCAGGAACGCCCAACTTTTGTATCAACAAGTGGCGCCATCCGTGGAACCCTACTAAGAACTAGAATGACAAAGCATAAGAATTCAAGCCAGCGGACTCCGCAGTCAGAAAAACGTGATCATCAGAGGAAGAATCAACAAGATCCGACCTCCAAACAAATCGCTGGGACAACCAGCGCACCTGGTCACCCAGAGGCAGGGACAACCCAACCTCTTCCAGTGGTAGAACTACCTATAAGAACTACCCAAGTCACCCCAGTGGTCCCAAGCGTTAAGGAACTCCAACGCACCCTCTTTACCACTCCTCGTCAAACTGTACCCGCAGTAAACAACACTGCGCCGCCAGGCGCGCATAACCGAGATAGGGTGCCTAATACTGAGGCAGAAATTCTTGCAACAACTGAGGACGCACCCGATCTAACTTTGGGAAACTTTGTATCCCAAAATTATGACACCTTAACCGCCCTCATGCAAGAAGAAGCAAGAAGAAGGGCAAGTACGAGCCTATAAGCTCGACTAAATTTTGGTCCTGAACGCGAACCATCACCACTGCGTCACCCACGAGGAAGACGCGCAGAACATACCACTATCCATGATAGGTTGGGTACGATATCTGATTCACAATACTCAGAAGACAGTGAGAGGCACACTAATGTTCACTCCAGACTTGGCAGTCAGGGAATACAAGATCGGTTAGGGCCTCAACATTCGCCAAGCCAAGGATCTTCCAAACCTGGGAGTAAGAGGATTCAAGATAGATTGGGGAGAAGAAGATCCCCAAGCAGAGATCCCTCAAGCTCTTCTTCTGAAAGAAGCCGGCGCAAGCGCCGAAAAAGAGACTACCCTTCTTCCAGTGACTCCTCGGACAACGAGGATAAAGAAACAGGACACTGGAAGTCGAGAGGAAGACGTCGCGAGGAAGAGAATGAAGATATGTCTCTCCCATGGCGTCGCCAAAAAATTGATGCGTTCACACAGCGCATCAGCGATTACTCAGATCGCAAACGCAGGCGCATGCCCACTAACGTGAAAACATATGATGGAACAGGTGATCCCGATGATCACCTAAAAGTTTTCAAATCAGCCGTCACTATCGAAAACTGGCCACAGCCTGTGTGGTGCCACATGTTTAATTCTACGTTAGTAGGAAACGCGCGCACATGGTTTAGCAAACTCTCACGTAGGAGCATCGGTGGGTTTGAGGAGTTATGGAAAGCATTCCGTCTCAGTGAAAGAAGTGCGCTAAAAACCCTGTTGAGCTAGCAAGAGTGAAACAGCGTCAAGGGGAATCAACCAGCGCTTTTATGGAACGCTTCAAGGATGAGTGCATACAAGTTAAAGCATGTCCTGAGATCCTAATAATTTCAGGGTTCATGAATGGGATTAATAACCCAGAACTCATCCGAAAGTTGAACGACAAGGTTCCACAGACTTTTGATGAGCTAACAAAGCGCACTAGATCCTTTATACAAGGAGAAGCAGCTGCTGCGGATAGCAAAAAGGGTTATTCAAACTATAGGCAGCAAGAGCAGCCGCGGAGACAATCCAATGATCAGAATAACAACCGCAGCAGGAATTATCGCAGTGGAAGAGACAATGACAAATATACCCCTCTTACAAAAACTCCGAGGGAAATATTTGTAACAGAAGGTGCGAACTTCCCAAAACCACCACCAATGCGCACTGCAGAGGAAAAGCGCATAGGGAGCGGATACTGCGAGTACCATGGCCAAAAAGGCCATACAACTAACGAGTGCGTCCAACTAAAATAACTAATTTATAAGCTAGTAAGAGAAGGCATGATGGACCACCTCGTAAAGAACATCAAAGAGGGAAAAGATAAATAGAGAAACGGGGGTAAGAAAGAACCCCCAAAGGAAAAAGCTGATACTATATACATGATACAATCATGGCAACGCAAGATAAAGCAAAAAGTCAGCCAAAAATTCTCTCCAGAAAAAGAGATATCCTTCCCTACTATAGCTGCGGACAACGCAGTCGTGGAGCCTCTAACTATTGAAATACATACAAGAGGACATGATATCCACCGCATGTACATTGATGGAGGAGCATCCGCAGATATCCTGTACAATCACTGTTTCAAAAGACTGCGACCTGAGATCCAAAGTCAATTGATACCAGCAACAACGTCATTAACAGGATTCACAGGAGAAAAGATTTGGCCCATGGGGCAGTTACGCTTGTTGATGGTCGTAGGAGATGAACAACACTCAACCGCAACATGGATAAACTTTATGGTAATAAAGTCCCCTTCACCATACAATGGTATCATTGGGAGACCGGGAATATCATCCATGCGTGCAGTACCATCCACAGCGCATGGAATGCTTAAATTTCCAGTGGAAGGAGGAGTTGTCACTCTCTATAACACAACAGTACCACCAAGAGAAGGCATCGCGGTAACAACTGAAGCAGAGACTATTCCAGAACAGCGCACGGAAAAAACGCCAAATTTAAAAGTCGCTATTCATCCAGATTACCCAGAACAACAAGTTTCGATTGGAGGATCTTTATTTGACAAAGGTAAAGCAGCTGTATGCGCACTCTTGCAAAAGAACCTAGACATCTTTGCATGGGAACCAAAGCATATGACGGGAGTACCGCGCTCTATCACAGAGCATAAGCTACAAATCCGACAAGGATATCCTCCAATACGACAAAAGAAACGCGGCCAGGCCCCAGATCGTGCAAAGGCTATTCTGGAAGAAGTACATAAGCTCGTAGACGCAGGCATCATGCGCGAAGTATACTACCACGACTGGCTTTCTAACCCAGTTATGGCAGTTGGAGGATGTGCGTGGACTTCACGGACCTCAACAAAGCATGTCCACAGGACTGCTATCCACTGCCAGAGATAGACTGAAAGGTCGAATCCCTGTGCAGATACCCTTTCAAATGCTTCCTAGATGCATATAAAGGGTATCATCAAATCCAGATGGCAGTTGAAGATGAAGAAAAAATAGCTTTCCACACCAGTCAAGGAGTGTACTGCTACACAAAAATGCCTTTTGGCCTGAAGAACGCAGGCGCGACATACCAACGACTGGTGGACACAGCTTTCGAAAAACAAGTAGGCCGCAACTTGGAAGTCTACGTTGACGACCTTGTCATCAAAAGCCATACAGAGGACGAATTGGTGCGCGACATCGAGGAAACATTCAGAACATTGGGGTGAATAAACACGAAGTTAAATCCCAAGAAGTGCACCTTTGGCGCAACTGAGGGCATGTTCCTTGGATACTTGATAGAACCCGATGGAATCAAGCCTTGCCCAGAAAAGACAAATGCTGTTATTGATCTCCCCTCACCGCGCACACTCAAAGAAGTCCAGTCATTAAATGGAAAGCTAGCAGGGCTAAACCGTTTCTTATCTAAGTTAGCAGACAAATCTCTTCCTCTCTTTAAAACACTCACGAAGTGTACTAAAAAAGGAGACTTTCGCTGGACTAAAGAAGCGGAGGAAGCTTTCCAACAACTTAAAAACCATCTGGCATCTCTTCCCAAACTTGTCGCACCGCGACCAGGGGAAGAACTAATCATGTACTTATCGGCAACCCATGGAGCAGTCAGCGCAATACTATTGACAGACAGGAACTCCGTCCAGACACCTATATACTTTGTAAGCAAAGCGCTAAAGAAAACAGAGACTAACTACAGCGCTATGGAAAAGCTGGTCTTGGCCCTAGTATTCGCAGCCAAAAGGCTGCGCAGATACTTTCAAGCGCACCCAATAGCTGTAATCACTGATCAACCAATCAAACAAGTTATCTCTAAGCCTGACGCATCAGGACGCTTACAAAAATGGAGTGTACTGCTAAGTGAGTATAACATCTCATACAGACCGTGCACTGCAATCAAAGGACAAGTCTTAGCCGATTTTATCGTGGAGAAGCCAGACAGCGACAGCCCGACATCTGCAGCTAAAACAGATTTACAGGAACACTGGATTCTGTTCACAGATGGGTCTTCATGTGTAGATGGATCAGGCGCAGGCCTTATTCTTACAAATCCAGAAGGTATGGAATTCACCTATGCGCTACGCTTTGAATTCACAGCCACAAACAATGAGGCAGAATACGAAGCCCTATTAGCCGGACTACGCATTGCAATCCAAATGGGTGTACGCAACCTAGAAGCAAATGTAGATTCGCGACTAGTCGCTAACCACGTGCTAGGTGAATATGAAGCCAAGGATGAACACATGATCCAATACCTGGAAAAGACAAAATCCTTGATCAAAAACTTTGATAGGTTCACAATAAAACAGGTGCCTATAGGAGATAACAGGAAGGCGGACGCACTCAGCAAGATCGCATCCACAAGTTTCGCACACCTCTCAAAACAAGTATTGGTATAAACCCTAAAAAACAAGTCAATCTTGGAAATGGAGATATCAACAGTGATAGAAGAACAAGATCCTACATGGATGACACCTATCATTGAATTCATTAGCAAGGGAATCCTACCCCAAGATCATAAAGACGCTCGAAGAATACGGCGCATAGCGCAACGATTCGAATTACGAGACAACGTACTCTATCGACGCTCTTTCTTACAGCCATGGCTCAGATGTGTTGGACCTCTTCAAGCAGACTACGTTCTCCGAGAAATTCACGTTGGATCATGTAGTATGCACTCAGGGCCGCGATCCGTGGTAGCAAGCGCTCTAAGGTCAGGATACTATTGGCCAACAATGCATCGCGACGCACGCGATCTGATAAGAAAATGCAGTAATTGCCAAGTACATAGGCCAATTCCGCGCCGACCACAACAAGAGCTAACACCAATTACCTCACCATGGCCATTTTACAAATGGGGTATTGACATCGCAGGACCCTTCCCTGTAGCAGCTGGAGGAGTAAAGTTCCTCATCGTAGCCATAGACTACTTTACGAAGTGGATCGAAGCAAAGGCGGTGGTGAACATCACAGGAAACCAAGTCAAACGCTTTGTTTGGGACAACATTGTTTGTCGCTTTGGACTACCGGGTGCGATCATATCAGACAACAGAAAACAATTCTGTGATAACCCATTCAAAGATTGGTGCGCACAATTGAACATCACACAACACTTTGCTTCAGTAAAACACCCACAAACCAATGGCCTAGTTGAGCGCGCAAACCGCAGTCTAGGTGAAGGAATAAAAGCGCGCCTTGACAGACACAAAGGAAGGTGGGTAGATGAGCTCTCAGATGTCTTGTGGGCGCATCGCACAATAATCAAAACCAATACTTGTGACACGCCATTTTCCCTAGTCTATGGAACAGAAGCTGTCATACCAGCTGAGATAGGAATGCCAACTATACGTACAGCAGAGGTCAACGTCACAACAAACGACGAGGAACGGCGCATAGACTTAGACGTACTGGAAGAAAGACGCGAACGCGCAGCTATACGCGAAGCAAAGGCTAAGGCAAAAATGAAGAAATATTATGATGCAAAGGTCAAACACACTTCATTCAGACCAGGAGACTTTGTTTACTGTGCCAACGATGCGAGCCATGCAGAAGACACAGGCAAACTTGGACCTAAATGGGAAGGACCATACGAGGTCACAGACGCGCTCGGCAACGGCGCATACAGACTGCGCGATATGGAAGGTCACGACCTAGCGCGTACCTGGAACATCTGCAATCTTAAAAGATGTTACTTCTAGGCTACGGCCCTTACACAGACACCCTCATATCCTATGTGATGCCCAATAAGTGTTTGTTTTTTCTTTCCTAGGAATTGTATTTTTTATTTTCTTTAAAAACTTGCAAGTATCAATAAAATGTTATGGTTTTTAGCTAACTCCATAGCGTATTTTACTTTATTGCATACATAATAATATATGTCAATATTGTTATATTACATTTCTATTGCCTACATGGCGTGCATGCACCACTTAAAGACCCACGAAGGCATAAAGGATGAGTTAACCTACTAATTCACTCGTTGAGTAAGAGGGTTGCAAACACATCAACATTGGATCACGTATCCTTGCTAAAGCGCCTTACTCTTGAGACGTCGAGGTAAGTTTCGCGTGCGCACCCCACGACGGATGCGCACATACTAAGTACACTGTACAAGCTTAGCAACAAAACGAGACAAGACACTTGGTCAAATAATAAAACTCTGCAAACAGTGCAAGTATAATTTTTAAAAGTCACGCACTTAACGAGCCAAGACACTTGGTCAAACCTTCGCAGACAATGCAAGTATAATTCTTCAAAGTCACGCACTTAAAACACTTGGTTAAATAAGTTGGCAAACAATGCAATTATATTTAAGTCACGAACTTAAGCAAAAAGATATCTTATTCCATATTTCTCCATAAGAATTACAAGGAAAGATACATAAATATACAAAAAAGCCTACACGCTATGGCGATGCTCAGGGCTATCTTGCGGAGCAGAAGAACTCCCCGCTTCCTAAAGCTTTCTGAGAAGCAATGCATCATTGGGAGATACCGTGGGAACACTCACGGGCACACCATCAGATCTGGGGATGTGCGCGGCACCAATGCCGCACATCACTGCTTTACCCTTGATGCCCTTCTTCTGAGCAGCCCTCTGCTCATGACGCTCCAGAACCTCTTTCAAGGGAATCTCCCTCTCAAGAGCAAAGGGTTTGAAGATATCGCGAGGCTGCGCGAACATAGGAATCTGCAGCTGCGATACATCAGGCTTCAGATAGTAATCTGATTCCCCTTCCCCATTCTCTCCAAGATGGCGCTGCAATGTCAACCCCGCCATCAGTACATCTATGGGGTCATCTTGATCGCGCTCCAGCCTCCCAATGTGCGGCAGCTCGAGGACCTTCAACCCCGCCATCGCCTGCATCAACTCATCATAAGCAGTAGCGCTGTTCCCAGAGACTTCCGCCAAGTCCTTCTTCAGCAGCTTGGCCTCATGGAGATCCTCCATGGCCTGTGATCTTCCACGCGCCATCGCACAGTGCACCACCTTCCCAAAGGCGTCCACCACCTCTTGGGACTCTAGTGTGCCAATAGCTGCCAGACACAGCCCATGACTAATCAACCACCTACATTCACAAAGACAATTTGTGTAAGTAAAAAGCATGGCGATAAAGTTATTATGAAGAAGAATAAAGTAAAAAGAATACCTGCGCTCAGCAATGGTCGACATCAAATGAGGATATAATTCCTCGTCATACTCAATGCTAAGACTACGCAGCTTGTCCTCCTGTGCCTGGATGAGCTTCAACATATCCTCCTTAAAATTGGTGATGCTAGCGTAGTGCTCCACCTTCTTCTCCTCCAAGAAGCGCACGGCAAAAGTCAAGTCAGACTTGTAATGGTGCAGCTCTCCACGCGCCTTCACTACCTCAGCCATGGCGGACAGCTTCTCGTGGGTGATCTTCTCAGCATGCACCCGCGAGGCCTCCAACTCTACCTGCGCATCAACCAACTGCGCACAGAGCCTCGCCAACTCCTCATCCTTCTGGGCAAGAGCACTGCTCTCCCCGACATACTTCTCTTTTAACTGAGCCACCAGCTCAGCTTGGCGCGCAGCAGTCGCAGCCAGCTCATCCATCAACTGCTGCGCCTCTCCAACCTCAACAACCTTGGCTTTCCCCTCCCTGTTTTCATTCTGTGGAGAGGAAACCTCATCAACGAAGACCCCATCATTCTTCGCAGCATCATCCCTACGCGACAAAAAACGACAGTTAGTCAATATTACAACAAGTAATATATATATATATATATAAAAAAAAAAAAAAAAAAAAAAAAAAAAAAAAAAAAAAGAAGAGATTATAAAGGTGCAGACACTTACAGAAATGGAGAAGCCCCCCCCCCCAGCCTCTCCCTTGCGCTTGACATTTTGCGCAACTTCCTCCTTCAGCACCTCCTCGGGCTTGAGGATCCTTATGCTGTCAGACGACCCCGAGTGCGCCTCCTCGTGCGCCACCTCCACATTGGGCGCCACCTCCGCATCGGGCGCCACGCTCTGAACGGGCGTCACTTGGAGCGGTGGCGTGTTCTCAGGGACCACCTCTGGCAGCACGGTCAAGCGACCCTCAGTCGCCTCCAGTAGGGGCTGCTCACCTTCCCTCAGAGGGCGCACCCCTATCGTTACCAGCTTCAGCTTGTCCAGCTTAACAACGGCAAACAGATCCATCTCTGCGCACATCAATAAAGCAAGAAAGAACAAAGGATTAGTTATTAAAAGCGCGCATACACAAAAAGAGACTTACAAAGCTTAAAGTAGAAGGGATGAACACCCACCCCGGCCATCCTCACTTAAGAAAGTGGGCACCTCATCTGCAGCGCCGAAATAAGAGCGGCTCAACCCCATGTGCACCAAAAACTCCTCCGGATAGGGGTTAATGGACAGTCGGTTGGCATCCAGAATCTGCGCATCAGTCAGCCTGTAGGAACCGGGTGCAGGGCGCCCATCCCTTGGCAGTGTATCCTGAGTATAAAACTCATATGGAAAGGGAAAGACTACATCATCAACCCAGAAAAAGTACTCCCTCCAATTCTTTAGGGCATCTACTTTCTCAGTATAACACTGAAGCGCCCCCTGGCGCTTCGTAAAAGAAACCCAACCATTTGACCACGTCGTGTGGTAAAAGGAGCGGAACAAAGCCACGGTCGGTTCTATCGCAAGTAAACGGCAGTTTACTTCGAAATTCGACACCTTAGCCGCACCTATACAGTGCAGCTGAGAGATGTGAAGGCGATAGTGGTTGTGCAAATCACTCAGAAAGATAGATATGGGTACGCGGTAATTCGCAACTCAAAGAATTTTGTGTATAGCCCTATTTTCCCTTCGGGGAAATCAGCTATACACGCGTCCACATCTGGAGCCTCTGGATGGACATCCAGAGGCACGAAATAGTCGGACGTAAATTGAGTAACATCCTCAATGGTCATCGCAGAGCGAAATTCCTCCAACTGGGCAACCATCTTCATTAATTTACGAAGTGAAACGCACACAAATTACCTACGAAAATGAAGTATTTTCTTTGCAAAAAGCTTTCAAGGAAAGTGAATAGTAGTGAGTGTGTGTTTTACTGTGTGATCGTAAAAAATGGGGCGGTGACTTTTATATAGGGAGTAAAAAAACCCTAGTTTATCTCCACGTGGAATCCACTCACAAAAACATATGGCTGGAACTGAACCGGTACATGCACTTTTTCCCGATTTACGAGGGCCACGTGGACACTACCCCCAATTTTCGAGGTATCCATTTCAAATACCCATGGCTAGGTGCATTGCACTTAAAAATGGGCGGTAATATTCCCTTAATTCTCCCGCCACGCTTACCGCTGATAATACTAGTCTAGTATCCGCGGCTACGAGCCGCGCACACTAGACTGGGGGGACATGATGACGTATAGTCTATATTTGGGCCACAAGTCCAAATAATATACACTACTAGCTCCTAAGTCCACCACGAGTGGGCTGCCATGACAATGGTTTGGGCCGCAGTATCATTAGCTTGGGCCCACGAGGCCCAAAGCCCAGCTAAACCCACCGGGTACACGATAAGGATTATCTATTCATGGAATAGATATCCTTTCCTCGGATAAGCACTATGCGTGCAAAGAGTAAGGAGCAAGAAACACGGTTTCTACGCTCCTATATATAGAATCACACGATTCTCATTCAAGGTACGATATACAAACCCTAACTCTCTACGAGAACCTAAAATCAATTACTTACTCTCACGCCGGAGTCTAATCGGGGGAGACAATCCCTCGATAAGCCTAACGGTGTTGTTTATTTTCTTATTGCGCAGGTAACAAGTACTAAGAAGCGAATTGGTACAAGAGCAAGAGCCAATAACCAGGAACGCCCAACTTTTGTATCAACAATATATATTTGAAATCTTTTTTTTTTTCATCATGCAGAGATTATACAAACCCATATCTTCCAGTAAATTCTACTACAATTGAAGGATTTGCTCAGGCATTAATATATCTGGATGTTAAATTGTTTAAATTGCATGCTTAGCATACACTAACATCAGTATTTTTCCAGCCTATTTTTGGCCCAGATGGGAATAAAATAGAGACTAAGAGCAATGTCCTTCTTGCATGATTGTGAATATGTTATATGCAGTCACAGTGGATGTTATTTATACGGCAATATAATATCTGTTTGTTTATGTCACCTTGGATTGGGCAGCGTTTTCTTTGAGGTTTAGTTTTGCAGCGAGATTTCACTGAATCAATCACCAAGGTGTAGACTCCATCGATTTTCAATGTGGTGGTGTGGAAAATGGTTATATGCTATATTCTTTGTTAAGGGTATAGTTGATCTTGGTGACTTGCTAGCTACAACCTTTTATCGATTATTGAATATATGTTAACATCATATTGGTGATTGACTTGGTCTACTATTTTCGTTACAATAGTAAATTAAATAGCATAAGAATTCTTATACTTTTATTAAATATCCTCCTTACGCATAAAGAGGCCATTCTATAATACATAAGTTAAAACATAGGTCAAGGGAATTGCCGGTAACAGCTGAATGGGGAAGCTATCGGTGTACTCTAGCAGCGAGAACAGTACCAGCAAGTTCCTTTGAAACATTGGATTTTAAATCTTTGTTTATTTTCTCTAGGTCTCCAATTCTATTCCAAGAGTAGTTCATCCTGATTGGTTGTACAAGTAAAGGGCATTTTTCTTTTTTGCTAAGCAAGGAGAACTTTACAGGAAGGGCTATAATGGCCATCCTCTACATCCCTCGAGAGGATGTGCAGCAGGTTCTCGAGGAAGCCCACGCCCCAGGACATATTGGCGGCGCAAAGATATATGATCACCTGATAACCCTGGGGTACTATTAGCCAATAAGAGGACTTACTACAGTCAAATATATTTCCCGATCAGCTCAGACTATGAAGGTATTTGAATCACAACTACGTCACTGATAATTTAGATCACTATTTTCTTTTGGCTTGAATTTTATGTTTTAATTTGTTTTTATAATTTTGATATGCCGTTTCATAGTTGATGGGTTACTAACCTGCCCGGCAATGGCTACAGGGTGCTGATGAGGCGAAAAATGAACCACTTTTAGGGGGTCATTTAAGCCCGGAATTGAATTTATTTGATCAAATATTGCCCTAAATCGTTCCTTTTGTGATTTTAGGTACTTTGGGAGTGAATTCTGGAAAAGGAAGCAATTCGGACGTTTTGGGAGCATAAAAGTGAAGAAAACGGCAAAGACTTAATTTTCCGTGCTGAGAACAGTACCTGACGGCGTCAAGAAGAAGATCATGACGGCGTCAAGAGTAAAATCCATGACGACCCAGTGAAAACCTGAAGGCGTCACAACAAGGGCGTCAAGACAATTTTTGGTGACGGCCTGCATAAGGAGTACACATGACGGCGTCAGGCCCAGATCTAGGCAGTCCGAGAAACTGTTTGGCGGCGAGATGATGGCGTCAGAATTTTGTTCTTGACGCCGTCACCTATCAGAATCAATATATAGTTTTCTATTTTTCATTCATTAAAGAAGAACTTGGGTGGATAATATTAGGGCCGAACTTTGTAAACCCTAGGTCGTATTTTAAAGTATTTTCAAGGGTTTTCACCCCTTGAATCCTTTCATGTTCAATTGAGATAAATCTTCTTCCAATTCAATCAATATGTCTATGTGTTGTTTGAATATATCTTATGCTTGTCTTGATTTCAAAAGGCTAGGCTAGATCTATTTTGTGTTTGCTTAGATGTAATGAAACCTAGATGTTAATTATATATTGATTACTTGTTTATGGTTGTAATGGATGAATGATTTCAATGTTAGGCTTAAGAAAACTGGCAGATCTCCATTGTGTAACATGCTTGAACGTCTTAGGAAACATGAACCGATGTGTACTTGGTTTTATTGGTTGTATTTAATGCATGAGCAAATTCTAGTGATCCCATGTTAGGAGCTTCTTAGCCGGCTCGACATAGGAGTGAAGTAGGCCCTCATAGGATTGGGGAAGTAAGTACGCCACCCCATGAATGGTATTAAGGAATACAATCCGTCATCCACGCAACTATAACAAGTAATTAACCTGTAAAAGATATCTAGGGAGTAGTGAAATCTAAGTAAACACAATTCTCCTATATATTGCTCACAACTCTAGTATAATTTAGTTTATTTTCATTTCTAGTATTTTATTTTGATTGCATCTTTAGTATTGGGTTAGTTGATTAACAACTAATTCCGCCAAACTCCTTCAAACCCTAGATTTTTACTTGCTTTTCATAAAACATAAAAATACAAAAAGAATCATCCCTCATCTCTAGACCTAGTCTTTAGGTTTTCTAATCCTAGCGACACTATTCCTAGCTGAACGATCAGTCCCCCGGTACTTGTCATTATACTATACTACATCGATCAGGTACACTGCCTGGTGGGGGTTGTAAGCTTCTCGAGATCCCTAGAGAGGTAAAGCCTGGTGCAATCCCTACGCTACCAAGTTTTTGGCGCCGCAGCCTGGGGAATAGTTATTGTCTAGGTTAGAATCTCTTTTTATTAGGTCTACTTGCTAGATTCCTTTCTAGTAAGATTTTATTTTTATTTTTAGATTCTCTTTAGTCTATCTTATTTCTTCGTGTTTTTGTTCGTATCTCTTCGCCATCCGACATCATGGACGATGGTAACATCTTTGAACCCGTCATCCCACCACAACAAAACCCACCACTAGCTAACCAACCTCTTAGGCCCCGAACCTTAGGAGAGTATTCCCGACCTAGCCACCAAGGCTATCGAAACACCATTCAGCTCACCTAATGAGCCAATGTAACCCCCTTGCGATCCGACACCATCCGGTTGGTGCAAAGCGGATGTGCATTCCATGGACTTCGTTCCGAAGATCAACACTAACATCTCAAGGACTTCCTTAAAATCGTAGATTCTATAGACCTTGATGTTACAACTAGAGAGTCAACCCGATTACGCCTATTCCAATTCTGTCTACGTGATCAAGCTAGCCAATGGCTTGAACGTTTACCCGCGGGATCCATCACCTCATGGGATGATCTCACCACTCGTTTCCTTGCTCAATTTTTCGCACCGGGGAGAACTACCAAGCTTAGAAATGATATCTTGATGTTCCAACAACGTCAAGGTGAAACTCTATATGAAGCATGGACTCGATTCAAGGACTTACTCCAAAAAGTCCCTCATCATGGCATAGATCTTTGGCTCCATGTCCAAATCTTCTATGACCATATCGATCTCTCCACAAGGCGAGCCATTGACCAATCAGCCGGTGGTAAGCTACGTGATCTAAGTGCGGAACAATCTTGGGAACTCATAGAAGATCTTGCTCTCTATGACAACGAAAGTTGGAATGATCCCCGTGATTTGAACAAAATGGTCAAGGAAATATCTTTGCCTTTGAACAATTCTAGCACTCCCGACTGTAGGATCATGGAACTTGAAGGTCGAGTCAAGTTTCTCATGAAATCTTACGAAGCTCCTAAGCCTTCAAGCCAAGTAAACAAAATCGCTTCTTCATGTAAAATGTGTAATGGCCCTCACGAAACTCATAACTGTATGGAGCTTCCAAAACACGCTTATAACGAATTCACATCGTCTCACGTCGCTCGAGGTCCTCGAAACTTTGACGAGGACTATGAGGCATGGAAAGATAAACCTAATTTCAAAGGGTACCAATCGCGGAGCGTATCCTTCAATGACTCCTCCCCACTCAAATGGTCCGAGCATTTTCCGTCACAGAGCACTCCTAGGCAAAGCTGTGAAGATGCCTTTCGAAAGTTCATTCTATCTCAAGAACTACAGCTCTCTACGCTCGAGGCTAAATTTAGACAACAGCAAGCTGATATGAATAACAAGATTTGTAATCTATTAACTGCTATTAAAGAGCACACTGTTAATAAACCAATTCAAGCTGAAGAGGTCAAATCTGTTACCGTCATGAATCAGCCAACTTCTCTTGTGAAAATAAAAAGTCCTAGTAAGCTATTTAAACATCTATCACCAAAAGGGAAAGATCCTATTAACCCCCTAGTACCAATCCATTTTGTAAATACCATCACCACAATATCCACTCCCACACCTAACCAGAGCCAACAACCAGCTGAATATATGGGTCATAAAGCTAAGGATGAGACCTCAAGGGTAGACCACGAATTGGCCAAGAGCCCTACCAACTCATTCGGGGATTCCGTCACTCAAGAGTCTAGCAATTTAGATGATATAAAAGAGAGGTCGGAAGAGCATACGAGAAATCCAGCAATCTCGGGTAAATTTATAATAGAGGAACCCGAGAAAGATTTGGTGGGTATGGCTAATAGGAGTAGTGATAAAACTGAGAGAAGCAACTCTAGAGTTTTCAAGATTTCCTGCACTCTTAGGAAAAGACTGTTTACCAATGCTCATATAGATCCTAGCATCCCTGTCAACATAATACCCCTTTCCCTTTACCATGAAGCCTTCCCTGAACGTACGGTTTATAAAAGAATCAACAACGCAGGGGTAATGAAAGACGTGTCAGTAATGATTGGAGAACTTGTCTACAACATCGACCTCACTGTGGTCGATGACATAGACTCCATCACTAATCTGAGATTAACTGATCTTGTTCTCGGGAAACCATTTGTCAATGAATCAGGAGTAATCCTTGATGATAAGGATGGTAGTGCAGTATTCACCAATGGCATCAAGAAGGTAATCTTCTGTAGGGGTAATGAGGAGGTGTACGAGTACCGCCCATCACTGGAAGAGAACCTATATGGATCAAGGGATCGAGGATCAGGGAGAATAAGGCGACGTGATCCGAACAATCTCAAAATCCCCTGCATGATCGGTCATAAGTATTTCGATAATGTCTACATTAACGTATTCCTGCCTAAGAATTTTATGTCCCTATTCCATTATAACAATATATGAAGATGGGGAATGATTTATAAGGGAGAGAATGTGGTTGGTAGAGATCATGAAATCCTGGTATTCATAGGAAATATGGCATTCGCTATGGAATTTACAATCGTGGACAACATCGAAGACTATGTCGACCCAAGGTTGTCACAAGTTGTTTTCGAAGCACCTTTTGTGAAATCACTAGTTTAATAGTTGATAACCGGAACAGAATCATGACCTTCGCTGATGGAATTAGGAGGGTTTCATACGAAACGCCGTACAAGAGAAAAGATCTCAAGGAAATCGATTATGACGGGCTTGATAGGCTAAGTTCCCAACTTATTTTGTGTGATGAAGATATTCGGAGAGGATGTAAGAACACTTCTGATTTATCATGTGGGTTCTTTAAATATGTTAGTAAACTTGGGTCTAAGTATCGAAAAGATGTCTTTGAGTTCGAAGACCCGAAATACCTGCACTATGAAAGCGATACTGGTATAGGAGATGACCTAGAGAGTGAAACCAACAATGAAGTCACGTAGCAACCCATGACCTTGAGTCTAGCTACAAGACTCGTAAATAAAGAAAAGCGCTTCTTGGGAGGCAACCCATGTTTTGTGTGATTTTTATTTTGTTTGTTTGTTATTTGCTTCTGTATGCATGCTTTATTTTTATTGTTGGTAGATCATGTTTCAAAACTAAAATTGTGAAAATACTTTACTTTGTTGTTTGGCTTAGTCTTAACTTCATCCAAAGGTATTTTTGCAAAAGATAAGTGTAAGGGGAAACCCCAAATATGTTTTTAAGAAACAAAACCGATCATGATTCTCCACAATATTAAGTGAACATGTATATTCGTATTTGTTAGAGTCAAATGCTTGTATCGAGTCATAATGATGTTTTGCAGGATTTTCCAGGAAGTAGGACGAAGTTTTTCCAGAAATTTTCTGGAAACTTAACATAAGAATTTCTGCAGGTCACTTCTGACGGCGTCAGGAATTAATCCTGACGGCGTCACGTGTAAAATTCTGGAAATTTTACCAGTTTTGTTTTTCTGACGGAGTATTAAAGTTTTTGTTGAATTAATAGTTTTATAATCTCCAGGAAATCTGCAAACATCATTCCACAAGCATTATATCTTATTTTGTTTTCTAGGATTTATTAGCATATGTAGATTGCCGCCGATTTTATGCGAGGTTGCCTTGTCTGTTTTCTCAGGTTTTACAGGTTATGTATGACAAGAAGATTATTATTCTGGAAGGGAAGCTTTGATTGTTCATTTTCTTGGAGGAAGATCTAACCTGGCCACTTTATTATCCATACCGAGCGAATCAAGGGAGTATTTGATTTCATTTGTTTTACTTATTTCACTTTACATTCTTTACTTGAACATTGGGGACAATGTTCATCCTAAGTGTAAGGGGAGGGTAAAATGATGATACCTTACAAATACGCTTTCGCTTGAGTTTGTTTGTTTGATGGTAGATGTGTAATAAAACTATGAGAAATACTTGTTAGTGCAATTTTAGCACCAAATTTAAAATTTTTTACAACATTTAGGAGTGAAACTTTAGCCATAGCAAGCGTCTCATGGATAGGAGATTGTATGACTAGCACAAAACCGTATCATTCAGAAAAATTTTTCACCCAAATATGTGAGGTTCGCCTTTAGATTTGATAGGAAAAGCATTTACTATTAGTGCTTATGAGTGTACCGATAGCATTTAGATTCTAGAATTTGCGTTAGTGATGTATCCCGAGACCGCTAGTGAGACTACATTCGTGTAGTAGGATTTACTACATGATAAGAGGCATTAGGATCACCCTTGTGTTAAACCCGTATCAGAATTACTTGACCATTTAAGTCATATTACTTGGCTAGTTAAGTCAATTAATTTTTTCCACACCTTAGCGTTGTACTCATTTTTAGCACACGAAACCCCTAGTACACCCCTCCGAGCCTATCTTTTCGTTTCTAACATTAAGCATTTTACTTAAAGGAAGAATTTGTTACACCCCACTTAAATGTACACCCAAATCGCCTTAGCCTTCCGTGTATGCACTCATCTTTAGTGCATTATTGTTATATGTTTAAACCCTAAGTTAATTAGCTAATTGATTACATGGTTGCTAAGTCGAGTCATATCCTTGTACATATTGTTTTGGGACGATTGGGACTCATGGGTAAAGTACTTATTTTATGGATTAATGGGGAAGAACATCATATATTACCCCCGTATGTGTGTTAATCTTAAAAGTACTCCAAGTGTTTTGATTTTCTTAATTCGAGTCATTAGATTAGTTTATTGTAAAGTATGTAAAAATTCAAGTGTAAGGGGAATGTTCATTCCCTATGATGTATTATTTTGGATGGTAGGGTAAGAGTGTATTTAAAAAAAATAAAAAAAAAATAAAAAAAAAATAAAAAAAAAAATAAAGAGAAAAACATACGGACTACCATCCCTTTTCATTCTATGTTTGTTTTATGTTTTTGTTCTTTTTGATTTATTAGCTTAAGTCGAGTCTAGTCTTGGCTTAGCAACGCCATATTGTACATGTAATTAACCAAGATTGTTAACTCGTCACCAGTAAAGACTGCCTATATCCAACAAAACCGTGTATTCCATATCCCTACACCTAACGTTACAACCCTTTAAAAGACCTCTTTGATAGTTTATCCTAGGTGCTTATGCCATGTGGTGGAGGTTTGATCCTTTCCCAAGCCAATGGTAATCTATTTTGCTATGACATGTAGTGAGAGATGTTTTCCATTTCCATATTGTGATATTAATTTATTACACCCGAGAGATGTGAGTATCTAAACACTATTTGTGAGGTGCTAGTGTATGACCTCCGTGCTTGTCTTCGGTCTTTAGTGGAACGATTATTTGTTGTAATTACTTTTATATTAGTGTTAAATGACCCCTAACTTGTATTTTGACTAGAATAAAAGCGCATTTGCTTGAGGACAAGCAAATCTCAAGTGTAAGGGTATATGATGAGGCGAAAAATGAACCACTTTTAGGGGGTCATTTAAGCCTGGAATTGAATTTATTTGATCAAATATTGCCCTAAATCGTTCCTTTTGTGATTTTAGGTACTTTGGGAGTGAATTCTGGAAAAGGAAGCAATTCGGACGTTTTTGGAGCATAAAAGTGAAGAAAACGGCAAAGACTTAATTTTCCGTGCTGAGAACAGTACCTGACGCCGTCAAGAAGAAGATCATGACGACGTCAAGAGTAAAATCCATGACGACCCAGTGAAAACCTGAAGGCGTCACAACAAGGGCGTCAAGACTATTTTTGGTGACGGCCTGCATAAGGAGTACACATGACGGTACCTGATGACGTCACCTATCAGAATCTATATATAGTTTTCTATTTTTCATTCATTAAAGAGGAACTTGTGTGGAGAATACTGGGCCGAACTTTGTAAACCTTAGGTCGTATTTTACAGTATTTTCAAGGGTTTTCACCCCTTCAATCCTTTCATGTTCAATTGAGATAACTCTTCTTCCAATTCAATCAATATGTCTATGTGTTGTTTGAATATATCTTATGCTTGTCCTGATTTCAACATGCTAGGCTAGATCTATCTTGTGTTTGCTTAGATGTAATGAAACCTAGATGTTGATTATATGTTGATTACTTGTTTATGGTTGTAATGGAAGAATGATTTCAATGTTAGGCTTAAGAAAACTGGCAGATCTCCATTGTGTAACATGCTTGAACGTCTTAGGAAACATGAACCGATGTGTACTAGGTTTTATTGGTTGTATTTAATGCATGAGCAAATTCTAGTGATCCCATGTTAGGAGCTTCTTAGCCGGCTCAACATAGGAGTGAAGTAGGCGTTCATAGGATTGGGGAAGTAAGTACGCCACCCCATGAATGGTATTAAGGAATACAATCCGTCATCCGCACAACTATAACAAGTAGTAAACCTGTAAAAGATATCTAGGGAGTAGTGAAATCTAAGTAAACACAATTCTCCCATATATTGCTCACAACTCTAGTATAATTTAGTTTATTTTCATTTCTAGTATTTTATTTTGATTGCATCTTTAGTATTGGGTTAGTTGATTAGCAACTAATTCCGCCAAACTCCTTCAAACCCGAGATTTTTACTTGCTTTTCATAAAACATAAAAATACAAAAAGAATCATCCCTCATCTCTAGACCTAGTCTTTAGGTTTTCTAATCCTAGCGACACTATTCCTAGCTGAACGATCAATCCCCCGGTACTTGTCATTATACTATACTACATCGGTCAGGTACACTGCCTGGTGGGGGTTGTAAGCTTCTCGAGATCCCTCGAGAGGTAAAGCCTGGTGCAATCCCTACGCATCAGGTGCACTGTAATGGTCAAGCCCACTGAGTAATCAACACTTTTTTCCGCCCTTTATTTGGCCCATTTAGTTAAATTGGTACATGTTTTACAGCCTTATATATTTGGCCCATTCAATGTTTATGATTTTCTTACAGCCTTATATATGTACAAGACGTTATCTGATTTTAAATTTAGCTTTCTAGTGAAGCCCTTAGAGAGGAGATTACAAGCATCACTGCTGATGCCAAGGAAAATAAATTCTGTAACTTCATAGAGACCATTGAGCTTCACATTGGTCTTAAGAGGACACATGTTTTTCTGGTACCGCGAGGTTGCCTCACATTCCACGTACTAAGTTGAACGTTTGCATGCTTGGAGATAGGGTCAACAACAGGAAAGCTTCACCACTGCAGTAAGTAATATTCTTCTTAGTATTTTTTTATTGAGGCTAAACTTTTGCTATCTATAATGTCCTGATATCAGTCAAGCTGCTTCTTTTATGATCCTTGGACATGCATGATCTTTTTAATAGTTGACACCTTTATTCGTCTTCCGAGTCAGCACCAAATGGGCAACAACTCAAACGGGCACGACCCAAATAGGCATGGGCTTAAACGGGCACGGGCTTAAACGCGCACGCGCCAAACGATCACATGTTATACGAATCATTTTAGAAAAGACATAGCGGTTAAGGATGTGATAGATGAGGTTAAGGCCCTTCATCCTGATGATGCACATATTGTAGTGTATACCCATAGGGTCAGGAGGTTAAAAAGCATTATTCAGGTATTAGTTTCTTGCATTTCTACTATGTTACTTTATCATTTGATTGTTTTTGTTCCATTTTTAGTTGTATTTTAAATTCTTCCTGTTTGGCCCGAGAAAAATGAAACAATAACTTGAATCATCCCACAAAATTACCACCTCTATTGTGATAAAAAAATCAGAGGCAATTCAATAAAGATATAATGTATACAAGTGAAGTTCCCTCCACAGTCCACATAAAGTACTTTTATGTATCGCTTAAAAGGTCTGTATGATCAAGTATCAAGATCCATCAGAGATGTCTACCTGAAGAATCCCGAGTTTAATAGAAATCATCTCTTCCAACAGTATGTATCTCCCGTTCCTTTAAGTAGTAATTCTGATGGATCGAGCTTTTTAGCTAACAGAATACATGATCATCAAGAACAAACAACACAAGCTTTGTCTTTATCACTTTCATCAGTTTCTCAGCTTAAAGATGACCAACCCATATTAGAATCAGGTACAAAAGCTATAAAGTTACATCTTTTACCGAACTCTGATTTGAAATCTATCATAGGTGTTCCGTTATAATACTAATTTATTTTTTTAGGTGAGTAATGACACAGTTTGACATGTATGTAACCACCATGAAAGCGCCAATACCACGCCACAAAATATGCGAGGTACTGTTGTGCGTGTATTCAGTGTTTCATGGTTTTTGAGATTCTATAATTACAGTTTCCATATACTTATTAACTGTTCTTTGGGCTTTACTGTCACACCCCCAAAATCGGGTCCAGCGGAAGCATACATGTAGCTGGGGTGTAACTCAATTGATATCACAACACTAGTTCAAAAATGGTTTGCACTTGAATCATTTAAAATAAAATTGTTTAACCAAAAGTATGAATTTACATCGTTTAAAGTAATGCGGAAGTAGGCCCTTAAAGTAGTTTAAAACGGTCCCCAAATGAATAATCAGAGTCTTCTATGACCATGCCATGCCCTGCCAAAACCTCCTGTAGCGTGCCATTGGTTAAAACCTGAAAATACATGCTAAAGTGTCAACACGAGGTTGGTGAGTTCATAGAGTTTGTTGAAAAAGAATGTAATGCATATGTATGTAGGTTTCCCAGCAAAGGCATCGTAAATCCACTCAGTTACAAGTCCCGCCATAAGAGCCTTGTAACCTGTGTGTTTACAACCCACTGCTACAATATATAGTATGAGTAAAGCATGTATAAGTTCATAACAACAGTTAAGCAATTAGTAGTGAGTCTACACTTCATCTCCGAAGACCTCACTTAAGTATGTTGCTCACAAGGAAGGTAGTGGCATTGGTTCCACTTCATCTCCGAAACCCAATACATGTGTTATCCAAGGAGACTTTATGTTGCTCAGAAGGAAGGTAGTAGCATTGGTTATACTTCATCTCCGAAACCCAATGCATGTGTTATCCCAAAGAGACTTACAAGTTTAAGTATAACGCCATCAAGTATAATGAAATCAAGTATAATGTAATCAAGTATAATGTTATCAAGAATCAATGTTATGTGAATTTGTACAAGTAAGCAAGTAGTAGCATGTATCTCCCCCAAAGAGTTGATAGAACAATTAAAAGAGTAGGGGCTATGACTCACCTGATGCAACAACTACGATGACAAAAGTGTATACACAGAAATGAGGTTCGATCTCAAACCGCAACCTAATGTGAATGATGAACGATCTACTTTAGATCATGAAATGATGTTATGAATGTCCATGCACATGTTCCCTATACCACTCTTAACTTGAAAAATACTTGTTGTTGTCAAAAAAATACATTCCAAGACTTAGGAAAAATATGGCTATTAGAAAAAAATAAAGCTAGTTGCAATATATATACTTATATATATATCGTAAGTTTCCATGTTAGTGTTGAAATCCTCGGGTTGAAATCCTTGAAATAACGCCTTGTAGTGATAAAAATATACTTGTAATAACTAATACTTCATTAGTTATAAAATTGGGTACTTGGCATTATTTTTATAAATCTAGAGTTACTACGTAGTTTTGGCGTCAATATTAATAAAAGCTGTAAAAATGAAATGAGTTTTGCCGATATTCAAACGTGAATATCTTTGTCGTTATAAGCCCGTTTTACTTGTTCTTTATATCCACGGTTACGTCTTAGTATGTAGTAATATATTTTGGAAAGCTTGGCTCCTCCGGGTTACGTCTAAAGCCTCTTTTTGTCCGACGAAAAACGTCCAACAGCATGTATTTTTCCGGAAAATAGTTTTCGTCAATAAACTTGCAAAAATCATAACTTCTTCGTTATAAACTCTTTTTAATCCATTCTTTCGCCTATGGATTCGTTTTTGAAAGTATTTTCTAAAAATTTTGCCAAAGTTTACTTTATGTTTACTGATTTTCCTGGATTTACAAAAATGGGACAGAATGTTTATATACTTGTTACAAATCCATTTCCAAGGTTCAAAACTAGTTTCTACATCAACCAAATCTCTTGCAAACACCACAAAGCTAGTCTAATCTTACCATACACCTTCTTAGGGTGCCATGGGTTCCTAATCACTAGTAATTAAGTTAATTTAACAAAGGAACACCTAAATCACAATTTAGGGTTTGTATGTTCAAAAAGTATACAAAAATAAAGTGGTATAACTAGTTTGTGCATGAAATCAAGCATGAATACCATGAGATACATATGTTAATTAGATGAAAACATGAAAATAAATTTGATAACTCACTTTGAAATAATAGGTGGTGAGATGATGAGAAACCTTGGATTACTTGTGTTTTTGTGTTATGATTCTTGATTAGGATGATGAAATGAACAACTTTGATGCTTTGTACTTTGGAAAATCATGGATGGATCATGGTGATGGTCTTGGGTCGTGGTTATGGAGAAAAAAATGAAGAAATGGGTTTTTGATTCTCAAAAATAAAATGTGTAGTGTTTTTGTTGTTTAAGGTTAGATATTTTTCTAAGAATGGCATTTTGGTAATTAATAAGTCAATATGAAGTAACATGGGATGGGGAGGGCTGCACATGGTTGATGAGTATGTAGTAAGCTTGGTATAATCTGGTTTACGGAGTCAGTTTTGGTTCCGTTAATCGCAAACCGTAAAGTTTTAAATCGCGAAACGTAAATTCGGGTATCGTAAAAATATGAAACTTGAAAGAATGACTAAACTTATCAAAATACTCCATAAGAAAATATAAAATGAATGGTAAGTTCCATCGGGTTGCTTAAACGCTGTTAAAACTGGAAACACGGGTTAAAAACGCGTAATTTGCGTAAAACGCTGAACTGAAAAACGTAAAATTTCAAAACTTTTAGAATTGTCGTAGAATGAGAGAAAATCATATTTCTATTGTTTATATTGTTTTATGGACATATCGGGATGCCGGAAGGACGTTTAAACCTGAATGTAAATCTCGGACACGGCTTCGTGATTTTTGCAGAAATGATCCGACGAGCGCCAAACTCTCGGATTACCGTTAAAATAGTTTAACTTATGAGAATATGAAATAAAAATTTCGGACATGAATAGTGTTTTGTGAATAGTAAAAGTGAATAGTAACTTTCCGAGATAAAAATTGGAATTTCGACGTTTGAAACAGGACATGAAATTACGAGTTGTGACATTCTTCCCCTCTAAATGGAACTTCGTCCCGAAGTTCAGTTGATGTTAATCAGTTAAGTGTGTGTGTAAGAAAATATGTCAAAGCTTATGTATGTGGGTTTCCTATCCAACTAGGTACGTTCTCGTGGTCAGACTTGATGAGGCAAACCTTCCCAATCCCGAGCTTAGTCCTCAAAAGACCTCCTTTAGGTTAATCCTTTAGGTAACCGATTTTCACTTAATCCCACAACCCAATCAAACAAGAACAGTCATGAGGTTAGGCTAAATCGGTTTGAGTGATGACTTTAACTTTTAGCTTGATTTTCGCAACCCAATCAAACAAGAACAGTCACTAGAACCAAGCTAAAAATCAAGGTCTGGATTCAACGTCCTTGAAAAAGGTCTTTTGAAAGATTGGCTCGACTTTGGAATTGCTTACACACAATCCAGACAAAATATCATTATAACTATTCTCAGTGTTGCAAAATTCATTTCTGAGTCGGATATAGGTGGTCAGCCTATGTCCTACTATCCCGGGTTGAATATAAATGACCAGTCTATATTCCACCGAGGTTCCATGAATTTTGAAATACCCAGCTCAGTTATACTAATACTATGTCCTTCACAAATACTAAGGTGTTCTGAAAGACTAAGGCAAGTGACCAAACTCGAGGTCAAATGATGAAACTATGCAAAGAAAAACATAACGCTGTGATATATATGATACGTGAACATGCATATATGAAAGACAATTATAGTAATCAACTAGAATAAGTGAATATAATATATCAGATAATGAGACACAAATCTCATCACCTATGTCAGCAACTAACCACAAATGAGGCTTCAGCTTGGCAGGCAGGCACGTGACGGTCATAGGGTTAAGTTTTCTTGAAAGTAGCTATAGTCTAGGTTTAAAAAACACTCAGTTCGCTATAGCCAAAGCTCTGGTACCAATCTGTCACACCCCCAAAATCGGGTCCAGCGGAAGCATACATGTAGCTGGGGTGTAACTCAATTGATATCACAACACTAGTTCAAAAATGGTTTGCACTTGAATCATTTAAAATAAAATTGTTTAACCAAAAGTATGAATTTACATCGTTTAAAGTAATGCGGAAGTAGGCCCTTAAAGTAGTTTAAAACGGTCCCCAAATGAATAATCAGAGTCTTCTATGACCATGCCATGCCCTGCCAAAACCTCCTGTAGCGTGCCATTGGTTAAAACCTGAAAATACATGCTAAAGTGTCAACACGAGGTTGGTGAGTTCATAGAGTTTGTTGAAAAAGAATGTAATGCATATGTATGTAGGTTTCCCAGCAAAGGCATCGTAAATCCACTCAGTTACAAGTCCCGCCATAAGAGCCTTGTAACCTGTGTGTTTACAACCCACTGCTACAATATATAGTATGAGTAAAGCATGTATAAGTTCATAACAACAGTTAAGCAATTAGTAGTGAGTCTACACTTCATCTCCGAAGACCTCACTTAAGTATGTTGCTCACAAGGAAGGTAGTGGCATTGGTTCCACTTCATCTCCGAAACCCAATACATGTGTTATCCAAGGAGACTTTATGTTGCTCAGAAGGAAGGTAGTAGCATTGGTTATACTTCATCTCCGAAACCCAATGCATGTGTTATCCCAAAGAGACTTACAAGTTTAAGTATAACGCCATCAAGTATAATGAAATCAAGTATAATGTAATCAAGTATAATGTTATCAAGTATCAATGTTATGTGAATTTGTACAAGTAAGCAAGTAGTAGCATGTATCTCCCCCAAAGAGTTGATAGAACAATTAAAAGAGTAGGGGCTATGACTCACCTGATGCAACAACTACGATGACAAAAGTGTATACACAAAAATGAGGTTCGATCTCAAACCGCAACCTAATGTGAATGATGAACGATCTACTTTAGATCATGAAATGATGTTATGAATGTCCATGCACATGTTCCTTATACCACTCTTAACTTGAAAAATACTTGTTGTTGTCAAAAAAATACATTCCAAGACTTAGGAAAAATATGGCTATTAGAAAAAAATAAAGCTAGTTGCAATATATATACTTATATATATATCGTAAGTTTCCATGTTAGTGTTGAAATCCTCGGGTTGAAATCCTTGAAATAACGCCTTGTAGTGATAAAAATATACTTGTAATAACTAATACTTCATTAGTTATAAAATTGGGTACTTGGCATTATTTTTATAAATCTAGAGTTACTACGTAGTTTTGGCGTCAATATTAATAAAAGCTGTCAAAATGAAATGAGTTTTGCCGATATTCAAACGTGAATATCTTTGTCGTTATAAGCCCGTTTTACTTGTTCTTTATATCCATGGTTACGTCTTAGTATGTAGTAATATATTTTGGAAAGCTTGACTCCTCCGGGTTACGTCTAAAGCCTCTTTTTGTCCGACAAAAAACGTCCAACAGCATGTATTTTTCCGGAAAATAGTTTTCGTCAATAAACTTGCAAAAATCATAACTTCTTCGTTATAAACTCTTTTTAATCCGTTCTTTCGCCTATGGATTCGTTTTTGAAAGTATTTTCTAAAAATTTTGCCAAAGTTTACTTTATGTTTACTGATTTTCCTGGATTTACAAAAATGGGACAGAATGTTTATATACTTGTTACAAATCCATTTCCAAGGTTCAAAACTAGTTTCTACATCAACCAAATCTCTTGCAAACACCACAAAGCTAGTCTAATCTTACCATACACCTTCTTAGGGTGCCATGGGTTCCTAATCACTAGTAATTAAGTTAATTTAACAAAGGAACACCTAAATCACAATTTAGGGTTTGTATGTTCAAAAAGTATACAAAAATAAAGTGGTATAACTAGTTTGTGCATGAAATCAAGCATGAATACCATGAGATACATATGTTAATTAGATGAAAACATGAAAATAAATTTGATAACTCACTTTGAAATAATAGGTGGTGAGATGATGAGAAACCTTGGATTACTTGTGTTTTTGTGTTATGATTCTTGATTAGGATGATGAAATGAACAACTTTGATGCTTTGTACTTTGGAAAATCATGGATGGATCATGGTGATGGTCTTGGGTCGTGGTTATGGAGAAAAAAATGAAGAAATGGGTTTTTGATTCTCAAAAATAAAATGTGTAGTGTTTTTGTTGTTTAAGGTTAGATATTTTTCTAAGAATGGCATTTTGGTAATTAATAAGTCAATATGAAGTAACATGGGATGGGGAGGGCTGCACATGGTTGATGAGTATGTAGTAAGCTTGGTATAATCTGGTTTACGGAGTCAGTTTTGGTTCCGTTAATCGCAAACCGTAAAGTTTTAAATCGCGAAACGTAAATTCGGGTATCGTAAAAATATGAAACTTGAAAGAATGACTAAACTTATCAAAATACTCCATAAGAAAATATAAAATGAATGGTAAGTTCCATCGGGTTGCTTAAACGCTGTTAAAACTGGAAACGCGGGTTAAAAACGCGTAATTTGCGTAAAACGCTGAACTGAAAAACGTAAAATTTCAAAACTTTTAGAATTGTCGTAGAATGAGAGAAAATCATATTTCTATTGTTTATATTGTTTTATGGACATATCGGGATGCCGGAAGGACGTTTAAACCTGAATGTAAATCTCGGACACGGCTTCGTGATTTTTGCAGAAATGATCCGACGAGCGCCAAACTCTCGGATTACCGTTAAAATAGTTTAACTTATGAGAATATGAAATAAAAATTTCGGACATAAATAGTGTTTTGTGAATAGTAAAAGTGAATAGTAACTTTCCGAGATAAAAATTGGAATTTCGACGTTTGAAACAGGACATGAAATTACGAGTTGTGACATTTACAGGTGGACAAGAAAAACAACTGTTTTCATATAACAGTGGCGGTAATAGCCATTTGCATACCCGGTGCCAAGGTACTTCAGACATATCATGTACGTTGGTTTAACCCTTTCGCTTGGATACATGTGTACAACTGATGGTCACTGAACACGTGTCAATTTTTACAGGCACACGCAAGCAACTAAATTGTGCATCCGGTGATCCACATAGATCATACTGTGAATAAGCATTTTTGGGTAAACAAAATCGTCAAGTAAAGATTTGATATGGGAGTAAATTAAGCAATTTTTACCCGAAAGGCCCAAGTGGCGAAAGTGTGACTTCTCATCCAATTTCAACTCCTCTAGAATCAAGAACTATTCATGTCGATCTAAGTGTTAACTGAACAAATTAGGTATGTGTCACATTTAGGATGCCTATGGACTGATCTTATGGTCATGTATTTCCTCCAACATCTTGATAATGAAAATTCGAACACACGACAAGGTTCTAACAGTAAGTTTTGATATTTATATTATACGTCTTTCCGTTAATAGGACAATTATCTAAGGATGAATTGATGCGTCTGATTTTGGACTGAAAGATGTATCGGCGGCAATAACTCAAGCCGATTATTAGGTACTTTTTTTTCAACTGTATGGTGTAATTTTTTTTCAGCAAAGAAAGAACCTGTTGTTCCTTTCCCACCTGCATGACCGGAATTCACAGACGTGTAATACATAAAGTATGTTTCAAAGTTTTAAAAGTTAAGTTTAGGTACAAGAGAGCCTTTGAGACAGATAAAAATGCAAACAAATAATACTTTAATAGTTGATTTTTAATCGCCATAATAACAAATATATCAAATATGCAGATATTCCAGCAGAATCAAATTGCAAAGGTATTTCAAAAGGTACGCACTTACTTTTACATTTGAACGTACATGGTTCATGTATTTTCTTTTAAGACTCACAAATTTGTACACCTTTCAACAGCATACATAGATATTGGAGACCCAATACATACTTGCAAAACTTTCAAAGCTAAACTATGGACAGCAGAAGCCAAAAAAGGGAACAAGAAAGTCACATAAGAAGATACATTCACTCTGTGTTGTATGAATGGAATAGTGGGATTAACAAACATAGAAAAACCTCCAGAATCATTGTTAAAAGTATTTATTTTCATTCGGTATTTGTTTTCCATGTTGCTAACAGAAGTGTTATTGGATATGTATGGAAGATAATTGATATTGTAGTTTCAGTTGTCAGTTGTGTCACTTTTTTCATAGCTGCTATGATGGTTGCTTTGTATACATGGAAACATAAAATCTACAGAAGAAGAGGAAATGTATATTGGTACATTTTAAAATATTTTACTAACAACTAACAACATATTCAGTCTGTAGAATTCGTGTGACGGGACAACTATGTAACAACCGTGATTTTAGCAGGTTAGTTAGACTTTTAGCCTCGAGTTAATCTAACTTTGTTTGGTGTGTTTGGGTAGTTATATGGGTGTTATTGTGTGTTATAGTGTGGTTAGTATTTGAGTTAGCACTAAATCCCTTCGCGTTGTGGTTGTTATTGTGATTTTTGATGATGTTGATTTTGGGAAAGTTCATTTTGATCACCTATGTGGTGTAGAAATGACTTGTGTATATTTGTCATTTTGAGTTTTTGCGTAACGAGTCTTCGTTCAAGTTATTGAGCGTTAGTAAGTTACGGGGATGTTGTTTTTGTGTGGAATTGCTTATGGAGTGTGTAAAAATCTATTTTTGGAAACTTTATTTTTGAAAATGAATATTTTTCGGTTTGTCGTAAAATTAAGGTTTATCGCAAAAGATGTTAGGTTTTGTTATGGGAATACATAAAATATGAAAAGTATGAGGTTTTGAGTGTAATAAATTAATTAATAAAAAAATATATATATTAAATAGGGGGGCGGCCGATTTAGGGAGTTAGGGGGAAAAAGGAAACCAAATTTTATACCAAATACAACTCTAAGCCTTAAGGGTTATCCAAATTAATTATAAATACAAAATCAAAACTTCCCTATCCCTTTTTCCTGCTATTAGAGTCGACACAAGGGGGAATCCAAGAAGAAAAATTAGGGTTTCATAATTGTCTAGCAATAATCAAGAATCAAGGTAAAATCTTTAACCCTTATGTGTAATTAATCAATTATTGTTATGATTCATGTAATAATTAATATGATGGAATCTAGGGTTTATATACTGTAAGGAATTATTGAAGATACTACTGATTGATACTGCTGACAGGTTCCTGCAGAAGGCTTAGTGACTTTCTACTGATGACTGGTTCCTGCGGACATATAGAGATCCTACGGATAGAGTTTAACCGTGGATATAACTTATGTATTTTAGGACAAGATATGTAGAATATCTTTTATTAGTTTTTCATTATTTGTTTCTTGTAAGAAAGGTTAGGATTTCCACTAGTATATAAGGAACCCTAGGTCATTGTAATGTGTACGAGTTTGATTAACATTATTAGTAAAAGTTTATCGATCCATAGAGGATCAAGTTTAGTATAAGTTTGTCTTTATATTCCGCAATAATTACAAGCTCACAGAGATTATCTAACTTAGTCTTACTAGTGATTACATTAGTTGGCTAACGAACTATTGGCTCGTGATCTATCAAGGTATAGGTCCCTACAAGTGGTATCAGAGCCACTAGATACTCTCTGTAAACCTCAACACAATCACATAACTATTCAATCAGTATCAATGGGAGATAAACCAGGCAGTGATGTTGCTCTCTCTGAAGCAGGCTCTCTTACTCAACAACTACAATAGGTGGCCTTCTGCAACAGCAATGCAAAACTTCCTTTTCTTAGGAAGGATGAGTATGAGATCTGGGCCATGAAGATGCAGAACTGGATTGCAAGTGTTGATTATAACCTCTGGAATGTTATACTCAATGGTTGTCATCCTAAAAAGCAAAGTGTTGATGCTAATGGTAAAGTTACAATTTTGGAACCTGTTTCTGCTGAAGAAATTCTTGCTATTCAAAGGGAGAACAAAGCAAGAACCATATTGCTGCAGGCAATCCCTGATGACCACATGGGAGATTTTCATTCCATGACTGATCTAAGAGAAATCTGGTGGGCCATAAAAGCTATATTTGGTGGGAATGAAGAATCAAAGAGGATGAGAAAGAGTATGTTGAAGCTGGAATTCCAAGAATTCAAGATTACTGAAGAGGAAGGTCTCCACAAAGGATATGACAGGTTTCAGAAGATTCTGAGTCACTTGAATCAGCTTCTAGCCAGACCTGACAATGAGGAGGTGAATTCCAGGTTCTTAAGAGCCTTACCTCCCTCATGGTCTCAAGTGAGTATATCATTGAAAACCAAAGGTGGCTTGGACTACCTCAGCTTTGATGACTTGTACAACAAACTCAGAGCTTTGGAAGGTGACATAAAGGGATTCTCTCCATATGCAGCAACTCCTTCACAATCTGCATTTGTTAGTTCTAACTCAAACTACATGCCACATACCTATACATGTCCATCCCCAACACCACAGGTTTACTCATGTCCATCCACTCCAAGCCAAAGTCTTCCAATGACCACATTGTCCTTTTTAAGTGCTAATCCAATAACTCATCCAAAGATTAGTAATGTGATGGAAGATGTACTTCATTCATTTGTTGCTGAAGTTGATAAACAGCAACAAATTGCTTATGAAGATTTTGAGCAGATTGATGAACTTGCTTTAGAAGAGTTGGACTTAAAGTGGCAAATGGCTATGCTCTCTCTCAAGGTTAGAAGATTTGAGCAAAAGGTTGGTAAAAGGCTCAATGTTGATGGAAGAGATGCATCTAGGTTTGACAGAAGGAAAGTAAAGTGCTATGCTTGTGGAGAAATTGGACATTTTGCAAGAGAATGCACAGCCAAGAAGGGTGAAGCCAGTACCAGGTATTCAGCATACAAGAAGAAAGAAGTGGAGGCTGGAGAATCAAAGGCCTTGATCACTGCTATAGATACTAGTGTTGACTGGAATGAGCATGAAGATGCTACAAGCAGCTCTCCTCAAATCTCTTGCATGGCTAGCTGTGATGACAACTTTGGTCTCATGGGAATCTCTCCTCAGGTATCTACTTGTGTTTGTGATTGTGATTCTAAATATACAACTCTAAAAGAAGCTTATGATGATCTGCAACCAAAATATAATGCTTGTTTTATTGAAGCTGCAACTTATAAAGAAGCTTTTAAAACTTTAGAACAACAAAAGGTGTGGTTTCAACAGAATCAATTGGCCTATGAAGAAAATATTAGAGTTTTAAGTAGAGATTTAGAATGTGCTAGCAATAAATTAGAGTTTTCTGAAAAATAAAAAGCTAGGATTGAGTCTGAGAAAAGTGTTTTGGAAGAAAAACTAGATAAAGAAGTAGCTTTACATAAAAATTGGTTGATTTCAGGAGATAATTTAGCTAGTTGTCTTTATGGTAGTCAAGCTGTAAACTCTGGGATAGGTTTAGGGTTTAAAAAATATGTTGGCTTAGAAGCAAGGAATGATGTGGGTAAATCTACACCAGCAGGCTTAGAAAATTATGTTAAAGAAGGAAATTTGCATGCTGTACCAGGACCCATCATAGGTGTATTTATGCCTACTAACAAAACCTCTGACTTTGATGGTTCACACCATCTCTTTGGCAAAAAGTCTACAGACTTGCCAAATAGGTCTGAAGACTCACCAACCATAGGAACCCCTAAGCCCACATCCCATAAGGTTGACTTACCAGAATCAAAGGAAACCACTGGCATTAGGATCAATGACTCCCCTGACACTAGAAGTATATCTAGTAATGATTCTAACACTTATTTCTCTTGTTCTTCCAGGGACAAGACCTCAGAGACCTCTAGTTATGCCAGCTGTGATTCCAAGACCAAGTCAGACTCACCCAAGTCCTCAATAAAGAATTCTGACAAGTCATCTTACAAGTCTGTGGACTCTGAAGTTGATGCTGATGAAGTTCTTTCTAAGACAGCCTCTTCTGAAGACTTTTTATTTACTTCTTATGAAAACAATTCCTTTCAGTGTTTACAAAACAATTCTATTTCTGATGTTTCTTTGAATAATTCTATGTTTAATCAGACATCTTTTGGTTTTAATAAATCTTCTAAGAAGAAGAAGTGTTTTGTTTGTGGTAGCAAATTGCATTTAATTAAGGATTGTGATTTCCGTGAGAAGAGGATGGGTGTTTCTGTTGTTAATAATAGACCTAGACAAAAGTGGACTAAAAGCTGTACCAAACCCTCATTAGTTCCACAGGCAAAGTATCATGTCAACAGAATGTATTCCACTCCTGCTGATTGGATTGTTCCTTCTGATAGGTCTGGTTTTCATAATAGATATCCCAATAGAAATAGATATGGGTCACAACCTTTTTATGGTATTAATCATTGGTATGAATATACTGACCACATGTTTATGGGAAGGGGTAATTGGGATTCTGCTGAAAAGTCCTCAGCAGATTGTTCTTGGACATACAAAAGACCATTTAACTACAGGGACTCCAGGAACAATTATGGATCTAACTCAGCTTCTTGGGTTCATCATAATGATTTACAAGGCAGGCTCAAGTCTTTCATGACTTAAGTCTCTTAACATATTTTTGTTGTTGTATATTAACTTTCTTTGATGTAGGAACATCCTCTTCTTAATAAAGACTTAGGTATAGTTGATAGTGGCTGTTCAAGAAACATGTCTGGTAACCAAGAGAAGCTGAATGACTTTGTGCCTATTAATGGAGGTATAGTGAGGTTTGGAAGTGGAGTAGGAAGGATCACTGGCAAAGGAACCATTAAAACTCCAAAGGTGGATTTTGAGAATGTCTACTTTATGAAGGAGCTTCAAGGATTCAATTTGTTCTCAGTCTCACAAATTTGTGACAAAAAGCTTCCTGTGCTTTTCACTGAAGATGGTTGTTTCATTCTTTCACCTGAGTTCCAAATGCCTGATGACAATCATGTATTACTAAAGGCTCCAAGAAACCATAATCTTTATACTTTTGACTTGAATGATGTCAAGCCAGAAGGTGATCTAACATGCTTGGTGGCTAAAGCATCCTTGGATGAATCTACTAAATGGCATAGGAGGATGCCACATGTTAATTTTAAGGTCATCAACAAACTTGCTAAAGATGGACTTGTTCATGGACTTCCTTCCAAGATCTTCACCAATGAGCATAATTGTGTGGCTTGTAACAAGGGTAAGCAACACAAGGCTTCTTATAAAGCCATTACTGTAGTGAGCACAATCTCAGAACCATTGCAGCTGCTTCACATGGATCTTTTTGGTCCAACATCCTTCAGGAGTATTGATCATAAGTACTTCTGTTTGGTGATCACTGATGCTTTCAGCAGATTCAGCTGGACATTTTTCTTGGTGACTAAAGATCAAACCTTTCAGGTACTCAAAGAATTTATGGCTCTAGTTGAAAACCAACTTAACAAGAAGATTAAAGGTATAAGGTGTGACAATGGAACAGAGTTCAAAAATGCTAATCTCATTGAGCTTTGTGGTTTAAAGGGTATTAAAAGAGACTATAGCACTCCTAGGACACCACAACAGAATGGAATTGCTGAAAGGAAGAATAGAACCCTTATAGAGTCTGCAAGATCTATGCTTGCTGACTCTAAACTTCCCACCATGTTTTGGACTGAAGCAGTTGGCACTGCTTGTTATGTATTGAATAGGGTGTTGATTACTAGACCTCACAATAAAACACCCAATGAGCTATTGACAGGGAAGAAGCCTACCATTGAACACTTGAAACCTTTTGGTTGTCAGGTGACCATTCTTAATACAAGTGATCACTTAGGCAAATTTGAAGCAAAAGCTGCTGAAGGGTATATTGTTGGTTACTCAGCTCATAGCAAGGCTTACAGGGTCTATAACTTGGCTGCAAAGAAGATAGAAGAGACTCTTAACCTGAAATTTCTGGAGGAGAATGTAAATGTTCAAGGAAAAGGTCATGAATGGTATTTTGACCTTGATTATCTTACATATTATTTAAGGTTATGCTAGACACAAAACTAACCCCTCTGCAGGTATACAAGTGTCATCTTCTAACAATGCAGGTACCCTACAGGATGATTCAGACAGTGATTCAGAATGTGATGAACCCACTATTGTTGTAACTACTCTACCAATTCAAATAGCAGATCCTCCTAACAAAGAAGCCTCTAATGCCAAATCTGCTAATGATGTGGAAAATTCAACCTATGTAGAAGATCTTGCTAGACTCAAAAAGCAAGAACATACAGCTGCTGAGGAAGCTAGAAGACTTGGTCTTGAATTTGCTCAAGACACTGAAACCCTCTTAAAACAAGCTGCTGTTGAAGAAAGCAGAAAACCTAGTTCTGCTGATGCGTCAGCTAATGCAGTTGTTGATTCTGCTGATGGAGATTCTGCTGAAGGCATTTCTGCTGCAGTTCCTGTTTCCAACGAAACTTCCACAAGTTTGGATGAACCTTATGGCAGGTTTCCAATTCCCTCAGATCTTGCTAATGTTAAGCAAAATGAAGGCATTTTTCAATCAGCTTCTTATGATGAAGACTTTGCTCCTACTTTAACCAATCTTGATACCTCAATTGATGTTAACCCTGTTGCAAATAAAAGGATCAACACCATACATCCAAAAGATAATATACTTGGTGATCCAAATGCTATGGTACTCACCAGGAGTGCTATTAAGAATACCAAGTTTGGGCAATGTGCATTTTTGACTTATCTATCCACTCAAAAGAGAGACAACCACACAGATCAGAAGCATTGTTTATTTGCTTGTTTCTTGTCGCAAGTTGAACACACAAGCATTAAACAGGCCTTGAGTGAGCCTAGCTGGGTTGAAGCTATGCAAGAAGAGATGCAACAATTCAAGAATCAAGATGTTTGGGTACTTGTTGATCTGCCTGCAGGGAAAATTGCAATTGGGACCAAGTGGATCTTAAAATGCAAGAGGGATGCCAGAGGTATTGTGGTCAGAAATAAAGCAAGATTGGTGGCTCAAGGTTTCAGACAAGAAGAAGGGATTGACTACACTGAGGTCTTTGCATCTGTTTTTAGGGTTGAGGCCATTAGACTGTTTTTAGCCTTTGCCTCATATATGGGGTTCAAGGTCTATCAGATGGATGTCAAGAGTGCCTTTTTCTATGGAAAAATTGAAGAGGAGGTATATGTTACTCAACCACAGGCCTTTGAAGACCCCCATCATCCTAAGAAGGTTTACAAAGTTGTCAAGGTACTTTATGGACTTCACCAAGCACTAAGAGCATGGTATGCTAGATTGTCTACATTTCTTTTGGAGCATGGATATAGAAGAGGAGCTATTGATAAGACCCTCTTTATTAAGAAAAACTCCAGGGACATCATTCTAGTGCAGGTATATGTGGATGACATCATCTTTGGATCCACAAAGGAAGCATGGTGCAGGGAATTTGAAGATTTGATGAAAGGTGAATTTCAAATGAGTGCAATGGGGGAGTTAACCATTTTCCTAGGGTTGCAAGTCAAACAACAACCTGAAGGGATCTTTATTCATCAGGAGAAGTATGTTAAAGATATTTTGAAAAAGTTTGACTTTGAACTTTTGAGGACTGCTACTACCCCATATGAACCACCCAAGCTTAAGAATCCAAATGAGCAAGATGAGGCTGTGAATGTTCATCTCTATAGGTCCATGATTGGATCACTCATGTATCTAACAGCTTCTAGGCCTGACATTACCTTTGCTGTCAGTGCTTACTCAAGACATCAAGTCACTCCACTGACTTCCCACCTAAATGTTGTGAAGAAAATTTTCAAGTACATCAAGAGCCAACCCAAACTAGACCTTTGGTACCCAAGGGATTCACCATTTGTGTTGGAGGCTTACAGTGATAGTGATTATGCTGGAGCTAATTTGGATAGGAAGTCCACAACAGGAGGTTGTCAATTTCTTGGTAGAAGACTCATCTCTTGGCAGTGCAAGAAACAAACCATAGTGGCTACTTCTACTACTAAAGCAGAATATGTTGCTGCTGCCAATTACTGTGGTCAGGTACTTTGGATTCAAAATCAGATGTTGGATTATGGGTTTAACTTTATGAACACTAAAATCTACATTGATAATCAAAGTACTATTTCTATTGTTAAAAATCCTGTTTTTCATCAGAGAACTAAACATATAGAAATTAGGCACCATTTTATAAGAGATGCAAATGAGAAGCATCTAATTCAAGTGCTTAAAATTCACACTGATGATAATGTGGCTGACTTGTTAACAAAATCTTTTGATGGACCTAGGTTTAATCACCTAGTTGTCAACATTGGGATGGTTAACCCTTGAATGCTATGTTTGAGGGGAGGCATATGCCTCAGGGGAGGATTGTACATGTTGTATTTATGTAGATTATTATGTTTTCTAGAATTATGCTTACTAACTTTGTTTTGCAGGTTTCTTTCTAATTTTGTATATTACTTTGGTTGTTCTTTTGTGTTTTGTTTGACTGTTTGGTTTCAGATCATGTTTCTGCTGATATACAAAGATCTACATTTAGTGGAATTAGATGTAAAAACATAAAAGTAAATTTTATTCATCAGTGGAAAGCTTGGTACATCAAGATCTGTCATCAGAAGAAACACAAAATACATCAAACAACAACAAACAACCACCACCACATCCCTAAACCTCAACTCCCTACTCCATCATTCTCTTCCCTTTGCCCAAGTCCTTTGGGTTTGGCATTTTCTTGTGGATCCCTCTGGATTGCATGTCCTTGTTCCAGAGCTTGGGAGCTGCAAGACCAAGGACCACCTTTAATGGACCCTTCTTCCTTCTTGAGGACTGTGGCTCTTCAGGGACAGAGATCCTTCTCATATCTGCACATACTCTTTCCATTTCACTGGTTAAGAATGCAGTGACAGGAGTGAAATCAGGGACAACCATAGCTAGAGGAGTTGGTGTTTCCTCAGCTTCAGGGGTTTCTTCTAATGAGGTTGGAGATGGACAAAACTCTGAAGGACCTTCACCAAAGTAATAGTATGATCTTTGGATTTGAGGTATGTCAAAGGTAGAGTCTGATGAATCAGAAGAGATTTCAATGACTTTGGGGGATGGCTTCATGTTTTGAATGTGAGAAAGACTTTGGGATATGTTATTTGTGGGATGGTGAGTTGATTATGACTTGAAGATTTATTTATAAAGACATGATTTGGGTTAAATGTGAGTTAATGTAAGTAAATGGGAGGTAGTTGAGTCAGTAGCAATTACTAATTGTGCAAGTTGTCCACTTAAGTGGATCCTTCGGATGAAAGTCAATGGTTTGACCAACATACTGCTGATACTATCTAGTTTGTTGTTAAGTGTGTTCCTACTGATGACTGGTTCAAAATCAATTTATTCAGGGGAATGCTGATCTATCAGAAGAATTAAAACAAGTAAAAACTAACAAGGCAAATTTTTATTGATTCTTCAAGAAGTACAATATAAGACAGTGAAATTGAACAATTAACAACAAAGTTCCTATTCTACTTTGCCCTTGCCCTTGCCTTCCATAGTCTTCTTCTTGCCCTTGTTGTTGATGTTGAAGAGTCCTTGCCATTGAGGACAGGGCAAACCTAAAACAACCTTTCTGGTCTTTCGCAATGGGGAATTTACTTTTCTTTTTCTTGGACGAGAGGACTAAGGTTTCTCAAGGGTTGTAGGGTTGTAAATGTAACACCCCCAAAATACCATAGCGGAAGACTGTGTCATTGGGGTGCTACTTCATAATACAAAGTACAAGTTATAGAAAACGCCTCTAAATGAGACGTTTTGAAAAGTTACCATTCAATTAATGAATTCAAAGTTACAAACATGAGATTCCAAAGTATGATACATAAATGTATACAAAGTTTTGAATGGTAAATGATAAAAGCGTAAGTCTTCAGAATATGCAGCTTGACTCTAAGTTCCACGCACTAGCTATCGCCTTACTAACCTGAGATAAACATGCTAAAGTGTCAACACAATGGTTGGTGAGTTCATAGAGTTTGTCTTAAAACAGTTGAAAAAGCCTTAAAAGAATATTCGCACAGCAAAGGCATCGTGAATCCACTCAGTTACAAGTCCCGCCATAAGAGACTTGCAACCTGTGTGTTCACAACCCACTGCTAAAAATATAGTATAATAAAGACATGTATAAGTTCATTAAAACAGTTAAGCAATTAGTCGTGAGTCTACACTTCATCTCCGAAGACCTCACGTTTATGATGTATCCAACATTCGCAAATGTTAGGATGTATCAAAGCCTCAATGGTCATCCAACAACTTAATTTGGAGCCACCGGAAGTCTCAATGGTCATCCAACAACCTAATTTGGAGCCACTGGAAGTCTCACAATTAAGTATAACGCAATCATGTATATATGAAATCAAGTATAATGCAATCAAGTATAAGACAATCAAGTATAAAACAATCAAGTATAAATGTTTTGAGTATTTGTACAAGTAAGCAAGTAGTTGTGCATGTATCTCCCCCAAAGAGTTAAAACAAGTATGAAAAAGTAGGGGCTATGACTCACCTTAAGTCTATGTAATGAGAAATGAAAGTGGTAGTCGAATCGCGAAAATCTCTAAGAGCAGCCTATAATAGAACGTTGCGACTTAGGTTTGGAGTAACGTCTAAGAATACGAAGAATTGCCTATATATGTGTAACAATTCACAATTTCAGGTTAATTACTTTTCCCGGAAAATTTCACTATTCACTTTTACTATTCATTTCTTTTCCGAAACTTTTCCGAAAGTTGATTTTTATTTGATATTCTCAAATGATAAATCATTTCCATGACAAATTAAAAGTTTAACTTTCATAAGCTCATTTTCGTGAAAGTTATTAAGGAATTACACGTTTTAGGGTAAAACGTCATTCAGAAATTCTACGCACAACGAAATTCGATCCCGTCAGGTGACCCCACATCGGAAAAATGTTTGACACGCTCATGATTTATTTGAGAATTAATCGTGACAGAGAAAAACATGGACCAAAGACTTCCCGGCAGGTCACCCAAGCCTGTACTACTCTCGCATGAGCACGCTTAACCATTTGGGCGATTAACCGTTAGACCACAAAACGCGTTTCTAAGAAGATTTGAGTTTTCAACTTATTAGAAAAAGTCAACATATTCTTTCCCTCCTCCATTGACCAAAAATCATCCCTTGATGTTATAAGTCATTTCGTGATTTTTAGGCTTACGGTTTGATGTCTAAAAGGCATTTAATACCAACCGACACTAGACTGAGCCCAGTCTAGACATTATAAGTCATTTTAAATCATTTTTATCACATTAGAAAAGTAACCTTTTACTTTTCTCAATTTTACGCAATATTCAGCGTTTTACGCGAATTACGCGTTTTAGACCCGTGTTTCCAGTTTTTAGCAGGGTTTTAGCACCCGATAGAACCTACCACTCATTTTATATTTTATTATGGACTATATGGACATGTTTAACCATACTTTCAAATTCCATAATTTTACGACACCCGGTTTTACGTTTTGAGGCTTAATCATTTACGATTGGCATTTCCCGGAGTCAAAACTAACCAAGTATCTTGGATAATACCAAGAAAAGTCCACACCCTTGCTCTCCAAGCTTACAAACCGACCTAGGAGGGAGGGAGTCATCCCATGTGGCTTCATCTCATGAAATTACCCCTAGATCATCTCTAAATTACAACTTGGTCACCAAGTTTTGGTAATTTCCTACTAGTTTCCTAACCTCCTCATTTTTGACTATAAATAGCCCCTCTCCCTCCCATTTGTGCCGTGCATCCCCAACCTCCAAAACCTTTCCATCCTTTGCTCATTTCCTTCTAGTTTCATGCAAGATTCAAGTGCTAGTTCAAGGTAGAAACCCTAGATAGGTTATCATTTACCAAAACTCTTCCAATCCCTAATATACTTGGTGATTTCTCTTGAGTTTAAATCCACTCAATTCACCTCAACTTTCATCATCCATCTTTCAAGATTACAAGAGTAGAAAGATTGCATGAAGAAGTGGGTTGAAGCAAGTCTATCAATGTCCTATCCTTACATGTTAACTTCCTTTCATGTTTGAAAGCCAAAAGTTGTGAGCCAAACCCTAACTTGATTCTTGTTAAATAATCATGTTCATGTTATTTACATATTATTTGTGCTATATTATGTCTTGTAGTTATGTCCATGATGTATAAAAGTGAGCAAAACAAGTTATTGTTATTGATTGTTACAACAAGTTACTAAAACAAGCAAACTAGTGACTTTCTTGGAAAACCACGACCAAAATGGTAAAATTATGATATTGGATCATTACATATTACAGTAGAGGACTTAACAAGGAAACCATAGCAATTTGAACCACCCAAAACGAGTATACGAGTCAAAAGTTATGGCGATTTGAAATTACCAAAGATTTCCGGCAAAACTGCCAAATAGCTTCCTGATCAAATTTGGGTTTTGAAAGTCACACTTCTGGTCCGATTCATCAAAAAGTTAAAACACGAAAGTTGTCCGGAACGACGTTTTCGTTCAGGAACAAAGAAGCTCGAGACCTAAAAATGCTTTCCGAGTGATAAAATTCTTCAAATTCTAAACAGCCCATTTTTAGGCGAAAGTCATTACATATAGGTTATGGTTTATGAAGAACAAGAGGTCTTATGACCTATAATCAAGACCACAACCATGGCTAGAGCCAAGGTTGTGTCTCATGACCTTGAAACAAGGACTAAAGGTCATGGCTAGGCCATGACGAAATGACCATAACAACTTACATAGGCGTAAACATGAAACAATGAATTAGGCGATAACATGAACAAGCAATTTGGATCTACTTCACCTAAAAGGAAACCATGAGATTTTACCAAGAGAAAATGGTCATTCAAGACTTATGAAACTACCCCTAATAACAATCTTCATGTACTAATAAACTTTCCTAAGTTTATTCAAATATCGGACATGTAACTTTTCGGATCAAAACTTATACTTTATCAACTACTACAATAGTAGGGAGCCTCATGTGAGGAGTTCATTATGTAAGCCGTCGAGTTGAGTTGTGGATTTACGAGTTAAAGTGTCCTGGCTCCTCGAACGCTTACTAACATGACTTCTGAATTATGTCGGCCCGAACGGTAGTGAACGATATACCAAAACATACATGTTTCATGAATCTTTCTTTCAAAGACTTACAATATACATCATACCACATCATGGACTAAATGCAAGATATATATATAGGCACTACTTCATATTCTTTACTCCGATCCTAAGTCGCGACATTCTATTATAGGTTGCTCATAGAAACCTACACGATCCAACCATCACCTTCATTACTTGCTATTCTACTTAAGGTGAGTTCGTAGCCCCACTTTCTATTGTTTAACTATTTTACAAATCCATGGGGGGAATACATGCTATTATTTTTCTACTCGAACACGATGCTTTCTACTGTATGCTACCCGACGATGTTTTATTATCACTAAGTAACGATTGCCATGTTCGAAGTCCCTATATCATGAACCATTAGTCACTACCTTTAGTGAGCGCGAATATTGTGAATAGATCTATTGGGATTGACGAATCCCATTTGTGTTGAACAACGATGAGTTCACACAAATGCACTATATTTGAGATTTAGCGGTATAACGGCAAAAGTACCTTGATAGGGCTTCTATAATGCCAATTTTGTTGGTTCGATGTTAACGCTTTGGTTGTATGAGCTTAGTGAAATAAATAACGATTTTGTTTTCTAACTATGAGTGTGAGTCTATAGCTCACACTACGATTATTGTGTTCAAACGATTTAACTAAACTCTATGAATTCCACTCAACCTTTGTGTTGACCTCTCAAGCATGTATTTCAGGTTCATGACGATCAAGGATGGCACGGAAGGACACGGATACTCAAGAGGGCTATAAATTTTATTATCATTCAAAACTCAATTAATGTAATTTGTAAACCTGGAACCATCTGGGACCTCATTTCGTAATCTCTGATATCTATATAATTTGAATGATAAATCTTTTAAAACGACTCAATTGGAGTTCGTTTTCTATTATTGTGACTATTGTGCCGTCCAGTAACACCCAGTTCGAATTCCGCTGCGTCCATGAATTGGGGGTGTTACAGATTGGTACCAGAGCCATGGTTATAGAGAAACGGGTCTAATTGAGACCTAAACTATAACCACACTACAAGCAAAACCATTTTTATAGCCTTCCGCTCTCCGTGTCTTCCATCCTCCAGACGATTATGGACTTATTAAGCATTTTATGCTACATGAACATATAAGTATATTTATATATACATTCGAGTTATTTTCAATCATTTTATCTAAACATATCTACACATGCCTATTCTATGGCATTTCGACACAACTACATTCTCCCAACCATGTTCCTACTCCAACATTTTATATCCAAGATATTGTAACGAATTACGATGGTCTTTTCTATTTCCCGAACATTGTATGACACAATGGTCTAATCTACTTCCGAGACATTGTGATTTGTGCAATGGTCTCTCGAATTATTCCACCACCTCATCAATATCATTTCATATGATATCAAAAACCCATCACAATCTATCGATTTCCAAACAAGAAATATGAGATTTCTAAATGACAAACTAATCCATCACCTACGAAAGCTGAACTTTCTCTACATTCATCAAAGTTTTCTTCTGAAACCTTCATTGTTAAAAGTTCGTGATCCTCGCCAAGTATGGACTGTTTTAGAACTACTTAAAACTTCCTTTCCACACATATCTACCCGTACTATCTTCTATGCAATGGAATGTGAAAACATAGGTTACAAGTCTCTTATGGCGGGACTTGCAACTGAATGGTTTGACATTTCCTTTGTTTAGTGGACAGTTTCCCGAAAGCAATGGACATATCACAAGTATACCTAATTTAGGTATTTGGAAATTTTATCGAACCTTGGCTAAATATAGACTAGTCACCTATATTTAACCTAGGGACAGTGAAATATAGTCTGACTAACTATATTCGACTTAAAATTTTCAAATACTGAGAGTAGTTGTACTAGGGTTATGTTCAGATTGATTTCCTACTTGAACTCGATAAACCACCCGAATTCTTTAAAACGATCTAGAGACACGATAGTGTTTTACCACTCAGCGAAATCTTAACACCTTATTTGTACTACCAAATTTCATTCTTGAAAGTTTTCATTTATGAGATAATCCGAACTACTATCTTGGGATAGTTATCAATTCTTCTCTTCATCCTGTAGAAGTACTATCCTGTTTAGGTTCTAAGGATACCATTCCATCATAAACTTTTAGAATCTCTTAAGATTTTTAAAGCAAACTCAACATCTATACCTAAGAGTATTAATGTTAAGCCTACACTACACACTTTTGTTCGTCAACATATCACATCATTATCTTTACAATCGTTGGAACCACAAGCTCATTAACAGATGTTGATGCACTTTTAAAGCTCAAATCATCCTTAGCTACACCACAATCACCCTTACCAGCTTTACAAGATTGAATATTCATCTTGGAACACCAGTATCATCTCGTAATACCCTACCTTATAACTCACCGACTAAGTATGAATGTTGTGTAGGATGATTTGTAATTATTTGAATGGATTGGGATGCCTTTTCATTTAAATAAAGACATTGTAAATCACCAAACCATAAGTTTATATTTCCTTATCTACATTGTTTGGGATGCCTCTCTATGTAAATAAAGAGTTATAAACAAGTGGGCTTGTTTGTATCCAAAATAACATAAGTATGAAGTCAATAAACACTAGGTACAACAACCGATTACCTACTAGGCTATGATTGCAACTACTATCTCAATTCCTATTAATATTCGACTGCTATATCAATTTCCTTTGATATTCGACTATTACCATACCTTTCCTACATAAAAGTAAGCCTCATCCTACACCATCCACTGAAACGACAAATCAAATTACATCACCAGTAATCCCAGACTTTAGTCCTCATAAGTAACCACACCATTTCATCGACACCACTCCAATATATGACACACAAAGAACTTCGGGACGAAGTTCCCCGTATGGGGTGGAGACTGTAACAATTCACAATTTCAGGTTAATTACTTTTCCCGGAAAATTTCACTATTCACTTTTACTATTCATTTCTTTTCCGAAACTTTTCCGAAAGTTGATTTTTATTTGATATTCTCAAATGATAAATCATTTCCATGACAAATTAAAAGTTTAACTTTCATAAGCTCATTTTCGTGAAAGTTATTAAGGAATTACACGTTTTAGGGTAAAACGTCATTCAGAAATTCTACGCACAACGAAATTCGATCCCGTCAGGTGACCCCACATCGGAAAAATGTTTGACACGCTCATGATTTATTTGAGAATTAATCGTGACAGAGAAAAACATGGACCAAAGACTTCCCGGCAGGTCACCCAAGCCTGTACTACTCTCGCATGAGCACGCTTAACCATTTGGGCGATTAACCGTTAGACCACAAAACGCGTTTCTAAGAAGATTTGAGTTTTCAACTTATTAGAAAAAGTCAACATATTCTTTCCCTCCTCCATTGACCAAAAATCATCCCTTGATGTTATAAGTCATTTCGTGATTTTTAGGCTTACGGTTTGATGTCTAAAAGGCATTTAATACCAACCGACATTAGACTGAGCCCAGTCTAGACATTATAAGTCATTTTAAATCATTTTTATCACATTAGAAAAGTAACCTTTTACTTTTCTCAATTTTACGCAATATTCAGCGTTTTACGCGAATTACGCGTTTTAGACCCGTGTTTCCAGTTTTTAGCAGGGTTTTAGCACCCGATAGAACCTACCACTCATTTTATATTTTATTATGGACTATATGGACATGTTTAACCATACTTTCAAATTCCATAATTTTACGACACCCGGTTTTACGTTTTGAGGCTTAATCATTTACGATTGGCATTTCCCGGAGTCAAAACTAACCAAGTATCTTGGATAATACCAAGAAAAGTCCACACCCTTGCTCTCCAAGCTTACAAACCGACCTAGGAGGGAGGGAGTCATCCCATGTGGCTTCATCTCATGAAATTACCCCTAGATCATCTCTAAATTACAACTTGGTCACCAAGTTTTGGTAATTTCCTACTAGTTTCCTAACCTCCTCATTTTTGACTATAAATAGCCCCTCTCCCTCCCATTTGTGCCGTGCATCCCCAACCTCCAAAACCTTTCCATCCTTTGCTCATTTCCTTCTAGTTTCATGCAAGATTCAAGTGCTAGTTCAAGGTAGAAACCCTAGATAGGTTATCATTTACCAAAACTCTTCCAATCCCTAATATACTTGGTGATTTCTCTTGAGTTTAAATCCACTCAATTCACCTCAACTTTCATCATCCATCTTTCAAGATTACAAGAGTAGAAAGATTGCATGAAGAAGTGGGTTGAAGCAAGTCTATCAATGTCCTATCCTTACATGTTAACTTCCTTTCATGTTTGAAAGCCAAAAGTTGTGAGCCAAACCCTAACTTGATTCTTGTTAAATAATCATGTTCATGTTATTTACATATTATTTGTGCTATATTATGTCTTGTAGTTATGTCCATGATGTATAAAAGTGAGCAAAACAAGTTATTGTTATTGATTGTTACAACAAGTTACTAAAACAAGCAAACTAGTGACTTTCTTGGAAAACCACGACCAAAATGGTAAAATTATGATATTGGATCATTACATATTACAGTAGAGGACTTAACAAGGAAACCATAGCAATTTGAACCACCCAAAACGAGTATACGAGTCAAAAGTTATGGCGATTTGAAATTACCAAAGATTTCCGGCAAAACTGCCAAATAGCTTCCTGATCAAATTTGGGTTTTGAAAGTCACACTTCTGGTCCGATTCATCAAAAAGTTAAAACACGAAAGTTGTCCGGAACGACGTTTTCGTTCAGGAACAAAGAAGCTCGAGACCTAAAAATGCTTTCCGAGTGATAAAATTCTTCAAATTCTAAACAGCCCATTTTTAGGCGAAAGTCATTACATATAGGTTATGGTTTATGAAGAACAAGAGGTCTTATGACCTATAATCAAGACCACAACCATGGCTAGAGCCAAGGTTGTGTCTCATGACCTTGAAACAAGGACTAAAGGTCATGGCTAGGCCATGACGAAATGACCATAACAACTTACATAGGCGTAAACATGAAACAATGAATTAGGCGATAACATGAACAAGCAATTTGGATCTACTTCACCTAAAAGGAAACCATGAGATTTTACCAAGAGAAAATGGTCATTCAAGACTTATGAAACTACCCCTAATAACAATCTTCATGTACTAATAAACTTTCCTAAGTTTATTCAAATATCGGACATGTAACTTTTCGGATCAAAACTTATACTTTATCAACTACTACAATAGTAGGGAGCCTCATGTGAGGAGTTCATTATGTAAGCCGTCGAGTTGAGTTGTGGATTTACGAGTTAAAGTGTCCTGGCTCCTCGAACGCTTACTAACATGACTTCTGAATTATGTCGGCCCGAACGGTAGTGAACGATATACCAAAACATACATGTTTCATGAATCTTTCTTTCAAAGACTTACAATATACATCATACCACATCATGGACTAAATGCAAGATATATATATAGGCACTACTTCATATTCTTTACTCCGATCCTAAGTCGCGACATTCTATTATAGGTTGCTCATAGAAACCTACACGATCCAACCATCACCTTCATTACTTGCTATTCTACTTAAGGTGAGTTCGTAGCCCCACTTTCTATTGTTTAACTATTTTACAAATCCATGGGGGGAATACATGCTATTATTTTTCTACTCGAACACGATGCTTTCTACTGTATGCTACCCGACGATGTTTTATTATCACTAAGTAACGATTGCCATGTTCGAAGTCCCTATATCATGAACCATTAGTCACTACCTTTAGTGAGCGCGAATATTGTGAATAGATCTATTGGGATTGACGAATCCCATTTGTGTTGAACAACGATGAGTTCACACAAATGCACTATATTTGAGATTTAGCGGTATAACGGCAAAAGTACCTTGATAGGGCTTCTATAATGCCAATTTTGTTGGTTCGATGTTAACGCTTTGGTTGTATGAGCTTAGTGAAATAAATAACGATTTTGTTTTCTAACTATGAGTGTGAGTCTATAGCTCACACTACGATTATTGTGTTCAAACGATTTAACTAAACTCTACGAATTCCACTCAACCTTTGTGTTGACCTCTCAAGCATGTATTTCAGGTTCATGACGATCAAGGATGGCACGGAAGGACACGGATACTCAAGAGGGCTATAAATTTTATTATCATTCAAAACTCAATTAATGTAATTTGTAAACCTGGAACCATCTGGGACCTCATTTCGTAATCTCTGATATCTATATAATTTGAATGATAAATCTTTTAAAACGACTCAATTGGAGTTCGTTTTCTATTATTGTGACTATTGTGCCGTCCAGTAACACCCAGTTCGAATTCCGCTGCGTCCATGAATTGGGGGTGTTACAATATGTCTTGCATAATGTTCATGATGTAGTACTTAGTATATAGTGTAAGTCTTTGAATATAAATGGCTTATGAAACATGTATAGGTTGTATATCTCTTACTACCGTTCAGGCCGACATAATTCAGAAGTCACGGAGTAAACGTTCGAGGAGCCAGGACACTTTAATTCGTAAATCCACAACTCATCTCGACGGCTTACTTAATGAACTCCTCACATGAGGCTCCCTACTATTGTAGTATTTGATAACATATATATAAGTTTTTGATCTTTAAAAGTTACATGGTCTTTAGCCGTGGCTTTGCCGTGACCTTGGTCATTGTTACCATGGTCTTTAGACTCAACCTTGGCTTTAGCCATGGTTGTGGTCTTGGCTTTAGGTCATTAGACCTCTTGGTCTTAGTAAATCATAACTATTATATAGTGACTTTGGTCTAAAAATGGGCTATTAAGAATTTGAAGAAAATATCACTCGGAAAGCGTTTTCAGGGCTCGAGCTTCTTAATACCTGAACAAAAATGTCGTTCCGGACAACTTTCGTGTTTTAACTTTTTGATGAATCAGAACAGAAGGGTGACTTTTAAAATGGCAGAATGCAAAACAGTAGGTATCGGCAGTTTCGGCGTTTTGGTTTCGCTAACTTCTTATGGCCATAACTTTTGACTCGTGTACTCGTTTTAGGTGATTAAAATTGCTATGTATTCCTTGTTACGTCCTCTTTAATAGTAAGTAAGTGTCAAATATCATAGTTGTACTATTTTGGTCGTGGTTCTCCATAAAAGTCACTAGTTTACTTGTTTAAATATCATAAGTTAACATATATATACCATAACTTGCTTTACTTGTTTTTATACATCATGAACATAATACAAAGACCATATATAGCATGAAAGAAACATAATAAGCATGAAAATGATATTGAGAAAGAAAGTGTAATAGGGTTTGCTTACAACTTTTGGCTTTCTAAATAAAGGAAGTCAAGTATGAAACTAGGACACTAAACCTATGCTTGCAAACCCTTCACCACAACTCTTGTAACCCTTGCTAGCCTTGATATAGACCTTGTGAAAACTATTTAACTTCAGCCCCTAATCACCTTGTGTAGCTCCTAATTCAACCATGGAATCACCAAACAAACTTAAGAACTAGGTAGAGAATACTAAGACTTTGAACTTTGTAGTGTAACTTGTAGTTTGAAGATCAAAGGATCATGGTGCTAGGGATTTATGTGTGGCGTTTTTATTATGAATAAAGGAAGGAATGAGCTTGTATTTATACTATGAAGAGGAGGTTAGGAAGGTGTTAGGAAGGTGCCTAAACTTGGTGACCAAGTTTACTTGATATATATGTATCCTAAAAGTCCAAGGCTTATCTTAAGTGATCAAGGCCTATCACAAGCCAATAAGGCTTGTGACTTAGCATAAAATTTCGTCCAAGGTCTATCTTGGATGACTAGATATGAGTTTTTATAATATCTTGCTTTTACGGAGTTAGTTTTGGTCTCGGTAATCACTAACGGTAAGTCGTTAAGTCATGAAACTTAAAATCGGGTATCCTAAAAATATGAAACTAATAAATATGTTAGAACTTATTAATATAACCTATCTTAGCATAGTTAATGAGTGGCAAGTTCTATCGGGTTGCTTAAACGCTGCTAAAACTGGAAACACGGGTCTAAAATGCGTAATACGTAAAACGTACGAAAGTTGCGTAAAATTGAGAAAAGTAAAATGTAACTTTATTAATAGGATACTAATGACTTAAAATGACTTATAATGTCTAGGCTGGGCTCAGTCTAGTGTCGGTTGGTATTTAATGTCTTTAAACTTAAAACCGTAAGCCTAAAAATCAATGAATGATTTATAAAATCAAGGAATGATTTTTGGTCAAAGGAGGAGGGAAAAATATGTTGACTTATTCCAAAAATGTGAAAACTCAAATTGTCTTAGAAACACGGTGCAGGTATAGGCTAAGGTTATGGCTAAGTAAAAGTGCTTAAAGACGAGAATTCCTGTTTCTCACGGCCGAGGTTTATTTGGTCATATTTTTCTTAGTCATGATTAATTCTCTAATTAATCATGAGAGTACTAAACATTTTTCTGATGCGGGGTAAATTAACGCGGTCGAGTTTCGTTATGCGTAGAATTTTTGAATGACGTTTTACCCTAAAACATGTAATTCCTTAATAACTTTCACGAAAATGATCTGATGAGTGTCAAACTTTTAATTTGCTATGGAAATGATTTATCACTCGAGGCCAAGAAACAAAATTCAAATTTCGGGAAAATTTCGGAAAAAAATGAATAGTAAAAGTGAATAGTAAAATTTTCCGGGAATAGTAATTAATCTGAAAATGCGAATTGTTACAGTAAAGTGCATCATTATCATCATTCTCTTCATCCGAAGAAGTGAAGATGAAGGGAGACTCCTCAGGATTGGGAACTCTGTTTGCCCTCTCCAATGCATTCCATCTTCTCTCCATCTCTCTCTGGTACTCTGGATCATCGATCTCAGAAGGGTATGGTGGAAGATCTTCTGATGCTGAACTAGGAGCAGGGACATCATGTTTCTTCTTCTTGGCTTGTTTCTTTATGAGACCACGAGGACGTGTTGGATATTGAGTGGTGGTGGAGATGTTAGTGAGTCTGATGTATCAGAGGAGTCAGAAGAAAGGTTGATGATATGTTGATTGGAAACCATGGATGTACTTTTGATTGGAGGTATTAAAATTAGGGATTTGATTTGAAGTGGAGTGATTTGGAGATAATTAGACATTATTTATAAGATCCCCCAACCGCATGTCTTTATTACCCATTAATGCGAGGTAGTTTTGAGATACTTAAGGGTTCTTTGAAATTTGAATTAAGAGATATTTTTCAAAGATATTTGGTTTCCATTGACGGGTAGATTCTGCTGATTGATGCTGCTAATGGTTCTGTTGACCATAGTCAAAGTTTGACTATTTTCTGTGATTGACCATTTGATTTCAGCCGTTTGATTTGGTTTTTTCGGATGAGTCAGTTAATTGGGATTTGCCTTAGTTGATTATTGCTCAAAGATTTCTTTCCAATAATTCATATCAGTTTCATTCCACGTTTGGTAACTTCCATAATTACCCAAGACGTGCATATCCCACTCCCAATTTAACTGATTCCCTCTTGCTATAAAGTTTCAAAAACCATTTCAATATTCTTCAGAACTTCCAACCCTAATTTATTATTCTTAATCAATGGCCGAACTACATTTCAAAGGTGATCATAACAAACATGCCTTTCTTAGTCGTGGTAAGAATGATGAAGATTATGTGGGAATGATGGAGTTTCTTCAAAGATCCAAGATTCGTTATGCTCTGCTCCAATATCCAAATGTTATTCATGAATCTCTTGTTGTACAATTTTGGGAAACCGCACAAATAAGGACTGTTGAAGATGGACCAACAGAGATTGTTGCTGTCATAGATGGGGAAGAATATGTGGTTACTGAGTCATTGGTTAGGACTCAACTTCAGTTAGATGATGAAGGAGGGGCGACTGATTTGCCTAAAGCAGAGATACTAAGAGGCCTTCAGGCTGCCGGCTATAGTGGTGATGGGAAAGTATGGTACAAGAATTTGTTTTGTCCAAAATGGAGGTTTTTGACACATACTTTGCTTCAGTGCATGGGTTCTAAGTCTGGTGGATGGGACCAATTCTCTACAGACATTGCTCTTGCCATTGTGTGTCTTTCTCAGGGAAGAACATTTAACTTTTCTAGGTATATCTTTAATGATATGCTTGAAAATGTTAAGGATACCAAACTTAAATATTTATTGTATCCTAGGTTTCTTCAAATCATTTTAGATATTCAGACCACTGACCCTACTCATTTGCCTGTTAAGGGTTTATCTAAAAAGTTGTTTACCCAAATGAAATTTAAATTTACTGGTGAACACAGACCCTTACTTCCAGCAATGTTGCCTGGTGGCAATGCTCCTGATGGAGTAGCTGCTGATGCAGCTGCTGATGCCCCGGTGGGCAATCCCCCTGATGGAGAAGCAGCTGATGTAGCTGTTGGTGGTCAGGATTCTCCTGATGCTCAAGCACCAGAGGATTCTCCTGAAAGAATTGAAGATGCTCCTGATGCAAATGCATCAGTTGCTCCTGATGTTCAGCCTCCACTCTCTCCAACGTTACCCACACCTGTACATTCACCAATGAATATCCATTCTCCTGAGCATGAGCTCAATGAGAATTTAGGCTTTGACCAACCTGTACACTCACCACAATTTACAAGACTTCCTTCACCCAGTCCTTTGAGACCTCACTTTGAGGATCATGTAGATGTAGATGTAAATTTAGATTATTCTACCCACATGACCAATGATGCTTCAAATACCACAGATATCCCTGTTGGTGGAGCTGAAGGTCCTGTTACTCTCACTTCTGTATCTGCTTTGTTGAACAGGTATGTATCTAGAGTGGACAAATTGGAGAATGATTTGAACTTCACCAGAAAGAACCTTAGCAATGTTGTTCCGACTCTAATTGGAAGAGTTAAGAAGTTGGAGGGTAAGCTTAAGCAAAGGAAGAAACAAGGTGTGGTGTATGACTCTGATGAGGACTCTACTAAAGCATCTGACAACATTGACTTGGAAGGCCTTGAACTTCTTGATGCTACCACTTTGGAGAGTGTTCAGAAGAATGCTGACACTAGGCCTGAACCATCTGTTGCTCCAACTACTGATGTTGCTCCAACTGCTGATGTTGCTCATTCTACTGATGCAAGTGCACCAAAGGACTCCAGAGTTATTTATGTCAGAAGAAAGCATTCTGCTGATAAGAAGTCTGCTGATGCTCCTAGAAAGAAGACTTTTGCTGATGTTCATAGAAAGGAATCTTTTCCTACTACTATGCCAGAAGTGAGCACTCATAGTCCATCAGTAGATATCCAAGATGATCTTCCTCATGATTCTCCTGATAAGACTTTTGTTCCTTCTGAGAAGCAAGACAAAGGAAAGTCTATATTGATTGATCAAGACATTCCTTCCAGAGTGAAATCCAAGCTGGAACTTGCTAATGAAAAACTTAGTGAGATTACTGATGCACGGTTGCAAGCTCAAGAGGATGAAGCAGCTACTAAAGTTCAATTGGATTTGAAAGCCTCAGAAGCATTAGCTAGGAAAATTCAAGATGATTTGGATAAGATGGGACCTCAATTTACTACCACCTTGCCTGCTGAAAGACAAAAGGAACTTGATGAAATAGCTAAGAATCTTACTGCTGAACAATGGGAGAATTTGGCTGAACAGGCTGCTTCCAAGCCTAATTTGGGTGAATCTGAGCTTGGAGTTGATAATCGTGTTTTTGTTTTTGTTCAGATGATGGTTGAAAGAGGAAGATTGATGAGGCAACAGGAGTCAGAGAATAAAGCTAAGTATCAAAGGGAAAGGCCTTGGACTAAACAAGAAATAAAGAAATACATGAGGAATTTTGTAAAGAATCAGGGATGTTCTATATTTGGGTCAGGCTGGAATCAAAAGAAGGTTTGGGGATTTTCAGATAAGCAGCTCACCTTCTACTATGACAAGATCATTTCAAATCTTCATTCCTCTAGTATAAATGTTCAAGATGTTTTGGAGTTTAGAGGAAGACTATTGGATGAGCCTCAAGCTAAGAAAGCTAAGCTTCATGATACTGCTGCTCAACCTGCTGAGTCTATTGGGTCTTTTCATGGTGGTCAGGAGAATGTGCAACTTCCTTCAGTCTTGCCTCAGAAGGATGATACTCCTGATGCTCAGATGGATGATACTCCTGCTGCTTCTCATCATGATACTGCTGAATCTCATCCTGATACCACTAAAGCTCCACATGATGTTATCAATGATGCTTCAGAAGATACTCCAATTGAAGTACCTGATGATGATGATTCTGCAGATGTTCCTGCTGATACTTCCAAACAAGTGCCTAAAGAAGAACCTGCTGATGGTCCTTCTATTCATGTTAATACTGGCACTAGAAGAAAGACTAAAGCTATAAAGAGGAAGGCTCCAAAAGATATTCCTTTAGAGGATAGTACTACTTTCTTTGATTATGCTTCTGATGATGGTCAAGACCCTGTTGTATGGGAGAAAATTATGAAGTGGGAACTGGTTGATTCTGAGCTTGGTCAAGGAAAAGTGAATGTCATAACTAGATAAGATGGAACTACCAAGACATTCTTGTTTCTGAGTCAGATCTTACATATGGTGGACAAGCAAGATCTTCTCTCACTTTATGATTGGGTTACCAAGTACTATCAAACTCATTCCCCTGATGACATTGGAATGTATTTGATGGGTGATTTGCAGATTCTGTGTGATTCTTATAAAGGTGATTCTGGTGTAAGGTTTCAAGTATGGAAAGGTCAAAAGACATGGGTGGTTGAATATTGGAAGTTCTTTCCACTTCCTAATGTTCATATGATTGTCACAACCACTGGTAAGACTTTGTATTGCTGGGCTAATGTTCTTTACCCAATCACAAAGGAAGTAATGCATCTCATGCTGGAGACAAAGTTATCTGTTCCTTTGGATATGACTGAAAATGATCTTCATCTTGCTGAACAATTGGTAAGGTTCATCAGAAGAAGTATCTTGACTAAGAAGGAACTGGCAACCAAGCATGGCATTCAAATGGATTCATATTTTCAATGAGCTGATCTTGGTATTGTATTTTGTTGTATATTTTTTTTATTTTTTTATTTTTTTATTTTTTGTTAGTTAAAAAAAAAAAAAAAAAAAAAAAAAAAAAAAAAAAAAAAAAAAAAAAAAACTGACATATTTGTATAGTTTTGTGTATGTTGTATGCAGGTTTGGTGTTGATTCTTATCACACTCTTCGTGGTCATCAACTTGCCTGATGTTGACTATTCCATCTAAAAGTTAGCTAGTCCAAAGGGTACAGCTTTGGTAAAGACTCATCAAATCTGTTGATAGCTGTAATGGTTTGCTCAAAATCATAGGGTTTTCAACTCACCCATGCTTTATTGTTGAGTAGTTGAAATGGTTGTCAATTGACCATGGATTTTTCCTTTATGGATTCCAAATAATTGGCTAGCCCACATGTATATGGCTTGTGGTAAAGGCAGTGGAAAACCATATTTGGTATTCAATTGACCAAGATGATTATTCATCAATAATTGACTAGTCCTGAGCAAACGGCTACAGGTAAAGACATATCAAATCCGTTTATAGCTAATGATTTGCTAAAAATCATGTGGTTATCAGTGTACCTTTGAACACTTGGCTACTCCAGTAGTGATGGCAATTGGTAAAGAGACATCAAATCCATTATTTTCAGTGATTCACCTCTCGCAGGAATGGTGCTTTTCAATTGTTTGCTGATCATAGAGATTCTACTTATTAAGATTATTTGCTGCTGATGATTATTCTCAATCCTCTAGTTTGTGTTATTGGCGATCTATCAAGAAATCTTGAACTTAACTGTGTCAAATTCAAGATTAGGGGAGGATTGTAAGGAATTATTGAAGATACTACTGATTGATACTGCTGACAGGTTCCTGCGGAAGGCTTAGTGACTTTCTGCTGATGACTGGTTCCTGCGGACATATAGAGATCCTACGGATAGAGTTTAACCGTGGATATAACTTATGTATTTTAGGACAAGATATATAGAATATCTTTTATTAGTTTTTCATTATTCGTTTCTTGTAAGAATGGTTAGGGTTTCCACTAGTATATAAGGAACCCTAGGTCATTGTAATGTGTACGAGTTTGATTAACATTATTAGTAAAAGTTTATCGATCCATAGAGGATCAAGTTTAGTATAAGTTTGTTTTTATATTCCGCAATAATTACAAGCTCACAGAGATTATCTAACTTAGTCTTACTAGTGATTACATTAGTTGGCTAACGATCTATTGGCTCGTGATCAATCAAGGTATAGGTCCCTACATATACTTCTGTAAATTATTAAAGTAAAACATGTTAGCATGATTAGATGTTAATATTATGGTTAATGGTTAAGGGAATTGAGTGTTAAACATGCTAGTTATTGAGTTAGGGTTTGGACAGATTTGTAAGGCTGTAAAGATGTGAGTGTACATAACAGATGGTGATGAGTTAAGTCACGAATTTTAGGTCTAAATTATAGTATAATGAATTAGCTTTCCAAAAAGTCCAGCCACGATCAATTTTGAGGTCGGGAAGTCGGTCTTTTGATTTTTCTTTGTTAAGGTGTCAAAGCTGTCAAACCGGGACAGATTTTTGGTAAAAGTTTGAGGGTGGCATGTGGTTGTAAAAGTGGTATTTTGACTAGGTCTTCTGGAATAGTTAAGTTTTAGGTTATATTAGACTACCACGAAGAGCATTCGCGATAAAAACTTGTGTAAGTAATTATTAAAAATCAAAACTTTTTGGTGTGCGTTCAGATCCGAATTTGAGTAGTTGACAAGTTTGAATTTTCTATGAGTACTTGTGTGTGTTATTGGTCTATGGCCTTCTGGGATTAGCTTCTATGTTTATGAGAGACCATGGTAAATTTTTTATGTGAGTTTTTAAGCTTTATTTGTCGTGATTTCATGTGAGTGAATGTACTCAAAAATTCTGTGTTTTCTGAGTTTTAGAGTGCAAGGGATTTAGTGAGTATTAAGTTATGGTGATGGTTAGTGTGGTGTCTAGGAGATCCATAGTGGGTCATATGAGTCTTAGACATCCATCATATGTGTATTACATGGGTTGTAGCTTTTAGCTTGACCTTGTGTAATGTGGATTATTTTTGTGTGCTATAGATTGTGAATTGTTTTTGTGGAAGCTGTGGAGTTTAAGGTGAGTTCATAGTCCCATATTTTTACTTTGTTTTAAACTTGGGATGGGAATGATGCTTGTCTTAAATGATTTGATTTACTGTGATTATGTGTGTGGTATTAAAGAGCTTGGACTTATAATGTTATCGTATGCATGCTATGTGTGATTATTTGTTTATGTGGATGTATATGGGATCCAATTAGGAGGATGTTATCCTGTTACTCGCGCATGCGACCTAATTGATGTTTGATATGTTTGATGGGATCCAATTAGGAGGATGTTATCCTGTTACTCGCGCATGTGACCTAATTGATGATTATGGGGTCGGAGGACACGAGTCGTCCTAATGGTTGCTTTATGAGTGTTGTTGCCTTTGCGTGTGGATATGGATTTGCGAATGCATGTAGCTATATGATAACTATAATTATTTGTCCAGCTATATTTTGTAATCACAGTGAATTTGGTTGCCTTGTGTGTTGAGTCTAAAACCTATGAATCTCACCAACGTTATGTTGACATTTTAAGCATAATTTTCAGGTGAGCATTCTAAGGCCAAAGTTGAGGGCAGCAATTAGGCGAGACTTAGTTGCATGGAGACTTATTTATGTTTTGGGATTTGATTTTATTTGGATTTGTATATGATACATTTATGTTTTATTTTTGGTACTTTCAAATTATTGAAGTTACCTTTTGGATTTTATTTTGTTTATTTTTGGGTATTGCTACAACACTGTGTGTTGGTACATTGCTCCATTTATGTGCATGTAGTTGTTCTCTATGTTGACACCAGGTGTTGTGATGATATCCATGAAGTTACGCCCGCGCGTTTTCGCCGTGGCGGGGTGTGACAGATTGGTATCAGAGCCAGGTTATAGAGAATTAGGTGGTTTAACCTAGACTATAGCTTAGGAGTCCCTCATATAGTTTCATTTAGGACCTATGTCTAAGTATAATATCTTACATGTCTATTTTCCTAAATTATGAGTTATTTTATGTAGTTTTGCACGTCTATCGAACCCTGTACTTAGCATCGTGTGTGTGTCATTTATAGAATGGCACCTCCTGCAGGAAAGACACTTCGTTGGGCTACTATAGTTGCTAAGGGACGCAAGAGAATTGGGAAGATGAAGAGAACCAACAGGAGGATATTGGTCCCCGCTTGCATGATACCATGTGTGATTGAGGAGAAGATGACAATAGAGAATGTGAATGGGGAACTGGTGGAGAGATATGATACAAAGGTAGCTGATAAGGAAGGCTTCACCACCAAGTACCCGTGCAAGTGTCCTCAGTTTTTGGAAGATGATGGGGTAGTTTGGGCTAGATCCCGAGGATTGTATGATTTTGTGGATATGATAGATGAAGAGTTAAGAGATCGTGAAGATGGTTTTGCAAAACATCCTCTACCACATAATCATGGAAATAAGAATGGATGGGTGAGCGAGGAGGAGGAAGTGGATTCGGACTTGGAGTCCATTGCACGTACCCCGTTTTAGGTCTTAGATAGGACTCGAACTGCGTACGACTTGTTTTTAATGTTATGTTTTAATGTTGTATGGTTTTGTTGAGTTGTTTTGTCATTGATTGTATGTTGGAATGTGAATTCCTTCGGATTTTTGGGATTTATCCCGTGTTTTAATGAGAAGCCTTGGGCAAGTTTGGATATTTTTTAGTGTGTATATTATGTGTATTATGGGAGTATATTTTGGTTAGTATTGATTGCGTGCTATTTGTTATAAGATGTTACTATTGTTAGATGTGGCTTTGGAAGTAAGTACACATGTGGAAGGATACATCTAAAATTGTGGGTGGCCAACACAATTATAAGTGTATCACGACATATGTGGACTTATAGCCAATGTTACATTGAATCAATGGTAATATGCTTATGTGTGGTAGAGTTGAGTTTGTTTGGTTATATGGTTGAGAGTGTGTTGATATAAATAATGTATAAAAACGTTATTAATATTTTTCGATATCCCTAAGTTTTGACGATCACAAAATTTAAAAACATTAAACGCAAAGTTAATACGTAAACAAGTTTTAAGCAAGTTTATATCATCTCATCCAGCATAATCACTTAAGGTATGAATAAACAAGTGACTAATACATTTTATGATCAAAGGGATGTTTATTTAAATAATACAAAGTTTATAAAATTAAATAAACTTATTATATATTTTTTTGAAAAACATTTTTGGTAATAAAGGAAAATGTTTTATTCATGATAAATATATGAATTCAAAATTTTAACCAAAATCAGTTAGTTTTTCACCAAATAAACTTTCCCCAGAAAAAGACAAGAAAACTGCAGTTTTCGTCTGGGCGGCCCCGTTAATTTTAAGGGGACCGGCCACGCTCCCCTGTCAGATTTTGTCAGAAATTTTTCCCTATAAATACCACCTTAAATCTGGAATTTTTCCCACCTCTTGCACGAAAATTTTCAGATCCAAATCTCTCTGAACATCCTCCTAAAAACCCTTTGATCATATAATTGTTAATCCTTGTTTCAAGTGATTCATTCTCTCAACTCTCATCTCTCAAAGTGCAAGAGAAGAATACTTCTTCAACATCAAGTTGTGAAGTATTGTAGATTTATGTATATAATTTAGTTGTTGTGTACATTCATTGTAAAGGTGTGATAGTAGTGTAACTAGATAGATCTAGGAGTAGAAGTTGTGAATAGAAGTAGTGAGATATAAGTAGTGGTGTGAAGAAGATTGTTGGGAGGTAGATAGTTGTGAACAAGATTGTTGTGAAGTAGATAGTTGTGAAGATAGATAGTTGTGAAGAAGTATAGTTGTGATTAAGTAGTGACTAGGTGTGAAGAAGTTGTGTAGAAGGTGTGAATAAGTTGTGTAGAAGGTGTGAATAAGTTGTGGTGTGTATATTGGTGTGTAAGGTTTTCTCCGCCATAAGGGAGCTTGTTGACATAGTGAAGAAAACTCTCGAGTATGTGACTCGAGGAGTGGAGTAGGGCAAGGAAGGTGTCCTTGTAGCCGAACGACTATAAATCCTTTGTCTTGCGGTTAGATCTTTCCATATCTTATTTATCATCTTGCTTATATCGCTATTACTTTTGTAGACATAGACGTATATATATAGAGTTGCTCATATAGTGCTAGTATTGATTTTACCTAAAGATCAAACAAAAGTTTCATTCACAAAACAAAGTTTTTTACAATCAAACTAAAAAGGTAACATACATATAATTGATCATTTCGTTCAAGTATAGTTTTCATACAAAATATAACTAAGGATTATAAAATAAACGTTTACTTACTTATCTCTCGTATATAGCTATAATTGTTTATATTATGCATGTGTTGATTTCACATACTTAGTTTACATTATTATTATTGTTCATACTTAGATATAGTTGTTCATATTGTTCAAGATTTGAGTTCACATAAGATCGAATCGAAGTTTTTAAAACAAACTTATTTTTATAAAGTTTAAAACGGACGTAAAACTATTCAACCCCCCTTCTAGTTTTCCACAGAGTGTTTCATGTGATGGGAGGTAGATGATTGAGTAGGATTATGGAGATTGTAGAATCTTGTGAATGGTCTCTAATGGTTCTATTGTCCTGCGTGTTTAGGAAATGGCGCCAAGGAAACCAAGACGACCTATCACTAAGTCACCTATGATTGGAGCTTATCGGACACCGAAGAAGTCCAAGAAGTCGACACCTATTATTGGGGATAGCAACCCTATCTTTCAGCAAATGATCAATCAGTAGCTAGAAGCTTTAATGCCTGAACTTGTTACTCAATTGAGTACGCAGATAGGCAGTGGGGCTCATCCTAATGGTGCTGGAAGTGGAGGAGGCGGAAATAATGGGTGCACTTACAAGGAGTTCGTGGCTTGTAAGCCTAAGGAATATGATGGAAAGGGTGGTGCAATTGTACTTACCCGATGGATAGTGAAAATGGAGTCTGTGATGGATATAAGTGGGTGTAGTGAGGTTCAGAAAGTTAAGTATGTGGTTAGTTCTTTGATTAACAAAGCGTTGACCTGGTGGAACACGCAACTTCAAGCTAGGGGACGAGTTGCGGCTTTGGGTATGACTTGGGAGGACTTCAAAGCCTTAATGACGGAGGAGTTTTGCCCAGTCTATGAGCTACAAAAGTTGGAAGACGAGTTGTGGAATCATACTATGGTTGGAGCTAATCATATGGGGTACACTGATAGGTTTCATGAGTTAGCTAGGATGGTTCCTCATCTAGTAACTCCTGAATCGAAGCATATTGAGAAGTATATCCGTGGATTGGTTCCACAGATTCGTTCAATGGTTAGGGAAACTGAGCCGACAACACTTCTAAGTGCTATTCAAAAGGCTAGGGCACTGACGGATGAAGCAGTTAGGAGTGGAACGCTAGCCAAGTCGAGAGAGAAGAAGCAAGAGGAGGTTGATACTACTAAGACAGCTGGTTTTAGTGGTGACAATAAGAAAGCAAGAAAAGGAAAGGGGTTCGTAGCCACGGATCCTATGATGGCAGCAGGTTATGTGGGAACAGTTTCTACGGCTATGACTGGTAATAATGAGAAGAGGGGATATGTTGGTAATGCCCCTAGATGTGCTAAGTGTGGTTACTACCATCTCGAGAACACTCCATGTCGTGGGTGTTTCAGGTGTGGCAAGCCTGGACACTTTGCTAGGGAATGTCATGCGGTGATTACTCAAGCCACTCCAATCAACTCGGTTGGCGCAGGGGCTCAACGTAGGGCATGCTATGAGTGTGGTAGTGTTGATCATCGGCGAAACTGGTGTCCCAAACTTGTTGGAATGTTTGGACGGCATGGGAATCATTTGGCTATTGAAGGGGGACAAGGACAAGGGTTTAATAGAAATGCAGCTAAGGGAAAGGCATTTACAATGAATGTAAGTGAGGCGCGCCAAGACCCGAATGTTGTTACTGGTATGTTCTCTCTCAATGGTCATTATGCTACTACGTTATTTGATACGGGTGCGGATTATTGTTTTGCTACTACTGAATTTGCTAGAATATTGGGTGTTAAGTTTAGTGAACTTAGACCTAGTATTTTGATTGAAATAGCTAGTGGTATAGCAATAGAAGTTGATAAAGTTATTCGTGAGTGCGTTATCGTGTTAGAGGGTGTTGCGTTTAAGATTGACTTAATACTCTTAGGACATGGTAGCTTTGACTTGGTAATAGGGATGGATTGGTTGTCTAGGCATAAAGCTGAAGTAATATGCCATGAGAAGGTGGTTCGAATTCCGTTAGAGAGTGGTGGTGTGCTGCGAGTACAAGGAGAAAGCGTGGAGAAGAGTTCGAAATCCCTTTTGAGTGCGAAGACTAGAGAACTCAAAGTGGGGGATATTCCAGTTGTATGTGAGTTTTCGGGTGTTTTTCCTGAGGATTTTTCCGGATTACCGCCAATACGGCAGGTGGAGTTTCGTATTGAGTTAATTCCTAGAGCGACGCCGGTAGCGAAAGCTCCTTACCGATTGGCACCTACGGAGATGCAGGAGTTGGCTGCACAGTTGAAAGAACTTCAGGATAAGGGGTTTATTCGACCTAGTCATTCTCCGTGGGGAGCGCCTGTTTTGTTCGTTAAGAATAAAGATGGTTCTTTTAGAATGTGTATTGATTATAGAGAGTTGAATAAGTTGACGGTGAAGAATCGTTATCCTTTACCTAGAATTGATGATCTTTTCGACCAGTTGCAGGGTGCTAGATTTTTCTCAAAGATAGATCTGCGATCCGGTTATCATCAGTTAAGAGTGTATAAGGAGGACATTCCCAAGACAGCTTTTAGAACTCGTTATGGACACTTTGAATTTACGGTTATGCCATTTGGGTTGACTAATGCGCCAGCGGTATTCATGGATTTGATGAATCGCGTATGTGATGAGGCGAAAAATGGTCCGTTTTTAGGGGGTCATTTAAGCCCGAATCCGAATTTATTTTATCAAATATTGACCTAAATCGTTCCTTTTTTGATTTTAGGTACTTTGGGAGTGAAATCTGGAAAAGGAAGCAATTCGGACGTTTTTGGAGCATAAAAGTGAAGAAAACGTCAAAGTCTTAATTTTCTATGCTGGGAACAGTAGGTGACGGTGTCAAGAGCAAATTTCATGAATTTCCATGACGACCCAGAAGAGTTTTTACGGCGTCACATAGGAAGGGCGTCAAGAGTAAAAGAGTCATGACGGCCTGGAAGTGTATAAGTCTTGACGGCGTCAGAAGTAGATCTAGGCAGTCCGAGGATTGTTTTGGCGGCGAGGTGACGACGTCACAAGTTTGTTCTTCACGCCGTCAAACCTATTTTTCTATATATAGTTTTCTAATTTGTCACATTTAAGGAGAGAAGTTTTGTGAGAAACCCTAGGTACGATTTTGGTGTAACTTTACAGGTTTTTCAAGGGTTCCAACCCCTTGATACCTTGCATGATTAATCAAGATAAGTGTTCTTCTAATTCAATCAATATGTCTATGTGTTGGTTGTCTATATCATGTTCTTATCTTAATTCTATCATGCTAGGCTAGATCTCTTTTGTGTTTGCTTAGATCTAATGAAACCTAGATATTGATTATGTGTTGATTACTTGTTTATTCTTGTCTTGGATGAATGATTTATATGTTAGGCTTAAGAAAACTGGCAGATCTCCAATTGGTAACATGCTTGAATGTCTTAAGAAACATGAACCAACGCGCACTAGGTCTTTATTGGTTGTATTTAATGCATGAGCCACTGTTTACAATCCCTATAGTTGTGTTGGGCATGGTGTAGGAGGAGATAAGAGCTCATAGAATTGGCGAGTTATGTGTGCCACCCCATGAATGGTATTAAGGAATACGATCCGTCATCCATGCAATTATAACAAGTAATTAACGTGTAAAAGATATCTAGGGAGTAGTGAAATCTAAGTAAACACATTTTCTCCAATTACTGCTCACAACTTTAGTATAAATTAGCTTATTTTGATTTTTAGTATTTTATTTTGATTGCATCTTAGTATTGGGTTAGTTGAATAGCAACTAATTCCGCCCACTCTTCCAAAACCCGAGATTTTAACTTGCTTTCTAAAAAAAACGTAAAAACACAAAAAGAATCATCCCTCACCTTTAGAACTAGTATTTAGGCTTTCTAATCCTAGCGACACTATTCCTAAGCTGAACGATCAATCCCCCGGTACTTGTCACTATACTATACTACAACGATCAGGTACATTGCCTGGTGGGGGTTGTAAGCTTCTCGAGATCCCCCGAGAGGTAAAGCCTGTTGCGATTCCCACGCATCAAGTTTTTGGCGCCGCAGCCCGGGGAATAGTTATTGTCTAGGTTAGAATTTCTTTTTATTAGGTCTACTTGCTAGATTCCTTTCTAGTAAGATTTTATTTTTATTTTTAGGTCTTCTTTAGTCTATGTTATTTCTTCGTGCCTTTGTTCGTAACTCTTTACCATCCGACATCATGGAAGGTGGTAACATCTTTGAACCCGTCATCCCACCACAACAAAACCCACCATTAGAACCCCTTAGGCCCCGAACCTTAGGAGAGTATTCCCGACCTAGCCACCAAGGCTACCGAAACACCATTGAGCTCACCGGAGCCAAAGTGACCCCCTTGCGATCCGACACCATCCGGTTGGTGCAAAGCGGATGTGCATTCCATGGACTTCGTTCCGAAGATCCAAACCAACATCTTAAGGACTTTCTCAAAGTCGTAGATTCCATAGACCTAGATGTTAAAACTAGAGAGACTACCCGTTTACGCCTATTCCAATTCTCTCTACCGGATCAAGCTAGTCAATGGCTTGAGCGTTTGCCCGCGGGATCCATCACCACATGGGATAACCTCACCAATCGCTTCCTTACTCAATTCTTCCCACCAGGAAAGACGGCAATGCTTAGAAATGACATTCTGATGTTTGAACAGTAGCAGGGTGAAACTTTCTACGAAGCTTGGGCTCGTTTTAAAGGTCTCCTCCACAAGGTCCCTTATAATGGTATAAACCTTTGGTTATTAGTCCAGATTTTCTACGAGCATGTTGACTATCACACTAAGCGCACAATCGATAGGGCCGCGGGAGGTAAACTGCGTGATAAGAACGTCGAGGAGTCTTGGGCAATTATCGAGGAGCTCGCCACTGACAATCAGGAAATGTGGGAGTTTAATCATACAGTGGAAGCAGCTATCAATGCAATCTCAACATCTGGAGGGACCACCGAAATCCCCGATGAACTCCTATGCAAACTCGAGGCAAAAGTCGACTATTTTGAGGAAAGGCAAAGGAGGGCTTTAAGTCCTAGACAAGCCACTGTCAATTCTGTCTCAAAACCAACTTCGGCACCATTATCTGAGTCACCTTCTAGAGAACATGTCGAGACTTTTCAGAGGTTCACCACACCTTGTTCCCCTCCCAAGGAACTTAGCTCGGAGTTTGAGGCTAGGATGAGAGAATATATGGCAACTCACTCAGATCGGCTTGCTAGATTCGAAGAAGCAGTTTATAAGCAAAAAGAGGAGATGCAGGAGAAAATGAATGAGATGTTGAGTCTATTGGAGGAGTATGCCAACCAGAGAACCCCCAAACGAATACTACTAAGGAAAGAAAGCGCCACCCCCACCACCCAATTTGTTAACTCCATCACCATGGTCCATAAAGATAACGAGAAGGTAGAAACTCCTGCTAAACAGACCTTAGAAAAACCACCAGAATCCCAACCTTTGAGTTACTACCTGAAACATGATATAAACAAAAACACCATAACAAATTGGATTAAGGGTGATGGACGTAACCAATCCTCTGGACAGGTTCCTGAGAAAGAGGAAGAAGAGAAAAATGAGTATGATACGCTTCCTGGAGGATCAGTATTCGAGAGGCTATTGGTACAAAAAGTGGCTACTAAGCAGGTAGCATGTGGGAACTTTGAAATACCAACGAGCATCGGGGAGTTGAAACATCTTAGTGCTTTCGCCGACCAAGGGTCGGAAGTAAATCTTATGCCCCTAACTATTTACATCCAACTAACGTCAAAAATGCCAGCACCTACTCGTGTTAGGTTATCTCTTGTTGGACACTCGTACGTATACCCACTAGGAATCGCAGAAGATGTATTAGTTAATGTTGCAGGATTCATGTACCCCGTTGATTTTATGATCATCGATGATAAAGGGGATGGATGCATGCCAATAATCCTTGGGGCACCATTCCTCACCACCGCTAGGGCTGTCATTAAGTATGAAGGTAGGAAGATTGAGCTTAAATCTGGAAAAAGAAAGATTAGCTTCCCCATGACCCCGCCAAGTGGGCATGAGAATTTGAGTTGGAGAATGATTAAAAACAATATTGGCACGACACCCATTCGTGTTCAGAATAAGATTCTTGCATGGGAAGCAAGAATCAAAAGCTATAAGAAAGCTAAGAATGAAAGAAGAAAAAGCAATAAGGCTCAGGTTGAACTCGAACATACTCAACCCGCAAGAAATCATACACCATTTGAGGAAGGAAACTTGGTGCTCTTGAGACACTTGGAAACAACAATACCACCCGATAAACCAAGTCCTTGGTGGTATGGGCCATTCACAATCAAAGGATTGAGCCAAGATGGGGTAGCTAACTTGAGAAGCAAATTAGGTGGAATGGTGATTGCGAGTATCGATAGATTGAGGCACTACCACCATAATAGTAATGATCGCAACTACATGGGGTATATCATTTCAAATGATGAAGTCACGTAGTAACCCATGACCTTGAGTCTAGCTACAAGACTCGTAAATAAAGAAAAGCGCTTCTTGGGAGGCAACCCATGTTTTGTGTGTTTTTATTTGTTTGTTTGATTTTATTTGTTTCCGTATGCATATTTTATTTTTATTGTTTGTGGCTCATGTTTCAAAGTAAATTGTGAAAATGCTTTATTTTGTTTTTAACTTCGTCTTAATTGCATATAAAGGTATTTTGCAAAAGATAAGTGTAAGGGAGATCCAAATTTGTTTATAAGAACAAAATTGAGCATGAACCACAACAATATTAAATGGACATGTGTATTAGTACTTGTTAGAGTCAAATGCTTATATTGAGTCATAATGAAGTTTTGCAGGATTTTCCATGAAGTAGAACCAAGTTTTTCCAGAAATTTTCCGGAAACTTAACATAAGAATTTCTGCAGGTCCATTCTGATGGCGTCAGGGGTTTACTCTTGACGGCGTCAGGAGTTAAAATCTGGAAATTTTACCGGTTTTGTTTTTCTAACGGAGTCTTATGGTTTTTGTGAATTATTAAGTTTTATAATCTCCAAGAGATCTGCAAACTTCATTCCACAAGCATTATATCTTATCTTGTTTTCTAGGATTTAGAAACTTATATAGGATGCCGCCGATTTTACGCGAGGTTGTCTTGTCTATTTTCTCAGTATTTACAGGTTATGTATGACAAGAAGATGATTTATATTCTGGAAGGGAAGCTTTGATTGTTCATTTTCTTGGAGGAAGATTTAACCTGGCCATCCTATTATCCATACCGAGCGAATCAGGGGAGTATTTGATTTCATTCTCTTTACTTTTTCATTTTTACATTCTTTACTTGAACATTGGGGACAATGTTCATCTTAAGTGTAAGGAGAGGGTAAAAAGATGATACCTTACATATGCACTTTTGCTTGAGTTTGTTTTGTTTAATGGTAGATGCGTAATAAAACTATGAGAAATACTTGTTAGTGCAATTTTAACGCCAAATTTAAATTTTTTTACAACATTTAGGAGTGAAGCTTTAGCCATAGCAAGCGTCTCATGGATAGGAGATTGTATGACTAGTACATAACCGTATATTCAGAAAAATTTTCCACCCAAATATGTGAGGTTCGCCTTTAGATTTGATAGGAAAAGCATTTACTATTAGTGCTTATAAGTGTACCGGTAGCATTTAGATTCTAGAACTTGCGTTAGTGATGCATCCCGAGACCACTAGTGAGACTACATTCGTGTAGTAGGATTTAAAACATGATAAGAGGCATTAGGACTATCCTTGTCTTAAACCCGTATTATAATTACTTGACCATTTAAGTCATATTACTTGGCTAGTTAAGTCAACTAATTTTTCCCACACCCTTAGCGTTGTACTCATTTTTAGTACACGAAACCCCTAGTACACCCCTCCGAGCCTATCTTTTCGTTTCTAACTTTAAGCATTTTACTTAAAGGAAGAATTTGTTACACCCCACTTAAATGTACAACCAAATCGCCTTAGCCTTCCGTGTATGCGCTCATTTTTAGTGCATTATTGTTATTTGTTAAACCCTAAGTTAACTTTCTAATTGATTACATGGTTGCTAAGTCGAGTCATATCCTTGTACATATTGTTTTGGGACGATTGGGACTCATGGGTAAGTACTTATTTTATGGAGTAAAGGGGAAGAACATCATATATTACCCCCGTATGTGCGTTAATCTTAAAAGTGCTCCAAGTGTTTTGATTTTCTTAATTCGAGTCATTAGATTAGTTAATTGCAAAGTATGTAAAGATTCAAGTGTAAGGGGAATTCTCATCCCCTATGATGTATTATTTTGGATGGTAGGGTAAGAGTGTATGCAAAAAAAAAAAAAAAAAAAAAAAAAAAAAAAAAAAAAAAAAAAAGAAAAAAAAAATCGAAAAAATCAAGAAAAAGAAAAAAAAATAATAGAAAAAGGAAAAAGAGAAAAAACATACGGACTACCATCCCTTTTCATTCTATGTTCATTTTATGTTTTTGTTATTTCTCATTTATTAGCTTAAGTCGAGTCTAGTCTTGGCTTAGCAACGCCACATTGTACATGTAATTAACCAAGATTGTTAACTCGCCACCAGTAAAACTTCCTTTATCCAACAAAACCGTGTATTTCATATCCCTACACCTAACGTTACAACCCTTTAAAAGACCTCTTTGATAGTTTATCCTAGGTGCTTACGCCATGTGGTGGAGGTTTGATCCTTTCCCAAGCCTATGGTAATCTATTTTGCTATGACAGGTAGTGAGAGATATCTTCCGTTTCCATATTGTAATTTACACTTTATTACACCCGTGAGATGTGAGTATCTAAACACTATTTGTGAGGTGCTTGTGTATGACCTCCGTGCTTGTCTATTGGTCTTTAGTGGAACGATTATTTGTTGTAATTACTTTTATATTAGTGTTAAATGACCCCTAACTTGTCTTTTGAGTAGAATAAAAGCGCATTTGCTTGAGGACAAGCAAACCTCAAGTGTAAGGGTATATGATGAGGCAAAAAATGGTCCGTTTTTAGGGGGCCATTTAAGCCCGAATCCGAATTTATTTGATCAAATATTGCCCTAAATCGTTCCTTTTTTGATTTTAGGTACTTTGGGAGTGAAATCTGGAAAAGGAAGCAATTCGGACGTTTTTGGAGCATAAAAGTGAAGAAAACGTCAAAGTCTTAATTTTCCATGCTGGGAACAGTAGGTGACGGCGTCAAAAGCAAATTTCATGAATTTCCATGACGACCCAAAAGAGTTTTTACGGCGTCACATAGGAAGGGCGTCAAGAGTAAAAGAGTCATGACGGCCTGGAAGTGTATAAGTCTTGATGGCGTCAGAAGTAGATCTAGGCAGTCCGAGGATTGTTTTGGCGGCGAGGTGACGGCGTCACAAGTTTGTTCTTGACGCCGTCAAACCTATTTTTCTATATATAGTTTTCTAATTTTTCACATTTAAGGAGAGAAGTTTTGGGAGAAACCCTAGGTACGATTTTGGTGTAACTTTACAGGTTTTTCAAGGGTTCCAACCCCTTGATACCTTTCATGATTAATCAAGATAAGTGTTCTTCTAATTCAATCAATATGTCTATGTGTTGGTTGTCTATATCATGTTCTTATCTTAATTCTATCATGCTAGGCTAGATCTCTTTTGTGTTTGCTTAGATCTAATGAAACCTAGATATTGATTATGTGTTGATTACTTGTTTATTCTTGTCTTGGATGAATGATTTATATGTTAGGCTTAAGAAAACTGGCAGATCTCCAATTGGTAACATGCTTGAACGTCTTAAGAAACATGAACCAACGCGCACTAGGTCTTTATTGGTTGTATTTAATGCATGAGCCACTGTTTACAATCCCTATAGTTGTGTTGGGCATGGTGTAGGAGGAGGTAAGAGCTCATAGAATTGGGGAGTTATGTGTGCCACCCCATGAATGGTATTAAGGAATACGATCCGTCATCCATGCAATTATAACAAGTAATTAACGTGTAAAAGATATCTAGGGAGTAGTGAAATCTAAGTAAACACATTTTCTCCAATTACTGCTCACAACTTTAGTATAAATTAGCTTATTTTCATTTTTAGTATTTTATTTTGATTGCATCTTAGTATTGGGTTAGTTGAATAGCAACTAATTCCGCCCACTCTTCCAAAACCCGAGATTTTAACTTGCTTTCTAAAAAAACATAAAAACACAAAAAGAATCATCCCTCACCTTTAGAACTAGTATTTAGGCTTTCTAATCCTAGCGACACTATTCCTAAGCTGAACGATCAATCCCCCGGTACTTGTCACTATACTATACTACAACGATCAGGTACACTGCCTGGTGGGGGTTGTAAGCTTCTCGAGATCCCTCGAGAGGTAAAGCCTGTTGCGATTCCCACGCATCAATATGTAAGCCCTATTTGGATAAATTCGTAATTGTGTTTATCGACGATATTCTGATTTACTCTAAGTCGAAGGAAGAGCATGGGGAACATCTGAGGTTGGTACTTGGCTTGTTGGAAAATGAGAGAATGTACGCTAAGTTCTCTACATGTGAATTTTGGCTGCAAGAGGTGCAATTTCTGGGTCATATAGTGAATAGTGAAGGTATACATGTAGATCCTAGCAAGATAGAAGCGGTCAAGATTTGGAAGGCTCCTACGACACCTTCTGAGATACGCTCATTCTTAGGACTGGCAAGGTACTACAGGAGATTTATAGCAAATTTTTCAAAGATTGCTAAGCCTCTCACTATGTTGACACAGAAGAATAAAAAGTATGAGTGGGGAGATGAGCCAGAAGTGGCTTTTCAGACATTAAAGGATAGTTTGTGTAATGCACCTATTCTGACGTTACCTGATGGGCCAGATGATTTTGTGGTGTATTGCGATGCGTCGAATCAAGGATTTGGATGTGTGTTAATGCAAAGGGGGAAGGTGATAGCTTATGCATCACGACAACTCAAGGTTCATGAGAAGAATTATACTACTCACAACCTAAAGCTTGGTGCGGTGGTATTTGCTCTCAAGAATTGGAGGCATTATTTGTATGGTACGAAGTGTACGGTCTATACCGATCATAAGAGTCTTCAGCATATTTTTAATCAGAAGGAGTTGAATATGCGTCAAAGAAGACGGATGGAGCTGTTAAGTGATTACGACTGCGAAATTCGTTATCATCCTGGAAAATCGAATGTGGTGGCCGGTGCGTTGAGTAGAAAGGAAAGGATTAAGCCAAGGCGTGTACGAGCTATGAGCATAATATTGCAGTCGGGAATTAAGAGTAAGATATTGACAGCACAAGAGGAGGCTCTCAAGGGTGAGAACCTTGTGGCTGAAATGTTGCGTAGTTTAGATCAGCAGATGGAAAGGAAGGAAGATGGTGGACTATATTTCTTAGATCTAATATGGGTTCCACTGGTGGGAGACGTGAGAAAGGTGATCATTGATGAGGCTCATAAGACGAGATACTCGATTCCTTCAGGGTCTGATAAGATGTACTATGATCTTAGAGATGCTTATTGGTGGCCGGGCATGAAGAGGGAGATAGCTGAGTATGTTAGTCGATGTCTAACTTGTTTGAAGGTTAAGGCTGAACATCAGAAACCCTCTGGATTGTTGCAGCAGCCGCCAATTCCTGAATGGAAGTGGGATAATATAACTATGGATTTCATTACTAAATTGCCTCACACAAGTAATGGACATGACATGTCACAACTCGTAATTTCATGTCCTTTTTCAAACATCAAAATTTCATTTTTCATTTCGGGAAGTTACTATTCACTTTTACTATTCACTTTCACTATTCATATCCGAAATTTTTATTTCATATTCTCGTAAGCTAAACTATTTTAACGATAATCCGAGAGTTTGGCACTCGTCGAATCATTTCTGCAAAAATCACGAAGCTATGTCCGAGATTTACTTTCGTGTTTAAACGTCGTTCCAGCATCCCGATATGTCCATAAAACATTATAAATGATATAAATTTGATTTTCTCTCATTTTACGACAATTCTAAAAGTTTTGGAATTTTACGTTTTCCAGTTCAGCGTTTTACGCGAATTACGCGTTTTTAACTCACGTTTCCAGTTTTAACAGCGTTTACGCAACCCGATGGAACTTACCATTCATTTTATATTTTATTATGGAGTATTTTGACAAGTTTAGTCATTCTTTCAAGTTTCATATTTTTACGATACCCGGATTTACGTTTCGCGGTTTAACAATTTACGTTTAGCGATTATCGGAACCAAAACCGACTCCGTGGACCAAATAACACCAAGCTTGTTACATACTCATCCCAATCCACCATGTGCCCCCCCTCCCCCCCTCACCATGTTACTTCCACTTGAGCTATTAATTACCATCTTGCCATTGATTTAGATATTTCTCATACTTAAACAACTTTACACATTCATACTTATTTTCTAAGAATCAAAAGTCAAGGTTTTCTCTCCTTCCTCCCCTCCTAGGCCACGACCCAAATTAAAAACACAAGGATGATCCATTGATTTTTGAAGATCAAGCCATTTTCTAGTTCCTATGGTGATCCTTGTTAGGGTTTTGAAATAAAAACTCAATGTTTTATAAGTTTTCATCTCCAAAGCTCACTAATCTTTCAAAGTAAGTTTACAAAATTCATTTTGATCATTTCTTCTTGTTATCTTTATGATCTTATGATTTCTATACATGATTTCATGCATATGCTAGTTTATACCACTCTTTATATATATGTGTGTGTATATATATATATATATATATATATATATATATATATATATATATATATATATATATATATATATATATATATATATATATATATATATCTTTGAAACACTAGATATGGAAACCCTTGTTAGATCTAGTTGATTGATGATGCATAGGACCCCATGACACCTTGAGAAGGTGTATGGTAGGAATAGACTAGATTTGTGGTGATTGGAAGTGATTTGGGTGGATTAGAAACTAGTTTGGAACCCTATAATTGATTTTTAAACGTATATATATACCTACTGTCCCGAATCGTCAAATCCTGAAAACTCAGGGGTTTCCGGGTCACTTTGTGCTAGAGATTTAGAAAATACTTTCAAAAATGAAGCCGTGGGCGAAAGAACGGATTAAAACGAGTTTATAACGAAGGAGATATGATTTTTGCATGTTTAACGACGAAAACTATTTTCTGAAATATTACTTGCTGTCCCATGATTTTCAATGGGCAATCTGAGGTGTAAAACTTGATCTAGCCATCCCAACTTATCAAAAATATATTAGTATGTTATCCCACGATTCCAGGGATATAAAGAACGTAGAAAACAAGCTTATAACGACCAAGATATACACGTTTCAAAATCGACGAAACTCTATTTATTTCCATCAGCTTTTTAGCAAAATAATCCGAAGTATAGAAAAACTACTTTTGTAATACAACAGGTTGAGAGCCAATTTACTCATTGATAAACTCATTTCTGGAAAATTTACATCATAGACAAAAAGTTAGTTCACCCAGCCTAGTTTCTGAAACATCCAACCATTTGTCAAAAGGATTAATAACGAATAACTTATGGCCTTCCAAACTTTCCCGAAAACTGCCCAGAATATGCCAAAACAGCCCAAACACCTCACTTGATGGCTAATTATCTTTATGATCGAGACCCGTATGTACAAACTTCACTTCTGTGACTTTTTAGATATGGTGCAAATCTTCCTAAAACTACTGAGCTTAATTCCTAACTCTTTATATTCATTATTTCACGACTAGTTTTGCGAGACCATTTTGTCACTAATAGAAATAATAATACTTCTACGTACTAAATCCTAGATTTTCTAGAAATACTACCAAAGTGCCAAATTCTTAACCATCGAAGTACTTATGATTACAAGCTTATTTATACGACTATTAAATGTTATTTCAAGGTTTTCAAAGCAAGGAATTCAACACTACCATTTATATATACGATATATATATTAATACTAGTTTTATAAGTCTAGTTAGACTTATTTTTCCCAAGTTATGGAAAAACATATTACTTTGACAATAACAAGTATTTTCAAGTTAAGAGTGGTATAGGCATCATGTGCATGTGCATTCATTACATCATTTCATGATCTAAAGTAGATCATTTCCACTCATCTTAGGTTGCGGCTAGTGTTTGCGCCTTATTGTCCCGATCATTTTACCAACATTGTATCATCATTTCGAGGTGACTCATAGCCCCACTTTTACTTGTTTAATGACTTTATAAACTCTTTGGGGGAGATACATGCTTCAATACTTGTTCTATGCATTTATACGATTTGAATTACTTATTGGGAAGAATACGTTGCTTGAATTATTTTTGTACAATGCCAAAGTATTAAATTCCATACATTGGTTAAGTTTCCTTACTACCAAGTTAAGTCCCCTTTATTATCATGGACCGTTAATTATAATGCCAAGCGAGAGTGAGTGAATAGATCTATTGAGGGTGACGCCTCCATTCGTGTTTGGGTTGCTCCAACGGAATTACGAATGCATTTCATGTCTAAACAATTTGAGTGCCTGGTAGACACTCCTTTGGGGCCAATACAATACTATGTCTAGCTTCGGGGTCATGAGCTTAAGAGACAATGTAGCATTTTTGACATATTGTCACCTTACTTTATAGTTATGGCTATTGTACATACGAGATTACATATAAAGTCACGATACTTTTCCATCACTATTACTACTGATTTACGATGCCTTTGCATCATCCTTATTACTGAATTACGATGCCTTTGCATCCACCTTATCACTGATTTACGATGCCTTTGCATCAATGTTATTACTTTTGTTTACACAAACCAAACTTATTACTTTTGGCAGTGGGTTGTAAACACACAGGTTACAAGTCTCTTATGGTGGGACTTGTAACTGAGTGGATTTATGATGCCTTTGCTGGGAAATCTTCATTCAAATCCAATGTACTTCATTTTACACTAGACTCTATGAACTCACCAACCTCGTGTTGACACTTTAGCATGTATTTTCAGGTTTTAAGCAATGGCACACTACTGGAGGTTTTGGCAGAGCATGGCATGGTCATAGAAGACTCTGATTATTCATTTGGTGACCGTTTTAAACTATTTTAAGGGCCTACTTCCGCATTATTTTTAACAACATAGATTCAAAATTTTGATTAAGCTATTAGTTTCTAAATGATTCAAGTGAAAACCATTTTTGAATTTGTGTTGTAATACCAATTGAGTTACACCCCAGCTACATGTATGCTCCCGCTGGACCCGATTTGGGGGTGTGACAGATTGGCATCAGAGCTTTGGCTATAGCGAACTAAGTGTTTTTAAAACCTAGACTATAGCTACTTTCAAGAAAACTTAGCCCTGTGACCGTCACGTGCCTGCCTGCCAAGCTAAAGCCTCATTGGTAGTAGTTGCTGACATAGGTGATGAGATTTGTATCTCATTATCTGGTATATTATATTCATTTATTATAGTTGTTTACTATAATTGTCTTTCATATAAGCATGTTCACGTATCGTATATGTCACCGCATTATGTTTTTCCTTGCATAGTTTCATCATTTGACCTCGAGTTTGGTCACCTGCTTTAGTCTTTCTGAACGTCTTGGTATTTTTGAAGGACATAGTCTTAGTATAACTGAGCTGAGTATTTCAAAATTCATGGAACCTCGGTGGAATATAGACTAGTCATCTATATTCAACCCGGGATAGTGGGACATAGGCTGACTACCTATATCTGACTCAGAAATGAATTTTGCAACACTGAGAATGGTTATAATAAAATTTTGTCTGGAATAAATTCTCAACTCATTTTCCAAATGTTTCATTTATGTGTGTGTATACCCTCGTTGTCAGAACGTTTATATTTTTCATCACCTCGTTAACCGCCGCCTGGAAGCACGTCAACTGGTCATTTCATCTCATGAACATTCACGTCTATGCACGATACACTTACATCACAGTATTTTCTTTTATCATAATCTCGTTTTGTTGCAGTTGTCACAATCTCTTCCCTTCTCACCATCATTATTATTTCCCTTCCCCATCCCCATATATATAAGTAATTAGCTAGCACTCTATAGATTCCTATGCCACTCATCACTCACTACTCCCTATATTGATAAGTGGATATTATCAATGACCTCCCTAGAAAGACTTTCCATACCATCTATAAGGAAAATCTCTCGGTACATTAAGACCATTCAAAACTCAACAGAAATCTCAGGATATCACCAAACCATTCGAACCACTATCACTGGCCTGATCGCCAAAATTCTATCATCCAGAAAGTATTGGCTTGACTGAATTACAGGATTAGTTTCAATACGAGTACTCACTAAGCAACACCATAGAGATAAATCCAACATCTTAACCGAGACTATAGATTGAACATGTCCTCACCAATAGACTTTATTCAAACATGTTAGACACCTATGCCTTTGTGCAGACATACATACCTGACTATTTTATCCTCTTAATACTTTCACTTTTAAATGGATTTTTCTCCAAACTACCGTTATACAAAACATATATCTTGTAAGAAATACTTTTCTGGGGCACTTATTTTGACAAGCAAATTTCCTCTTGGTTAATCTTTTACAAAACTATTGAATGTTACGAAATTTTAAACACCGATCTTTGGTAAACCATATTATCCACCTTATGTTGAAAACTGTCTTATCTTGCATAACTATTTAATTTTGAAACATCAAGAAAAATGTTACTTGGAAAGGCTTTTGCTTAAAGTTGTAAATTCATTATTTAGGGAAGGTTTATGAACAAAAAAACACAATCTCAAAACAAACTTTGAAAATTAATCACTATATTACATCACTTATACATTTAGGAGTTTGTGAATTGACGACATAGAGCTTGGGGAAAATCTTAGTAATGGAGACTAAGCATCGTAGGTGGAGAAAGACTCAATTCATGACATTCTGCGGAGGATTACAACCTTATCCTAATCTATTATTTTTTAACAACACCCTTTGACGGGCTTAACCTTGTAAGTTTTTCCACAAGATTCAGGATATCCATTTCAATTATTCCTAATAGAGGAATTTGATTGACCTCAAACTCCTAGCGATTTCATTAAGATTCCTTTGGAACCACACCACCTATCATCTGCAGACCAATGGTCAGAAATTTGAGATCGATTCAAACATAGAGAGATATGCCCAAATAAGGTGTGATTGATTCTGGAAATGGTTGGCTGACCATTTGCTATAAATCGGATTCATTGACAACAATAGCTATCACAAGATTCCAAAGACAACACCATTGAGACATAATTCATAAACATGGAGAGATAAACCCGAGATACATTGGACCATTCAATATTTCAGACAGAATGAGCCTAGTGGCCTACAGACTTGAGCTCCCATTAGAGCTCAGAAGTTTACACGATAAATATAATCATCTTTTCACCAATACCACTCTAGAAACCAACACAAACTGAACTTCGGGACGAAGTTCCTTTTAGAGGGGAAGAATGTCACAACTCATAATTTCATGTCCTTTTTCAAACGTCAAAATTTCATTTTTCATTTCGGAAGTTACTATTCACTTTTACTATTCACTTTCACTATTCATCTCCAAAATTTTTATTTCATATTCTCGTAAGTTAAACTATTTTAACGATAATCCGAGACTTTGGCACTCGTCGGATCATTTCAGCAAAAATCACGAAGCCGTGTCCGAGATTTACTTTCGTGTTTAAACGTCGTTCCAGCATCCCGATATTTCCATAAAACATTATAAACGATATAAATTTGATTTTCTCTCATTTTACGACAATTCTAAAAGTTTTGGAATTTTACGTTTTCCAGTTCAGCGTTATACGCGAATTACGCGTTTTTAACTCGCGTTTCCAATTTTAACAGCGTTTATGCAACCCGATGGAACTTACCATTTATTTTATATTTTATTATGGAGTATTTTGACAAGTTTAGTCATTCTTTCAAGTTTCATATTTTTACGATACCCGGATTTACGTTTCGCGGTTTAACAATTTACGTTTAGCGATTATCGGAACCAAAACCGACTCCGTGGACCAAATAACACCAAGCTTCTTACATACTCATCCCAATCCACAATGTGCCTCCCCCCCCCCCCCCTCACCATGTTACTTCCACTTGAGCTATTAATTACCATCTTGCCATTGATTTAGATATTTTTCATACTTAAACAACTTTACACATTCATACTTATTTTCTAAGAATCAAAAGTCAAGGTTTTCTCTCCTTCCTCCCCTCCTAGGCCACGACCCAAATTAAAAACACAAGGATGATCCATTGATTTTTGAAGATCAAGCCATTTTCTAGTTCCTTTGGCGATCCTTGTTAGGGTTTTGAAATAAAAACCTAATGTTTTATAAGTTTTCATCTCCAAAGCTCACTAATCTTTCAAAGTAAGTTTACAAAATTCATTTTCATCATTTCTTCATATTATCTTTATGATCATATGATTTCTATACATGATTTCATGCATATGCTAGTTTATACCACTCATTATATATATATATATATATATATATATATATATATATATATATATATATATATATATATATATATATATATTTGAAACACTAGATATGAAAACCCTTGTTAGATCTAGTTGATTGATGATGCTTAGGACCCCATGACACCTTGAGAAGCTGTATGGTAGGAATAGACTAGATTTGTGGTGATTGGAAGTGATTTGGGTGGATTAGAAACTAGTTTGGAACCCTATAATTGATTTTTAAACGTATATATATACCTACTGTCCCGAATCGTCAAATCCAGAAAACTCAGGGGTTTCCGGGTAACTTTGTGCTAGAGATTTAGAAGATACTTTCAAAAACGAATCCGTGGGCGAAAGAACGGATTAAAACGAGTTTATAACGAAGGAGATATGATTTTTGCAAGTTTAACGACGAAAACTATTTTCTGAAAATTTTACTTGCTGTCCCATGATTTTCAATGGGCAATCTGAGGTGTAAAACTTGATCTAGCCATCCCGACTTATCAAAAATATATTATTATGTTGTCCCACGATTCCAGGGATATAAAGAACGTAGAAAACAAGCTTATAACGACCAAGATATACACGTTTCAAAATCGACGAAACTCTATTTATTTCCATCAGCTTTTTAGCAAAATAATCCTAATTATAGAAAAACTACTTTTGTAATACAACAGGTTGAGAGCCAATTTACTCATTGATAAACTCAATTCTGGAAACTTTACATCATTGACAAAAAGTTAGTTCACCCAGCCTAGTTTCCGAAACATCCAACCGTTTGCCAAAAGGATTGATAACGAATAAATTACGGCCTTCCAAACTTTCCCGAAAACTGCTCAGAATCTGCCAAAACAGCCCAAACACCTCACTTTACGGCTATTTATCTTTATGATCGAAACCCGTATGGATAAACTTCACTTCTGTGACTTTTTAGATATGGTGAAAATCTTCCTGAAACTACTGAGCTTCATTCGTAACTCTTTATATTCATTATTTCATGACTAGTTTTGCGAGACCATTTTGTCACTAATAGAAATAATAATACTTCTACGTACAAAATCCTAGATTTTCTAGAAATACTACCAAAGTGCCAAATTCTTAACCATCGATGTACTTATGATTACAAGCTTATTTATACGACTATTAAACGTTATTTCAAGGTTTTCAAAGCAAGGAATTCAACACTACCATTTATATATACGATATATATATTAATACTAGTTTTAGAAGTCTAGTTAGACTTATTTTTCCCAAGTTATGGAAAAACATATTACTTTGACAATAACAAGTATTTTCAAGTTAAGAGTGGTATAGGCATCATGTGCATGTGCATTCATTACATCATTTCATGATCTAAAGTAGATCATTTCCACTCATCTTAGGTTGCGGCTAGTGTTTGCGCCTTATTGTCCCGATTATTTTACCATCATTGTATCTTCATTTCGAGGTGAGTCATAGCCCCACTTTTACTTGTTTAATGACTTTATAAACTCTTTGGGGGAGATACATGCTTCAATACTTGTTCTATGCTTTTATACGATTTGAATTACTTATGGGGAAGAATACGTTGCTTGAATTATTTTTGTACAATGCCAAAGTATTAAATTTCATACATTGCTTAAGTTGCCTTACTACCAAGTTAGGTCCCCTTTATTATCATGGACCATTAATTATAATGCCAAGCGAGAGTGCGTGAATAAATCTATTGAGGGTGACGCCTCCATTCGTGTTTGGGTTGCTCCAACGGAATTACGAATGCATTTCATGTCTAAACAATTTGAGTGCCTGGTAGACACTCCTTTGGGGCCAATACAATACTATGTCTAGCTTCGGGGTCATGAGCTTAAGAGACAATGTAGCATTTTTGACATATTGTCACCTTACTTTATACGTATGGCTATTGTACATACGAGATTACTTATAAAGTCACGATACTTTTCCATCACTATTACTACTGATTTACGATGCCTTTGCATCAGCCTTATTACTGATTTATTACTGAAGTACGATGCTTTTGCATCCACCTTATCACTGATTTACGATGCCTTTGCATCAATGTTATTACTTTTGTTTACACAAACCAAACTTATTACTTTTGGCAGTGGGTTGTAAACACCCAGGTTACAAGTCTCTTATGGCGGGACTTGTAACTGAGTGGATTTATGATGCCTTTGCTGGGAAATCTTCATTCAAATGTAATGTACTTCGTTTTACACTAGACTCTATGAACTCACCAACCTCGTGTTGACACTTTAGCATGTATTTTCAGGTTTTAAGCAATGGCACGCTACTGGAGGTTTTGGCAGGGCATGGCATGGTCATAGAAGACTCTGATTATTCATTTGGGGACCGTTTTAAACTATTTTAAGGGCCTACTTCTGCATTATTTTTAACAACGTAGATTCAACATTTTGATTAAACTATTATTTTCTAAATGATTCAAGTGAAAACCATTTTTGAACTTGTGTTGTAATACCAATTGAGTTACACCCCAGCTACATGTATGCTTCCGCTGGACCCGATTTGGGGGTGTGACATGACACGATATGGGTTATTGTGGACAGATTGACGAAGTCTGCACATTTTATGGCCATTCGTGAAGATTACAAGATGGAGATGTTGGCAAGGATTTATATAAATGAGATTGTGGAAAGGCATGGTGTACCTGTGTCTATTATTTCAGATCGGGATAGTAGGTTCACTTCGCGGTTCTGGCAGTCGTTGCAAAAGGCTTTGAATACACGGTTGGATATGAGTACTGCTTATCATCCACAGACCGATGGACAAAGTGAGCGAACGATTCAGACATTAGAGGATTTGCTTCGTGCATGTGCTATTGATTTTGGGGGAAGCTGGGATACTCATTTGCCTTTAGCTGAGTTTTCTTATAATAACAGCTATCATTCAAGCATTAGATGTGCACCGTTTGAGATGTTGTACGGGAGGAAGTGTAGATCACCGGTGTTATGGGCAGAGGTTGGGATGAGTCAGTTAATTGGACCTGAATTGGTACAAAAGACTACGGATATGGTCTTTGGGATTAAGGAAAGGCTTAAGGCTGCGAGAGATCGTCAAAAGAGTTATGCAGATAATCGCCGCAAACCTTTGGAGTTTAGTGTTGGGGATTTTGTAATGTTGAAGGTGTCGCCATGGAAGGGTGTTGTGCGTTTCGGTAAGAAAGGCAAGTTAGCACCTAGATATGTTGGGCCATTTTAGATTACGGAGAGGATTGGACTTGTGGCTTATCGTTTGAGATTACCTGAGGAATTAAGTGGTGTGCATGATACGTTTCACGTGCCTAATTTGAAAAAGTGTTTGGCGGATGCTAGTTTGCATGTGCCACTAGATGAGATTAAGGTTGATAGGACGCTTCACTTTGTGGAGGAACCTGTTGAGATTATGGACCGAGAAGTTAAGAGTATGAAGCGTAGTAAGATTGCATTAGTCGTTAGGGTACGATGGAATTCCAAACGTGGTCCTAAGTTTACTTGGGAGCGTGAGGATCAAATGAGAGATAAGTATCCTAAGTTGTTTGCTGAGGAGTCTGATGATACGAGCTGTTAAATCTCGGGACGAGCTTTCCCTAAGTGGGGGATGATGTAACAACCGTGATTTTAGCAGGTTAGTTAGACTTTTAGCCTCGAGTTAATCTAACTTTGTTTGGTGTGTTTGGGTAGTTATATGGGTGTTATTGTGTGTTATAGTGTGGTTAGTATTTGAGTTAGCACTAAATCCCTTCGCGTTGTGGTTGTTATTGTGATTTTTGATAATGTTGATTTTGGGAAAGTTCATTTTGATCACCTATGTGGTGTAGAAATGACTTGTGTATATTTGGCGTTTTGAGGTTTTGCGTAACAAGTCTTCGTTCAAGTTATTGAGCATTAGTAAGTTACGGGGATGTTGTTTTTGTGAGGAAATGCTTATGGAGTGTGTAAAAATCTATTTTTGGAAACTTTATTTTTGAAAATGAATATTTTCCGGTTTGTCGTAAAATTAAGGATTATCGCGAAAGACGTTAGGTTTTGTTATTGGAATACATAAAATATGAAAAGTATGAGGTTTTGAGTGTAATAAATTAATTAATAAAAAAATAAAAAAATATATTAAATAGGGGGGGCGGCCGATTTAAGGAGTTAGGGGGGAAAAAGGAAACCAAATTTTATACCAAATACAACTCTAAGCCTTAAGGGTTATCCAAATTAATTATAAATACAAAATCAAAACTCCCCTATCCCTTTTTCCTGCTATTAGAGTCGACACAAGGGGGAATCCAAGAAGAAAAATTAGGGTTTCATAATTGTCTAGCAATAATCAAGAATCAAGGTAAAATCTTTAACCCTTATGTGTAATTAATCAATTATTGTTATGATTCATGTAATAATTAATATGATGGAATCTAGGGTTTATATACTTCTGTAAATTATTGAAGTAAAACATGTTAGGATGATTAGATGTTAATATTACGGTTAATGGTTAAGGGAATTGAGTGTTAAACATGCTAGTTATTGAGTTAGGGTTTGGACAGATTTTTAAGGCTGTAAAGATGTGAGTGTACATAACAGATGGTGATGATTTAAGTCACGAATTTTAGGTCTAAATTGTAGTATAATGAAAGAGCTTTCCAAAAAGTCCAGCCACGATCAATTTGAGGTCGGGAAGTCGGTCTTTTGATTTTTCTATGTTAAGGTGTCAAAGCTGTCAAACCGGGACAGATTTTGGGTAAAAGTTTGAGGGTGGCATGTAGTTGTAAAAGTGGTATTTTGACTTGTTCTTCTGGAATAGTTAATTTTTAGGTTATATTAGACTACCACGAAGAGGATTCGCGATAAAAACTTGTGGAAGTAATTATTAAAAATCAAAACTTTTTGGTGCGCGTTCAGATCCAAATTTGAGTAGTTGACAAGTTTGAATTTTCTATGAATACTTGTGTGTGTTATTGGTCCATGGCCTTCTGGGATTAGCTTCTATGTTTTTGATAGACCATGGTAAATTTTTGTGTGAGTTGTTAAGCTTTATTTGTCGTGATTTCATGTGAGTGAATGTACTCAAAAATTCTGCGTTTTCTGAGTTTTAGAGTGCAAGGGATTTAGTGAGTATTAAGTTATGGTGATGGTTAGTGTGGTGTCTAGGAGATCCATGGTGGGTCATATGAGTCTTATACATCCATCATATGTGTATTACATGGGTTGTAGCTTTTAGCTTGACCTTGTGTAATGTGGATTATTTTTGTGTGCTATCGATTGTGAATTATTTTTGTGGAAGCTGCGGAGTTTAAGGTGAGTTCATAGTCCCATATTTTTACTTTGTTTTAAACTTGGGATGGGAATGATGCTTGTCTTAAATGATTTGATTTACTGTGATTATGTGTGTGGTATTAAAGAGCTTGGACTTATAATGTTATCGTATGCATGCTATGTGTGATTATTTGTTTGTGTGGATGTATATGGGATCCAATTAGGAGGATGTTATCCTGTTACTCGCGCATGCGACCTAATTGATGTTTGATATGTTTGATGGGATCCAATTAGAAGGATGTTATCCTATTACTCGCGCATGTGACCTAATTGATGATTATGGGGTCGGAGGACATGAGCCGTCCTAATGGTTGCTTTATGAGTGTTGTTGCCTTTGCGTGTGGATATGGATTTGCGAATGCATGTAGCTATATGATAACTATAATTATTTGTCCAGCTATATTTTGTAATCATAGTGAATTCAGTTGCCTTGTGTGTTGAGTCTAAAACCTATGAATCTCACCAACGTTATGTTGACATTTTAAGCATCATTTTCAGGTGAGCATTCTAAGGCCAAAGTTGAGGGCAGCAATTAGGCGAGACTTAGTTGCATGGAGACTTACTTATGTTTTGGGATTTGATTTTATTTGGATTTGGATATGATACATTTATGTTTTATCTTTGGTACTTTCAACTTATTGAAGTTACCTTTTGGATTTTATTTTGTTTATTTTTGGGTATTGTTACAACACTGTGTGTTGGTACATTGCTCTATTTATGTGCATGTAGTTGTTCTCTATGTTAACACCTGGTGTTGTGATGATATCCATGAAGTTACACCCACACGTTTCCGTCGTGGCGGGGTGTGACAAATGATGTCAAAAGATTGGCAAAGACGCTTACGCATATTAGCTTGGACTTCAAATACTCCACTATTGAGAAATCCAGTGGATCTTAGGATTAGTCGAATAAGCAAGGGCAATCACAGTTTTGGACTCTACAAGGTTCATAGCTTATAGTTAACCCTCAAGGTGGTATCATGACGGTCGGGTACGAGTTTTATAAAACCACAGTGGAGCCATATGAAGCTTTTAAGTGTCGAAACATGAAGTTGAAAGATTACATGAAGAAAACGCAAAACTTTTGACAGATAACAGTGACCTCAATTCGAAATTTGAAAATTCCAAAGTGCTGGAAGGTGAACTCAGTCAGAAAGTAGAAGAACTAACTGGCGTTATTGTTCGGTTGGAAGCAGAGATCGAGGGTTTCAAGGCACTCCAATCTGGAATGAAGGAGAAGATGGAGATAACAGACAAGGAGCTATCTAAGTTAAGTCAAACACTAGAAGCTACTAAAGCAAGAATTCTATATCAATAAAGGGTTCAGATTTAGCAGAAGAGATCAAAGTTAATCATGAAAAATCGAAGAACTTGTCATTGAATGTAGCCATTTAAAAGAAAAGTTAGTTGAAAAAGAGAAAGAGCTTTTAAGTCACGCAGAAATGCAATAGTCTCACAAGAGTGAGACAGAAATTAAAAACAGGGGTTTTGAAGAAGAGTTTGAGTCTTTGAATTCGCAGAAAAGAGAGATCGAGATTCAAAAAGAAGAAAAAATCAGCAACTTGCAGAAGGAGTTGGAATCTTTAAGCATTGAGAAAACAAAGTTGGAATAAAATGTTCAAGCTTTATTGGATAAAGTAAATTAAAATCAAGAAGAAATAACGTCTCTTTGCAGCCCAAAAGTCATATTAGAAAGTCAACTGGAGAAAAGTAGTTAAGAAATTTTAGGTTACTTGATTCGGATATATTCGTTGAAACAGGAGTTGGAAGGTAAAATAGCAAAAGAACATAAATTGATAGAAGAGAAAGAAGTTTACTCTGGTCGGGTGAAAGATTTAGAGGAAGAGGTGAAATCTGAGTCACATTCAGAAGTCAGGAAAAGGACTGAGGAAATTGCAGAGTATGTTAGTCAGATAGAGAATTTGAAAGAAGAGGTTGCAAAAATGATTGTTGTTCAAGAAAAGACGATGGAAGAGAAGGAAAGTTATGATTCAAAGGTCAAAGATCTAGAATTGCAGCTCGAATCCATGAACAACCTGAAAAATGAATCAAAAATGCAACTTGAAAGGGTCTTGAGATATCTGAATTCTTGATTCTCATTCAAAATCTGAAAGAAGAATTTGAAACAAAGTCAAAAGAACAAGAGAAGACAGTGGAAGAGAAGGATGGTTATGAATCAAATGTTAAAGATCTAGAATTGCAGCTCGAATCTTTGAATAACCTGAAAAACGAATCAGAATTACAACTCGAGAAAAATGGTTCTGAAATCTCATAACTCTTGATCCTGAGTCAAAGTTTGAATGAAGAACTTGAAAGCAAGTCAAAAGAACAAGAGAAGACAGTGGAAGAGAAAGAAAGCTTTGAGTCGAAAGTCAAAGATCTAGAATCTCAACTACAGAACGTGGCCAATTTAAAAATTGAATCAGATATGCAACTAGATCAAAAGTGTGTAGAGATCACGGAACTTCTAACCCTGAGCCAAAGTCTGAAAGAAGAACTTAAAAGCAAGTCAAAGGAACAAGAGAAGACGATGGAAGAGAAAGAAGGCTATGAGTCCAAAGTTAAAGATCTAGAGTCACAGCTTGAATCCTTAAACACCCTAAAAAAGGAATCAAAAATGCACCTTGAGAAAAAGGGTCGTGAAATTTCAGAATTCTTAATTGTCATTCAGAATCTGAAAGAAGAACGTGAAGTAAAGTCCAAAGAACAAACAAAAACCGTAGAAGAGAAGGAAAGCTATGAGTCAAAGGTTAAAGATCTAGAATTGCAGGTCGAATCCGTAAACCACCTGAAAAGTGAACTAGAAGAGCAACTTGAGAAAAAGGGTACTGAAATTTCAGAACTTGTAACCCAGAATCAGAGTCTGAAAGAGAGTATTGAAATCATGTCAAAAGATCAAGCGAAGACAGGAGAATAGAAGGAAGGCTACGAGTTAATGGTCAAAGAGCTGGAATCGAAACTTGAATCCTTGGAGAAGCTGAAAAATGAATTGGAATTGCAACTCGAGAAAAAGGGTGCTGAAACTTCAGAACTCTTAATCCAGAACCAAAGTCTGAAAGATGAACTTGAAGCAAAGTCAAACGATCAAGCAAAGATATTGGAAGAGAAGGAGAGTTGTGAGTCGACAATCAAAGATCTCGAATTGAAGATTGAATCGTTGAGCACCCTGAAAAACGAATCAGAAATGCACATTGAGGAAAAGGGCTATGAAATTACAGAACTCTTGATTCTGAGTGAAAGTCTAAAATCAGAACTTAGAAGTAAGTCAAACGATCTGGAAAAGATGGTTGAAGGGAAGGAAGGCTATGAGTCAAATGGTACTTCAGTTTCTTACAGTTGTTAGCAAGTAGTTTCGCTGGTAGCCATTGTCTGCTGACCACGGTGGGAGATTTGATAATCTATGTGGGAAGCGTTTATTGCGGCCAATAAGTTATTTTCGCATAAAGTTATTGAAGTAATTAATTGAGGGGATGACTTTGTTTGGATTCATGATTATCATTTGATTGTGTTGCCTACTTTCTTATTTAAAATCTTCATTATGTGAATATAATTCAAACAAATTTTTCTTAAGTGCTAATATATAATAGCAATGATAAAGGCGAGGAATGTAGAGTTAAAAGGAGGGTTGAATATACATAATTGTCTAATCTAACATCAAGCGCTATCAAATTATTTGTTGTTGGTGATCATTCAATGTTGGTTGAGTTTGGCGCTTATTTTGTAGCTTATTCTGATGGTTCAATCTCTAAAAGTTTTTATGTACAACCATTTCTTTCAACATGTACACTTTCCAACCATTTTTACGACGCTTCTTTCGCTATACTAAAATATGTCAACGATAATTATAAATCACACCTGCCCAACGGGCGGGATTATATGCTCGGGAATCTTCAAATCATGTTAATATAAGTTAAAAAAAAATTAACAAATACAATAAGTGTAATAATATAACCAACAATAATATTATTAAAAAAATCCTAAAAATGCTTTACGAGTATTAACACGTGTTGATATAAATAATGTTTAAAAATGTTATTAATATCTCTCAATAAACCTATGTTTTGATAATCACAAAACTCAAATCAAATTAAGTCAAGATTAAGACGTAAACAAGTATTTGGTAACAAATATTTACCTCTACATCTAATATCACTTAAGGTATGCATAAACTAAGCATCTTAGCATTACATGATCAAAGGAAATCTTGTCTTAAGACATAACATCTTATAAAATGATATATATATTTGTAAATCAATTTTGGTATTGTTATATTAAACCACAAAGATATGATTTCAATTTTCCAACCAAAAAGGGCAAATTTTATCCAGAAAAACTTTTCCATCGTTCAGGAGGGCGGCCCCCTTAATTTTACTAGGCAGCCCCCTTAATCATTAAGGGGGCCGCCCCCTAATTAAGGGGATCGGCACGCTCCAAAACAGTATTTTCTGGCCCTATAAATATTGGATCATTTCACATATTTTTCTCACCTTTTTGCACTATAAACTTTCTGATCCAACCTCCATTTCTAGATTTAAAATCCTTTGTTCATATAATTCATAAGTCTTTATTTCCAAGTGATCCAAAGCTTCATCCACTCAAGTGCAAGAAGAAGAACACTCCTCTACATCCATCTAATTGTAGTAGTGTTGTGAATAGCTAGTTTCATATTGTAGTAGTGTTAGATATTTGTAAAAGTGTTGTGTGAATTTGTTGATTGTAGAAACTAGGTGTGTTGTAAAGTAGTTTAGTAGTTGTGACTTAGTTGTGCATAGAAGAAGGTGTGAAGTTGACAAGGTGTGAAGAAGGTGTGAAGTCTTGAAGAAGTTGTAAAGGTGTGAAGAAGGTGTGAAGCCTTGAAGAAGTTGTGAGATTGGTTCTAGCTACGATTAGAACTCGACATTTAGCTTAGTGTCGTTAACTCGTGTAAGCCAAGGTGTGTAAGGTTTCTCCACCATAAGGAGTTTGTTGACATAGTGAAGAAAACTCTCGAGTGTGGTACTCGGGGAGTGGAGTAGGGCAAGGAAGGTGTCCTTGTAGCCGAACCACTATAAATTCGCGTGTTGTGGTTTGATCTTTCTAACTTTATCTTTTCTTCATTACATTTCAATATGTGGAAAACTAGAAGGGGGGGTTGAATAGTTTTACGTCCTTTTAAAATTTATAAGTACAAGTTTGTTTTAAAAATCTTCGATTCTAGTTTATGTGAATTCAATACTTGCACTATATGATCAATTTGTATAATAACTAACTAACAAAACTAATATAGTAAAGATAAGTAAATAAGTAATGAGAAGAGTTAGAAAGATCAAACCACAACACAAAGATTTATAGTGGTTCGGCTACAAGGACACCTTCCTTGTTCCTACTCCACTCCCCGAGTCACCTACTCGAGAGTTTTCTTCACTATGTCAACAAACTCCCTTATGGCGGAGAAAACCGTACACACCAATATACACACCAATTTACACACCAATCTACACACCAATCTACACACCAATCTTCACACCAATCTTCACACCAAGCTTCTACACACCAATCTTCTACACACCTTCTTCTACACACCAATCTTCTACACACCTTCTTCTACACACCAATCTTCACAACTATCCTACTTCACTACTAATCAACTTCTATTATCTACACAACTTCTATATCTTCTAAACAAATAATAACAAGCACAACACAATATTCACAAATGAATATATATATATACACTATACACAACAACTCTTCAACACTTCTTAAACTTGGTTGTAGAGAGTTCTTCTTTTGCACTTAGAATGAGAATGGATGATGAGGGATTGAATCACTTGAAACAAGGATTAATATACAAATGATCAAAGGGTTTTTGATGGGTTTAAGATGATTGTAGATCTGAAAATTTCGTGCAAAAGGTGAGGAAAAATTCCAGAATTAAGGTGGTATTTATAGGGGAAGAAATCTGACAGTTTCTGACAGGGGAGCCTGGCCGGTCCCCTTAAAGCATGGCCGGCCCCCTTAAAATTAAGGGGACCGCCCCTTATAATTAAGGGGGTCGCCCAACTGTAACGGCCAGAAAAACTGTCTTTTAGTGGGGAAAGTTTATTTGGTGAAAAACTAACTGATTTTGGTTAAATATTTGAAATCATATATTTAGTATGATTAAAACATTTTTCCTTATTACCAAAAGTGTTTTTCAAAAATATATAATAAGATTATATAATTAATTTGATCATGAGATGTATTAAGCACTTGTTTGTCCATACCTTAAGTGATTAAGTTGGATATAATGATATAGACTAGCTTAATACTTGTTTACGTAGTAATCAAACGATTGACGAGTTTACATTTTGTGATCGTCAAAATATAGAGATATCGAAAAATATAAATAACGTTTTCATACATTATTTATGTCAACAATCTCCCCCTTTTTGATGATTACAAAATTTAAACTCATTAGTCGAAAATTAGTCTATATACAAGTATTAGAGTGAGTTTATATCACTTCTCCCCCTTTTTGTTAGCATCAAAAAGGTTTTCCCAAGTTGATGGAAGCTCCCCCTTGAAGTATACTCCCCCTCATTTTGAGGCCAAAAGGAATTGGGATATGGAAATCTTGCAAAAATATTTAGTAGCAAGCAACATATATATGTATATAGCATGCAAAATTATAGACTAAACACAACCATATCATTAATCAAGGAAAATAATACATCAAGCATTACATCAACAAAAGGAACAAGTAATGCTACAACTAACAAAAGCCTTTAAAGGCTTACAATGATCATAGAAATAATAAACCAAGTCTCAAACATGAGAGTCCTCTTTAGAGCTTGCCATCCAAAAAGGTTTAACACAATTTTATTTGTGAAACACCAAGCATGTTTAATTGGGAGGAATGGATGGTGAACATGGAGATGGTGGTGGAGGAGGAGTGTTTGTTGATGGTGGTGGAGGGGTTGTGTTCATTGTTGGTGGTTGATGCAACATGTTTTCAATATGAGAAAACATGTATTGGATCTCATCTCTTAATCCGAACATAATTGTTCGGTTGTGAATGCAACAAAGGCAAGTGTCTCCATGAGCTTCAAGTAAGCTCCATGGGACGGGGTTATAGGTTGGTAGGTTGATAGGAGATGATGAGAAATTTGCATCAAGAGGTGTTAATGGTGATAATGAGAGAGTGAGTGCAAGGGTGGAGTGTTCATTGGTAGGTTGTGATGGTTGAACCATTGGTGGAGAGGATAAGTGGGTGTTTATGTAGTCATTAATGGATGAAGTGGATGGTATGGAGGAAGTAGAATGTCCATTTGTTGAGGGGTTTTGGAGGGTGCATTTGGTGCACTAGGAGATGAACATTGAGGTTGTGGTGATGGGGTGGTGTTGTCTTCATTTGTAAGATCAATGAAGAGTTGTTTGGGTGGTATAATGACAAGTTTTTGTTTCTTGGCATTGTTTGAATGGGTGGTTCATGGTGATGACATGATGATGGTTTATGAGTGATGAGGATGATGAATTATGAATTAAACATGCATGGAGATTATATAGTGGGAAAACATGTTTAGAAGTGGAATTATTTTGAAATTGTAATGTTATATTCCAAAATTAGTTTGGTTTTTAAGAGTAATGGTAGCTGGGACTAGCAAAAGGGATCACATGATGCAAAAGAAAACAGTGTAAAAACTGTTTCAGATGGCCGGTCCCCTTAAATGGTGGCCGGTCCCCTTAATTTTAAGGGGGCCGCCCTTTATGATTTAAGGGGGCCGCCCATCTGACGACCCAGAAACCAAAAATTTTCAAAAAATTTTCTGGAAAGATGTTATGTTCTGGTTTGAATGTGCAGCAAGCTCAATTTGGACATTTCACATTTGTCTTGGTTTATTAGAAAGCATACATGTCATATAGTTATATAACCATTAACTAATCATGCAAACATATATATAGATCAAGAGCAACATGCATAAAAATATCAAGTTATCATCCTAAACACATATTCAAATGACAAGTATTTCCGAATAAACTTCGGACAAATAACACACAAGACATAAAAATAAAACATTGTTAAACAAACATAATCCGACCATATCATTTCTTTTTCTTCCCGAAGATCCCCTTCAAAGTCTTCCCAATAGATTTGAAGCCACCTCTAACTTCTTCGTGCAAGCTCTTTTGTCTTCTAAGCATCTCGGTAGTTCGTTCATGAAGCACTTCTTCAGTTTGATCACTTGGAGATGGAGTAGAATAGTTGGGATAGTCTAGATCCTCTAAATTGTCAACGAACTCAGAAAACGAAGGGGTACTAACATCATCGATGTTTTCCTCCTCATCGTCATCATCTTGCCTAGAGGATGATCCATGAAAGCTATGACGACGAGGTTTACCCTTGTCACTTCGAGTTCGTCGAGCTTGTTTTAGAGCGAGAGTACGTAGAGTGGGGTAGATGGACTCATAAATACTATTGTCAAGATCGGGGTAGTACTCGATAACATGACGATAGATACGAGTAAGGAACATTCCATATGGAAGGTTGGCTTTGGGAGTTTTTCTAGCACACTCAATCCGTTTGATAAAGAAGTAGGCCAAATTGTACGGCTTTTCGACAGCTATACAATACAACATGTGAGCAAGGCTAGCCGGGAGATGGTCCCGGTGACCTCCAGTACCAAACGCATTCTCACGAATGAGTTCTTCCCAACGCTTCATGTGTGGGCTTAATTCTTTGAGGAGAAGTTGGTATGGAGAAATTTGAATGTTTTTGGATTTTATTTTTCGACTTGTGGTGGCACGATCTATACCAAGGACTTGACGAATTTCGTCGGGATGAGGAATTTCGTCGAGATATGGACCGAAGGTTGGTCGATAGCGATTAAGAGATTCGAGGTCCCACTCGTTTGAGAAAACGGCTTGACCTCTAAATGGAATTTGGAGGATATGACCAAATTGTTCGAGAGTAAGGGTGATAAATTCATTTTGAATCATGAAAGAGATGGTGATGAAACCAAGATCATTGGTTTGGACGGTGACTTGGCTATAGAAATCCATAATGAAGCGAGGAATAATAGGTTCATTTATTTCATAAAGACAATTGAAGTTGATGCTTGAAAACAAGCGATTTATGTACTCGGATTGAGCAAAAGCAAGATCTACTACACGTCCCTCATGAATATTTCTATCTTCAATTTGACGATAGATAAGTCCAATGGAAGGAGATGTGGTAGGGAGTTGAGAAACTTTGGGAATGTAGTTTTTAGTGTGAGAAAGATCTTCGGTAGTTGCTTTGGGCATTTTCACCTAAACACATCAACAATTCAAAAAGACCAAAATAAATATAAAGAAAGATAAAAATATATGTTTATTGTCAAGGCTTATGTTGGAACGTAAACGTACTTCGTTACTAATCCTAAGAAGTAGATTACCATGTTCCTTAATATTGTTTTTAACTCGTTCTAGATATACTTTACGATGTTTAATTAGTAGTTATGGACAAATCCAAACGCCCCTTTAAACATCTTAATATATCATGAAATTTACTAGATTTACATTAGATTGTAAAACTAGCTATTTCTTGCGAGTTTCTTATGTATGTGATTTTTTTTTGAAAAAGATGGTTTGTATTTTTACTTAAAAATGTCATTTTTAGTAATAAACCAAACGCTCCCTTAACTAGTGACTTATAACTCAAGTGCGTCAATATACATATGAATTATATATCTTGACGAGTTCGATAAATAATTTTAAGATTTATAATTATAACAAAGTTTTATAAAAATTATAATGACTATGTTTCGATATTATTTGGACATAATCCAAACACCCCTATATTGTGAACCAATATAATTTTTCTTAGTCGAAAAATGTAATTTCAAGTTTTACAAGTTACAAACATACAATGTGATTAGTTTTAACACGTTTTCAAATCATTATTCAACAATGTGTTTACTAAAATTTTGAAAAGGAGTGTATGAGATTAAAAAAAAATTCGACATGATAGTTCATAATAACTAGTTTCTAGTGTTGATAAATCATCCTAATCCCAAGGGAAGCATTTGGTTATGGAGTTTTAAGGCTTAATTCGAAAGAAATAATGAAATTTGACGAATTTTATAAAACATGCATAATCATGAGTATGATCAAATAAGATGAAATTAGATGAAATATGTTATGAAAAATTTACAATAAGTAATGGTGATTGTGTTAGATGAATTTGCCCTTTGCTAATTAACCCGAATTATGTGATTTGGAAGTGATTTGAGAGGTTTTTGGGTTTTGGTTTTCGTTACAGCAGAAGCAGTGGAAGGGGTATGTGAAAAAGTGGAGTGTTTGGCAAAAGGAAAAAGGAGAAAAACGGGCTTGATCAATCAGATGGCCGGTCCCCTTAAACATTAAGGGGGCCGCCCTTCATTTGGCTGCCGGTCCCCTTAAACATTAAGGGGGCCGCCCTCCAAAAATCGATTTTTGTGATTTTGGTTTCTGGAAAGAGCAAAAAAATATTTATTCATATGTATGTATTAGATTTATATTTAATCAAAAATACGTTGGAGGGTATTCGCATGAAAGGAATTACTTGACACTTTTAATCAACAATTTGCCAATTAAATTTTCTTGATCATTTCGGATGAAATTTATCAAGTTGTCAAGTACACGAGAACGTTGTGGAAAGTTCATAAGTATATATATATATATATATATATATATATATATATATATATATATATATATATATATATATATATATATATATATATATATATATATATATATATATGTATTTTATTAGTATGGGCTTATAAGACGAGAACATAGGAGGGAGACGTATGCAATGGAAGCCGGGAGTTTGTTTCATCCATAGATTTTTCGACTCATCTCACTTCATCAGCATGAGTGTTGATTGAACATTAAAGTTCAATAAGGCAAAAAGGGGAAAAGAGATGTTTGTAAACGAACAATCTCTAGTTCTAGAAAATCAACAAATGAATTTCCTAGGTTATAAGATCCTAAATATAGCTAAGTATATAAATATATATATATATGTATATATGTATATTTAGATATAATATAGAAGAAGATAGAGATTAATAAGTCAAGTAAAATCACATACATATAACACACTAAACTAAGCATGCATTTCTAGACAAGGAACTTAAAAGGAAATGTGTACCTTTTGTCTTTAATGCGTTAATCTTCAAGGTCTTCAAGAAGTAAATCGGACAAGAGGTGACAATGAAAAGTTCCATGTTTGGGTGGCGAATATTATTTACGTTGGTGCCCATTGTTTCATTTGTCCAAAGTTATTTGGTCCGAACATGTTTTGTATTTGACTTGGATGCATATAAGGTGGAAACACTCCCCACGGATTGAAGTTCCACATTTGTTGATTATAGTTAAAGTTTCGTCTATTATGGTTTGTTCTTGATTGAGGTGTTTTAGGTCTAGGATATGAATTATTTGGTTTCCTAGGTGGTGGAGTTTTAGATCTTGTTTTAGATTTAGATGATCCAACTTCGGTTTTTAAAGATGGTTTATAAAATGGTTTTATTTCTTCATTACTAGCTATAGGTATTATTTTATTTTTTATGAGTAAATGTTTGGGATTAAGTATTGAAGGTTTTGATTCATTTTCAAATTTAACGTTTTTAGCTCCACTTGTTGAAGATTCATTTGAGTTAAATCCTAGTCCGGTTTTATCTCCTGATATTCTCTGAATACTTATAATTTTACTAAGTGAGTTACTACTATTTTCAAATTTATCAAGTTTGCAAATTTCATCCTTAAGTATGTTGTTTTTACTTTTAAGCTCTTGACATGTTTTACATTCTTCAACAATTTCTTTTCCTTTTTCAAGTTGACGTATTTTAATTTTTAGTTCAAGCACTTCATTTTCTAGTTGGTTGTTTATGTATTTTAGTGATTTATTTTTAGCCATAACTAGTTGTCCTATTTTACATAATCTATTGTATTCACTATCTAAATCTTTTTCATCTAATGATAGATTTTCATCACTAAAGTATTCGGATTCGGAACGTACCTCACTTGATGATTTGGCCATGAGACACTTTTCATCCTTTGTTATTTCATTCTCATCTTCATCACTATCACTCCAAGCACCTCCAACGAATGCTCTTTGATTTTGATCTCTTGTCATCATTGGACATTTTCCAATGAGGTGATTCGGATCACCACACTTGAAACACTTTCTCTCATTCTTGCTATACTTGTCATCATTATTCTTTTGAGATGTTCTTCTTTCATCGTGTGGTTGTCTAACAAATCTTCCTCGCCTTTTGAAGAATTTCTTGAAGTCTCTTACGGCCATGGCATATTCTTCGTCCTCGCTTTCGGAAGATGAGCTATCTTCGTTGTTGGATTCCTTTCTAGCTTTCAAGGCGATTGACTTGCTTTGCTCACGTTTTCCTTTAACCATTTCAGAGTCCTTCTTTATAATTGCTTCGTAGACTTTCAGATTTCCAATTAATTCATCAAGTTGTAGTGTTGACAAATTCTTTGATTCTTCAATAGCCGTCACTTTAGCTCGCCATTTTGGGTGAAGAGCTCTAAGAAATTTCCTAACAAAATTCTTACTAGAGAAATTCTCATCAAGTGCTTTTAAACTTGTGATGATAGTGTTAAATCTAGCAAAAGCATTATCAATTGATTCCTCTTCCGGAATCGTGAATTGCTCATATTGTTGAACAAGTAGATCTATTTTGTTATCTTTGACTTGATTATTACCTTGGTGACTTAGTTGTGCATAGAAGAAGGTGTGAAGTTGACAAGGTGTGAAGAAGGTGTGAAGTCTTGAAGAAGTTGTAAAGGTGTGAAGAAGGTGTGAAGAAGGTGTGAAGCCTTGAAGAAGTTGTGAGATTGGTTCTAGCTACGATTAGAACTCGACATTTAGCTTAGTGTCGTTAACTCGTGTAAGCCAAGGTGTGTAAGGTTTCTCCACCATAAGGAGTTTGTTGACATAGTGAAGAAAACTCTCGAGTGTGGTACTCGGGGAGTGGAGTAGGGCAAGGAAGGTGTCCTTGTAGCCGAACCACTATAAATTCGCGTGTTGTGGTTTGATCTTTCTAACTTTATCTTTTCTTCATTACATTTCAATATGTGGAAAACTAGAAGGGGGGGTTGAATAGTTTTACGTCCTTTTAAAATTTATAAGTACAAGTTTGTTTTAAAAATCTTCGATTCTAGTTTATGTGAATTCAATACTTGCACTATATGATCAATTTGTATAATAACTAACTAACAAAACTAATATAGTAAAGATAAGTAAATAAGTAATGAGAAGAGTTAGAAAGATCAAACCACAACACAAAGATTTATAGTGGTTCGGCTACAAGGACACCTTCCTTGTTCCTACTCCACTCCCCGAGTCACCTACTCGAGAGTTTTCTTCACTATGTCAACAAACTCCCTTATGGCGGAGAAAACCGTACACACCAATATACACACCAATTTACACACCAATCTACACACCAATCTACACACCAATCTTCACACCAATCTTCACACCAAGCTTCTACACACCAATCTTCTACACACCTTCTTCTACACACCAATCTTCTACACACCTTCTTCTACACACCAATCTTCACAACTATCCTACTTCACTACTAATCAACTTCTATTATCTACACAACTTCTATATCTTCTAAACAAATAATAACAAGCACAACACAATATTCACAAATGAATATATATATATACTATACACAACAACTCTTCAACACTTCTTAAACTTGGTTGTAGAGAGTTCTTCTTTTGCACTTAGAATGAGAATGGATGATGAGGGATTGAATCACTTGAAACAAGGATTAATATACAAATGATCAAAGGGTTTTTGATGGGTTTAAGATGATTGTAGATCTGAAAATTTCGTGCAAAAGGTGAGGAAAAATTCCAGAATTAAGGTGGTATTTATAGGGGAAGAAATCTGACAATTTCTGACAGGGGAGCCTGGCCGGTCCCCTTAAAGCATGGCCGGCCCCCTTAAAATTAAGGGGACCGCCCCTTATAATTAAGGGGGCCGCCCAACTGTAACGGCCAGAAAAACTGTCTTTTAGTGGGGAAAGTTTATTTGGTGAAAAACTAACTGATTTTGGTTAAATATTTGAAATCATATATTTAGTATGATTAAAACATTTTTCCTTATTACCAAAAGTGTTTTTCAAAAATATATAATAAGATTATATAATTAAATAAACTTTATATTAGTTAATTAAATACCCCTTTGATCATGAGATGTATTAAGCACTTGTTTGTCCATACCTTAAGTGATTAAGTTGGATATAATGATATAGACTAGCTTAATACTTGTTTACGTAGTAATCAAACGATTGACGAGTTTACATTTTGTGATCGTCAAAATATAGAGATATCGAAAAATATAAATAACGTTTTCATACATTATTTATGTCAACACAATACTTTCATTATTAGATTAGAATTGCTTATATTGGTTGTCACTTGAATTCACTTGAGATCGAATCGAAAGTTTTTAATAAGCTACAAAATATTTTGGTAATAAATTTAAAAAGGACGTAAAACTATTCAACCCCCCTTCTAGTTTTCCACAATTGGTATCAGGAGCCACGTCTAGCAAGATCTTTAAAATATATTGTATTTTAAAACTTGTAACGATCTATGGAATCAGAAAAATATTTAGAAGGGCAATCTATGCAAAGACCACCACTATTTGAAAGTGATGGATTTTTATTGGAAAAATCGATTCGAAACTTATGTGAAGTCAAAAGATCTAGATCTTTGGCATGTTATTACTAATGGTGATTTTTTACCTATTCAAAATAACCCCGGAACAAAGAAAGATGAAATCGTACCTTTTGAAAAATAAAATGATGATTTAAAAAGAAAACTTGCTAAAAATAATGAAGCAAAAATGGTTATTTATAATATGCTACCACGTAAAGAGTACGAAAGGATCTTTATGTGTGAAACCGCAAAAGAAATTTGGAACTCTTTACTAATAACTCACCAAGGTAATAGTCAAGTCAAAGATAATAAGATAGATCTACTTGTTCAACAATATGAGCAATTCACGATTCCAGAAGAGGAATCAATTGATAATGCTTTTGCTAGATTTAACACTATCATTACAAGTTTAAAAGCACTTGATGAGAATTTTTCTAGTAAGAATTTTGTTAGGAAGTTTCTTAGGGCTCTTCATCCAAAATGGCGAGCTAAAGTGACGGCAATTGAAGAATCAAAGAATTTTTCAACATTGCAACTTGATGAATTAATTGGAAATCTAAAAGTTTACGAAGTTATTATTAAGAAGGATTCCGAAATGGTCAAAGAAAAACGAGAGCAAAGCAAGTCAATCGCCTTGAAAGCTAGAAAGGAATCTAGTATCGAAGATAGCTCATCTTCCAAAAGTGAAGACGAAGAGTACGCCTTGGCCGTAAGAGATTTCAAGAAATTCTTCAAAAGGCGAGGAAGATTCGTAAGACAACCGCATGATGAAAAGAAAACATTTCAAAAGGGTAAGGATGACAAGAACAACAAGATTGAAAGGAAATGTTTCAAGTGTGGTGATCCAAATCACTTCATTGGAAAATGTCCAATGATGACAAGAGATCAAAATCAAAGAGCTTTTGTTGGAGGCGCTTGGAGTGATAGTGATGAAGATGAGAAAGAAACGACAAAAGAAGAGAAGTGTCTTATGGCGAATACATCAAATGAGATACGTTCCGAAACTGAATATTTTAGTGATGAAAGCTTATCATTAGATGAAAAAGATCTAGATAATGAATATAATAGGCTTTGCAAATTAGGACAACTAGTAATGGCGAAAAACAACTCACTAAAATACATAAACAATCAATTGGAAAATGAAGTACTAGAACTAAAAATTAAAATACATCAACTTGAAAAAGGTAAAGAAATTTTTGAAGAATGTAAATCATGTCAAGAGCTTAAAGGTGAAAACGAAATACTTAGGGAAGAAATTCGCAAACTTGATAAATTTGAAAATAGTAGTCATTCACTTAGTAAAATAATAAGTATTCAAAGAACATCCGGAGATAAAACCGGTTTAGGATATAATTCAAATGAAGCTTCAACAAGTGAGATTAAAAATGTCAAATTCGAAAATGAACCTAATGAACAAAAACCTCTAAAATCTAATCCTAAGTATATACTTATTAATGATAGAAAAATACCTCTTGCCAACAATGAAGAAGTAAAAGTTTTTTATAAACCGTCTTTAAAAAATGAGGTAGGATCTTCTAAACCTAAGACAAGATCTAAAACACCACCACCTAGAAAACCAAATAATCCTAATCCTAGGTCTAAAACACCTCAACCAAGAAGAAACCAAAATAGGCAAAACTATAATAACAATAGTAATCAAATGTGGAACTACCAACAAAGCTACAATCCTTACAGTATACTACCACCTTTCATGCATCCTAGTCAAATGTTAAACATGTTTGGACCAAACAACTTTGGACCAAAGAGACAATGGGGATCGAATGGCTAGATGAACATTCCTTGAGGCAATCTTGAAGTCTCTCTCAACATAGACTTTTTCAAAGTCTATATGTCATCTTAATGATTTTGAAGATTTTTTGAAGACCACCGGGTACGCCATTCTTTCACAACTCATTGCCATGCTTAGATAAATATGCTTTATTTGATTACGTTGTTTGCATAGATATAGCTTGCTATTTCCCTCTATTTGTTCGATCATATATATATATATATATATATATATATATATATATATATATATATATATATATATATATATATATATATATATATATATATATATATATATATAATGTGATGACATGGATACGAAATTAATTAAAATGTGATGACATGGACACAATGTAATTACATGGCATTGAGGTGGCATTGAGGTGGCATTAATGACGTCATACGCCTCCTGTTATATATAATGTATAGATATATATATATATATATATATAAAATGTGATGACATGGATACGAAATTAATTAAAATGTGATGACATGGACACAATGTAATTACATGGCATTGAGGTGGCATTGAGGTGGCATTAATGACGTCATACGCCTCCTGTTATATATAATGTATAGATGTGATGACATGGATACGAAATTAATTAAAATGTGATGACATGGACACAATGTAATTACATGGCATTGAGGTGGCATTGAGGTGGCATTAATGACGTCATACGCCTCCTGTTATATATAATGTATAGATATATATATATATATATATATATATATATATATATATATATATATATATATATATATATATATATATCTATACATTATATATAACAGGAGGCGTATGACGTCATTAATGCCACCTCAATGCCACCTCAATGCCATGTAATTACATTGTGTCCATGTCATCACATTTTAATTAATTTCGTATCCATGTCATCACATTTATTCATAAAATTCGCATGTCATTAAATGAATTTAACAAGTTTAAATTCAGATTTTAAAAAATTTTGATACTTGCAAGATTTGAACCTAGGTCTTGGCATTCACACATAAACGCTTCAACCATTGGACCAGGCAAGATTTTATGATAAACATTTGAAAATAATAATGACATGCTTAAATTGATCTCAATGCCCTTTTCAAACATATAAAACCTACGTAAAAAAAATAATGTCATTCACACATGTTCATTCTAAAAACCCTAACCCTAATCACGTAACGCAAATGTAATCTGTATTTTTCTCCAGATACGACCTTAACCTCATTATCATGTAATAATCATAGTCCCTACTTCTGCATCAGAATTAAGAGAATTAAGGGTTTCAAGACTTGGAAATAGAGTGTGATCCATTAAAAGGCCCTACAACAGTCAACAGGTACTTAAGAAACTATTAAAACCTGTTTTGTTGTCTTGATTAATTTACATGCTAATCAATATCCAAGAAGACCATGAATTGAAAACCATGTTGTATATTCCAGCTGGCGCAGTAGTCGCTGTGTTATAATCGAGTCTGATGATCAATTGAAGGGATGAAAATAATGGTTGTTGCTGTTATGGTTTAATTGGCATGTGGTAAAACGGTTTGGTATGGTTAAAAGCAATGATTAGAGGGCCTTTCAATCTGCGAGATTAGTGTTAATGGCTGTAAGCATGACCTGAATTAAATTTGACTACTGTTCCTTTTTGTAGGTTGTGTTTTTACTTATTCTTAACATATTTTAGATATATGGCCTTTGATTCGGCAGTTTAATTCATTTGATTAATTTCATGTTTGAAAAGGATGTTGAAGGTTGTCATTGTAGTCTGGCTTCGTCTTTGTGAAAACCTGTTACATGTCGCTCACAATATATATGTTTTAACTTCAGGTACAATCTGATAAAAGAACACACACACATAACTAAATAATAACTATATTCACAAAGATTACCGTTATCAGTTAATATATGAACAATAACTATATTGTCAGACTCCAACCTGGTGTGTATATTTATATTGTAAATGCCCAACTTAGGTATGTATAATACTACAAGTAAGTAGTATATATTCGCATAATGGCTTCTCGCAAAATATAAATGCCCAACTTAGGTATGTATAATATGACGAATAGGAGTTATTGTTCAATATAAATGGTATGTATAGTATGATATTGTTCAGTCTTGATTGTAAATCAAAACGACTCGTCATCTCAGCATTTTTTTTTTGTGTGAATTTATTTGGCGTGATTTGCAGTTGCCAAGTGGAGTTGAATCAACCTTAATCTGCAGGTTTATACGTGAATCAACATAATATGTTTATCAATTGATCAGGTTTACATTGGCCCATCTTTTATATTAAAACAAAAGTGTATCCGATGACAAAGATTTATTTAGTATAAGACATTAAAGTGTATCATGCATATTTGCCCTTTTTCCCACTTGAAAGCACCGTAAGCCTTCTGAGTTGCACAGAACCCGTCAAACATCTATCAGCCACCACATGTCCAATTAGGAGGAGCCTATAACGATATTTTCTTCTATTTCAGAACTGTCGCATTCCAATGTAGTAACTCCAGGTACTCAGTTCGTGTATGAGTTGTATAAACAACTTCAAGGTTATCCAAGGTATGTATTGTGCATCTTGACAGATTCCATAGTTTGGTTATTGTATGCATCCTAATGGACATGCCAATCATTTGTATATAATTTATTTATTTATTGGGTTTGTAGTCTAATCCGAATAATACTGTGGGCTTATCATCAATGCGTCACGATTACTTTGTGATCTTGTCAAAATACTCTATATGCTTGCTTCAGGTGTACCCCTATGCGGTACTTATGACTTTCATAATGGGGTCGTGTGTACTAAGCTAGGTTTTGTGAAACGCCGCCCCAAAAGGATTGAGGCGGAACAAGCTTGTGAGCAACTTCCGAGTCGAGAGATGGAACAAAAGTGACAGTCTGAATCAAGTGAGATGATCGATGTGGAGAAAGATGGTAAGCCAAGCCCGATTATAGAACTGCTTAGAAAGAAACTGCCTGGATCAATTGAGATAAGCGAGGTAGAGCGAATTCCAAGTGGATAGTTGGAAGAACAGAGACTGGATGGAACTAGCGAGAGAATACACGATTGGAAAAAAGTGACGGGTTACTTTCTGAACCTTAGCCAGATCAGATTACTGCATATACGCGATTTATAAAAAATCGGCCAAAAGTAATAGATGAAAGAATGTACACCGTGATCGGTTAGTCAATATATTTTGATTATTGTAGATGGAGACCCAAAAACTGTTCTGTGGTCACATATGAAGTAGTGTAGATTCTAATGTTTTCATGAAGGATGGGATGGGATGTTGATCTAATTTAGATGGTAAAATATTATATTATACAAGCATCATCTGACATGTTGCGGTTTCAGTCATTTTTTGTTTATTCTTAAGAATGTGTCTGAATAATACCATGGTTATCTCGGTGCTTGAATTGGTCAGTATACATATTATAGCGTACTTTAGTCATTCGTCTTAAATTTTTCACCATATTACCATATTAGTTTCATAATCTTTGAAATGTTCATTCTGCTAAATACCAAATTTATGATCTAGAGCCTTATGTTTCTTCCAAAAATTTTTGCAGATAAGTAAATCAACAAAGATGGATCTTATTACTTTGGAGAATGGGGGATCCATAAAAACCCTCATTCATTCTCAGTCCAAAAAACAAAAATACGTTGACGCAGAGAGAGTTGCAGCAGTTTCAAATAAAATAAATCGACATCAATATTCCATTGATCACGTTACTTAACCAAGATCCGAAAAGATACAAGCTCGGTGCATAGCTTATCTTTAATAAACGAAGACGAGGAATCGATATCCGTTGCTCACGTTACTTAACCAAGATCCAAAAAGATACAAGGTGAATAGCTTATCTTTAATAAACAATGATACACTCTTTTGTTTTCCCAATGTTTTATATTTCAGTTTCTCACCTATTATATTACCATTGCAGGCACATAAGTTTACTATGGAAGCAACAATAGTAGTGGATATATGCAAAACAGTTGCTTGGTTTTACATGGGTTGTCGAGAGTGCTCAATAAAGTTAACAGATATAGATGGCACTTATGTATGCCATAATCATGGACCTCTGAACCAAGATCCCAAACACATGTAAGATTCAAAACAAATTTAAATGATTACATATGCTACCCAATCCTGATTATGCATATTAAAAAAGTATGCAAACCTGATTATGCCTATTACAAAATATAGGTTCTGCTTTAAAGCTATGTTGGCTTACGAAACCGCACAAGCAGATGCTACTTTCTTCAGTCCAATTGCTAACACTATAACAAGCCATGATTGCAGCGAAATGGTAGTGAAGTTGGGACACGCTGATCCACACGTGCTTCCTGAGCCAATCCTAAACCTCAAAGGAATTAAAAAGACTTTCCAGTTGCAATATAGCTAGAAAACCTCCAAAGGAAAAGTGTATTTCATGATTGACTGGGTCATGGAAATATCTACCAGAAATGGCGACAACAAAGAAACCAACACAAATCCCGCAACACCACCAAATGAAGCACAATGTCAGCTAGAACATAACCAGGCCACTAAAACAACCTTGCTTGGAAAAAGAAACTGTGACACACTTGACAATGCACAAGCATCAGGAAACAATGAGAAGACAATTAAAAAGGCGCTATTTCAGGAGGAGAAAGGTAACAACAAATACTCATCTTTCCTGTACTAAAAGTAAATATAATACCCCCACCAAAAGAGAAATTTATTATAATTATTATACAAGAAAAATACATTCATTTGTTCTACAGCATGTTTATAGGCAATTGTTTATTAAGCTCTATGCTTTTGGTGGTAAAAAACACGCGACAACAAAGTCGTCATTAATGGCATGTTCTTATAGAAAATACGTTGTGCTTATTTTTTGCCTACCCATGTCAGGTTGAAAAAATGTTGATAGCATATTTCTAACTTTAAATGTTGCTTACCTTTAATTACACTTAGCAACTCAAAACCAAAACCATTTTTAATATGTATTTGAGAGTGCTGTAAAACAGCGACAGTAAAGGGGTGAACTGGGTTACTTTTAACACGTGTTTTGATGGCTTTTAATGGGATTTCAGGTGATGTTTTGGCCGGCTGTAAAACAGCAGTAATAAAGATGTGTCCCAGTTGTTTTTGTAAGGGGTTTTGGGTGAGATGTGATCAAGCCTTTCAATGTTTTGACTACAAACTTTGTATTTGATACCAACTATGATATTTTTCCATGCTATATTTAAGTTGCAGCCATACCCTATGTTAACATTAACCATCACAGTCAAACAATATAGTGTCATTAAAAATTAAAACTATTATTGAGATGTTTAGGAGTGTTTAGTTGACTGTATTTAGCACAGGTTATGTTCGAGTCATTCTTGCATCAAATAGTTCTTCCGTTCATTCTATTGTTCTGATTGACCATTATGTTAGTTGGTTTTATTTAAGCTTGAGTAAAGGGCCAAAAGGATTAAAAAAAATAGTATTTTTAAGATTCACATATCCCTTTTTTTGTAGTAGTATTTTTAGCTTTTAGAATGTAGAGGGTACGATACGTGAAGTTGTAAAAGGAGACATTCGTGATTTTAAGATTCACATATCCCTTTTTTTGTATCAATACTGATGCGTTTAGGGGTGTTTGGTTTAGATGGTATGCAGACACCTATTTCTGTTATAGTTTTATCAGTTTCAATGGTACATATTGTGATTTTGTATTGTGAGAAGACCCTCTAAATGTGTTTATCAGATGGAAGAGTAAAAAGTTCTTTTTTTGCAAAATGTTTGTTTAACTTTGTTTAATTACAACATTTCTTAACACGTTTTGCCTCTGTGATTCTAGGTTTGGAAAGGTAGTTGACGGTATTTGGACAGGGGGCAAGTGTTGGTTGAGAGTGTGTGATCAGTTGAGCGTATTGAGGATATGTTAAGCACATTGCTATCCATGATTCCAGATATTTAGTATTTCCGGTTCAATCAAAGCAGAGTCATAGCAGTTCTGAAAGGCAAAGCATACAAATACGGTATGATGTCTGCATTTTTTTATATGCTTTGATTTATATTTATACATATGCATGGTGGAACTGTGATTTGTATTTATACATGTGCATGGTCATATTCGTACAATATACGATAATTCGTTGTCTCTTTAACTTTCAGATTCAGGTTAGTAGCGCTGCACCATTCGATTGCCTTCAAAACTTCTTGGTGTAAGTTTAACTTTTCATCTTTTTATAGTGGGTTAGCCTAACCCATATTAGTGCTTTCATTTAATTATAACATTCTTCACATGCTTTGCCTTCCTTTAATGGTTTTGCTGTTATTTAGGTTTATGTATTAATTTTGTGCTTCTTAATTTTCCATTGACTATAAATGTTTATGGGTTCATTTGTAAGAAAGGGTTTGATTATAATATGAAACTGTTGCAACAATATTTGGATTCTATAAATTAGATGAATGTGAACAAAGTTCAACCCAAATGACCCATTTGATCTGTTGTCGTTTTAGCTACATTTGTTTTTTTTGTTTTTTTTGTTTTTTTTGTTTTTTTGTTTTTTGTTTTTTTTTTTTTTTTTTTTTTTTTTTTTGGTTTGGTAACGGGAGATAGCATGAAAAATGGTTCATTCCAGATACGATAGTTGGTTCAGGCGGTGGGTTCTGTTGGAGAATTTTATTCCGGTGTTCATTTTCTTAGTGTATATGGATATATTTTGATAAAATTTGGTCTATTTGTGTAGGTGTTTACCGAGGTTGGTGTAGGCGGTGCATGACAAGTGTGTTTTATACACTACCTGTATCTTACTTTGTAAAATAGAGACTCCGGTAATGGGTCAAACGGGTTTGTGTAAAAACAAGTAAAATATACGTAGAGGTTGAAACCGGTTGGATCGACTTTTGACCCATTTCCTTTTAGCCAAAGCTTTACTTGAATTCTGATTTCTTATTGATGAAAGGGATAACAAATATGACCCGTCCTAATATTTTGTTGGTGGTTAATTGAAATGCACCTACGGTAATATGAACAAATTTTCTTGTCTTCAGGGATGGTGATGTCCTCTTTCATTTTGCGACTGCTGATGGTTTCTCATTTGACATGATATATACATGAGTCTGAGAGACGCCTGGTAGTAGCATCTTGATATGGTACTCAATGCATAGCTTACCATTTTGCATTTAACCATGTTTCTGAAAACCTGTTGCAAATAACTAATATTTGTCAGAATTGTTGACGGAGATCGATAAACGAAAGAAAAAAGCTGAAGTATTTCAAGAATCAGAAATTGACCTTTTCATGAAGGTAGGCTAGCGCAATGGAATAGGTATGCTCATTCTATATCACTTCATTAGATTTGCTATCTTTATAATTTTGAATACAGATTTCAGCGTGACATATGAACATGCAATTTGTGCATCTGAATACACTTCCCACTACATTGACTCATTTGACTACTTCCTGTATCTAAAATCCTTTAGCTTGCCTGCTGCAAAACAACAGCAGTAAAGGAATGTCCCGGTTGTTACTAACAAGCTATTTAATTTTAAAGGTGGTTAATTGATTTAGGATAAATAAAAGGGTGATAGCAACATGGGCACTAATTTTGGTACTGAACTATTGAGAGTAATATTAGTTTCATATATGAAATTTTATCCATATTATCACAGTCTAGATTCTGTGCTCTGATTGTAAGGTGTGTTTTGTTCATATAGATTCGGATCAACTAACTGTGGTGAAGGAGGTGTTATACGTGGCAAAAGTGCAATCTGTGATTGTGTGTCGTGAGGATGAATGGAAAATAGTGGAGTTTTGCAAGCAATGCCTTAAGAAAGATAAAGCTGGTAGTTTGTATATTTGTGGGTGTGACAAGAATGAAATTTTCATATTGTTATAGCAATAGTGGTGGCGTTCATTCCTTGAATTGTTTAAAGAAATGTGTTCCTTAAATGAAATTTTGAAGTATAACCAATTGCTTTATCCTTTCGACCTTCATGTTTTAGGCTGAAAATCCAGGTTGCGTATAGAAGGTTTTAGAAGATGGCACTCACGACAGAGTGGAACATTAACAAAAGATGAAAGAAAAGAAGCCGTTGATGGCAATATTTCACCGTTAAGAGTACAACTAAGTAATCTTTTTGCTGGTGCCAATAGTGAAATTAATATTGCTAAAACCGATCTCAGTTGGAAAAAAAATCGTGTCATAAAAAAATGAAGATATAATTGATAAAAAAGAATCGGGGATCGAAATTATTTTGCTACAATAGTATTCTAATTGAATCACACAATGTTTCAGTGATGTTTAATAATTGCTTAGGGTGAGATTTTAAGTCTATAAAAACTATTTGCCTAATGCATTTAAGGGTGTTTGATTCAGGGGTTATGGTTTGTAAAATACTTTCTATTTATTGATTTTAGCCTGGGAATATTTCAGACTTATTTCGAGAGCTTGGGAGGTAGCGGGCACAAGGTATGATAATCCCAAGTTTGCAAAACAAGTCTAGCTTTTACTGAGTTATTCAAGCTCAAGCTTACTGGAGTTTGGCTACAGATTGTATCAAGTCAAAATCTATGAATTTTCTTTACACGATGGAATGCGATTTGTAAGAATTACAAAATGATTACATCGTCCAATTCTATTTGATTTTCTATGAATTTCTTTTGTTTTTATAGTTAAATGGCACTCGATTGTGATGGTGACGAGTTAGAGGTTATGACTGATCATGCTACTTAGAGCTTATTAGAGGAGAATACTTTCATTAAGAACATGGCTAAAGAGGTGAAAAGGGGTAACAGCCACTCGACCACATTTTCAAGGTCAAGTTGGTCGGTTATTAAACAAGAGGGCTAAACGTAGATGTATAAAATTATATTGGGTTATTCAAGTATGCTCATCAAGTTCTTTACTCACAACCTTTATGCTTCTTTTTATAATCACTAGATATCTTTTTTAAGCTTTCTGATACAAATTTCTATAATCAACCATATATTATTTTTGATAGGCTACATAAGTACCACTTAACTTTGCATTATATTTACTATCTTATATCTTATATTTGGATATCTTCATATTGTCGTTTAGTTTAAAGTGCGTGTATATAGTTTGTATGGACACATGTCCTTAGATGTTGCTTTTATCACTAACAAACGGCTCATGAACTGTAGATATTCTTTACGCCAGTGAATCCTTTACCTTCTCAATTGAGGTACTTAAATATGTACCGAGAAATATGGGTGTGTAGTGGCCTCTAGAGGATAATACACTGACTTTAAAATGCTTTACATTCGAGATGCTTCAAGATTTTTATTGGGGATTTCAACACCAAAGACGAGCACATATTTTTGATACTACAATAGGTACATTATTATATTTCTTTAGTTTATTTTCTTTTATTATGTAATCTTTAATTTATGTAGTTTGTATCAATTTTTTATTCTCAACCAAGTTTTTGAATGATCATGACAGGGCCATAGGAGAGGCTTATTGTTCTACCAACAAATTTATCCTCGAGAATGCCATGCACTACAACATGGTGTTTCAACTACAGTTATTTCAATTGTCATCGATGGCATATATCTATGGATGGCAAATATAGGATATTCCGGAGTTGTTCTATGCTAGAGGGGATCTGTGACTAAACTTCCAGTTACATTGGTGTTATATGACACTATGGTGTTACACGCGAGGTGGTCACATTGGTGGAACAAGTTACATGTAAAAATGGGTAACTTTGGTAACTATGGTTGACCAAAACATTTTTTTGTCCAAAACGTTACTTAAGAATATTTATATGTCAAATATAGTATGTTATTACTAAAATTAGTTTGCTATTTCAATAAATGACGTTGGACCCCTTTTTAAGCTAATATTAAAATATCATTTCCGCAGGCTTTACTTATGACTGGCCAAACTGCTGCTGCCTTAGATATACTGCAAGGTTTTAATTATTGTGATGTGAACATATGTGAGGAGATCCTTCGAAAAGAAAATCATAATGTTTCTTTGTTAGAACTTTACAAATACAACAACTTCTTCATCAATTGGCTGAGGATGCCAATCGAGATGAACCTGAAGTCGTGCATCGTCAAAAGCTCAAGCCTAGGATGATCGTTGACTATCTTAAGGTAAGTTCATGTAGACATCATATTTTCGCTCCTCAGCATTCTGAATTGTCACTTGAAAATTGGGCGGTTGGGTAGTGGATCTTGCAGGAGAAAAGCACCATGAGTTCATTGCGCAGAAACTTTTAATACTTCTGCCAAGCAGGAGTAAAGGGTCTCGAGTTTTATAAAAAACAAGACTTTTATTTTATACCATTGTTTGAACCGAATAATTGCAATAAATGCTTCCTTCATTAAACATTATTGAAAAATGTAAATCTTTGATCAATGCAGGTTAGAATTTAAATACAAAAACAAAAAATAGAAAAAGAATCTAATGTTTGATCTTATTAGACAATTAACGGAAGAAAAGATAGCAAAGAAAGCTGGAATTCCCTTAAAAGATACCGTGAAGTTACAAAAGTATCGAAGCCCATTGTGTCTCTTAATAGAAAGAATCCAGTCACACATAGAATTTATCAACATGTTTACAGATAATGATGGCGACGAGATACGGCATGTTGCTCTTCTCAGGCTTGCACTCAATAATGTGGTAATTTCATTATTTCATAATTCCTATAAAAGAATGCAACTTCTGTTTAAATTATCAAGCTTAAAGTTTAATGTATTTGTGCAACTTCATTCATTAAAACGGAAGAAAATCATGGGTAACATGAGTATATCAAGGGAGATGGTTAGGAAGTGCATCTATTATAGTTATGAGCTAAAATGAAACATAAAAAAAACTGCACATTGTATACAAACGTTGTATATAAATAAGCTTTATTTTGAATTTTAGTTTATTTGGTTATATACTTTGCTCTTGCCTATCACTTTGTAACTTTTTTTTTTATTATTATATTCGATAAAAGTTGATTTCTTTTTGTTGTTAATGCATTCAATAAATAGATTGGTATGTTTATAACTTATTTTCATTAACTTAATTTTTTCAACGATATTCAAAAGGCTTGCCCACCCATCGGACGGGCTATGCAACTACAAACGTTGTGTATAAAGAAGCATGATCTCATATTTGAGTTAAAATCATATGCTATGTTGTGTTGTTACAAACAACATTGTAACAAACACAAACAATTTGACAAACGTTGGTTTAAAAATCTTTGTATAATAATTTTTTTTAACACCAATATTTTGCTAAACGAAAAAATGTAAACGATAATTATAAGTCATGTCCGCCCATCGGGCGGGCTTCGAAAACTAGTATATATATATATATATATATATATATATATATATATATATATATATATATATATATATATATATATATATATACTAGTTTCGAAGCCCGCCCACTTGTAATTTACATTTTAATTTAGTCATATACGGATATCACTGATCTTTTATATTTATAACTTATGTATTGATAAAGAGACACATGCATTATCAGGTCTTCAAGATAGCAAGCTAAAGTTCGAAATAATATGTTAATGTATAAGAGATAAGGACCATTTATTATTTTAACACAATACAAATAAATCAACAACCGAATATTTAAGAAACAAAACCAGTTTATTCAGAAAAAGACTCAAACTATGAGTACATAACAACATATTACAAAAATCTCCATCCAAGAATGTATCAATTCTTCCTAAATTTTATAAACTGTATTTCATTTTTCATAATTCCTTACTTTGTCCAAGACAATATAATGATAATCTAAAAATAACATGAGTGTCGGTACTTAGGCTAAATTACATTTTCCATGCAGCAGCAGCCTTGGTTTGAGAGTGAGTTTAAATCTCAGATCCAATAGCTCCATTCTAACCATTTCATACACCTTGAAAATCAACCTATTCTTAAGTCAAACTGGTTGTAATTCACCCTTTAACCCATAGCTCCAATCTAATAAAACACTAATTGGCTTCAGAAATGCAGGCCATTTATGATCAAAGATCACAGATAACAGATAACAGATAAGTACTAAAATGTATACCACATAGTTAGGATTGTGATAATCATCTTTGTGTAGCATATGCAATGTGCTGAACAGAGAATGCTCTACAGTATCATATCATCCCCAACAAACGCAATTATCCTTCTTTTGATACATGCATCAGCATCCATTGTAACAAACTAATTGAAAATGTATGCTATGATCTATGCTTTAATTTTTCATCTAATATAAAGATATAAACATACTAACTTATATATTGAATGGATTAAGAACAAAAAGAACGTTAGATATTTTAAAAATATAATATATTTTTTAAACTCAAATGAACGTTATTGTAAGTACACGAAATCAACAACCAACGTTTGGACAACATAAATTTAGATAAACAAACAACTACAAACAATTGAAGACATTGGTAGACAAAGTCATCCCACGGCAGCCATGTCATATGTATAAAACTAACCACTTAGATCTTTTTTCGTCTTCTCAATTGCTTCAGTATTTGAAACGTAGTACCGCCCATACAATGGAAATTCTTTGATGAATTCTATTTGAATGTATCATTGGCATATTTTACATTTTTGAAAACTCATATAACATTCCTATATATGGTTGGCATATTTTACTATAGCAAAAGAATGGTGGAAAAAAATGGTTGAAAAGTGTACATGTTGAAAGAAAGGTTTGTACATAAGGCATGACTTGTGATTATTATTTGAATGTACTACTTTACAAATAAAATATAAGTTTATCGAATATGAGAAAATACAAAGCTTGACAACCTTCGTGTTTACAAACTATTTACATGAATGTTACATTTGCTAGAACCTTGACAGCCAGCACATTTCATTGAAGCGCCTGACTTTGACCCGTTACTTGTCTTTAAAAAACTTACTCTTCGTGCTCTGCTTGCACAGCCAAGCATTCCTGAGATGTAAACCAAATGTGTTAAACCCAAGTTTTTCATACATGGTCCTTTTCATAGAAACTGTTATCAACAACATTGGCACCGGAATATATTGAGAGGTTTCACTTGTTACTAACTGAAATTTCCCCACCAAAATATCCCTAATATGCAGAAGTTGCATGGGCTAAAAGTAACTTTAAAGGGGTGTTTAGATTGCTTACTTGATCGTGCTTATCTAATTAAAATATAGCTATTTATTTCTATTTATGCGTTTTTTTAGGAAAAATTGATGGTTTATATGTCACTAAAGTGAAGTAAGATGGATCAAAACGCACTTTTTAGCCAATGACAAATCAAATAGTAATGCTCTTCTCCTCAAATTTCTTCATTTTCTTCACCTACACATTCCAGATTTAAAAATACAAAAAATAGAGTTTCATAATAAAAGAAAATAAACTAAAGAAATAATATACAACAACTAAAAGTGTGTAATGCATAAATTGTCCTTTATGAAGCTTGAACAGCTACTTGCGTAGCTGCAAGCCTTGCTATAGGGACCCTGCGACAACAACTGAAAAAAGAAGAAAGAACAATTTAGCAAAACCAAGTAACCATTTGTATCCGGTGTCTTTCATCCAGTGGCGGCTCCTCATGTTCTCTCTTGCTCCACACCATTTGTATCTGAGCTTCATTGCACTATATTGTATGACCATAGATCCTCACAACATAAAAATCTCATATGTCCTATATTGAGTTGCAAGGTATTTTGTTCATTGAGTATGATTAAAATCTTGTATACCATTCTTTATAGCCCAGAACCACATTAAATCCATACATGTCAACTGTATTACATATTGACAAAGCATTGGTTATCTTTGATTATGATCAGAATGCAGAATATTGATTTGTTAAACTGTAATAAATCAAAATAATGACCACTGAAGAAGGCATATGTGATTAATGAATGTCTTGTACTTTTATAAATATATCGAGATCTACATCAGGTTTTATTCCAGTGATCTTTTCTCTTCTTGTAAGTTCCATAAGCATTTATACGATGGTAAACCTATTATTCAGCATTTTGCACCCACAGAAACATACATATAGCATTAAAGCGATAAATTTTAACACGTTCTTTTTCTCTTAAACAAAATCAATATGAAAAGTATGATTGCATACCGTGCCCACAGTTGAGTATGACAGGTCGATAGAGAAGCTCTTTACATATTGCACAAAGTATATCGGTGACATTCACCTGCTTGTAACAATCTTCCACGTGATCACTTCCACTTGAACAATTTTTGTTTACTTCAATATTTTTAGTGATTTCATCACTTGAACTTCTAGGACTAAAAGAGTACCAAGACATTGTTAGTATTAGCATATTATTTTTAACTATAAGGTAAAAAATGGCAAGTTATCCGTCTTTTTTTCTTTGTACTATGCTATTTTACATGCAATCGGGTCGCTAAACTTATCGTGACCGGTTGCTTTAGTGACCAATATATAGTGATGGAATTCTATTACTAAATATCCCCGTCAACTTATTAGTGACCCCATTGCTTGTAAAATAATACAGTAACCAAACTGGAAAAATAAAAAACATTAGAGCATAAGAGCCATTTAACCCTTGATAACGTATATGAAAAAAAGGTGGAAATGCTCACGGTGTGGTGACGGCGAGTAGTTTGGGTATTTGGAGAATAAACTTCTTGGCCACCATAATAGATAGACAAACTGAAATAGCTTGGTTCTGCTGCTGTTTCATTTTGGTACATGGGATTCCATTCCTTTTCGGTCATGCTCCTTTGTCCCTTGTATTCTATATATTGCCAAAACATGAAGTAAGTACCTTCACATTCGATTAAATAATTCTTACTCCGTATATGATTTTAGCAACCAAATAACTAACCTGGTGCTGATTGTTTGCCACTTATATATGGACCTCTGTATTCGTGTTGTTTGGATGCTGCTGAGTTCTTAGAGTGGGACACGTCTCTTCCAAGACCCTGAAATAGAAATAGTAAAAGGTCAATTACTATTAAAAAAATAACAATAGCTTCCATTCATTCATGTTACTATTATACTCTATCTCCGATTATTTAGGATTCGTAACTCATGGAATCTATTGAAGAATATCTGCTAAAACCATTAGTATTTGAAAGAATTACTGTAATATTTAAATGGCTCCATGTACTGCTATGAACAACTTGTTTCAATTATCCAATATGATATGAAAACATTATAAATTCCAATGTGTTATCGCCTTGAGGCGGTATATGTAAGTTGTGACTCTCTATTGATCTATTGCAAATATAAACATTTAGCTATTGATCGAAAATATTGATGGTATTTAACGGGGAAAAAAGAGTCGATATAATAAACGTAAACGATATACTTCACCTTGGCATCAACGAAACCTTCAAACCTTCAGTCAACGAAACCTTCGAACATTTAGTCAACATTAATGCGTTCATCTTTTGTTATGTATAAATGTGGAAATAACATATAATGCCTTCTTATCTATATAATAGATCTTATCTGTATTTGCTTACCGTTGGGTTTTATAGATTGCAGCAGAGAGGTGTAGACTATTAGCAAGATGGACCAATTTACCCAAATCAAATGGGCAAGTAGCCAAATGTTCCTCATGCAAGATCGAAAATAGGCTTTGAAAATAATACACCTGGAAGAGGCAGGAATGTTCACTATTATAATGGTGGGCCTGCAATGGCTCCTCATCAGCCTAAGCTTGCAGCTATCCCAATGGCAAGAACTCAACTGGTAAATACTGCACTTTTACTTGTCTGTCACGCCCTGCTGTGTTTATTTAAGTTTAGCTGTAAGGTTATTTATTTTTTAACGATATCTACAATGATATGGAGCTTGTGTGAATCTTGATATAGTTATGTCCTTTTATAGTGCATATATTTTTACATACGTGTGATTCGAAATGTTGCTTGTTGTTTCAGGATATGAGATCAGGTAGTCATCCATTACTTCAAAATGTTTCACCTAATATCCATGGTAGACCCCCTCACATAACATGTATGGACAACCTCGTGGCTCACCATTTCAGAATATACTGTGATATCATGTGGTGTCACGTTATTGCAATTGAAGTTTTGAGCAAATGGCCTGAAACCAAACATCTGATCCACCAAAGCAAGTATAAATGTTCACAAATAAAAAGTCAAATAGCAAGTATCATACAATTACCTGGAAACAATCAATTAGTTTAAGACGGTCTACATACTCAAAAGATATCGTGTTGCATAAGGGAGTTTGATTCAGGTAAATAAACAACTAATTTACTTAATAGATAAACTTCAGTTGCTTGTTAGCATGAAAAACTTACGCCGTCTCTAAAAGGATTATTACCCCACAGACCAAAATCTGGTCCACCTCCATGACCCCCTAAACTTGCCTCATAATTTTCATGGCCAAGCTATACAACAATATATCCACCATTGGTATCCAAATGCACGTCGTTACCTACAAAATTAATAACAATTTCACTATACTTTAGAGCTTGCTGAAGCATATGCATGTAGCAATTCTATTGTCATTTGCTGCATTGCATAGTTGAAAGATATGTTCATTTAAACATGGAAATCACATTCGAATTATATCTTGAGGCATAGAGAACTTTGCAAATTTAACTATTTGTGTTTTATTATGCAGATTCTGAAAAACACCCGCACCCACTTCTATCCGATAAGGTGAGTCATTTACAAAAAATCGGTAATAAGGGTCTTGCTTGTAATTTCCATTTAAAATTCCGCAATAACGAAATATAAAAATGCAAAATGAAAACACAAACCTGTCAAATAACCAACAATAAGGGTTTTGCTTGCAATTTTCGTTTGAGTTAACTCGATAAGTGGTAAAACGTACCCAATAAGCTCTAGGCTCTTGCTTGCAATTTTCTTGAAGGAAGCGTAAACCTAAATGGCCATGCTCTCGAACAATCTCAGGATAGAAAAAGGGAGTGTCATCTTAAGATAAACCTTTAAAATGAAAAATAGTATCTGTTTTCAGCAGCTCATATCCTTGAACGACACTGTTTTGATGATAACAGATGGCCAACTCAGGTACACTTGCCATCATATTATCTAGCCAAGTCAACGGAGTAACCTATAGAAGATTAATTATAAAGTTAAGCAGGTGAATACTTGCAACTAATGGGCGGCTCAAGAGGGTTGTGTAACTGATCATCTTTTACTTCGAGTTTGGTTGATTCGTAAATTCATTTTGTCAATCTTTTAACAAAATCGATAAATAAAATCGAGGAGTTAATTATGATAACAAAAATAATATTTATAAAATAACAGTAAATATATAACGATTTAGGATGTTTTGTTATTAAAAATGACCCATTCCAAAATGTAAGGGTCAAAATAGCCAACTCTAGCTAAAACATATTAAGTCATGCAATCTAACCTGCCTCGACACATCTCACAAGTGCAAACTCACTGCAACATATTTCTCACTGCTAAATATGAGCAAGTCGTTCCCCAAAAACATGCGCAAATTATTAAATTTCCAGAACAGAACTCTTAAGAATCCATCTTGGTTCATTCTTTGGTACATGTCTGATTCTTGTATTGAAGGCCTAGGATTTTCTTTGACTTTTGAGACCTCTTTAATAGCATCATCATCTTTTATTTCTTTGCTTCTCCATTTCCCCCCAATAAAAACTGTCTTTTTTTTATTGCGGGTTAAATCCTTCCCCATGTCCACCTCTTACCATTGTATCAGAATCCCTATTACCTGTCAAATAAGTTCAGTTGACCTGCTTATATGAGTCAGAAGTTTGAGGCGTTGCACAATCACATGCCTCCATCCTAACAGAATGCATAGCGAACATAAGCCGGTCAAATAATCTTAAACAAACAACCCATATTAGGCGGTAAAAACGGGCTTATGAGCTTTTCTAGATTCAAAAAAGCTTAGAAAATAAAACCCTCTTACTGGTAATTAGCGGCCATCAAAATGGCAAAACATGTAGGTAGTCAAGTTAATCATCTTAGGTGAGCATATATGCTAAGAAACAATATAAATAAATAAAATTTAGTTAGTTACCCGGTCAAGCAATTCAAGTGAACCACGCTGATAACAGATAGCTTCCAAAGCCACCGATATCAGCCTACACTCGAAGATATATAAAAGATATACTTACATGATTAATGGGTAACAATAAAAAATAAAACCAATGAAGTACAATCTTGTTTTTAACCTCATGTAATGTAGGGGCATCATTAGTTCTGTCACTAATTAGAGCAACATGACCTGTTTTCCTTAGTGCTTAGGTTGGGTTGACCCAAAAGATACTCTATTTGTGCAGTTTTCAATAAAAACCCACATTAATCATAATTATGCAAGTCACCATTCCACCTCAGTCTTGACGGATTTAAAAACATGTTGCGTTCTTCTTATTTCTGGTTTAAATAACTTTAGTGTATTATTTTCCTACGGAGGTTAGTCATTTGAATAACTTTATTTCTTTGTTGTCATTGTTCGTAAAGTAAGTTTATCTGTGTTATAATTTGAATACTTGAGTTAAAATCTTGCTGTAAGTTTTTCAAATCAGGTAATCAAAAGAACTTTAAAATTCAAATTAAGCTTAAAACATAGAAATGTAACATGAAAAATACAAAGACGTGGAAGAATATACTTACTGTATTGGAGTTTGTGGTGACAAAGGGTGGTCCGTTCCTCCATAACAATCAACATCACGTTTCGTAAGTACTCCTAAAACTGAGATGCATTAAGCATGTGACGTGTGCAAGACATTTGTATCAAGTTATTAACAACATAAATGATAGTAACAGCAAAAATTTATAGGTATCTCTATATAAGTGAAGTCAATACTTATACGGATTAAAAAAAAAAAGAAGAAAACTACTTAATATAAATACTATCATACCTATAGACTACTGTTGGGCTGATATGTGGACTGAAGTAAAGCACAACCTTGATGCAAACCCACTTGTAAAAAGCTTCGACCTACTCACCAGCGTCATGCGCTTACAGCTCACTAACTCTTTTATATCTTCATGAAGAAAAAGCCACTATAAGTGGTTACCTGCGAGTGATAAGTTTTTAATTTTGTAAACACCTTTTGTATGTAACCTTTTGTTATTCACCGAAGGCTTGTCTTTAAAATGATTGTGACCGAATGTTAACTAAATTCAAAATGTACTGAATAACACTGGATCTGTGGTGCACCTCCCGTCAAGATTCATACATGATACATCGTCAGTTTAGTACCCATAAGCCTGTCAACACTCACTGATAATTATACTAAAACTTGCAAATTTATCATCCTATGAAAAAAAAACATACCTCACTTGGGTTGTTTAATATAATCGATCAAACTATACCTACAAAAGAATAACAAAAAAAATTGATACCAAAGTATGTGGTCCTTGATTGAAGCTTAAAAGGAATAATAATGAACCAGTATACATAAAAGATCAATCATCAAATCCCTAAACAATTAGACTTAAAATTATTTAGCAACTTTAATTTAGTCTAATAAAATTCAAAAGAGCTATTTTCTCATTTTTTGTATAAAACAATCAAACAAATTCTGTGCAACAAAAAAACACTTTGGGAGAGTTTGACCCAATTCTTATTTATCTACCTCTTTTACCTTACTGACCCGTTAACCTGAATCAACCCGGTTATAAATAATTGGGTGAAAATTGCCACCTATATAATTACTATGTTATATTCATCTAACCTCGTCTTGAGTAGCCCATAATATCTCATCAAAGAGACCATCATACAATGGTGGTAGAAGGTGAGGTAGCAGATTTACTACATATTGCGAGACCAGCAGACCCACATCAGTCGCTTGCGGTCCTAAATATGACTGCATTCTATCTTTAATTTCTTTGTCCGGGCACACTTTCAATAGAAACTCTTTCAATTCCGTCATACATTTATGATCCTGAAGAATAATACAAAACCATCAGATGAATATACAATTAATTAAGATCACTGGATGTTGCAAATGAATACGCACCTTATATCTCTTTTAGTTTAGAGGAGAAACAAAACCATAAACTCCATTATCTTCATCTCATTCTATCTTAATAACAGTTCCTACAGTAGTATGTTCTAATATTAAGTCAACCAAACTGCTTAAAGCCCATTCTTTATTATCGAGGTAGGTAGTCATCAGGAACTTCACTCCATGAAAATCATCAGGCTTTGGGTCAAAGAAGGAAAAATCTGCTTGAACATCTCTCTTCAATTCACAAGAAAATTGAAATAAATATAACTGTAATAGATCGTATAAATAAAACTTTCAGGATTTTTCATACATTTTTTAAATTAAAATTCGTTATTTATTTTTTTTACTTAAAAGTATTTTTCATTCCTATAATAGTACTTGTACCTCAGAAATTTGCTTTGTGCTTCACTGTTAGATGTGGTTTCATAATTGGGTCATTCTTCATTCTTAAAGGCCCAAAGAATCAGTTTCTACATATCGTATGCCTCAGTTTCGCTAATATCTTCTACTCCCTATCAAAGCTCTTATTCATTTAGCAGACAACTGTCTGAAATTCAGATTCTTCACTGCTATCATTGTCCCGTCTTGCAGTTTACCCTTGTACACTATGCTTAAATTGCTTATATACCATCAATATTTTCTTTACTAAAACCCTCAGTAGCATCTTCTAGCTCTTTTCTATCAAATCATTTCAGTATAACATATCATTTTGTCAAAATCATTAATCGCCCATAAACCCTTGTTGAATTTTATTTTTCAAAAGGCACATTGTTGATATAACTCTTAAAAACTATTTAAAGCTTACTACATTGCATTGTTTTAATGTTATAAACAATCAAAACATACTTTTCAATTCGTTATAAAATGGTTCATGAAGACAACATGGGCGTTTGGTTCATGAACAAACTATAACTATATGTGGTTATTTGAAACTTAAAACTAACTCATAAAATTTTTTAATACTACTAGAATCAATAGATGTCATCAAGATATATAATCAATATATATATATTGATGTTTTTATCTAGTTAAGGGAGCGTTTGGTTTATCCCGAAAAAGATATTTTTGAAAAATAAAATTCGCATTTTAATCTTTTAAACATGCTTATGTTGTGTCAAACTCTTATGAAATGGAAGATATATAATCTAATATATATCTAGCCTTACTTCGAAATGAATTATGATATCATATATTCTAAACGAGTTAAATATCAAAATAAAAGGAACATTATGAAACTACTTCATTGAATATTTTTTTTTTTTTTGTCGAAGTAGAATTTCGTTCCACATATATTGCATATATATATATATATATATATATATATATATATATATATATATATATATATATATATATATATATATATATATATATATATATATATATATATATATATATATAAAACATATGCATGATAGTTGTTTTTATCTTAATTTTATTTTTGTTGTTATATTGTTTAGGTGAAAATGCCTAAAACCACGGTTGGTGATGTCTCCAAAACCAAACAATACATTCCAAAAGTTTCCTCTACTCCCGGCATGTCTCCTTCAGTTGCATGTTTCTATCGTCCCATCGAAAATAGAAACATTCACGAAGGAAGAATTGTCGATCCATCTTTCTATGACTCTTATCAAACCGAACGAATGTTCTCTAATATTTGTTTTGAATGTCTTTACCAAATCAATGAACCAATCATTCCTTGTTTTATCCTCAACTTCTATAGCCAAGTGACGGTGCAAACCGATCCCTATGGTCATCTTCTTATTTCTTTCATGATCCAAAATCAATTCATCACTCTTACTCTTGCTCAATTCGGACAAATTCTTAGAATCCCATACAACGGCCAAGCTGTATTTTCAAATGAATGGGATCTTTCCTCTCTTAAAAGAAATCATCCTCAGGATGGCCCCTACTATTCTGAGATTCCTAGTCCTGATGACATTCGTCGAATGCTTGAACTAGAACGTCGTACGACTAGTCGAGTAATCAAGTCGAAGAATGTCGATATTCATGCAAATCAAATCCTCCTCAAAGAGCTAAGCCAAGATATGAAGAAGTGGGAAGAACTCATTCGCAAGAATGCGTTTGGTACTGGTGGTCACCGTGATCATGTCACGGCGAGCATTGCCCACATGCTATATTGTGTAATTGCTGAAGAGCAATACAATTTGGCTTATCTTTTTATTCATCGAATCATGTCCGCCAAAAACACCCCAAATGCCAATCTTCCTTATGATATGTTCCTTACACGACTTTATCGTTATGTCATGGAACATTACCCTCATCTTCAAAGAGATTACTACATTCATATCCTTCCTACTTTGAACCAACTTACTCGTGTTCGTACTCATCATTCTCGAAGTGACAAAGGAAAATCTCGTGTTCCTTTGTATTCTAGGCCTCGTGGTTCTACATCTCATCGTGAGGATGATGATGATGAGGAGGAAAACACCTCACGTGTTAGTACTCCATCCCCCACGACCTTTGTTGAAAATCTTTCCGATATTGACGATACCGAGTATCAAGTTCCTCTTCCTCATGAACGTACCGATGAGCTTCTCTTCACTCGTCAAACGTCCATCATCAACCGTCAACAACAAATACATGAAGAACTTCGAGGAGGATTCAAATCCGTTGGAAAGATGTTTAGGAAGATGCTTGGAAAGAAGAAGAAGTAGAAGATATTGACGTATTGCTACTTGTTATTATTTGTTTCTATTAGACATTTGTATGGTTTGCTATTTGTCTGATTTATTCGGAAATACTTGTGTTATTTCTTGTCTATCTCTTGAATGATGTTTAGACTTTAACTATTATCATGCTACTATCTTAATGTTATGCTATGCTTCTTTTCAATGTGGATTATAATATGTTAATTTGCATGCAAAATTTGGTTATATATACTTGTTTATATAGCATCATTCCTAGAGTATATACTTGTAATAGAGCTTGCTGGAAAAACACACTTGAAAAATCACCAAATTCTGCAAATTTTGGGTTTCTGGTCGTCTGGGAAAACACCAGATAGGCGGCCCCCTTAATTCCCTAGGCGGTCCCCTTAATCATTAAGGGGGCCGGTATACAATTAAGGGGACCGGCCATCTGGAACTGAGTTCACTATTTTCTTTTGCATCTTGTGAACCCTTTCTCTAGTGTCAGCTACCATTTCCCATTTTAACCCAACTGATCTTAGAATCTCATTCAACCATTTCAAATACATACCTAAAACAACCATTTCCATACTATAAATTCCCTCCATAATCACCATTCTTCATCTCATCATTCATCATCTAAATCATCATGACTCCACCAAGCACCTCACACTCCAAAGCCTCTAAGAAACAAAAGCTTGTGGTCATCCCCCCAAAACAGCTCTTCATTGACTTAACAAATGAAGAAAACAAAACCCCATCACCTCCACCCAAATGCTCATCCCCAAGTGCACCCAATGCACCATCTAAAACACCTTCCAGTCATGGAACTTCCTCATCCTCCATACCTTCAACCTCATCAATCAATGACTACATCAACTCACACTTGTCACCACAAGTATCATCACCACTTCCTACACAAGCACCTATCTCCACCCATCTTACCATCTCACTTTCACCAATAACACCTCTTGGAGGCTACTTGAATCCCATGGGGATACTTGTCTTTGTTGCATCCACAACCGCACCGTCATCTTTGGCCTTAGAGATGAAATTCAATATATGTTTTCATATATTGAACATTTGCTTACCAACCCACCACCACCACCAACTCCACCATCCTCTCCAATCATTCCTCCACCACAATTCTCACCCATTCCTCCACCATCACCATCATGCTCTCCAAATTAAGCATTTGATATGCTTAATAAATAAAGCCTCTACCACCCTTTTGCTTGCAAGCTCTATGAAGACCATGTACTCTTTGCATGATGATGTATTTTCCTAGTTGTTAATTTGTGTACTAGCTTTTCTACTTGTAATTCTTATTGCTACTTGTATGTTGTGTCTTGCCACAACCATTTCTTTAATATGAATGCTTTCTTTCAACCATGCTTATTTTCTTTCTTATCACCTAATATATGTTTGCATGAATATACTTGTGCTTTTAATATTTTTGTTTTGCAAAGCATTCCATAGCTCGTTCTCTTGGTGCCCCCAAACGAGAGGGAGTACACATCAAGGGGGAGATAACTTCCCGTCAAATTTTCACGTTTGAAAATTGTCGGCATAACCTTTTTGATTCTACAAAAAGGGGGAGAAGTAAATATAAACTCACTAAAATACTTGTTTAAAAACTAATTTTTAAGTTAATGAGTTTAAGTTTTGTAATCATCAAAAAGGGGGAGATTGTTGATATAAATAATATTTAAAAATGTTATTAATATCTCTCAATAAACCTATGTTTTGATAATCACAAAACTCAAATCAAATTAAGTCAAGATTAAGACGTAAACAAGTATTTGGTAATAAATATTTACCTCTACATCTAATATCACTTAAGGTATGCATAAACTAAGCATCTTATGCATTACATGATCAAAGGAAATCTTGTCTTAAGACATAACATCTTATAAAATGATATAAACATTTTATATATATTTGTAAATCAATTTTGGTATTGTTATATTAAACTACAAAGATATGATTTCAATTTTCCAACCAAAAAGGGCAAATTTTATCCAGAAAAACTTTTCCAACGTTTAGGAGGGCGGCCCCCTTAATTTTACTAGGCAGCCCCCTTAATCATTAAGGGGACCGCCCCCTAATTAAGGGGACCGGCACGCTCCAGAACAGTATTTTCTGGCCCTATAAATATTGGATCATTTCACATATTTTTCTCACCTTTTTGCACTATAAACTTTCTGATCCAACCTCCATTTCTAGATCTAAAATCCTTTGATCATATAATTCATAAGTCTTTGTTTCCAAGTGATCCAAAGCTTCATCCACTCAAGTGCAAGAAGAAGAACACTCCTCTACATCCATCTAATTGCAGTAGTGTTGTGAATAGCTAGTTTCATATTGTAGTAGTGTTAGATATTTGTAAAAGTGTTGTGTGAATTTGTTGATTGTAGAAACTAGGTGTGTTGTAAAGTAGTTTAGTAGTTGTGACTTAGTTGTGCATAGAAGAAGGTGTGAAGTTGACAAGGTGTGAAGAAGGTGTGAAGTCTTGAAGAAGTTGTAAAGGTGTGAAGAAGGTGTGAAGCCTTGAAGAAGTTGTGAGATTGGTTCTAGCTACGATTAGAACTCGACATTTAGCTTAGTGTCGTTAACTCGTGTAAGCCAAGGTGTGTAAGGTTTCTCCACCATAAGGAGTTTGTTGACATAGTGAAGAAAACTCTCGAGTGTGGTACTCAGGGAGTGGAGTAGGGCAAGGAAGGTGTCCTTGTAGCCGAACCACTATAAATTCGCGTGTTGTGGTTTGATCTTTCTAACTCTATCTTTTCTTCATTACATTTCAATACTTTCATTATTATATTAGAATTGCTTATATTGGTTGTCACTTGAATTCACTTGAGATCGAATCGAAAGTTTTTAATAAGCTACAAAATATTTTGGTAATAAATTTAAAAAGGACGTAAAACTATTCAACCCCCCCCCCCCCTTCTAGTTTTCCACAACACGTGAAATTTGAAAGCATGCCCGCCCAATTTATAAAAAATGGATCATACGACTATGAACTAAATAAAGCATTCGATACACTTGCATCAAAAATCTTGATCATACACATTAAACACGCTTCTAAACACATATATAAAAATTCCCGCTAACAATGGATGAAATTTGCACATTGCTTCTAAACACATGCATAAAAAATTACACTTTCAATGGATGAAATTATGCACATTCCAATGCAAAATTTACAAGTCAACCGTACAACATTAGATTTAAAACACAATTCATCAACACACGTCAACTTAAAACATAACAAATATATGAAAAAAATTACTATTATCCGTAAATTATTAAATTAAAATGTAAAATTACAAGTCATGCTCGCCCATTGGGCGGGCTTCAAAAGCTAGTGTGTATATATATATATATATATATATATATATATATATATATATATATATATATATATATATATATAATAATAAATACTTTTAACCTCTTTTGCTGAACTGTTATAATAAAAGGGTTCAAATAGAATTTGGACTGCCGTTTTTATCATTAATGACTCAGTTCAAAACAAAACAAAATTTTGGACTCATTTTTTTCATGCTATTTCCATTCCTGTGCTCGGTTTTGTCCGTTTTGTCTTTCTTTTTGTTTTTTTCGAATATCCTTTACCTACAAAATCACAAACAACAAAACAAGCATATATATGGCTTTTTTGATCCATTTTTTGGTATTTTGGGTCCATTTTTTGTCAAGAAAATGTATGTGTTTTCACGCATACCAAGGTTTATAAAATTGCTTAACCTCCTTTTCACTAGAAATGAGTACCTTGAAATTATTTACAACCAAATCCTACTCAAGTTTTGTTTTAAATTTGAAATTGCTCTGCTAACAAGTACTGACGGACCCTCGGATCCCTTTTTGGTAAGGGATCCGTCTGGCGTAAGAGATTCATTGGTGCCTGATGATGTTTTGTTGGTTTTACAAGTTTTACGTGTTTTGTTTCACTTGTCAATGTTTCATTTTTGTTAAAAGTGTTACATGGATCAAGATCACTATTCGGGTGGTCGGGGAAGCTCGAAATAGAAGTATGATATGGTATTGTTAAAGAATAGAAAGGGAAAGATGTGTATGTTTCTTAGAGAGAAGAAAGAGAAAACACACACACACCTAAAATTCTTTATAATGTGCGATAAAATTATTTCCTAAAATTCTCGTCATGCGTAAAGTTATTATCACGAAAGACATATAATTAAATAATATTGTTCGCCAAAAGTTTTGACAAGTTACTGCCATTACAACTTGCGAGTACTTGGTAGTTATTTGTAAAATATCATTGATAATAGAATTTGAGTTCGAAACAAAAACTCAAATTTAAAATTCAAAAACCATAAATAATATTTTACTAAATGCCTAAATGTCCAACCGATTCAAAATACAAGCATGGTGTGTTTGGTTTGCAAAATGTTCATGAATGAATTGTAATGTTTGGAAGAAATTGTAATTCAAAGAATTGGAATGTATTAGAATTGTAATTGATGAAATCTTTCATTGCGTTTGATTGACTTGCAACGTAATGTAATTCAAAAAAATATTAATAATTAGTAATAGTATAATTTGATAAAATAATATTAACAATTTAATAATAATAATAATAATAATAATAATAATAATAATAATAATAATAATAGAAAAAATAATAATAAATAATTTTATTTCTTTAATAGGATTAGTTTTAATATAGCTAGATGAGTGGGAGCTAAAATATGTTCTTTAGTAGGATTAGCTCCACGTATTATAATATGAATTACGATTTCAACCTTTCTGTCAATCAAACAAGAATATGATGTAATTCAGATTACAATTAAAACAGATTACATTCAATTACGGCGAACTAAACACCCGATAAGTTAAATGGAAAAAGACAATCATGCATTCCGCATATACACAGTTGTTTAACAAACTCACTCATTTTAACTTTTCCTATTCAATCGTGTATAGTTACTGATCACTTTATAACTAAACGTTGATCGACATAAGAGTTACTGTGATTCTTATGTATTCCCAAATAGTATATAGAGCACTACTTGATTAAAGTTTTCTTATTTGGATATTAACTCTTTGCACAAACAATTGTTTTCTTGTCTTTTAATGAGTGCGAATTGACTCCCACAAATGTTAAAAATAGATAAACCTATCATATCTATGAAAAACCTATTCGTGACATACAACATAGTCCATTCATCAAGCCCGAACTCGTATACATTAAAACAAGGAGAAGATCAAACTCCCATTAAAGCTACCTTTTTTCTAAAAAGTAAACTCCCTTCAAACTCCCTTTAAGATCAAACTCCCTTTACTTTACTTTACCTTTGTCTAAAATGATATATAACAACACAAACTCATAAACATACAATACGCACTTATCTAAACAGTTGAACACTAAATTGGTTGGACTACTTTTGTCTAAATACGTACTTTGATATTTTGTCATATACAAAATGGCTATAGCCTAAGGTGGGCAAAATATAGCATCATATGCTAGTTAACATTAATTAATCCTTTAGAACGCTTGAATAACAATAAAATCTATCTCTAGTATAGCAGGGACGGGCATTACCCGATTTGGGGCATTGAGATGATGGACTCAAATCTCATAGATTAGTTGGCAAAAATGTTAGAAACCACGATTATAAAAAATAAAAAAATAATAATAAATAAAAATAAAATAAAATGTTGTCAGCGAATGAATTGATGCAATGAATGTGCCATACAAATAAGATAGTCATCAAAATATTAGCCATAAATTTTTGGACATATAATTTATATATATTCTAAAAACCGTGAGGTTCACTGTAGCAATAGTGCTCACACAAGTTTCACGTTTGCCAATTTTAGCCCCTGAGGTTAGTGATCAATTGCGAAGTTAGTCCTTAACGACCGTTATCTAACAAACGTGGATTAAATTTGAAACAGAACAGTAACTTCAGGGGCTTTTTCTGTACAAATAATAAACAGAAACAGCCCCTAAGGTTAACTTTTTTCTCACCGTTAGTCCATAAGGACTAACTTTGCAAAGAACGTCACTTTAAGGGACTAAAACTGAAAATAACGTTGCTACAGTGCCAAACAGTGGCTGCTACAGTAAAAAGTCAGTTTGTAATAGTGCGTGTACTGTAGCTAAGGATTTTACGCTTTTAGTCCCTCACGTTAGCTATAAATTACACCGTTACTCCCCCGTTAGCGATATTTTGCAAATTTAGTCCCTAAAAAAAATTAAACATAACATTCCCGCAGCAACGCGCAGGTGCCCCGGCTCGTACTTTATAAAAGACAAATCATTTGGATGGGTCATGACGTATTTGGATGGAATTTTATTTTATTTATTTATTTATTTTTTTTCTTTTATAACATTAAATCACACAGATGAACGATGCAATATACATCATATTTTGGTTTTGGTATGTAAACTTATATGACGAACAACCATTTCACGTAATAGTCTATATATATACTACTTATAATACATGTTGCACATTCTCTCCTATAAATTTTTTAAGATTTTCTAAAATAAATTTTTAAGGAAATACAAATAAAAAAGCATTATGTACAATTATTTAAAGAATAAACACATCAATTCAACACATGTAATTAATACTCTTTTTAAACCACCCCTCACTCAAAAGTACAACCATTTTATCACATAGTACAAACTAACAAGCTACTAATCTATTTTTATACTAATAACCCAAAGACTTAAAAGAATGCATTTCTAGAATTGAAATCGTGTACAGCTCAAAGTGAAATCATGCTAGCTAGGAAAACCCGAGTAACACCTCAAAGTGAAGCCGCCACTTTTGGCTTTTGCTTCCACACAAAGATCCGATCCGATCGAACCAAATTCTTCTCTACTTTTCTGCAATAAAAAATTGTACAAACTTGATTAACACAAAAAATAGGAACATTTAACGTTGAGACAATCCAATACCTCGACGCTCGACCCCACACAAAAATACTTGGTATTACTCCATATTATTTACTTCAGACTTAAATAATTGAATTGACATGAACTAGATTAATAATAAAAAAACAAGAGTACATCGGCAAAAAATATAAGTTTGAAGTTTTATATCATATGAAAATGATATCGCAATCACATGTACTTTTTTTTATTTTTACTTTTTTTTATCTTGAATAATAACAAACAAGATAAGACAAAAAGACACCAAAGCATATATCCATGAAAACATGAGACGATTGAATTTTACATAAAAATATTTAATCATCAAACAAAACACTCTAATGAACTAAAAAAAACTTTAAAAGAGATGATAATATTAATTGTTATAATTTATGCTTGATTTTTTTTATTAAATGTAAAGGATTCAGAAGTTCGAAAGCATAAAAACAACGTGATGAGGCGAAAAATGAACCGTTTTTAGGGGGTCATTTAAGCCCAGAATTGAATTTATTTGATCAAATATTGCCCTAAATCGTTCCTTTTGTGATTTTAGGTACTTTGGGAGTGAATTCTGGAAAAGGAAGCATTTTGGACGTTTTTGGAGCATAAAAGTGAAGAAAACGGCAAAGACTTAATTTTCCATGCTGAGAACAGTACCTGACAGCATCAAGAAGGAAATTGTGACGGCGTCAGGAGTAAAATCCATGACGACCCAGTGAAAACCTGAAGGCGTCAAGAGAAGGGCGTCAAGAGTTATTTTGGTGACAGCCTGAAGATGGACTACACGTGACGGCGTCAAACCTAGATCTAGGCAGTCCGAGGAGTTTATTGGCGGCGAGATGACGGCGTCAGACATTTACTCTTGACGCCGTCACCTCACAAAATCTATATATACTTTTCTATTTTTCATTCTTTAGGAGAGGAACTTGTGTGGAGAATACTAGGGTCGAACCTAATAAAACCTAGGTCGTTTGTAACAGTATTTTCAAGGGTTTTCACCCCTTGAAACCTTTCATGTTCAATTAAGATAAGTCCTCTTTCAATTCATTCAATATGTCTATGTGTTGTTTGAATATATCTTATGCTTGTCTTGATTTCAACATGCTAGGCTAGATCTATCTTGTGTTTGTTTAGATGTAATGAAACCTAGATGTTAATTATATGTTGATTACTTGTTTATGGTTGTAATGGATGAATGATTTCAATGTTAGACTTAAGAAAACTGGCAGATCTCCATTGTGTAACTTGCTTGAACGTCTTAAGAAACATGAACCGATGTGTACTAGGTTTTTATGATTGTATTTAATGCATGAGCGAATTCTAGTGATCCCATGTTAGGAGCTTCTTAGCCGGCTCGACATAGGAGTGAAGTAGGAGCTTATAGGATTGGGGAAGTAAGTACGCCACCCCATGAATGGTATTAAGGAATACAATCCGTCATCCACGCAACTGTAACAAGTAATTAACCTGTAAAAGATATCTAGGGAGTAGTGAAATCTAAGTAAACACAATTCTCCCATATATTTCTCACACCTCTATCTTAATTTAGTTTATTTTCATTTTTAGTATTTTATTTTGTTTGCATCTTAGTTATTGGGTTAGTTGACTAGCAACTAATTCCGCCCACTCCTTCAAAAACCGAGATTTTTAATTGCTTTTATAAAAATATAAAAATACAAAAAGAATCATCCCTCATCTCTAGACCTAGTCTTTAGATTTTCTAATCCTAGCGACACTATTCCTAAGTTGAACGATCAATCCCCCGGTACTTGTCATTATACTATACTACATCGATCAGGTACACTGTCTGGTGGGGGTTGTAAGCTTCTCGAGATCCCTCGAGAGGTAAAGCCTGGTGCAATTCCCACGCATCACAACGACAAGAAATGATTGAATCTAAAGAAGAGAGGAAAAAATATGATTGAGAAATTAGGATGAAGTGTCGTGTGAGCATAGTTTAGAGAAAGAGAGGCTGCGTAAATGACCGAAACAAAACCCTAATATTTAAGTATAACCGATCGAGTTTATTTTCAAAGCCCAATAAGTCTATGCATTTTTTTGTGTATTTTTAAAAGCTCATTAGTGAAAATCAAATACATGTTAATAGTCGTGCATTAGAATCAAACAGATACACTATATGGTAACTTCGCATGGATAAGATACTCCTGCTAAATATCTAAATGCAAATGCAAATTATACAACTATTAATACAAAATTATATACTTGAACTATTTTTACTTTAAAGTTGTAACTTTTACAAATAGCTTATATAGAAGTCTTCTTTTGGATCTTGGAGATTACATGCTAAACGCATCAAAAAGGTTTACGTTATTAATTATATGTATAGGTATGTGAATGTGATTACATAACCTTTCAGTTATTTGCAACTACCGGTTAATGTCAACCACCACGACCTCCTACATCGTCATGCAACCAATATCCGCCTCGTTGTCACCGCAACAACACGTTGACAATCACATAACCTTTAACTACTTGCAATTATACTAGTGCCTTAACTAAAGTTATTGTTTTTCGTAAATTAATTGTTTAAAAAAAGTATGGCCGAATAAAATCACATTACCAGAAAATTTAGTCACAAGATACCCGCCGCCGCATCGCACGGTTACCCTAATAGTGTATTAAAATCGAGAATTGATAAAAGATTTAATTTTGTTGTAAGGTGGACTAGATTTAAACCTTTCTATAAATCCCAATTCGCGTACACTTGGCCGGCTCATGTTCGTCACACCGGAGCTGGTATAATTTTTACCGAACACGTACCTTAATGAGATGGTAGTAAAAAAAAGTTGGGATAATTTTAGTTGCGCATATGCATAACCCATTAAGCTGCAAAACCAAGCTATATATTTTGTGGTTATTTTCTACCTCTGAAGATATTATAGTTATAAGAAGCTAAAATAACTGTTCTTGACATAAAAAGCTAAACTTTTCAAGAACATCGCATAATAAAGTACACAGAATACCTTCATTACTCGCCTAGCAGCAACTTCTATTACATGGCCAAAGCAATTTTTGCAGTGATTTAGTAGGTTACGTATACATAAATATCATAGAAGACCAAGCATAATTTGATTATCACATGATTGAATGGAACATTATATAGGATACACTCGACTGTTAACTAAATTATTGGGCCAACATGGCCTATAACAAATATGGACTAACACTTCTTTGTTTCACTGGTAACTCAAGATTTCAATCAGAATATATTGGCGGAGCCAGGATTTGTAGTTAAGGAGTGCCGAAATTTATTATATAACCCGAAAAAATAAAAGTTTAAAAATGATTTCCAACTTTAGTTTATAGAAATAAACTATCTCAAAAACTTACGAATGCATTACTAAATCTAATTTTTTTCTAATATATTTAGTGGATAAAAAGTATAGTAAACTCAAAATATAGTCATGCTTTTTTTTTTATTTAATCTATTTTGATACTTCTGAGTATATACCTAGGGGAGAGTAACAAAGCCGAAACTTTCTAAGATTTCTCGATTTAGGTTTTGGATGTTCAAAAAATATACGTATTGCTATATGCTAGTTGTGTCAGTCGTGCACCATTGCATTGCTATGGCCCAGGTGAGTTCTCGTAACCCCACTTTTAATATGTTTTACCTTGGGGTGGAAATGGTACTCAATGCTTTCGAATGTTTTCATGTTGTGATCCATTGTTTTCATGTTTTTGGATAATATGTGTGCTTTGATTTGCTATGTGTCTTACTGTGTAAATTCCAATTTGTGTGACTTGGATTGAATGTGCGTAACTGTTTAATGATGCATTGTTAGTATAAAAGTGGCATCCAGTATATCATTTTGGGAAGTGGCACCCAATATATCATTTGGGAATTGGCACCCAGACTATGTGTGGACCAATTATGTGTGTTTGCAGTCTGAGATGTTTTGCGATCTTTACTATGTGCTCACATTTGTATATCTCGCCCGCTGTCGTCCTACACTTCATTATTTACAGCTTCGTGGTTTACTTTCAAAGCTATGTGCTCACCAACATTATGTTGACGTTTTCTAGTACCATTTTTAGGTGGATCATTATTAAGGTATTTGGAGGCACGTTTATTGGAGTCAGACTATTTGTCATTTTGCTACTATGTTTTCAAGACAACAAGATTTCAAAGGAGATATGTTTTTCTATCATATTTGAGATAAGAATCGTTTGTAAAAGTTGTAAACTATTGTTGAAATAATTTTAAGGTATGAATCTATGATATTACGCAATGTTACACTTCGTGTTTCTGCCTTAGACGGGGTGTGACAAATTTACAGTGCTTCAATACTACTAAACATTTACTTTTGTAATCACTAACAATATATTATATTTGAACAGACCCGTGACATCGACGTTTTCTCACAAGTTTTTGAAAAGTTTGTGGGTACGAAGATTGCTTTTAAAGTTAAAATTTCTGATTATAATATCGAGAAGGACCGGCATGTGTACAATATTCTTAAAATGACAGATGATCATCAAGTTGTACCTGACCTTCATAAACATTAATCCATACCTTAAGATATACTTATCAAAAAAATATGGTGAAAAACTTTTAACATTTGTTGAGATACATTGAAATATCACTGCGTCATATTTTGATTTTTATAATGTTATGCATGCTTTTAGGATGTTTTGTACATTACCGATGAGAAAAATGCTTCATCAAATTAAAAAAACCCATGTGGCTGGTGAGGATAGATGACTGGGATTGTTTAAAATGCAGATTTAAGCCTTATGAAATTGATGATTACTTTCAATTGATGTTGAAAATACTTTTTGTTTTTATCTTAGAGAATTATCTTTGAATTTATTGTTTTAATGTGAATGTTTGTACTTGCACAATATAAACTATATATATTTATTATCTTTGAATTTATTATTTTTGGATTTTAAATGTATTATTTTATTCTGTATTTATTTTACGATATGATAATGTCAACTCGCGTTTCTATCCTATTTTCGTATATTATTGTCTTATAACAATATTAAAATGAACTTATATATTTTTTAACCAAAAACTAATCTAACAAAAAATAAACCTAAAGTCTCGTGCGTTCACGGGGTTCTAAAACTAGTTCACTCTATAACACAAGGAAAAATTGTTGCGATGCCGATTGAACTACATATAATATAATTAATGCGATTTAAAATAAAACTCGTAAGTCAGAAGATTATAGTTCATCACAAGTGCAATAAGCCTTTTCTTAAAATATTTTATGCTACCATGTATCTCAGTTTGCTCCAGAGGAGATACATAAACAAAATGGAAAAGTAAAAGAAGGTAATATATGCCACCTCTATATTATTACGTTATTAAATATTTTTGTACTTACTAACTTTTAATATTTTTTGTTTTTTAGGTACAATGACCGATCAACTTACATTTTTCATTTTATGTCGACGACTATGCCTCTTTCATGTGCTTAAAAGCTATAAAACAATATCAAGAAATTAAAAATTCTTTGGACCTTATTAATCCACGCTAGAGGAGGATTTACACTATGGTTATGTTTGGTACAAAGCTTTTTGGAGCTTTTTTGGGCAATGAGCGATGAACAATGAGCTTTTTAATTTTTAGTGTTCGTTTAGCATGAGAGCTGTGGGCTTTGCTATTTTTTAGGGAATCTCGTTTTCCCAATGCTTCTTTATGAAGCTGTGAGCTTTTTTGGCTACTGCTCACAGCTCACTTCTACTGCTCACAGCTACTTTTGCCAAACATAGCCTATATACTTGAATTCGAAAGATGCATCGCACAACGATGGTTCTAACACCTTATATCATTTGGCTTGATGAACGATGAGTCGAAAGCACACTATGAAATGTGGCCTTACACAAGAAAGAAATTGCTAGTTCAAAAATTACATAACTTTTCAATCCATCTAAAGCTCTCTTTTTGAACCTGTTATTCAACGACGTGAGATACTAATCAGATCCTTCACGATTTGAGTATGTGGGTATGTGAGGTTAATAGAAACCACAATTATTCTCGTTCTGATGTCCTGGTCGAACATAATGATGGAGCTACGTTTCTCCTAGATGTTATGAATCCCTGAGTTTTCTAAAGTTTTCTTTATGGATGGTGTTGTCATATATATATATATATATATATATATATATATATATATATATATATATATATATATATATATATATATATATATATATATATATATATATATATATATATATATATGTTAATACAAATATCGCCTAAAAACGTTATTTATATTTTAACGATCTTTGCAAAGTTTTGTTAATGACAAAGTACAAACTTTAGATTGTAGTAAAACATCATTTTAGTTTAAGTCTTGTATAACTAGTCTTTACATTTCTTTTTAAACTTAACATGGTTTTTATTTCCTTAATGAGAAAGTATTTCTTTAATAAGAAAGTGTCACATCTCATCAATGTGCATTTATGGTAAGTTTATGTGTTTGACTATCCATGAAATTCTTACACACTTTGGAAGTATTCCATGTTTGATACAATGCATGTTGACTAGTATTTAGTAGATGTGACATTGCTTGTTTATGTGTTTGACTATCCTTGAAGTTCTTACACACTTTGGAAGTATTCCATGTTTGGTGCAATTCATGTTGACTAGTATTTAGTAGATGTGACATTGTTTGTTTTGGAGTGATTTATTGTATGTTTGGTTGAACAGTTCTGGCGGACCCCTGGAGGAACACGGTCGGACCCCTTCTGAGGGTACCGCCGTGTCCGCCAGACTACTGACTTTCTTTGGTATAAATACCAAAGGACTTGCAAGAAATCCCTCATCACTTAGAGTCATATTTTACACATATTCTCTCATTATACTCAGTAGCTACTAACTTGTGTGATTCTCTTATGTAGCAAAGGAGTTCACATATTCATCTAAGAAGTTACAAGTTTCAACTCTAAGTTGCAAGACTTGTTAGCTTTGGTGTGTATAGACTTTGGTAGTTTATACTCATGTGTATCTTGTATAGAAGTGATCGGTTAGTATTTTAGGCCTCAAAATACATAGTGTGTCGGGAGTTGTTGTACCCTTCTAAAAGAACTAACGGGAGTGGTTGTTACCTTGGTAAAGAACTCGACATCTAGCTTAGTGTCGGTAAAAGTGTAAGCGACGAAAGGGAGTGGTTGTACCCTTGTAAAAGAACTCGACATCTAGCTTAGTGTCGGTAAAAGTGTAAGCAACGTTGTAAAGGTTTTCTCCGCCGGTGAAAGGAGCTTGTTGATTAGTGCTTATAACTCTCGAGTTGGAAACTCGGGGCGTGGATGTAGGGCAAGGAAAAAGAGTCCTTGTAGCCGAACCACGATAAACAATCGTGTTGTGGTTTGATCGTTTCTTTCTTTATCTTTGCTTATTACATGTTGTTCTTTAGTTAAAATAGCTAGTTACATATAAAGCTTTTCAAAGAACTAAACAAGTAAAGATGTGTTTATATCTTCAAACAAAAGTAAAGCTTTTCAAAGAACTAAACAAGTAAAGTTAGGATCATCACAAGCAAAGCTTTTCAAAGTATGAAACTAGTAAAGTTAGAATTGTTATTCACATGAAAAACTTTTCAAAGAATCAAATATATAACATTGTGTTTATATCTTTAAGCAAACGTAAATGTTTTTAAAGATATTCAAGTTAATAAGGATTTAAAAAGCGGTAAACTATTCAACCCCCCTTCTAGTTTTCCACAATATATATATATATATATATATATATATATATATATATATATATATATATATATATATATATTATATATAACAGGAGGCGTTACACGTCAATGCCACCTCATTGCCCAGTCATTGCCATGTAATTCATTTTCTGCCATGTCATCACAAATTGATGCCACCTAAGCAGATTTTTTATTAAAATTCGTTTTTAATTTTTTGGTCGAATTGTTGTTTCTAAAAAATTTAATATGTAGTTTGGCATTTAGAAGATTCGAACTTGGGTCTATTAGTTCACAAATAAGTGCTTCAACCAATGGAGCAAGCCAGAAGTTGTGATAGCCAATTCAAAATCAAAATGTAATGTCTTAATTACACCACATTATTTACTAAATAAAACCCTAGAATATAAATCTAATATTTATCTTCTCTGTCACGGTTTGTTACAAACACAAAAAAAGGTACGCCTGTTTTCTTTCCCTCAATACCCTAATGATTTGGAGCTTTTTGCATGTTAGACGTCTTCTTTGAAGGTTAGTCATTTACCAATTGGTTGATTCACCCTAATATTATCGTCCTTTTGTATTTGTTGATTCACTTACTTAAACTAATTTTATTGTTTGTAATGCTTGCAGCCATACCAATTGTTGTTATGAATGTTGATGTTTATTCTTTTAGGTTGTTGGCGTATTAGTTGGATGGTGATGATCGACTATAAGCATGATAAGTATCGAAAGATGGAGGTGCAATCTCTATTTCTCAAAATGAGAAATTCAGAAGTTGTCTGAAGGCTTTAATGCTGTGTCATAGCAACCTTACAACAACTATGATCTCGCTTGGAAGGATGAAAGAAGCGTTAGGAGATTGCCCATGGCTGTAAACATAGATCTTGTCTTTCTCAAGGCTCAAGTTCGAGCAGCACACTAAGTGTTACTTTCTTTATGAAGTTATATGGTGTTTTAATTTTATTGTTATTCCCTTATTATATGTGAAAAGATTTATATTTTTGTGAAATCAAATAGAGAAAGAATTGAATCGTAAAATGTGTATGGAAGTAGTTCATTGCTAATGAATTTATGCTTCTAGGATCATGTAAAATCTGATGTAAATATATACCCAGATGTTACGACATTTCATACATTGCTTTATATGCTAACCTCCAAAACAATATAAACTTATATTTCATAGCATTTACTATTTGTAACTTTCATTGGTATAATTTGTCTATATGCAGTTGTTACCTTGCAATGGGATAAACTGAAAATGCTGAAAAGCAGTATACAAAATGCTTGGAATCTGGAACCGATAACACCGTGGACAGGAATGTAATAACAGAGATCTCTGAGTCTTGAGAACAGAGGTAAATGCATCATATCTATATATTACGGCAACGTCTTTTTCTTTATTGCAAATCTCTATCTCACCAACAAACAAGTGTGCAACTAACCTCAATTCTTTTGTTGCCTACACACGCAAGGATTCACCGGAGGTTATTTAATCGTTGTGCATGGAGCTTATATTGTTTATCAAATCAAATATTCAAGTGAGTAAATCAAAGCACAAGCTGTTTTTTTTTAAAGCATGTGGTAGTGAATAAGTTTTTCTTTTTGTATTTGTTCAATCATGGAATAATGGTTCTTTTATTCATCTATTATGTGCCCAATCTGCAGAGGTAATATATAGTGTGGAGAGCTTCCGTGTGATCTTTCAAATATGTAGGCAATCATGGATAATCTTGTGCCAACTGACATGATAGAAAAATGCTCCATAGGTGGTCCTGGCTTCATCAATGTTATATTATCAAGGCAATGGATAGCTCGTATCTGTCGTATCTTTCTTTTAAATATCCATTCAGATGTAGCTTCTTTTTTTCCATTCTTAATGTTGTCGATTTCGTCTCTTAACCAGTGAATCTTGATTCTGATTTTCTCTTTCCTCTGTGCAGACACTGAAGCCTCCACAAACCCACACATGCAAAATTTAAACTTCATTCAATACAAAGAATTTAACTACCATGGAGTATTTAGACACATATCTTTGATATTAACTTTGTTGGTTTGATTTAATTAGGTGACTCGACTTCTTCCGGATGCTACAGGGACCAAGTGTAACGAGGAGATAGAACCAGTTCTCAACACAAAACATTCACACATTCTTAGAGTCTCATTTAGGACAGAAAAAGGCATTCTTCTTAAATGGGTTTCTCGGTTTGATATTTATCCATACCTTGAGAAGTTCACTCAGGTACGCTCCCTTTATTTTTCTTTGTGTTTGTGCTCATTTGATAGGATATTAATCACTTGATATAAATTATTCAATAGGATGCAAGTGAAAAAAATCATTGAAATAATTGAAAGCAAACCAGATCTTATCATTGGAAACTATACCGATGGAAATTTGGCAGCATCTCTTATGGCTAACAAACATGGAACCACATTGGTACCTTCTATGTCCATCGTACTAAAATTGTTGTATGAATAAATTATCAGACTGATAATACATTTTTTTGAACTTTCTGGGAACGATTGCACATGCTTTAGAGAAGACCAAGTACGAAAATTCGGACATGAAATGGAAGGAACTGGACCTAGAATATCACTTTTCTTGTCAATTTACAGCTGATATGATTGCTATGAATTCAGCAGATTTCATCATCATAAGTACTTTATAAGATATTGCTGGAAGGTTTGTTATCAAGGCGCAACCACGTTACTTAATATTTTTTTAAACAAAAACATGGTTTTCAGTCTTTTTTGATGTTTGATTTCAGTAAAGATAGACCTGGACAGTACGAAAGTCATCAAGCAATTACACTATCAGGGCTATATAGAGTTGTTTCAGGCATAAACGTGTTTGATCCCAAATTCAACATTGCCTCACTAGGAGCTGATCAATCTGTCTACTTCCCATACACTGAAACACAGAAGCGGCTAACTTCATTTCAGCCCGCCATCGAGGAACTTCTCTTTAGTAAAGTTAACAATGACGAACACATGTAAATTTCATGACCTTGAAAAATTGTGTTATGTGTGTTTAATTAGTAAATTTATTAGACATATATGTTTTATATGAAACAGTAGATACTTAGAAGACAATAAGTAAGCCAATCATCCTCTCAATGGCAATAATAAAAGGCTCTGGAGTTTGGTCAATCTCGTCATTGTGGCTGGTTTCTTTGACTTTTCAACATCAAAAGATCGAGAAGAAATGGCGGAGATAAATAAAATGCACTTCTTGATAGAAAAATGACAACTTAAAGGTCAAATAAGATGGATAGCAGCAAAAACTGATCGAAACAGAAACAGTGAGTTTTGTCGTTTCATTGCTGACTCAAAGGGGGCGTTCGTTCAACCTGTTATTTACGAAGCGTTTGGACTCACGGTCATTGTAGCAATGAACTGTTTTTTGCTAACTTTTTCCACACATCAAGGCGGTCTAGCTGAGATCATTGTCGATGGGGTATTTGGATTCTTGATTGATCCCAACTATGCACGGTTTCATAGTACCTGGTGGAAGACTAAACTAAAAGGTATAAATTATTGCTTTGATTTTAATTAGTTTTTAAATCGTCAATGTTTATTAGAATAAAGCTTATTATGATAGCGAATATGTTAAATTAGTAGTGCTTTGTGTGATTATGTGAAATAATCAAAGGGGGTGTTTGCCATTATGTTTGGTAAGTGTCAAAATAAAAACTAAAATTTTCATAACAGTTTGACAATTGGTTGCAACAAACTTTTATTATTTGATCATGAGGTTGTTTGGACTGAAAAATGTCTTATGGCCTTTTAGGAAAAAAGCATATTTGGAATTATATTGTTACTTGGATAATCATATAATTATTCAAAAATAAGATAGATTTAGAACATTTTAGGGGCTGTTTGGACAGAACTTTTTAAGAGTTGTTGGGAAAGAACATGTTTGGGTCAATTTGGGTTATATTTCTAGCATGTCAAATGGCTAAGTTTTTAGGACAAAGTTAAAGCAATCAAATGCACTTTGTGCCTAAAACCCACTGATCAGTTGTAAAAATATTAAGAGAATGTCTAACGTTTCTACAGGATAAGAGACCATCCATGAAAGAAAACATTGCAAGAGGATCTGCAAGTGGCGCCCCTTGAGATTACACAATTCAAACTCTTTTCAGCGAACCACTATTGCTAAGATATGCGAAGAAGGCAAGTTTGAACCACTATATAATTTTTGTATGAACCTTATGAATTCTATAGATTAAAGCTTGAATCCGTATATTTTGTAGAGCACTCTTGGGCATGGTTAGATCCGTAAATAATGATGTCATTGCTCAAACCAACAAGATCATCAAACCAACACTGACGCCATACTTCAAGCTATCATGGCATTGACTTGCAAAGTTGATCTTATGAGCTCAAATTTGGAAAATATAAAATCCTATATGGCTACAGCTACTCTTCAAACCAAGACCATTAACCAACAAGACCGACATGAACAAGAGCTAACCACTTTAAAAGCCCAAAACCAAAGCCATCATACCTCTGTCCAAGGCTTGACTTCACAAGTTTCAGCTTTGGAGTCTGAGATGAAGGCCGTTCGTCATACCCTTCACACCCTACAAGACAACACAGTCACTTCCAATGCTTAGCTGACAGAAGACATTGATGCAATTAAAACGCATTATTTCTGTTTTTCTGTGCAGATGGAAAATTTTAAAAATTATTCAAGAAAAGGTTCACACCACTGCCATAAATACACAGACAGCAGCGAACAACCTTAATGAGCAAGTCATTAAATTGGTTAACGCTTCCACTTATCAACAGTCAGTTGTACCATTCAGTTCAGATAAAGATGTCTCTAAGACCTCTAGATTTAAAAGAAAAAGAGGTTGAAAAGCGAGCTTCGGAAGAGTACATCTCTTTTGTTAATGGCATGTTATATGTAATCAGATGCTATCTTATCGTTAGAATGTTCTAATTATTAGTTTAGAGTCTTTTGGTTACTTTGTTATGATGCATCTTGACCCGTGCTTTATTACAGTAACCACTAAGACATGACTTTTACGAGTGTTGTCCAATTCCGAATGGATTGGAAGTTTTGCAACTTGTCTGGAATTCAATTATCGTTAGGAACTTGAAATTTCCCCACATAAGGACATTACAACACCATTATGTGGCAATCACCCTCATAATTTTTGAGGTGGAATTGCTGAGTTTAGAACTTTTGATTGTTAGAAACTATTGAGCTTGTCAAGGTAAAGATAATAAAGTCCATATCTGATTAGTACTCTGTAAGATGCAGTGATGCACCATTAACATCATCTTAATTTAAAAAGATTAGAGTTCAAGGGTGAAACTGTTAAGACTGCAAGAAATGTATGCATATGCACGATAAATATGTAAAAACCATATATATATGAATGCTAAAATGGTGTATCTACGTGATCGATAGTACAAGTTGAATATGCAGTTTATATGTGTACATTAACATTGTTAAACACTATGAAGGGGACACATATTAGAGTGTAAATGTATTTTTTTTTTAACAATGTTGTTTACGTCCGATATGAGTTAATTTTAACAATAGTTAAGAACATTTTTTAATGACCCATATAAAAGAATAAAAGCAAAATTCAGAGGCCCTTTCCCTTAGAGAGCACGGTCTAGGCAACGGTTACCTGCAATTCGCCCTATAAATACTGGTCAGAAATTATTTATAACACAACCTTGGATGGTTTCATATTGTGCAGGACATAAGAAAGGTCGGTCTCTTCTAATGGATGACGGTGTGCTTCCTTGGTTGCTTGCAAACTCAAATATTGCCTCAATATCAACCGGGCATCACATTGAGCTTGCTCTTTGTCATTTACCACAAAATGGTACACATTTACTTTGATACATAGGTTAATTTGTGTTTCATAATATATTCTAACTTTGCTATTTATTATCAGAGGACAATATAAGGGACTTAGTAACCAGTGGAGGAGTTAAACAACTTGAAAGAATCTCAGTCGAATCCAGCAGAGATGATATTCGTGATCTGGCAAAGATGATATTAAGATTGAATCGACCTTTTAAGGCAGAGCTGCAACTAGAATAACACAAGATAAACACATACATGGTCTCAAATCTAACAAGACTAATGAACAAGCATTACGATTACAGGTGGTAGTTTACAAAAAGACTACATGAGCAACTTGAAATACAGTCTTTGATCTCTACAAAATGAAACTATATAGCAAAAATCAAGTTTTCCAAACGGGTTAGTTTGTAGTTAAATTGTTTCGGTATGGAGTGTATAGAATGAGCACAAGCGGATTTCATATTGTATACAGAAAGATGGTTGGATGCTGATGATGATCACATTTTTTGGAGCGAGATTTGATAAAGAAACGCAAGAGAGATTCTACAGAAACTTGGTGAATTAGTCTGCACCGGATTCCGGCGACGCGAGTATTGCCAAAATGTCTGGTCATGTCTTGGACAAAGAGTTTTCGGACAATGAATCCACTAATGGTATATTTGACATGTTATTAATTTGTATTGATTCATTTATAATTTATAGTAGTTGGAATATATTTATTTTATATGATCCCATGTTATATAGAATTGTTCTTCTACACATCTTCAGTGAGCATTTTAGCATGTTAAAATGGGTTGGGGTTTGGCTATTTATATATAAAGAAAAATCATTAGCAGATCGAAAGTATCTCATTATTAATTCCCATCCGATTGATTTATTTGCATTGTTTGCGTTTTTTTTTAACTATCTTCTTATTCATCACTCAAGAGTACCATTATTTTTTGTTTACATCAATATCAATTGCTTTGATAATTGGTAGGTTCATAATTGAAGAGAAACATGTTTTTGTCAATGCTAAACAATATCATGGCATTTCGAGTAAACACGGTCGAGGGCTACAACATAATTGGAAAATAAAGTCGTTAAATTCATAAAGGTACCACTTTTATTGCTTACTCTTTGAATTTTGCACGATCATTGATATGTCATGGTAGGGAAAGAAAAGCGGGTAAAATACAAGTCAAACCTAATGTGATAATTCTTTTATAGCCCTCAACAGCTATTGATTATCATTCTTCCTGGTACATAGTTTGATATTTTGTGATAATTTTAATGTTGTGATCTTCTCTTCTCATTTCGTATGAAGAGGCCGTATAGTAAAAGCTTATATTATTTAAAAAAAGGTCATCATTATATAATTACTCTTTTCTTTACTATAAGGAATACTTAGATGTTGAAAAATAGGGGGTAAGTTAATTGGTTAATACCGATGAATGGGTGTCAAAATGGACGGGGTGACCTATAATTACTTTTTTTTTTAAATTTATTACTACGTAATAACAAATGTGTGTGAATTCACAGAGTAGAAACATCATAGTAAAGCTTGAACCAGAGAAAAAAGGGATGCAGACGCAACAAGTACCATGAGGAATGGTTCCCGTTCAAATAGTTGGATATGCACATCCTGTAAAGAATCATTTGAGTGTTGATTATACCTATAGTCTATTTTTCGTTAACTTAAGTTTTTAATGATATTTATAAGGCTTGCTTATGCTTTGATACTTTGCTCTTGCGTACCACTTTGAAACTTTTTTTTTATCTCATATTCGATTACCGTTTATTTCTTTTCGTTTTAATGAATTCAATAAAAAATTTGGTATGTCTATATCTCATTTCTTCAACGATAATCATAATTCCAACAATAATTATAAGTCATGCCCGCATCCCTTATATATTATTTCCTGTTAACTAATACCTTCCTACGATAATTATAAGTCATGCCCGCCCATCGGGCGGGCTTCGAAAACTAGTATATATATATATATATATATATATATATATATATATATATATATATATATATATATATATATATATATATATATATATATATATATATATATATATATATATATAAATAATAGGGATCCAATAAGAAGAATAATTAAAATTAGAAGCGTAAGAAGTAATTCTAGCCACACATTTTTATATGTGAGAGAAATTTTGAATGAAGATGCATCTAGAATGTGTGGTTGTGGTTACTTCTTATCCTTCCTATTTTAATTATTCTTCCAATTTGATCCTCTCTCTCTCTCTCTCTCTCTCTCTCTCTCTCTATATATATATATATATATATATATATATATATATATATATATATATATATATATATATATATATATATATATATATACTAGAAAGGTGCCCGCGCGATGCGGGAGCGGATTGTTGGGGTGAAGAGGAGGGTAGAACCATTGATCCATCCTTCTTAGAAGATACAAACCTCTACACTGAATTTGCCACAATCAACTTTGAGTGTCTCTTAGAAATCGACGAGCCTATTTGTTCTAGGTTTATTTTAGAATTCTATGAATCCATCACCCTCTCCAAGGATGAGTATGGTCGCTTGTCTATTAACTTTAGGGCTCGTAGTCATCAATACTCCTTCACCCTCGAGGAGTTTGCTCAAATCCTAGGTGTCCCAAACCATGGTACTTGCGTCTACTCCGACTTGCACTTCCTCTCAACTCTTGACACACTCTTTGACTGCATCTATCCCTATGATACCCCTCTTGTGTCCAAAGATGAACTTCGTGACCACCTCTTCATTAGGACCACCAACACTAGAAGAACTAGAACCGGAAATGAGGTCATCAAGGACCCATATGGAATGGAATTCAATGAACTCAAGCCCCAATTCAAGGAATGGGAAGAACTCCTTAGAGTCAATGTAATTAGCGCCATAGGAAACCGGGATCACATCAATGTTTGCCTTCGCTACATGTTCTACTCCTTGTCCGTTAAACAACCCTTCAACCTTGCCTACTCATGATCAAGAAAATGACTGACATTCCCATGCAAGGCACAACGTCTATGCCATATGGAATGCTCTTGACCCGTCTCTTTAGGTTCATCTCTCCCATTCCATCAACTCCTAGAGGTCTTCACCTAGATTGCTCTCTTATTCCACACGCTTTTGTCCCACTAAGTGATAGGAGAATCTACAAAGCCCAAGGTAAACATTTTCCAATTCTAGGCTTTGCCCAACTCTAGGCTCCCACATCTAGAATACATTTTCCAACTTTTGGATATTCCAAATGAGTCGGCGGAGTTCAAGTAAACAAAGGGGATGTTCAAAAACATCGAGAGATTTCCTGAAATGCTCAAGAAGAAGATTGACCGTCTATGAGAGCGGGTGTGTAGGAGTGTTTGGCACTAGGTGCTATTTGAACGATTTGGTCATTTAAACATTACGTGTTATGTATTTGTGTGTTGGTAAGATATTTGGTACTATTTGGAACTTGTAGGTAACAATGATGCAGGAAGACAACATTTGGCAAGTTGTCAAATTTTCATGTTTATGAAATTTTCACTAAGTATAGTGAAATTCTCGACCTCAAGGTCAAAGTCCTATAATATGTGTGTTTACATGTTCAATTCTTGCATTGCCTAACTAGATATGCAGTATCTTTTTGATTTTAGGAGTTTTCGAAAAATTTGAAAATCGTCTCGCTGATCAAAATCGCGGACTGCCAATTTTTTCAGCCCTGGCGGATCTGGCGGTACCCAAAATTGGGGTCCGCCAGTGTAATTTCTGGGAAACCCAGAAATGGCCCAACGGACCAGACGGAACCCAAAATAGGGTTCCGCCTGTGTATTGTGAGGGTTCCGCCAGTCACCTGCAGAAAATTTTTGTCATTTTTCTTAAGTCCAAAACTTGTAAAGTGTCAAACCATTATCCTAAGTAAGAAACATCTTTCATTAACTCCAATAACCATATTAGAACAACTCTCACTCACTAAAACAATTAGGAAGCCACTTCCCTCCAAAAATTCAAATTCAAACATAACTAACCCAAGGAACCCTTTTAAAGGATTCTTCAAACCATTAAAACATTTTCAACCAAATCACATCCCATGATCACAAAGCATTGAGTGCATATGTTGATCTTTCACTCCACCCTATTCCATTGAATTAACATCAAATGATGTGACATGGTCATGAAAATCATTTGAAACCTCATTCTTTGAATGGTAGAACATCAAATCCAAACACCCATTTCAACACCTTTTCAACCTTATAAATTTGAAAGTTTTGCAACAATTCAAATCACACCATAACCATCAAAATCCTTCTCAAAAACCACTAGGATTAGTGTCAAACCTTGTTGCTTCAACAAAACCGTCAAGTCAAGCTCTTCAAGTGATGCTTCGCTTAACATTTCTTCACCTATCCAAGATTTCTTTAACCTCACTACCTCAAAACCATCCTCAACACATTTCAATACCAATGTGATCACTATTCAAGATTTGCTTAATCTTGCTACTTCAAAACTTACACCAATGGAACTTTTCCATACACCACCAACATCACCACATCCACTATTGGAAACTTTTGAAAACCTATCACCTAAACCATCAAGCCCTCCATCATTGTAACTTTTTAACACCATTGACGAAATGGAAACCCAACAACAACCAACATTTCAACCAAATGAGTCATTGGATGATGCACCTCATCCACCGTCATTGCTTGAGAGTTTGGCCTACCGTTATGCTAAATCCTCAATTTTTCCAAATGATCAAGGTCATACACACCTACAATCATTTGTGTTTCAACCCATTCACAAAAATCTTCATGGTAATCCTTTCGGAGAACCAAGCCTTCGTCACTTTGTTCAACTACCACCACCACATGAACCTTCCCAACATTTTGAATCTCTATTTTCTTCGTATAAGAAAATAGAAGCATCTCAACGATCTTCCATCAAGACCAACGAAATCACCACCTTTCACAAATGAAAAACCAAGGTCATTACTTGACCAAAATGAGTCTTTTAACCACAACCAAACACCACAACAAGAATATCACCATCCAAAACCATTGATGTCTCACCTTATCTACAAAGAGACCTATAATCCCCTAAACAATGCAATGAGGTTTATCCTAAACCACATTGTGGAACGTCTCAAGTTTAGAGTCTCCAAAATGAAACAAAACCGTTTCTTTTGGAAAATGTTTCCCATTTAAACCAACAAACCAAAACCCGTGTCACCCTCTCAACCTTCAAAATAAAGCCCGCTACAACCCTCAACACACATTTTCATCCTTAAACAACCTTAGCCTTGTTTTTGGAAAATGTTTCTCATTAAGGAAAATGATGATTTCCTTGTAGCTTTTTATGCTCTTAGTTTATTTTTTGTTTTTTTTAGGTAGGATGTTGTCATCCAAATTTCTTGTCTTTTTAAGAGTCAAACTTTTACATGAAATGAATTTCATTCTAGTACAAGGTTTGCATTGTTTGTTGACCATTTAGGTATAATAAGGGAACTATACCTTACTATGGTAGCATACATATATCTTGTGTTTTAGGAACTAACCTTTCTTTTTGTAGGATCATTATCCATGTTTTCCTTCCTTGATACTCCATTTAGGGGAGTAATATTCAAGGGGGAGCATGAGTGTTGCATTATTCCACTTCATAACTCTTAGTTGTGTTCTAGACATGAAATGCTTTCATGACTTGTCTTGTGCGACAATTAACTTTTTTCTTGTAGGTTCAAAATCCATGTCTCCTCTCTTGGCACTCTATTTAGGGGGAGTATCGTCCAAGGGGGAGCAAGTGCATACTTCCGCCTCGCTACTCTTCTTTTTGTTTCGACAAAAAGGGGGAGAATTTATATATAAACTTGTTTCAAAAACTTTTTTTTTTTTTCATATCACATCTTTTT